>JAIFZK010000004.1:1200000-1800000 GCA_027481765.1 Tenualosa thibaudeaui | reverse complement strand
TAGCATCATTGAAGACTTTAACTATGGCTGATTCTGTACTATGATTAGTTCTAAGGCCTGACTATGGTCTAACATCGACCATAAACTGTCCACGTATGTACATTTGGGAGAGAAGAATTGATGTTCCATAGATAGTTTTCAGCTAAGCGAGCCTACGTTAAAATGCATGCTTGGCATCATTTCTATACCACCAAGACACAAAGGTGAAAGCTTAATCTAATAAATCCTTAATTACCTTATAATATAATAAGAAAAATCCTTATTAATAAAGCCTAAATATACCTAGGTGTTTCAGTGTCCTGGAAAACCCTGACAAAAATATTGTGAAAATAGGATACTTTCAAAATCAAGTTTTCAATTTTTTGTGTGTTTCACATAAAATTCTCCTTTAAATTTGAAACACCAGAACACAAGTACCAGAAGATACTTCCCAACTAATTTATTTTAAAGGACAGTTTCAATATCAAGTCTACTGTACAAAGCAGGAGTAATACAAAGAAACCAACACAAAGAGATGAAGATACTGTTAAAACACAGCGCAGGAGAGAAACATCAAAACATAGCAACAGCACTGGTAATGGAGAGGGGATAGGTGGAGGGCATTCCTGGCTTCTTCATTTGGACAGCAGTGACGTGTGTGGATTCTGGCAACCAGTTGCCCCAAGACAAAGAGCCTGTGCAGCCACCAGGACACAAAGGCTTAATTGTTTTGTGAGATCCTGACATGTTTGTGCCTTCAATGAGCAGATGAATGAGGCCCTCACATCTGCCTAAAGAGATACAGGTTCATGAGGTACATGTGGAGGTATACTGAAAATGGCCATTGGGGCTCTTCTAATAGCCTATCTGACCTATGATGTGTAGTAGGAATGCCTACTTATAGCATTTACTTGAAGTTGACCAACATGAAAACCTGCGTGTTTGGAGGAAGATGTCTCTCTGAAGACCTCTCCTGCACTGGGACTGGTCGGGACAGTGGTGGATGAGGAACACCATATGCTTGTAGCACCTATTTCTACCTCAGAAATGAGTGTGGACATCTCCACACGGACAGGCACAAATGCTCTTTTCAATATTTTAACGCCTATCTGATAATATCAGAAGGAGCAAAAGTTTCATATGACATTTGAGCTAGTTAAGCTGATACTCTTATCAATAATAAGGATTTCAATACTTCTGTGGTAATGCTAATAATATTGTAAATGACATACCTGTCAAATGTGCTCAGAACAATTGCAGTTGATGAGGCGACTGCACTCAGCTTTGTTCACCTAAAAAACAATCCTGCTCTCCTGCATATATGGCGTGGGCATAACAAGTGTTGGTAATGGGGGGTGCAAGAGAATGTAGATTTTAATCCAGTGTATCCAGCACTTGTTCTGTGTCACATGACATTGTATAGTAGGAAAATGACAGCTTACAGGTAGAGAAAATGCTTCAGAAATCGTCTCATGGCTTCACAAAAGCACACAAAATGTGCTTAAATTAACACATCACTTAAATATCTATTTAAATAACCTTTAAAGGTAAATAAACCCATCCCAAACATATTCTTGTGCACACTTACATAAAAACAAAGCCTTCAGTTCCATAAACACACACCAAAGTCATGGTTCAAAAGAGAGGTTAGATCAATGAATAAAACATGGAGTATGACAAAAACTAAATCCAGTGAGATACGCACCAAAAATACCACTATGATCCATTAAACCGGCATACAAAAAGCCTTAAAGATGGTATGTGTGATTATACTGCAAAGGCTTGCAATTTTCAGTACAACCAAAGTACAACCATAATGCCCACTGAAAACAGACACCACATGTTACTACCTCCTGGTAGAACACTTCAACATTTCAGCCAATTACGAATAGAGACCCAACTAATAAAAGCAAACATCTGTTATCACAGAATCATGAACGCGGTGGACAACTGAATATCAGTCAAGTAGAGCAGTCCTTGTGACACAGGACGTTTGGCCTTTATACACACTATACACTTACTCTTCATTTGATCTGTTTTTGTTTTCTAAAGGTAAACATGAAAAAAACAAGACACAATAATATTAGAGATGCCACATTAGCTATGAAATAGTCAGAACAGCCTTTTTCTGATGTAAACACAGAATATATCAATGGCCCGCTCTGTCCTCATGTTAGCATGTAGTCTTTTCATGTTTGTTCTTTTTTTCACATTATCTTTATGGCTCTAATGTCCAGTTCAGACACTCACTGTACAGATGACACACACACACACACTTTTGCATACAGAGTCTCTATCTCTCACACAATTGCCTGTCAGCACATGTACACACAAATCTAGGATGACAGTACAGCATGTAATGGTCCCTGTTTAATATTAACAGGCAAGTTTGTGGGCAAACCAGTGCCCAGGACAATAATTTAGTCACAACTACCAGATTACAGTATTGTTCAAAAGACCCTTTAAAATAACAGAAAAATAATACATCATCAATAAAAACTTTCCCTGTAACTCTATTTCTTTTTCAATTCTGAAGTACTCTCCAGAACAAAAATGATGAGAACATACACACATCCACACAGACACACACATCCACACACAATGCTGCCATACAGTACATTTCAAATACTTCAGCAGTTAGCTCAAGCTTATGCGATTCAGGTGTCTTTGTTGACTTTTGACTTCTTGATGACGATGAATCCGGTTCATCAATTTATGTTTTGAAGTATTTTTGTTCTTCATGACACATATAAACACATCTAAGAGCCAGCTTAGTTCCTTCACAGTTTCTTCTAGTGCAATAGAGACCCTCTCCAGATTAGCCATATAGGGGGAGCTGCCAAGTCTGGATCAGGTCTTCCCCAGAATGGAGGACCTGTGAGGACAGGGAGACACTTCCTGAGTGAGGACTGGAAACACTTTCACCCATCATCCCCCTGCAGGGGTAGAGTGGAAAAGCTCCAAGTGAGTGAGATGTGTAGTGTATCTTACCTGAGAGATTTCCAGCGCTCCTTCTCCACTTGATTCTCTGGGCTCTCACTCTCGTAGGAGGCCAGATAGAGCCCTAGGACACATGGACATGCAGGAGAAGGACACAAGTGGATAAGTCCATTAGAGATAGAATCTGCACAAAATAGAATCATACTGATATACTGTCCTCCAAAGGTGTAAGGCTAGGGCAACGCTGGGTGCATGACTATAGCCATACAAATAGTTATAGACCAATGAAATTGGCTTTAGAAGATTGGTGTCATTTTGATGTCATACAAACGCATGTTTCAGCTACACAGCCAGTGGAGTTTCCACATAAGACAAATCATCAGTATTTGGATCAGATTGCCATTATTCCACACTGGACATACAAAAAATCTGATCTGAGGACATCAGTGACATACCATCTTCGTTGAAGATGGGTGCAGTGTGGAGGTAATGTAGGATGCTGCGCTCTTCCTCAAATGGACACTCCACCTGCTTCCAGGCCATGAACTCACCCACCTGCCTGGCCAGCTCCACAAATTTCTGCAGACAGACCCTCAGGTTCAACATTGATCTTTCCAAAACGAAGACGAGTCAAATGAAACAGGAGCATAATTAACCAGCTCAGGCTGGGCTGCCTCACCTCAAAGTTCACATGCCCATTGGGTAAACGATTGGCACAGCTCTCATTCAGGAAGTAGATATCCTTGATGAGGAGGCTGAAGAAAGGAATGACGATCTGACAGAGAAAATTTTATAGCAAAGGACACATTAAGACAAAAGATCTCTCTGAGGTTTTCGAATCGACACCATCAACATTTTTAAGTCAGTGTTGCTTTTCCCACCAGCTTACTCTAAGCACTGGTTATCATGCTAGCCCAGAGATAAGCTACCTTCTCCCTGTTGCTGTGAGCTGTCTGGGACCTGTGTGCAGCTCCTCTCAGCGCTGTCCTGTAATTGTAGAAGTTTCCAGTAGGATCCATTTGATGCTGTTTGCCAAGTCAGAAATATAAATTAAACACATTGGATACGTACAATACATTGGATATCACAATTATTACTGTTTGTGAGCTGAAATACACTATTGTGCTCTGTATGCCACCTACAGTTGATGACAACCTTAAGGTAATATGACATATTAGGGCTCAAACAACAACAAAGTGAGAAGTGAAAAGATGCTGTTAAGATGCTAAGGAAGGTGTTTTTATGGGGTTTAGGACAAAACTGTTTCAGCACTCTGTTGATAATCTTGTTAGTGGTTCACCTTAATGCCGTCATCAATTATAGAATTTTTAATAAGGTGGGGCTGGATGCTCAAACCTGGGTCTCACTTTGAGACTTAAATTTAATTTACCTCAAGTATGAAGAACTTTGCAGTCTTGGCTTTGGCCCACGTCTTCTTCAGACGAGACACTGGACTCATATTCATGCCAGCTGGATAGATTTCATCAAACATGTAATACAGTTAGACTATCTGTAGCTTAGCTCACATGTCTTAAGACATAGGTAAAAATACTGTAGTCATACAAGTGCACTGACACAGCCTGAGGCCTCACACTTACATATGATAGCCATGAGAGAATTAAAGTTCCCGATGTTGAAGCATTCCCGAGCCACATCAATGAAGAACTCAATGACTTGGGCACGCTGCTTCTTCTTGGCAGGCTAAACATGAGAGATGACATTGAAAATGTACTGTTGAATTTGCATACTAGCCTACAGCATAGTGAATAACACAGTATTGAATTCATACAGTCACATGTCTGTTCAGATACCTGCAAATTAAAGTAGGTGTGTCTTTTAATGCCATGACAGAAAACTATCACCAGGAGGCACTAGAGTTTAATTTATTTGGCATACAGTGATGGTTGGTGAAGTCTTTACTGCTGTGTGAATCATAAACCTTCTTTGAAATGTGGGCTCCAGAACCTACCATGCAGATCTCTGTTGCCACTAGGTAGCACAGTCTGTTGAACCAGCGCACATATGCTTCCAGGTTTGACGAGGATTTGCTCTGCTCACTGAAGCAAGGCTGTTGGAAGACATATTCCATGTGGTTAACATGGCAGGATCCACAGGCAAAGAAGACAAAGCCAAGGACAGAAGCAGTGAATGTGGAGATGAATGTACCATGGCCATGCAGGCATATTTGACACTCTGTACAGCTGGCTCAGGCTGCTGTCTGTGATGGGGGAGGGAGACTAGTGGCCTCTTGACCTCTAGCACAAAGCTGGCCTCTGGGAGAGACACCTCTGACAATAGCACTCACTAAACCACAGCTCAGATCCAGACTGGGCACACATGATAGTAGGGGGTGAGGGGAAATAACTCTGTAATGCAATTTTGCATCCAGTGTAATGTCTAAGTTGATAGAAATTGTTTATTCACATATATTCGCATTTGGAGACCTGGAGACCTGGTGTTTCAGTCCTACAGCTGGCCACAGCTCTGCCCTCAGTTAGGAGGATATGTGTTTTTAATTTGGATAAATGCTGGATAAAAACATAAACAGATTCACAGTCTTTAGCCATATTCATTTCATGATTGTGCACAGAATATGTGAAAAGGCTGAATGAAAACCCACTTGCTGTCACACAGGCATTGATTACATACAACAGGGAGCTATGACCTTTTAATCAAGTCTGCTGTGGAGTATTGAATATGTAAATTAGAATGATAGAATTATAGTTTTTTTGTATTGAAAAATGCAGAAAAGTAAAAAATGTTTCTGTCAGAATGACAACATTGGATATTCTAGATAAGGACAAATGTACCTGAGTAGTGTCCAAGGGGTCTTTCTGTACAAAAGCCTGGACAAACTCTTCTGGTCCAATGTGACTCAAATGCTCCTATAAAATAAACAGTTTGAAATACAGTGATTTTTCAAGTGAGAATTAAGATGTCTCTAAACCCTCATGTTATTAAAACAGCTGCACACACACTGATGCAGTATTACATCACCACTCAGGGACAGAGAGACAGAGAGAGATAGAGGGAGGGCAAGAGAAGAATGCTGGGGCATGTGTAGACATACGTGTCCCAATCTGCCCTGATCTGTTTGTTTTCTAATTGAATTTGCTGGCCTCCCTCTACACCCAAAACTGTCACGCAAAGTGAATGAATTTGTGTGTGTGTGTGTGTGTGTGTCAGAGCCTCAGTGGCGTGGCGTAAAACTGTCAGGTCACATTCTGTCAGCGCTGGCTCACTCTCTGCTCACTCGGCAGCCCTGAGGGCAGTGGAGTGACTTTCGGGATGATGTCACAGTCTCGGCCGAAAGTGCACACTTTACTCGCGGCCGAACGTGCCTTCTGCACTACGGCCCCACACACACACACGCACACAGACAAATGCTCACAAGGATAAAAATACTCACTAATATGAGTCCAGTGACAGCAGGAAGACTTTTATTCTGGCTTCTATCAGCAATCTATTCTTATCCAGAATGTTTCATTTGTGCCCTCACTCTTCTCAGCTGCAGGGTAAAACTAAAAGCACTTAATAAAAACATCTAATAATAGTTGCTAATGAAGCTAATGGGAGCAGAGACTTGAGAGGTCTCAGTGGCGTAAGGTAGGCAACAACCTGATTCAAGACAGAAAAGCTTTTCATGCAGATGTTTTCATGCCTCCTGCTTTCTGAGCCCTTTTTTCTCTCCTTCTCTGAGCGCGTTCCTCTGCATGGTGAATGTGGGTCCTGCTCTGACCCACCCTCACGCAACCCGTCTCCGCTTGCATTGCAGTACCTCCCACCTGGCTCTGCTTTGCACCCCACAAACCCACCCACATCCCGAGATCCCCCCCCCACACACACACACCAGCTCAATGTGTGTGAGTTGCTGGGCCAGTGTGAAGGGGTCGCTGCAGATGCTTATCATGTCCTTCTGGATGGGCGCAGGCTTGGTCTTGAAGGCCACCAGTTTGTCAGAGACGGAGGCCGTGACTTTGACAATGCTCTCGTCGCCCACAGCCATGGCTGCCAGCTTGGCATTCAGATTCTGGAGCACCTGGTTCAGCCTCTTCCTGTACGCCTGCCAAGACAAAGCACACACTTACTTATCAGATGCCGTTTTAGTGCTCTTAAAATACACTTACATAGAGTTGCAATATATTAACAATGTTTTTTCTGCTATTAATCAAAAGAATCCATTACTGGGTGAAAACAGGATTGCAGTCAGTATTTCCAAATTTCAATACTGTCTCTGCCCTGCCTATGTGGTGAGGGAACTAGTGAGTTCTTGGCTGGTCTCCACTAGAACCAGAGGGGTATGGGGCCACTGGGTCAGGAACCTGTGCTAATCACACCATGTGTGTCATCAATTACCCAGCAGTGCTCCTGTGCTCAGTGCCACCACAAATAGCAGCCCATTCATCATGCTTCTCTTCTCACCAGCCTCTCTCTGCTTCTGGCTGCTCCTCTATCTCTCCTACAACCATGACTTGCTTTTCTCCAAACACCCCCACCCCACCATACACTTTTCTTCTGCTCTACCTCTTTGGTCCTTCTCTTAATTCTTCCTCACCATCATCGCCCACTCTCTTCTCCACTTCCCTCCATTCCTCCCCTACTTCCCTGTTCTGTGTTCGTCTGCTTTGTTCTGTCTGCTCTCTCCCCAGCAGTAGGAGTGGGCCTGAGATCTCCCACTGTGCCGCCAGCGCTGTGCTCTCATCCTCCACCTCCGCTCCCCTGCTCAGCAGCAGTGCTCAGCCCAACCCTCCCCTCCCATGCTCTGCAGCACATTTCCCCCCAGCCGAGCAGCGCTGGCTGCCACCGGAGCTCCAGCTTCTCTCTCCGCTTCCTTTTCGGAGTCTTTTGGCCTCTCTCTCTTTTTTCTCTCTCTCACTTCTCTCACACTCTCAGATTTTTTCTGCTCCTTTTTACACACCTGAATGCCTCACTTTCCCAGCATCCCTTTCTGCCTGCTCATCTCTGAACTCCATGCTTAAGCTGCAAATGACACCTAATGACTTAGGAGATGTAATGTCTGCAGTAACCCCACTGACCAGAGACATTCATCTAAATCACATTCTGTTCGTATCTCTTCATCCACCTAGCCTCCTTCCAATTACCTCATCACACGGCACTATCCTGTGGATGATGTCCTTAAGGTGAGACACCATTTTTTCTTCCCGAAAATCCGAGGGGAAAGTCTCTGTCCACTCTGTCAACAGCTGCAGGATTTTGGGACCAAACTTCTTGACCTTGGCCTGAAAACACCAAAGGCAGTCAACCAAAGGGACAGTCAGCCCTGGCCCAAATATGTCAGCTATCACACTCCATTTCTGACTGAAACACTTGCAAGTATTTTGGTACTCTGGATGGAGATGTGAGGCACACCCAGACACACACACACACAGTGTAGCTTGGAAACTGACCACATCCAGAGGCGTCTGTTCCAGATGCTGCTGCTTGATGCAGAGCTCACAGACTCGGGCCAGCAGCTCATGAGGGGGGATGAAGAGGCGCGAACTGAGCAGGAATGTAAACACATAGGCTTTCTGCAGGGGACACAGAGAAAGACCCAGAAAACAGAGTCAGATCCAAAGAAAAAATAAAAGATATGTTTTTGTGACAGGTTTTTAATACCTTGACAGTTGTGACAAAATGTGGAAAATTGTGAAAATTAGATATTCAACCAACGTAGCTTTTTTTACTGTTGAAATCTAACCCCTCAATTGCATAACACAGCAGCAACCTACTTTTAAAAATAATTTCCAAACAAAGTTTAATTCTACAAGAAATATGACACTCATTTTGTGTGCCAAGATTCCCAATGATATGTTCTACCATTCTTTTGGATGCATTACCAAGGGAAAACTTTTGTTGATATTGTTTTGTTGATATAATTCAGTACATTCAAGCTCTTACTCATCTAACTCATCTGAACCTAGATACTGTAGGTAGTTCTTAGTGTGAGTCTTTTTCTTTTCTTCAGTCAGTAAATACATGTGATGAAAGGTGAGTAAAACAAAGAATAGATCTGATCCAGTATGACTACTGCTGTGTCTCAGTCTGACACTACCACTAAAGCACTGCACCCAGGCTTCACATGCCCACAGAGTTCACAGGAGCACAGAATGGGCCCTTTGTCTTAACAGCAGCCACTGATAGCCCTCATCAATAAAAGTAACCAACAAGGCCATTGGGTTTCTGTGGTGGTACGGCACCTACCTCAGGGTAGTAGTCTGTGGTGGGCACCAGGTTCTGTATGAGGGTGTCTAGGGAGGCTGAGGAGATGGGGGGGCTCTCACCAAATCCAGTCCCGGGGCCCGGACCCTCCTGAGGGGGGCCCTCGTCGGAGGCCAAAGGGGGGCCCAAGCCACTGGGAGCAAACATAGTGCTGGAGCACAGAGTTTGGGGCATTCCTGTCTTAGACAGGGAGAGAGGGACAGGACACACAGAGACAGACAGACAGAAAGGAGAAGTGTGAGTCACACTCGGGAGCTACTGCACCCCAAAGAAAACAGAGAAACTGTTTTCCACGATCACTGCAAGCTGCTGCTATCCAACAGTGCTAACGCGTTTGGACTGCTATTCTAATGGGTGATCTGAGAGCAAGTCACACTTGTTAGACGCTCAGACCAATACAACCACAATCTGCTGCGACAATGTGCCACCATTTCCATGGCAGCTGTTCAAGGCTAGTGTGCCAGCATACTAGCATGCTATTCCCATAAGGTGCATCATACGTGAGACTGGCCTCTTGGCCACTACACAAACACAGTGCAAGTGAGCCAAATTGTAATGGGACATAAATAGCTCATGAGATAAATCTTACATTTTCTGTTCTCCTTGCAGGCATGTGTGTTACTGGAGAGTCATAATGTCATCAAGCTTACAACAGTTCTCAGATCAACATCACAAGCGCGCACACACACACACACACACACTGTGCATAATCTCACTGAAGAGAATTATGTCTGTCTATAATAGGTTACAGTACAAAATAGATGAGTGTCGAAATTAGGTTAAGGTTACACGCTGGCCATGGGTTAGAATACAAACCAATGGTGAGCATCACTGATCCTATCACATCTGTAATGTAATCATGGGAATTACATACGACTCCAGCTGGTCAACCAGACTCTCCAGTCAACCAGCAGCTGATCAAATAAAAACTGCCTGCTCTTAAACTCTCCAATCTGCCAATGCAGGGCCATGCAGAACTGAGATGCTTTTGCCTGTCACCCACACTGCTCCCACAAGAGTCCTTTTTCACCATAGCAGTTGTTGTGGACACACGCTAGTAGCAGTTGCTGTGCGCACAGCTTCTCCTCCCAACAGCTGCACCACCGCAGAGGCAAAGCCATGCAAAATATGGGTCTGGCTGTCGCCGTGGCAATCCCAGCCTTGCTCCTGACTGCTAAAACACTGCTCAGATTAAACATTAAACACTTCCTCCTCAGCACGGTCTGTCACAGTGACTCTAAAACACATGGCAGCTAACTGGCGCCAGACCAGCGATACTATGCTAAGACTGATGCGGGTGTCTGGGATAACAACAGGCTAACTGATCCCATGTCAGGTGTTCAGGACTGAAGTAAATTCTTGAGAGAGGTGTGCCATTTACAGTACTTGGAAGGCAGCTTGGAAGTAAAACACAATGTCTTTGTCCATCACAACCTGATGGTCATGTGGGCATTTAAATTGTGCTCCAAGGTCTGCTCTTATCTGGGAAGCTCCTCAACATGGAGAGAATTTGCTGTACCTGTAGATTTCTGTACCTGCCTACTGTGCCTACTTAACATACACTGAAAGCAGGAGACTCAGAGGCAACACAACAACTCATTTCCTGTAAAATATCAAATAACGGGGTCAATCTTGTTCAATACCCAGGTGAATACGCTATGGATGTTTGGGAAGTCATTCAAATCTATACAGGAAATTGGCACCTGCTTAGCGTGATGCAACTAGCCATAAGTAGCCTTGCGCAGCTATCGATTGAAACCCCACACATTTCCGGCATTTGTTTGGGTATTTTATAACCCACGTGGTTGAGTAACTTGTCGAGCAACTAAGACGCTCCCGTTCATGTGATCAAAGTGCTCAGTGCTGAATGTGGGCTGCTGCTAATGGGGGAAAGCATTAAATCATGTTAGGAGGCCCCCTGCTCATCTGCTGAGTGGATGACCCGAGCCTGACGTCAACACGGCTCTTAGGAGAGGTGAGAGGTTGCAGTAGAGAGGTCGGAGACACATCTTTCAGCAAGACATGTCTCCAGTTTCTAGCCCTCTCAGCTTCGAATTGTGACACAACGCACACACACATTTATTTATTTAGTGGTGGTCGAGCATGAGGACAGCGGAGCGGAGGGGGGATGGGCGTGGTGGTGTGGACACAAAGTGTGTGTGATGTGTGTGCCCTGTGAGGATCTTAAGAGAGACTCCTGAACGTGGCAGAGCCAAAGCAAACAACAGCTCATGCACTGCTTCATTTCCTTCAGTTGCACAACTTCCTCCATATGGCGGTGGTGTCATGAGGGTGGTGTCACTGCCCAGCTTTAAACATCAAGACAAAGAGAGGAGAAAGGGCTTGGGCAAGGGAGAGCCTTTTGTTCCTTGAGAAGGACAATAACCCGACAGGAACACATTGGGATGAACATCAGGTCTGTGCCCAAAAAGGACACAATATCTGCACAATAGAATATATGAGCAAATACACAGTGCTTATGCTTGCACCTGACTATGTCTCAGGCAGCAGCAAAGGCCAGAGCAGCACACATGAAAGTCATAGTGTATTAGAATACACTTATAACAAAGCTGTCTCTTAGTCCAAAGGTGGCCACAGTTTGAGTACTATATGCATTACAATCAGCTGCATTTCATAAATATGTTATATTCTTTCCCATCGATTGCCCTCTAATACTGAAAAGCTTTAGGCACTGTACAAACTACATAATATGCTAATACTCTTGCTTAGGCATTTGATAGGAGGTGTTGTTGGACATACAGCAGGAAATATGCAAACAAAATAGCTCCTTGTCCTTGATGGCCCTCCTAGTATGAGGGCAGAAATAAGAGCATGTGGGGACAACAGAGGGACACATAAACACGGGCACAAGAGCAACACAAGAGCTGCTGGGGGTCGATATCCTCCGGGGGAAATGGGGGGTGGTGGTGGTGAAGCCTGGTTCATGCTTCATCAGATCCTACTTCTGACAGAGCACGCCTGCCTTGGCACTGCAATGGACATGCATTATGCTACATCACAAAGAGAATCCTGGATGGGTGATGAACAATAAAAATGGAATGAAATCAAACAATTTAATTATTAACTCATGTTTATGTAGTAGCCAGACAGCACTTCCTTTCACATGGTGTTGTGAATAGTGACTTCCCTATTCCTGTACTGTAGAATTCTCTGACAAGCCACAGCACATGTGTTAGCGCTGGCTACAGACTATGACAGTAATGCCCAAAAGATTACACAACTGTTCGCCCGCTTGTTAATAAAGTAAATACCTTTTTTGCATGAGCTATCCCAGTCTACTCATCTCATTATGTGCTTTTGATTAAGTTGCCAACCGAATACACAGCTGCCTTTTTTGCCAGGAAATATATAATGTTTAGTGAAAATCATTCGGCTCAGCATGACTTGATCTGTTGATAATTCACAGCTGTATAAAAACACTTTTTAGAGCTTTTTAAATAGTTGTAAGCTTGTAGTGCAGGGTGGAGGCAACAGCAGATAAATTTGAAGCATATTTAGAGTGTTTCAATTCCACGCTGTCTGATTCTGTTGTAGGAGGTGTGTCCACTGACCATCTTTTCTGCTCTAATTGAAGTACACAAAGGCAGCAAAATTAGGCAAGCTGTGTGCCCAGCCTTCTGAAGACACATAAGTCCAGCTCGTAGGTCCCTCAAACCCCATTAGCATAGAGCTATGCTTCCACTAAAAGCTAGGCACCCCTAAAAGTCCATGTCCATGTTCATATCTGATGCATGCCTTAGGGGACAGAGAAGATATTTCAGACATTAGGACATTCAGATATATCAGACATTAGGAAACAGTCCTCATGCATCATTCATCCCCTCACTGTTTATGTGTGTGCTGTTCACCCCACATAACCTCTTCAGATCTCCACGGCTTCTCACTTCCTGTTCCTCCCTGTCGTCTGCTCTCCTTTCCTGAGCCCTAATTACCACTGACTTGCAGGTGGAAGCTGAGCTATTTCCTCCCTCAAACAAACAGGCAGTTTGGAGGAGAGCTATGTCCAATGTGGGCTAGGGCTTTTGAGTATGGAAACAGCCGTCTTCCTCAAACCTGTTTGCCCACTACAAGACATAACAAACAGGTCAAACCAATGGGTTCCACTCACTATACATTCTGTCACTGGCATGAAGATTTGATGAATGAATGGAGATCCACAGATGAAACTGAAGATGAATATGTTGTCATTTCTTATTACTTACAATACTTACTGCTTGTGACACTTTTAGCTATGTCGAACATGGACTAAATGTAGTTACTGAACTGAAGACAATGTCATGTCAGCCTTAAAGCGTTGTCATACTGGCTGGGTACTGGTTTCTCATTAACTGGCCTCATCAACCTTTGACTATTTGTGGCCCACATCATCAGACAGCACAGGCAGAACAGCAGCAGCTCAGACAGCATCATTTCATTGATTCACTCAACAGGAAGTCAATAACATCATACCAAGATGCAGACCAAATGTGGATATGCTTTTTTTGTTAACAAACATCTGAGGCTATGGCTAAAACCAGTGTTGTTGCCAACAATCATTTAGGCTGTCTCCCTTTTAGTATTTGGCTAGAGGCCTACATCATAAAATGGAGATGGGATAGTTTAATAGATGAGTTGCTTAATAATGAAGACCTGTCAAGGCCCACCCTCTTGGTTACTCTGGCTGAATTTAATTAACATACTTTGAGTCTACCTTAAATGACAAAACATATTTCTTTATGAATTAAACTGCTTAACTTGCTACAAATCCTAAAATTCAATTCAATCCAATTCAATTTTATTTATACAGCGCCTTTTACAATAGTATTGTCTTGTGGCGCTTCACAGAAGGAGCACCCAAGAGCAACAGGGGCAAGGAAAAACTCCCTTATGTTCAGTTAATCTAGGAAGAAACCTTGGGCAGATCCACGACTCAAGGGGCTGACCCAACTGCCGGGGGTCATGCAGAAAAATTACAATCAGTGGTAACCATGACAGACTACAAGTTGCCAATGGTTTTAGCTGAGGTTTGTAACAGTTCATAATGGAGTGTTATCCCACTTTACATTATATGGTAGTCAGTCTATAGGTGGTTATCAGGAATTATGGCTGGACAATGTAGCAGTGGCCAGACATAGTGTTAAACTAAAAGGAGTGAGATGGGTCATGGGGGTAACTGTAAGGGTCCATTTGACAGTTCCATTTTGAGGGGGGGGTGAGGGGGTCACAAAGCCTCAAGGAAGGGGAGACAGGCCTAGCATGGGCATCCAGGAAGGGCCTCTATGATGGAGTGTCAAAGCAAATTCTCCCCCTTTCTGTCCTCATGGGAGTTTGTGAGAGTGTGTGCATGGATGGGGGCCGGGGTCGAATAATATTAAAAAAATTATTATTGAATAGAATTTTTCCAGAAATGCACATTCCTAGTCAGCAAAGCCCACTCCTGGTTTGAATCCTGTCTCACTGGATGAACGTTCAATGTGTCATGGCTAGGGCAAACATCTGTGCTACACCACCTCACCACAGAAGCCCCCCAAGGCTTAGTGCTGGGGCCCCTACTCTTTGCCATGTATATCACCTCATTGGATCTAATCATCTACTCTCATAGTTTCTCCTATCACTGCTATGCAGATGATACCCAGCTCTATCTGTCCTTTCCTCTTGGTGACTCCACGGTGTCCACATGAATCTGTGTCTTTCTGACATATATGCATGGATAAAAGATCATCACCTCCAATTAAACCTCTCCAAAACTGAACTGCTAGTCCTCTCAGCCAAGCAAACAATACATCACAGCATTGTCATTAAGATAGATTCCCCATCTGTTGCTTCCACCAAGTTTACAAGAAACGTGGGCATCATGACTGATGACCATCTGACCTTTGCTGATCACCTTGCCTCTGTAGCTCAGTCGTGCCGCTTTTCTCTATTCAACATAAGAAAAATCAGGCCATACCCAACCCAACATGCAACCCAGCTCCTGGTACACCTTGGTTATCTCTCACATTGACCATTGCAATGCCCTCCAAACAGGTCTTCCAGCCTGTGCTGTGAGATCGTTACAGATGATCCAGAATACAGCACGTCTGGTTTTCACCCAGCCAAAAAGAGCATGTCACAACTCTGTTCACTGAACTCCACTGGCTACCCTTAGCTGCTTGCATCAAATTTAAATAGCTAAAAAAATTCAATTTCACTAATCAATCAATAATCATTAATCACTAATGGTGGCCAACAGGGTAATAGATGGATCTGCTCTCATCTACCTTAATACCCTCTTAAAGCCATTGTCTCCTCGCACAGGTCAATCGAGACTATTCTCATCTGTTGTTCCACGCTGGTGGAATGAGCTTTAAAGTGCTACCAGGGCAACAGATACACTCCCCACCTTCAAGAAATTCTTAAAGCCCCAGCTCTTCCGGGGCTCTTGCCTTAAAACCTTGAACTATCTGGAATGTACTTACAATGCAGCCCCCCCCCCCACACACACTCTTTCTACTGTACTTTTACCACACTCCTACACTATCATCTCCTGCCATTTTCTGTTAGCAAGTCACGCTCTTAGTAAGGGATTTAAACGTAAATAGTTGCAGTATTTAAATTAATAATAAAAAAAACTTATTCCACAAAAAAGACAATTTCTCATACTAACTATAAATTTAAACTGCTGTAACCATGCTCAGGAAGATGTGTGTTCTGATGTGTGGTCTTTAAGGTCTACAAATATATCGCCTTAGTTTAACTGGAGCAGGTCATCCCTAAGGGACATTTGTGTGAATGCATCAACTGCACAGCCATCTCAGACACACAGATCTTCTCCATGGGAATATTTACACGTCCAGAAGCCCACACAATGTCAGTGTTTAGCACACTGCACTTCGACTCTAACTTATGCATTTAGTGGGTTGAAATAAAGGCTGAGAATAGTTTGGTTACCAACAGATGAAACCAGACCAGTTAGTGACTTTTTTTCTGCAACTGATTCTCGCTTAATATAACGAATTCTTTTGACCATTAGCCAACATTTGTCAATTAATTATTAATACCCCACTCAACCAGGAACTCACTAGCCCATTCATATTTGACTAAACAACATCTTTCAAATAGTCAACCTAATAATGAATCACTTACTGTTGTTTTGCATATGTGTATATGTGCTGTAAACATCAAGGAATCTGAATGTCTAAGATTCTGTGGTGAAGTTTCCATGTTTTTTGCTCTAGTTTTGGTGAGGAGTCTGCACTGCCTGCAGTGACCTAGGCAGACAATGAGCCAAAAAGCTAAGCAAGAGATGCCAATGTCTCCCACAGAGACACTAGGCTGCCAGAGAACCATCTGCACACACATTCTTCTAATGTGGACAGATCCACGCTATGTTTGTACGTGTAGTCAATAGTCTGTGTGTGTGTGTGACTACCTGTACATGCCTTTTTTAAATTTAGTTTTTGATGCTATAGGCCTGCTTTTCTATGGTTGGTTGATGTGCTTATCTGTTTGTCATCTAAGAAGTTAAACATTTTGTGAGTTTTGGAACCTGATGCACAGTGGATTGTTTTCATGCATGAAACAGATGGCCTAAGGTTGTCAACACACAGAGGAATGTCACTTCATAATACTCAAATCCCTGCCACCTGACCTCAAGGTCATAGCCTCTGACCTTTTCAATGGAAGCATTTCAAAGTCCATAGGATGCAGGAAACAAAACACAATGACACCTTAGAGGGGTGCAATGACTGGCAGAAAGCATTTTTTCAGCTAACTGAACCAAACACTGCATTTCAAAGATTTTGAAGACAGCTAATTCTAATGATAGATCCTGAGGCACCACATATCATACTAAGTACTAATGTACGGATACTTTATACGTTTAATTCCATATCATACTATGAAAAAACTAGAAGACTCTCTATTACTAAATAAGTGTAAGAGGAATTAAATTTAAGGCTAGTGGCTGTCATAGGCTGACAAGCAGAACAAACAGTTTAGACAAGCTGATTAAGTATCATCATATAGGCCTATATATGCTAAGTCATGCACCTTGCTTCTTCAAAAATCCACTTTGGTGTTTACTATTAATGCACCAATTTTTGTTGAAAATAACAAACATAAAATACCAGCAAGGACTAGCATTTAACATTAAAAATTCCTGGCCATTATTTCAAAATGTAGCCTAGCTTTAGAGCGGTTGTGCAGTGCTCACCCTGCACTGTACCAGAGGTCTACTGATGCTAGGCCAATGGAGATGGCTGGGTTCACAGGCACTGAGCAATTGCTACACAGAGAATCATAATCATAATAATAATAATAATAAATGATTAGGTCACCAATTCATGAATATTAATCCTTAATTGGCTGTTTTGTCATAGTGCACGACAATTATGTAGTGGCTCCAAAAGGAAGGGCAGATTACTCTAAAGCCCCCAAAAAATGTACACCCACACACACGATCAGGTTACAGCGTAGGCACACACATACCATTGCCCAAGGCACGACAAAGAGCTTAACGCAGGCGTGAGGATAAATTCTGAACAAACTGCCTCAGCAATGTGCAATGTGCCTCTGGAAAGATTTCAACCCAAATCCTGACACCTACTCCACTCTCTGGTCAGCTTTATCAGCCCATTTGGGAATGAGTTCCAAATAGCTTTCACAGGATCAGGCACAAAAGCATCTCCACCGAGAGGCAGCAAGACCCATTCCAGAACGAGTCAGGGCGCAGGCAGTGGTTTAATGAGACAATGCTAATCTTAGGACTGCACAGTTGCCTGATTGTTACATAGCAGAGGCGTGCTTAAGCACAAGTCTAATTGTGTAATAGAAAAAAGGAGGAAAGACTGACTGAACAATTGTAATGACAGGCCATAACTAGCAGACCTTTGAGGGAGGAAGAGATGAAACTGAAGCAGGAGCTTGGTATTTCTCCTCTGCACAGATGGCCCCAGGCACAAGTAGACATGAACAGAGAAGCCAAATACTGTAACTACCTTATCTTCTACTATTACCATCAAAGAGATTTCCTTCCAGATATGGAGATGAAGTTCACTTGATTCCACTGAGGAGACAGAGGGTGGGGACGGTGGGGTGGGGTGGAGCTGTGCTGGGCTGGGGGTGTGGTTACACCAAAGAAACAAAAACAAGGACTATGACATCACTCTTCCACATTGTTAGACTATCATTACAGATTATGAGTGGAGGGATCTCAATAGTAGGCTATCAAAGACTGATACAATGGTGTACCAAACGTCTGCTTGACACAAAACAGCATTGCAGTTGTGCATCCACTTACTGTATGTATGCACTGACACAACATCTCGCCAGCCTTACACTAACAGCTGCTAGGCGAGGCACTGGTGCTCCATCTCCCTCCTACTGTGACCAGCCTAAACATTATAGGACACATAGTGGAGTGATTTCCTTGTGGTCAAGGAGGACTGATCAATCATATATGTCCTGGTGAGCCTGTCATATTTAAGCTTTTACCAATACGAAGCTTTTTACCAATACTCTTTAAGTAAAACTGTAATACTTCTTATGCTCTTGTAACAGAACAAATAGCTTCATGCCCTGAGAAATAGCTTCATGCCCAAAACAAAAAAAAACATTTCAACCGATTAAGGATGGCAGTTAGTCAGCTCATAATGGAGACAAGCAATTCAATGTTCTAAAACATGTTGATGCAATAGTGATTACTCACACATACACAAAAAACCATAGGCATGTCTACTTGATGTCAAACAATCTGGCGGGATAACCTCCTGGCACACTGAACAGAGTTGAGCAAACAAAGCTGTGTCTGACTCCACAAAGGACACTTCATTCAGTCAGAGAAAACAGGCATGGGAATCTCACACAAGTCAGTTTCACTTGAGCAATCCAGTGATCCAGACTCCAGCGATCCACTCTAAAATTACATCTGAGGCTTCGTTTGCAATAATGTTTCATAATGGTCCAACTGACAAAAACAGGCAGTACATTGGCTTTTTGTGATAAATGCAAACAATACCAACAGTTATTTCTAATTCTGTTCAGATTAAATTTATCTGAAAGGAAAACACAACTGAGTCTAAGTACACAGCCTTTAAACCTTAAACAGAAAGTGACAAGTTTGTAGCATTCAGTATCTCCACAAGTTTAAGACCAAAATTGCCTCAGGTTGTAGTGAGAGAGTTCTTATCATTCAAGTTTTCAGTTAACCATTAACAGGATGCCTAACTCTAGGCTGTTTAGAAAACACTTTATATGCACAGCTAAGCTATGCTACAACTTTTTTTTTCTCCACCTTTAATATCTGGGTTTACATTACCCAACAGACAGTGCAAGGTAGCCTAATGATAATACATTTCTCATTATAGTCCTGGCTAGGACACATACAAGGAATAATCGTACACCTATTCCATTGACAAAATGTAATCCCAAGAATATCAAAATCTACGATAGGAGGAAGAGCCTTCTGTTACCGTGCACCCCTCCTGTGGAATAGTCCCCCCCCCCACATTCGACAAGCGGACACTCAATACCTTTAAGTCTAGACTTAAAACCTTCCTCTTTACTGTTTCCCATAGTTAGGGATGGTGCATGGCAAATCATCACTTCTCAAGGGTCTTTTGAAAGGGACTGCCTCTGCTGTTGCCCCCAGTTGCGAGGCATGGCAGCCACTGACCATCCCTGCAGTGGTGCTGGGTTACCATGCATCATACCTTAGTTATGCTGCTATAGCCTAGTGCCGCCACACAACCTTCATGTGTCATGCCGTACAACTCTCTCTCTCTCTTTCAGCTCTCTCTCAATATATATATATAAATATATATAAATATATATATTTATACACATATATGTATGCCCAAATTACACATTTGCTTTCTGATGTGTGAGCCTGGCCTAATTCACTATTTTCCTCTGTCCACAATTATCTTTGCTGAGTGTCATCCCTGCCTCATTCCGATGGACTCCTCTCACCCTCCCCTCCTGAGTGGACTACAACCAAAACTACGGGAGGCCCATGTCAGGACCGACTCCCCATCACAGAGGACCTTCCTGGACGCCGATGCTGGGCCCGACTCCCCTTCCTGAGGCTTTGTGATTGACCCCCCCTCACAATGGCGCTGTCAAATGGACCTTTACTACCCCCATGACCCATCTCACTCCTTTTAGTTTGTCACTATGCCTGGCCGCTGCTACATTGTCCAGCCATAATTCTTGTTAACCACCTATAGACTGACTACCATGTAATGTAAAAGTGGGATAATACTCTATTATGAACTATTATGAACCTTAGCTAAAACCATAGGCAACTTATAGTCTGTCATGGTTACTACTGATTGTAATTTTTCTCTATGACCCCTGGCAGTTGGGTTAGCCCCTTGAGTCGTGGATCTGCCCAAGGTTTCTTCCTAGATTAACTGAACATAAGGGAGTTTTTCCTTGCCCCTGTTGCTCTTGGGTGCTCCTTCTGTGAAGCGCCACGAGACAATACTATTGTAAAAGGCGCTGTATAAATAAAACTGAATTGAATTGAATTGATAAAAACATCACATGTGCGTGTGTGTGTGTGTGTGTAACTGAGAGCAAGAGAGTGTATGTTTTGGTGTAGGTCTAAGGTCCAAAATCTTGTCCTGGAGGAGGCCTAGAAGTTCATGACCACCATAGCCTCACAGGACAATGAGAACCAAATCAAAACAATTGCTATATTCCAGTCTTTTTAATCTGTACATTTGCCAATGATTTCAATAAGTTTCACAACAGCTGAGCATGAACTGTAAACACCCTGATGATGAGTTGTTCTCATTACCTTATAGATGTTCCTTGGCAGTGTTAGGGTCTCCTCCTTTGTAGTTATCTGTTGTGAGACCTTTACTAATAGGGTTAGGTGTCCTTTGTCGTGCTGTCTAAAGCCATATGTCGATTAGGAAAGCATGTGAAGGCACAGCCTATGCAACTGACTCTTGAAACCAACACACTTGGCTTTAAGGCTATATGGAGTTTATAACCCGCCTCTACACACTCTGTGTCTCCTCAGAGTCTCTTGCATCTCCTTTCCTAGATCCTGTCACATTCCATCTTTCAGCCTGGCAGCTGTTCTAACAAAACCGAAATCCAACAAATCTGTTCTACAAATCACCAACCATTCCCACACCACTGCCACACCGCTGACTGCCACCATAGTCATTGTTTTATGTCATATCGTTGTGATATTGTTGCCGGGCGCAACAATACGATGAAACATGCCAGCATACCGCACACACTGTGGCTGCATGCCCACTAAGAGGATGCGCTGACAAGTGGACTTTTAAAATGAGGTAAACTTTTGCCGTGGCAACCCGTTGGTAATTGCAATTTGTTGAATAATTGCTGTATGTAAATGTATAGGCTTTTGCGGTGCATATCAATGAAGCGTATGGGAGTAGCCTGATCACGAAGGAAACAAGCCATGCAAACTAAAGGGATACGCACAAGCAGACTAAATTGCACATACTGCATCCAATAAACGGGTTGGTAAAATTTAGTATATAGTGTATAAATGTGTTCGCTTACATACTACTGCATACTACTAATCGCATGAAAGGTTTAATTTAACCCCACTCTCTGAAAATTCAGCATACTGTCACGCTTTTCAGCAAGTCATCAAGATACCGATGAGTAGCTCTTGACTTACCAATTCTACACACGCAGCGTCCCCATCCTCTGTCGCGTGGGTAGGGCAGACAAATAATACAGCAACCGTGGACTTGACAATTTAAAAAAATCAAAAATGGTTTAAATCTTAACGAGTGTTTGTTCCCGAGGCTAGATGCATACCATACTGAGCCGCTTTCGAGGATGGTGAGGTCCTCAAGCCTGTTCCAGGCTACAGTTGCAGCTCCAATAACATGAATAACCAAAAATGTAATATCTCGGCTCGACACCTAACTTTCCTCGATGGAACAGGTAGTAGAAGCAAATATTATTCCAGTCGATGCATTCGAGTGTTATGGTTTAGATCCTCAATGCTGTAATAGCCTAATCTTGGTTGGTGTACGAGTGGATAAATGTAATAGACTACGCAGTCAAGGTAAGGTGTGGTGGCTCAAACCGCCGGTCTCGGTTGTGATCGTTGAATCAGTGGCTTTTGAGTGGAAGCACCAATTCGTGGGCTACACGCTCAAGCACGCTTACCAGGGAGTGGAGGAAATCGCGCGAGCAGACGCGCGCTTGAGATGTTGCCGGTGTCGAAATCACGCGCTTGTTTAAATACAAGAAGTCTATGTCTCAAAGCAAAGCAGACGTCGAAAATTCTGGTCATAAAGAATATCTTCATAACGTTTTTTGGCGGGTTAACAATTAACCTATGTCCGGACCGTAGGCCTATTCTTTATAGACAGGGCAAAATGAGCAACTTCGCAGTAAAGGCCACTACCAAACTGTTCTCAGATTCTGTAGTGCTTTTTCACGTAGAGTCAATTTCTGCTTGGTACATTGTGTCACACGTAGTTAATGAAAGAGTTTGTATATTTTTATATAATTATTATTACCTTATATTATAAATTATAATTATTATAAATATAAGGTACGTTCGAGCAGGCTTGTCACCAGGGTCTCAGAATTTTGCTCATTTTGTGTCTGACCATCATACAAAAAATTTGCACACTACTGTAGTAGGTTATCATGGGTAGATTTCTTACATGGCCTTGGAATTGCTGTCTGACCCAACAGTGATGTTCTACTGACTGTAAAATGCAGACAATTGGAAAAAAAGTGATTTAAAAGTGATTTTGATTGCTTAGTATCTACAGTTTCAAAACCCAAGTCCAATCCAAGACCACAAGGAAAGGTGTATACCTATGCTTACTTATTCAAAATCTATAAGCTCTTAAAATTGGCCTTGGCAGCAATTTTTACAGCATAAGGACAGCATAAATTGCAAGCTCATTTTTTCTGTTTGTTCAGAACAAGGTGTTTTGGGGTAATACACAAAGTTCTTCTGCAATGTTTCAATCAGAATCCAGGTCCCAACTTTGTGTGGCATGTAGATACATATATAATGAAACGTTAAACCATATGGAATTTGAATGGGGCATCAACATCATAACCGTTTTACCGTTGTTTTCCTTTTTTATTGATTCATTAAAAATGTTAATTTCCCTGTTAAAATCCTGTGGCTGCATCACCCATTCAAACCCACTGAAATGCAGCTTCACTTGACTTTGAGGGGTCAGCTACTTACACCCTCCCCCTGAGAAAATAGTGTTCATTCAGAAAAACAGAGACAGCTTATTATTTATTTTACACTAATGAAATACACTACCATACTTAACCTATATCTTAGTCCATAGGCTAAGACTAACTTTAGTCACTCCTTATATTTTTGCAAAGAAAGTATTGATTGGTTGTTCTCTCTCCTGGTAGTGTTGATATGGTGAGACCCATGATAATGAAGTAAATGTGATCAAAAGTCTAAAAACCTGGGTGAAACATTTAAGAATGCGACTACTGAACAACTATCCATCTGTATGTTTTTTTTTACTCAGACCATAGTTGGTTGACCATGCGCTGACTAGCATCTTTGGGGTAGGTAAAGAGTTATCTGAAACTATACACACTATAGTGAAACAGCCACAGTCAAAACATAATTGTGAAGTTTCAGTTGTGACATTATCTTTACGGTAGTGACATACTGTAAATGCAAGCAATAAGCCACGTGAGGCTGTGGGTTATGCTGGTTTTATCACGACTATAGGGAATTTGTTAGTGTGCCCTTAGCCATGGTATAACCAGCATAACCCATGACTCAAGTAGTTAATTGCTTTTCTACATTCATTTGGCATGGCTTTATTAAGTGAAATTAGCACAGGGTTGTAGTTCACTTACTATGTCTGTGAAGATTCTCATTCATCCAGTTCATGGTAGTAATAAATGCAAAGTTGTAGGCAACTGGACTTGTTTTTGGAGCTTGCAGACGTTTCACTATCAATCCAAAAGGCTTCTTCAGTTATGGAGACCCTGGAGAGATATACCTCTAGACCAGCTCTCAGAACTGAAGAAGCCTTTTGGATGAATGACAGAACTGAATGTACTGTGAAAATAAGAGCCTGACGATGAAAGTAAGTAAGGATGGCATGAAGATCTATAAATGTTGCTGTTAAGTTGATTCAGTGCCTGACTCAATATTATTTTTGTTATAAACTCTGTATGTGAAGATAAATTAATCTACAATGGAATTTTTACATTTCACACCTTACACAACCCAACCTCTGGACAGATTTCTCCACAATGGCTGAGGGAAAGTTCTTTTGTGCCACCCTCAAACAAACAAGTTTACAAGAGATATACATTATTTACAATGCTAATAAAAGGACATGCAGATTTTGCTTTGTCAGAAAATATCATTTTTTGTCACAAACACAAGATTGCTATTGTCTTCCATCCATCCATATAAGTCCATTAGTCAAGCTGTCAGTTCCTAATGGTGAATATAAAGAAGCAGAGTATCAGAAGAGAAGAGCACCCCACTATTTGACATCTGTGCAATGAGAGGCCACAGAGCTACACTGTTTGTGTTGAGCTTTCTCATTCTGAAAGGCCTGTTCTTCACTGGCGCCCCGAAGTCTCCTCTCAGTTGCCTAGGCAGAATAGCTTAACACTCCTCCTCTCTCTTTCTCTCTCTCTCTCTCCAGTCCCTGCAAACATACAAAAGTAGGGACAGATTGTGAGAAAAAAGGTGTCCTATTTGTGGTGATGGCAGCACAGAGTGTGCATGCTTCACAAGCAGCTCTCAGTTTGGCAGCTTGCAGTGCCAAACCCTTAAGAGTCACACTGCATACAGCCTCTCTGTTTGCAGATGCTAGGATTGGAGTGTCGGAACTACTGAGAGTCTGTGTTTGTATGTGTGTTAGATTGTGTGTGCATCTTTTGCTCTCTCCCTTCCTCTGGGTGCGTGTGTGAGACTGGAGTATCTCAGAAAAGTGACACTTGATGTACTTTTTTATTTTTAGC
The DNA here is from genome assembly GCA_027481765.1 of Tenualosa thibaudeaui. Classification (NCBI taxonomy): domain Eukaryota; kingdom Metazoa; phylum Chordata; class Actinopteri; order Clupeiformes; family Clupeidae; genus Tenualosa; species Tenualosa thibaudeaui. The sequence goes on along the minus strand of JAIFZK010000004.1, from coordinate 1,774,896 downwards.
CACAGTGTATGAGACCTTGCTGAGAAGTTCAGAATTTGCTTTTCTTACATGCTTATTATAATTTGTTTTTTTTTGTTCAGACTTTCACTCCATACTTTATTCATTCCTTTCTCTGCGTCTGACTTAATCCTTCCTCCTTCCTCCATAAGCCAGAACACAGGCCCAGAGTTTGGTCTTCTCTGCATCAAAGATTCATCTTTGTTTTAACCAAGAAGAATAGCTGCTGTAAGAAATTTGCTATCTGAGAACAAGAGCATCATGGTAAAGAATAATTGTGCAAATGGTGATCTTATTAAAGTAACATGTGAAAGGTCCATACTCTGGTGTCTCTCAGATACCTGGAGCCAGGAAAAAACTGAGTTATGAACACCCATCAATTGTAGTATGGGTGCGGGGATAGGCCACTGAAAAACATTCCAGACAAGGGCAAGAGATTAACATCAGATTCATCAACATGAAATGGTTGCCAGACCTGTTTGCGCAACATTTACACTGAGAGTAAAAGAGGTATCTTGAAACAATATGCTGTATATGGCAAGAATTTGAGATGTTGGTGGTAAAGACCTGCACCAGAATCCAGATAATGTTTCAGGGGCTTCAATAGTAACTCAATGGTGCTCAAACAGCACAGCACTAGCCCATACCACAGGCCTCAGATCAGCTCTGTAGTGGATCATTCCTAGTCGATTGACCAAGGCCAAATAGAGATTTGTAATGCATGCAAATATCATTCATCAGATCATCAGATCAATATCATAATCTTTCTGAAATAATAATGGTAAGCTCAACATAGTGATTAGATTCCAGTTCAGAGATACACAAGCAATCAATTTACCTTTCATCCATTTTAACAATGACACAGACATCACTGGAGACTGAATGCAGGGAGTCTTGTGAAATAGATGTGGTAGTTGTGCTGGAGCACAGTCAAGGGCTCATTACAGCAACACCCAGTGAGTGTCAGTCTGTCAGTAATTAATCTGAGCAGGACACAGCTCCTCCGACATGCCATCACTGCTGCTCGCACCAGGATAGACTCAGCAGGATAGGGATTATGTTCATCATGTGATACTTACTTTCTCTCTCTCTCTGTGTGTGTGTGTGTGCGCTTTCTTGTAGTACACTCTACAGACACTTGACATAAACAAAGTTCAAAAGTCAAAATCTTCAGTCATGGAATTTTCAAATATTTACTCTCAATGCTTTGGAAACTCTAGGTTTACAATGTAAAAGCACACACATACTGAGGGCCAAATCCATCCTTTGATGCTACATGGCCCTGACATAGTCAGTCCCTGAGATAGTATTGAAGTGTCACAATGACTTGATAACAAGTGGACATTACAGATGTGATCAATATGAGCTTTGGCTCCAAGCAGAGTAAATAAATCATGTTCTCATCTGTGGCCATGACACTTCTATGCCACGCCTCAGCGTTAAGCCTCTGAGCTGATTCATTGCAGGGACCTTGTGTCATGTGAAATATTTATCTAGCTGGGCAGATGAATCCCCCTACCTCAGTGAGGACCTCATAGATGGGCACCAATGAGCCATCACACCCAAAACACAGTGTTCTCAATGTTCAATGTTCTCAGCCTTTCCCTACCTCATAGAGTTGGTATTGAGTTCTGAAACCACATGATCTCTCACTCTGTTAGAGACCGTTCAGTTCAATCATATAGTGCAGATCAAATTCAAGAGTATAACAGGCAGTTCAAAGCATAAAATAGTTGTGATGGCTAGCTGAAGGAGGAAGGGGAAAAGGAGTAGGGAAATGTGGAGGCAGGAAGCAGGTGAAGCAGGCAATAGAGAGTTACTCAACACTCAGTCCACACCCTTCACAAACAACATGACAGGATCTACACTGCTTAGGATTTCCTGTAAAAGATACAATAGGTTACTGGCCGCAATTGGGCAAGAATGCTTTCCTGACACTGACCAACCAACCAACTACCTTAACTTACTAACTAACTAACTAAATAGATAAATAATAGCAAATTAATAGCAGAAGAGAAATAACTAAAGCCCTGCAAGGACCAAACAGCATTACTTTTTTGGCAGCAGCTGTCTATTAGATGGTCATAATGCACCTTTTGCAATATCTGTCAGATGTGTGCATCGTAATGCGTGATGTTCCATGTGTACTATGCTGTCACACTGAAGATTAAGTTGTTGACAGCATATCAATACATACATGCAGAAGGTAGCTTATTATAAAGTTGAGTGTTGAATATTAACTTAGCATTGTATGTAGTAGACTTTGCTTATATTGCAAAGAGTGAAAGTACAACAGATTTTTTGAACAGCTACTGTCAGAGGATATCCAATAACCATCCTTTGTAAATTGTGTCTGTCAACCAGAATTAAAAGCATCTCTTATCAAAAACCTGTAGCCTTCTCTCTAATGTATCAGCAATATGGCTGATTCTAGATCTACTTTCAAAAGATAAACCATTGGTCCTCCACCAATAGCAGAAAGATGTTCTGAAATGCTAGTCTAAGTTTGTAATATGTGTACAGACTTGGCACTGCTGAAGTGCCAACAGCCTCTTTCAGTGTGGTCCAAATATACACACCAAAATGCTACATGACTTAGTAGCTTAAATTGTAAAGTAGAGATATATTATCTTAATAACTGTTTCTAATTTCTAACAGTTTTTAATGAAACTAATAAACATAAATGACAAACTAAAATGTGGTGTAAGTCCTAATGTCAATATACAGGTACTGGGCGACGTTCACACAACAGAAATTGTAATGTTCATGCTAAATATGGAGGATGGATAAAAGACAAATTAGTAAATAAATATAGACACCAGTCAATTCAATTAACTCATTTTAAACAGGCACAATTCCCTACCCTGATTGAAAACGTACTTACAAAAAATAATCTTTGTATATTTCAGTACATATAAACAGTTCTGTTGTTGGCCTGCTGTCATGGACTAATTCTGTCACCAGAAATTAGAGGATTTAACAGAGTTGGCATACTCTTACAAGCACACAAGCACACACACATACACACACACACATACATATACACACAAACACACACACTCACATACCCTAATTATTATTTTTAACCACTTAAAACAGCAAGAACAAACATTGAAGTATGAGAGAAAAATAGAGGGAGTTAAGGAATAGAGAAAGACTTCAGCACATCTCACAGCAACCATGTAACACCTTGTTGGTGGCAGGATGGCAGATGGGAATCTTCAGTCACACTTATGAAATGTGCTTTTCATCAATCTTGGGTATGGCATAAAGATGTGGGTGTGTGTATGTGTATGTGTGTGTGTGTGGAAGGCGGGCATAAAACATGATATGAGGGAAAGGAGATTACCTTCATGTGCACTGTGTTTACATCCTGCATGAGTTATATGTGAAAAACCTTAAGATAACAGTGTCAATAACCACCTGAGTTAATAAAATGACATCAAGAGTCTGTGGTGGGATGAAGAGCACTATTCACTAATTCACTATTTTCCTCTGTCCACAATTATCTTTGCTCTCCCTGCCTCATTCCGGTGGACTCCTCTCAGCCTCCCCTTCTGAGTGGACTACAACCAACACTACGGGAGGCCCATGTCAGGACCGACTCCCCATCACAGAGGACCTTCCTGGACGCCGATGCTGGGCCCGACTCCCCTTCCTGAGGCTTTGTGATTGACCCCCCCTCACAACTTATAGTCTGTCATGGTTACTACTGATTGTAATTTTTCTCCATGACCCCTGGCAGTTGGGTCGTGGGTCTGCCCAAGGTTTCTTCCTAGATTACCTGAACATAAGGGAGTTTTTCCTTGCCCCTGTTGCTCTTGGGTGCTCCTTCTGTCAAGCGCCACGAGACAATACTATTGTAAAAGGCTCTGTATAAATAAAACTGAATTGAATAAAACTGAATTGAAGAGCACTGAGGATGGATGTTAGTCTGGGCTAAATCACGTTAATAATCTACTGTATATTAATCTGTTGGAAGGACAGTATTTTGAAAACATTGAAAAGTTCTGAAACAAGTTTGATCACTAAATACTGAGTTAAAGGGTAAATATAAACACTCTATCCAGTTGATGAGGGGTGTTATCTTCGTCCATCAAAGCTAAGGCTTGGCATATATCCTGACTCTTCCGTTTTTCCTGACTCTGCCATTTTCCTTCAAATACTAATTTTCAAATGCTCACATGCAGTAGGCTATGTATATGGACATGAGTGTATATCCTACCCACGCTCTCTTTGTCTGCCTGACTGTCTTTCTCTCTCTCTCTCTCTCTCTCTCTCACACACACACACAAACACATCCCATGGGGACTGTGAGTATCAAAGAAGATAGTACTTAATCAGGCACGCCTTTTGTTTGCTTCTGCCAAGATTCCTCTGGTGTGCCCCCATAGAAGACGGAAGCCTCTATTGATTTCTTGGGCTGTTCTTTGAAGGTGGAGGATTTTCCGTTTTGAGTGAGAAAGGGAACCGTTTAAGAGCTTAGCTTAATGAAAGCAGGAAAGGGCCCAGCGGTTGCAAGCAAGTGGAGTGTGTGTTGACATTGTCTAAACAATGATCATCCAATGCTGTTGAAATCAAAGCCCAGAGATTAAACTGTCTACATACAGTATCTAACTGTACTCATCCTCAGCATGAATTGTCATTGCCACACAAGAGCCTTATGGAGGATTAGTTTTATTCAACTTTGAATGAATCAAAACAAAATAAACTCACTGCATTGCAAACACATTTCTCGGGATGATTCACCTAGTGTCATCACTTCAACTTGATGACCATGCCCTCATAGGGAGAATGTGTCTGACTCTCCCTGTTACGCCATCAAGAGCCGGGAGCTTTTCCATTTCTGTGGAATGGAATCAAGCGGGGAGTCTAGCAAGCTCATCCATAGTGCAGGTGTTCCCATGCTGCCCTGGGGAGGGGGCGTCACTGCTCCAAATGTAGCACCCAGGTAATGAGGCCAGGAGCAGATGTGAGGCCATGTTTCACATGTTAGTCACAGGAGCCTAGACACAATCAGACGCTTCATAACCTGCCATTCTGGGAACACAAGCTGTCAAATCACTCACCTGCTTCTAGGCTGCTATTTCTGCCACAACACTTTTTTTCCTGCCTCCGCCTTTGTTCCGTGCCAACAGATGCCAGCAGCCTACTTGTACAGTGAGATTTACAACTGGAGCATCAGTTAATTAGACAGAATATAACTCACCTTGCAGTATCATATTTGCTCCTTTCAACACACTCCTGACTGATCATCTCTGGTCATCTTACCTCACACAGATTGGCCTGTCTCTGTGAATAGACAGTCTGATGGAGCGCCAGTTACTCATGCCACATGCAATGCTGATATGAGACAGAATAATATCACCACCTAATGGACAGTAAAAGGCTAATAATAGAATGTTTAGAAGGTTTGAGAAGGTTTTTTTCATTTGGTAAAGTAAACCTGTGAAGTTCTGTTAATTGATAAAGTATTATTGATATGAAAAAAACCCAGTGGTAGATTCTAGAGACCAGTGTCTACAGTCATAGAAACCATTCTAAGATTGATTAGAAGAAGGGCTCATAGCTATAATGTAACTGTGGTAAGACGGGTGAGTGTGCGCTATAGTCACATGGCCTGGCACACTTGAGCAGATATCCTTTCAGTCAGAGAGACAGGCATGCCACCAACCGAACGACCGACCACACACCCACACAGACGCACATCCACATATGACTGGATTTACTGAGACACACGCATCTCTCCTCTGGCACACATGAACACAGAGGAGCAGCAAAACACACCAATCCTATGACAAGTCCTCTACACATCTGTACATTCATGTGTTGGGAGTAACCACACACACAGACAGACAGACACACACACACACACACGCACACACATGTACCTGCATGTGCATAATACACCCCTGGTGTACACTTTTGCAACACAATTACACTCATTAAGCACATCATCTGTTGTGCACGTCTAAAGAGAGACATGGCCTCATTAATTGTCCTCTCAAGCAGATGAGACTGTCATGTCCTCTCTGACACATTCATTACTGGGCCTATAAGATGAATTTGGGATAATGGCCTCTTATGTAATCTTAGCTCATGACTATCATGTCGCCTCCTGTGCACACACTCAGCATCAGTAATGGACATTCTCAGTCCACTCGCCTCCTTCCCAAGTCAAGGTGCCTTTATGGAAGCAGCAGGTAAAGAGGGAAATATAGTAGGCAGTGCTGCTTCTTTTATCTGTCTTATTGATAACTCAGTATAATATAATTTAGCCCTCTATTACAATGGAAGAGTACACAGACATAGAACAATTCACTTCACTTTATATGGTTGGGTTGACTGCAAGACCCAGTCTATTTCCCCAGTGCATATTTGTTATTATTATTATTGAAATCCCCTGTAAATCTGTGTAAGACCTAGAGGATCTTTTTTGTATGCATCAGGTATCAGGCAATAGAGTAAAGAGAATGCACCCCCCCCACACACACACACACACGCCACTACTAGGGGCTCATTTAAGAACAAGTGTATTACAAAGACCAGCAGTCTCCAGAACTGCAGAGGAGGAGCCCAAGGGAAGCACTTCTTCTTGCACAATCATAATGAGTCCATGTTTCAGCTAATTAGACAGACACAAGCTTAACATCAAAATGGCCAATTAACCTCTGAGACTTATAGCAGAATTTCTCCAAGGAGGTGAGGATGCCGGGAGTATCCAGCGTGAGGATTTTACATTTTAGAACGTCAAAAGCAGAGAAGCAAGGAGATTGCTTTCTTGATAATATTTACAGGCTCATTAGCATTCATCAGCAAGTCCCCCCAGCCATAACAGCAACAGTTTTGACAGATAAGCTGAAGCTTGTTAAACCCCTAGAGTGTGACCAGCAAATCCAGATGTATTTTTCACTGCTGTGCACTTTTCATATTCTTGTCTCAAAAATGTATTAACTAATTAGGAGTATCAAATAAACAGAAATACTGTTTACCCCATTAATTGTTTTCTGAGAATGTATAACACACATAACACATTTTTAACATATAATCTGTCATAATGAACTTTTAATAATCTACTTGTCAGGACATCATTACCACTGTAACAATCCTTACTAATTATTTCACTATCCTGGTGTTTGAAAAGAAATTCAGAGCGACTTGGATTCAACAACTATGTTTTCGGTTGTCATGCAGGTCTAGCTCATTGTCTGTGACACCAGGAAGCCCCACTGTTACTGATATCATTGGTGGAATTGGCCTTACTATTGTGAAGGCACACCATATTGCCAGGAATAACTTCCCTCAAATGAAATAAGTCAAAAGTAACTTTATAAAAATGTAAGGCATAGAAACTAAAAATATTTTTCTTAAAATCTAGTGGGATAAAAGTAAAAGTTGTTAGAATAAATACTCTAAGTATAGTACAGTACTTAAGTATTTGTACTTCATTACTTTTCATCTATGGAAATAATACATTTTGTCCCATAGCATAAAGTAATTTTTCTGACTACAGAGATCTTTAGCATGTAAACCAATAACCCCATTACCCAAAATGAATTGGCTGTTAAAGGTGGATGTCTGAAATTAAAGCATGTTGGAAAATTATCAGTTTTAGTTTTTATGGGAGTTTACTTTTTGGTATCATCTTTTAGTTCACTTATTTTAGACCAACGCTCCAAACCACTGAATTAATGAGGTGGCAAAACTATGTTTCATACATTTCTGACAACAACACACAAACAAACACACACACACACTTGGAAGGCTTTTAACTGTAGTAGCTCTAGTGATGCTGGCCAGAGCCAGTTTTTATCAGCTTTTGTCCAGTTTCCTAGCAACAGGTCTGAATGAGCAGAGAGAAAGAGTTGCATGCACACGCTGTTTGAAAAGATAAACAAAAGTATTGTAATTGTAGATGTATGGAGAGTCTAGGCAATATATTTGCACACGTGCCAGCCAGATTTCACAGCAGCTTTCTGAGTATCTGGTATTTGACTTAGATATTTACAGTTCAGCAGAGTGACGTCTAAGTGACAATGGCAGGGGGAAAATCCCATCATCTGAAAGCTGTAGATGATGAGAACAGATGGATGTGAGGACTCTACATAGGCAAGGATCAGACTGGGCATGAAAACCACCACAGGTTCTCTTGTTCAAATGTGAGGTGGAAGTCTTCAGACATGCCATGTCAGCACATGTTGAAGCTGCTCGCAGGAATCCTGGGTAAACACAGAGGCAGCATCGCACAGTGCTTTTGCTGGGGTGAACTCATTTGTTAGAGAGGAAGGAGCTGCCTCTGGGCTGTGCCCCGAGTTAGGGTATTTGTAGAGAAGAACCTCCACATCCAAAGTGACCTTTGAAAAGGACAGGGCTGGATTCCCTAGACACTATTTCTCTTCTTTTTTGGTCTAAATTCAGCCAAAACTCTAAATTCTGGTGGATCTGGAGGCTGTAAAATGATCCATGGCAGGAGGACCAGATAATTAGAAGGATATGCAACCAATTTGTTTCTACATGTGTTCAGGCATATGTGGGTAGTTTCACAATGAGGTGCTTTACATTTTGTTTCTGTACCTCAAAATATATGGTTATGTTGGATAACTGCACATTACTGTACACTTGTAATACTTAATATTATTCTGGTCTTAATATACAAATACTAAATTATTTACCTCTCATTTTTCACAAGCTAAATGAAAATCTGAAGGAAGTGGCTAAAAACAGTAAAATATTTTGTAGGGGACCCAAAAGTTTTGGGGTAACATTTTGTGAGTGACCTTGACACTATATGCAAAGGGAAAACTTAAAATTGGCTTATGTGATTGGTTAATCAAATGGGGTTAACAAACTGTTGGATCAATTAGGACGATGAGTGGATGACAAGTACGTGAAAATTCAGACTGACCCAAATGCAGATTACGACTGATTTATTTACAAAAGTTCAATAATCACCAAAAGGGAAAACGCTCAGAAGATCAAAAAGAAACAAAAAGGTAATCCATACAACGAGTAGGCAAAAATCCAACAAAAAGGCAATAATCCAGCAGTCAAAAACTCAGAGTGGTTCACAGAACCAAAAGGGCAGAAAAACTTCAGAAGACTCAGAAAGGGCAAAACACAGAACGGGAATCGGGGTAACACGGGAGAAAATATACAACGACAGATAGCGCGAAAACGTATGGACAGGAACATGGTCAGACAACGAGCCATGAAAGGACTGGAGAATATATAGGGAAGGGAGCAAGGTAACAAACAAGAGGCAGGTGAAACTCATTAGGGGAAAACAGAATCATGAAACACAGGTGTGGAACAATGAGGGAAGAAAGGGGCGGGTCAGACGAACAAAACATAAGCACATGGGGAAACATCGGAAAAACAAAACAAGGAAGTTGCAATGCAGCGTAAGTCCATCGTAGGGCCGATGTCCCGGGAGACAGAATCATAACAATGGAACAAAATGTATTTTTTCCTTTTGTAAAATTTGACTTCAAAGTTGAAAGTGGTCTTAAATGGTACATGGGCTTATTGGGTACACTTACCCTACATACTGAAGACAACTTATTGAAGCCTGACATACTGTGACTGACATGGTATTTTGCTGTAACTTTGATTGATACTTGACAACAGGATCTATTTGAAGGCTAAGGGGCTGCAGTCTATATGTAATATGGAGATAACTAAGTGGATTATATTTAAGTATAAGTTTAGTCCATGTGAAAAGGCAGGATAATGTGACAATCATTCTCATTTCTGGGCATCAGGCTCTGTAGGCAGCTATACTTTCTAACACATTCAATGTAAGCATATTTGTCCAACATTCAGTTCAAAATAGTCACATACAAAATTGGAAAAAAAATACTTAAAACACCAGTAGACAAAGATCAGATATTATTATGCAGACATTACTATGCAGCCTTTCATTACTTCCTTATTGTGTTAAGGTGTTTTGTCCTGAAATGTGACATTGTTCCCAATTTTATTTTTTCCCTTCTGCAGTGTAATGGTTTTTATTTTATTCTTCCCAGTGAGAAAGCCAACTCAGTATGGAAAACCTTATTTTGCTCTTGTTTCCAAGAAACGTCCATGGTTACCTAAGCTATTAAAAAAAATCGTGATTATATCAACCAACAGAAATCTGTATGGCTGTAAACAGTGTGCGAATACATGCAAAACAGAACAAAGCAATCCAGAATGCTTTAACTACTTTAACTACTATATTTACAGCCATTTGAGAATAGAATCACATTATATGGATATAGTGGATATATAATGGATTTAGTTTAAATATCCTCATTATATTACGGTACATTACGGTAACCATATGACTGAAGACTTAAAAGGAAGATATTGCTTTGAGCTCACTTTACTATTTGTCTTTATTTAGCGAATCATGACCCTACTCCTCCACTTAATGGAAATAGATGGAGCTCGGATGCTCATAGTCTTCTCACCAGGCTTTGCTTATCACTCAAACCAGCGCTGCACTTCCAGAAAGCCATTCCATTTCTCTCCCATTCACCCGAAATTATGGCGTGTCCAGGACCACAACGCAGGATTAATGAAACTGCCCTCCTCGCATTCATACTGTTTCACATGCAATTATGAGCATGAGGCTTATGAGCATAGTACACATATGCAGTACATAAATGTGATGTATAGAACACACACACACACACATTCATCACAACTCATTTCCATTCTTATACTGTAACAGTCACTGCAAAATTCCAGGGTAAGTACTGTGCTCCTTTTGTATTTAGACCTGCACACAGTCCCGTCTCTGGCCCCAAAGCAAATAAGAGTGGTGATTAATGGCCACATTTCAGGAACCAATTAGTTATCAGTGAGATTCATTATAGACTTGATTGCATGAGTATTCTCCCCTAATGTTTCATGCTCTTTCCATGCTGTCCACTTAAACACAATCAGTGTCCCTTCCCTAGGTTAGCTTAATAGAGCTTTTCTTTTGTCACCTTTTTCCTGTGTCAGAGAGAGATCAAGCGGAGCAAAAGCTAGAAAAGAGGCTATCAACTCAGAGGAAGATCCTGATATTTGTCTTACACTCTTCTCCTTAGTGCTCTCTCTCTCTCTCTCTTTCTCTCTCCCTATGCTCTGGCTGGTGTAGACTGATGAAGGAGGGCTGGTTTGTGGATCAATGAGGGGTTGCTCTCTGGGGAGCGGGAGCTGCCAGGAGAGGAGAGAGAGGATGAGGAGAGGAGAGGAAAGGAGAGGAGAAAGAGGAGAGAGAGGATGAGGACAGAGAGGATGAGGAGACATTAGCCTGTGAGTTGACTTCAGTTGAGCTGGAGGCAGGCAGGAAAACTCACTTGAGGAAGCCCAGGCTCTCTGAACACTGATGTCATGGAGTCCACATGGTTCATAATAAAATGTTCTTACCATGCCTGTGTAAATCCCTGTGTGTGTCAGATGTGTTCACAATGAATAGTGAGGCAAGTGAACATGAGGATAAGTGGCAATGTTGTGCAGAGGACGATCACAAACCATGGGACTATTCAAATCAATGCCATGCTATCATTTATGCCATCAGTTTGTGGTGTACAGGCTGCCTTGAGGAGATCGGCATAGACATCCATGGAGGAAAGGATTTCAGGATTCCATTAAGCTATTAATGTTTTACAAAGACACTAAATAAAACAGAATTACGCTTCAGATTTTGATCCAATTAGTAGAACAATTTACAATGCACTTTAGAACAATTGTTGAAAAATTAAACTGAGGCGGATTTGTGAGACTATATAAATATTCTGATTTATTGATGGCAAAAGCCAAAATGCAATAAATAAATGTGGAAGCATTTGTTTGAAACAATCCCCAAAAGGAGCTTAATGTTTGACCCAGCACTGGCAGTTCTAGGGTAAAATACTGGATTCAGGGCAATGGCGCCTCTCTGACAGCCCACTGTCTGGGGCTTTTATGAGGCAAAGAGATACAAAGGCTGGAAGGTGGAGTAAAGCTTTTTTCTCTGCTAAACTTCTCTCCCCCTTTGTGTGTGTCTCAGGTCCATTAGATGGCATTCCCCACATCTCTCCCTAGAGCCTTACTGAGGTCATTCTCAGAGCAGGGATGGGATGCAGTGAAGCAAAGCACCAGCCAGTGAGGCCAAGAGGATTTGGAAGCTGCTCTGGATGTCTCTCCAGACACCACACACCACACCTTCCTCCTTAGATCAATTAACCCTAATTGTAAGTGAAGTGTCCTCTAGGCCTACATGGTGGGAACAACTATGCACAGGGCCACAATGCCACATGAATAATAGAATTTAAATTCTATATAGTATGTGACTTGCAAGGATAGTCCAATAATTTGACGTGTAACCACCAAATGTAACAATTTCTGACATATACCCATTAAATTACATTTCGACATGTGACCATTTTTGAAGGGAATAACAGAGAATTGCAGCAGGTTATTGCAGCATTATCAGACACTATCCATGTATCTGTCTTAGTACATTTACAGTATACCATTTCTGGTGCATCCCTAAAAGGATAAAGCAATGTAAACAAATCATTGGGTTTTTCTTTTGCGCAAAAGTAGCAACTTGTTCTGGGCACCCATGGCATTTTATGTCTGCATTATGTCTCCATGGCATCATATTTGGCATTAAGGCTGCATGTGGCATCATATTTTTGAAAGCAGAGGACTCTTGGCTTTTATGGCTTTGCTGAGCGCAAAAGTGAGCAACTCAATTTAGGAAGGATTTCCTAATATTGTGGGACATTCATTGTATTTGGGTCAGCTGGTCATATCAAATAGCTTCTAGTCAAAAGAGATGGCCCTTTTAAAAAGCTATTTCAAAGATGTGTGTCTCTCAGTCTGCTCCTTCCTGCTGTCCTGTATTATGAGTTGGGCTCATCTTCTATAGAGAGAAAAATCCTTTCAGTCATTGAAGTGATCAGACCCTTTTCTTCATCTGTTAAATACACCACAACTTGAACCACTAATGGTGGTGAATGAAATGGAGGTATGAGAAATGAACTCAATGTTCAACACAGATTATGGATTGTCAATTCCTTTTAAAGAAATTGAGATGATTTATCCTACATTTAGACTGTAGTCTCCTTGGTCTCTGTCACTCCCTTATCTGTGTTCCTCATGCTGAAGAATGGCCTTTCCCCTGTGTCTAATAGTTCAATAATAGCTATGGCTTAGGCTTGCCTTAAAAGGGAGGAGATCAGACAAAGGCTCGTTAAGTTGCTTCCTGGGTCCTAATTGATTTTCCTGGATCTCGAGCTCTAATGAGGTCCAGGGGAGTGCTCATTACTCCCCTCCATGCTGCTTGAGATGCAATGGGGCTGTGAGTTAAGTGAAAAAACTCAATTACACTCCATGGCATGGAAGTCTGACACACTCAGATAAATCAAAGCACTATGGAATCTCCTACCTTGCAATGGGCACTTGCTAGCTCATATCGTGGTGGAAAATATAGAAAAAAAAGAACCATTTGTATGTCCTTCCAAGGGACATGCCACAAGGGGTAATATAAACTGTACCTATTGCTATTGCTGTATTAAGGCCAGTTCATTGTCTACTGTGCTGGAAGCTCAGAGCTTGGAGTGATGAAGTCACTTTGTCTCCATTAGGCAAATTTAGGTGCATCAAAGGTACATCACAGAAGTGCTCAGTCATGGACTATTGACTTCATAAAAAAGAACTTTAACATCATAAAAAACAAGGTGGTAAACATTAATTAGGATTAATTTAATACAATAAAGTCAATACAGAGAGAATGCCAATACAGAGGGAACCATGACAGACCAGTATTTCTCCCTATTCAGTAGAAAACAAGTATGTTGACATCCAAATGTTTCTGTGTAGCTAAAGGCATCAGCCACATATTCATGGTTAGCTATATGAAAGTGAAATGAGCTGAGAGTGAAATTAAATAATGTCGGGTCAATCTCTCTCCAATGGCTGATGGCTTCTGCCAATGGACAAAAGAAAAGAAAATATGTTCTTTCTAATATTCATCACACTTAATATAGATGATGTGAAATTCAGTTTCATTCGTCCCTCTAGATAAAGAGTGAAGACTAATGTGCATGAAAATAGATCTCACAGTTGAAACAAAAATACAAAGAGAAGTCAAAAGTGAACTTTGATTCATCCTTGAGCAGATATCTGACCAGTACTCAGTGAATTTCCAAAGTGAATATTCAGCTGCAGGCAGCTATAGAAGCAAGCTGAAGCATTAGGGCAGTGCTGTGTACATGGTGGGTGAGAGCATTAGGGCAGTGCTGTGTACATGGTGGGTGAGAGCATTAGGGCAGTGCTGTGCACATGGTGGGTGAGAGCATTAGGGCAGTGCTGTGCACATGGTGGGTGAGAGGGGAACAAGCTCAGCCTTCTCCCCTTTCTCTTAGTGTGGCCTGAATAAATGCACAGGCATTGAATCTTTTAGAGGAGGACAGAATGCTTAACTCCAAAGTCCATTTGAAATGAGTCACAGAGGGCAGGGAGAATAGGGGTGAGCCCTACCGCCAACACAGGGAAAGGCCATTTTTGGCCAAGATTTCACAGGCCATGTTTTCAATGAAATCATTCACTGGGGGTAAATGAATTTCATGCACTGGAAAAAAAAATGGTGAAATTATTCATTTGTGTTGCTCCGTTTCTGTGCAAGTACTATGTTTGCTATCCCATGCAAGTCTGGGATTTGTCACCGACAGAGCTTCCCCTAGTCTCTGATATTTTTTTGTAATTTACACCAATGTCCTAAATACATGTGGATTTGTTTACAGACTATAGGATCCAGCAATGAGAATTTTTGAATAGTTATGTTGACTGACAAGGTTAATAAATATGATTTTATAATACTCGTACATAAGTTACTTTATGTTTTGCTGTTCCAAAAGGCTGTGTGTGTGTGTGTGTGTGTGTGTGTGTGTGTGTGTGTGTGTGTGTAGGGGAAGTGAATGCTGCCTGAGGATTGTAAGGGATGATGATGTGCCAGGAGATGTGGGGAGCTATTTTGATACTCTGTCACGGGGCTGGCTGACGGTGGTACTGCTGAGGATGGGAGTGTGAGAAGTTCCCACGCATGGTACTGTGACTGATTACACAGCACACATCACACTGCTGCTGATGCTACTGCTGCTGCAGCTGCAGAGTTCTCTTTTTGTTCCAGTATCTCTAAGTTAGCCTACAACTAAAATAACACCTGTGCCAAACTTGGCTTTTACCTTGTTAGCTTAGCTTGTTTTAAGATCACAGAGTGAAACAGCCACCCTTGGAATACAGGCATAACTATAGCCATCATAGCACATGAGGATGGGCATGATAGAAGGTTTTGCTTGACCAGCGCTGTGACTAATCCTCTGTTCAATAGGGTTATGAGTATACCAACTGCTCTCTCTCTTTCTCTCGCTCTCTCTACAAGGGTCTGTGTAGTGCTGCCACTGACAATGACCTTGTCCTTCCAGGGATGAAAGACAATGTTAAGGATTAGCATGATGCTAATGATGCAAGTGGCTAGAGAGAGGTCGCAGTGGGATCACAGCTTAGTTATCAACGGAAACATGGAGAGAAAGGAGAATAAGCTCAGTATGGATCATTAGTGTCTTGCTATATTGAAAATGTGTCTGTAATCTGTCTGTAATATCTTCTTGCTGTAATGCTATGCAAATATATATGGGCAATTTCAAAAAAGGGCACCGTCCAATTTCATCTCCCTACATAATGACCACCCTTGCATAATTACAGTTCCATCTTAGCCACTTTTTTATACCTCTTGATGCTTTATTATTTAAAACAGGGATCAGAGTTGCCATGGCAGCTGTTGTCGTGGTTACAAACAACTAAGCAGGTCTAGGAGAGTGAGGAATGTCTTCAGCTGCTGTTTCTCCCAGAGCCATGGCTCAGCTCAAATAAGCACAACTATGGTCTAAAACAGATATTTCACATGGAGAAATTACAGATTATTCCTAAACTGTCAGTGATTTATAGTGGTCCCTTGGAATTCAGATTAGTTGTTCGTTTATGATCAAACCAATAGGTTTCATGTTCACTGTATGCCTGCATCAATCATGGCTTTTATCTTGGCCCCTTTTCATCACTTTTCATCTCAATATATTCCAAATGGCTACTGTCTACCTCCATTGACCGGCAGAACCATAGTTTCTTCACTCATATTTTACTGTAATATTTTATTATTTTTCTTAAAACTCTCTTTACTGTGTTTACAGACACATCTAATTAGGAAACATGCTCAAAAGCCTATGCAGAAGTGTCCCTTGATAATCCTCAGATTTTCTAAAATATTTGGTTTAATGAGGTAGAGTGAATGCCTGTTTAGTTCATTCAGATGATAGAGGACTGCACTGGGCTACAAAGGACTGGTGAAGAAGTGTGTTGTAGTTCATCACAATTTGACATAATACTGTCCAGTTACTTAATTTACATTTTTCTTTGTGATATGACGACACATCACATTGTCCTCCATCATCAATGTGACCTGACGTGAATACATCTCCACCTAGTGATCAACATCATCAACTACATCAAATCAGAGACACCCTGGTTCTGTTTCATTATTGCACAGTGCAGCATCCTCTGAAATGCCCTTAATTAGTCTGTAAGTAGGGACCAAACATGGGTCTAATTCTAAATCATTGGCAACCACAGATGTCATTAAAGTGTGAAAGCAGAATTTTGCAAGTTTTTTATCCAGTCATTTAAATGGTGAACGAATTTCCAATAGGTAGAATGATGCACAATTCACCTCAGAATTCAGCCTTGCAACTTCCGTTTCGGTGACCTGACACCAAAACCCATGCATAAAGCCTTTAACAAGTCTTTAACCAAGGTTGCAAGAAACCAGCTGACCTGCTGATCACTTTGCCTCCGTAGCTCAGTCGTTCTGTTTTTCTCTATTCAACATAGGGAACATCAGGCCGTCCCCAGACCCAACATGCAACCCAGCTCCAGGTACAGACCCTGGTTACCTCTCGCCTTGCCTGTTGCAATGCCCTCCTAACAGGTCATCCAGCCTGTGCTGTGAAATGATCCAGAATGCAGCTGCACATCTGGTTTTCAACCAGCCAAAAAGAGCACATGTCACACCTCTGTTAATTGCACACTACTGGCTACCCTTAGCTGCTCACATCAAATTCAAATCACTAATGGTGGCCTACAGGATTATTGATGGATCTGCTCCCATATCTGACCACCTTCCTCACCTTTAAGAAATTCTTAAATACCTGGAATGCACTTGCAATACTTACCTCAGAAATGGGCTGTAATGGACTCAACTTCAAATGAACCTGTAGAGTGAGCTCAGATTTGCTATTTTCAAGTCATTATAGAATGGTCCCAAAATTTACATTTACAAAAGACTATCAATCTGATAAAATATCTAAATGTGAGCCAGTAAGTGAGGTTCACAATTAGAACATGCTTGCACTCTTCTCTTAGATATGGCTTGGCCCTCCCACTGGGCAACAGCTGATCTTAAAGTAACACTCAGAGAGAGAGAGAGAGAGACAGAAACACCGGTCTCGTATCCCTCTCATGTCACACCACAACACTCCCTGTCAGAAGATATGCCAAAGAGTATCCGAGCCATTGAGCAACAGGGCTAGCGCTGAAAGCCAGCCCCTAGCAGAGCTACTCCTCACAGTGAAGTGCAGTCCTCTCTGACCCCTGGCCCCCTCTCTGGGCGGGACATGGAGCTGAGGACCATTCCCTTGGGCACACGCAGAAAGGCCAGTTCTGCCTTCACTGACCCCCTGTATGATAACTGCCTGTCCCGTTTAGAGAGCTGTGACCCTGGGGTAAGCAGAGCTCTCCCCACCCCGGTCACCACCGTCCTTCCTGCTGTCCTTCCCACGCTTGGACGGAGAGGGGATGGCAATGTTCCAGGAGGCCCAGGAAACAGTGGATGGGCCACGGGAGGAGAGGGCTGGCCAAAGTCCGCTGGGGACCATGACAGCGTAAACTGCTGCAGCACACACGAGAGCATCCTCTCCCTCTATGACAACCTCGAGGTGCCCAGTCCCACAGAGGATGACATTGACACAGACTGCAGCGAAGGTGAATCAGAGATTTTCAAGCACAAGGACAGAACCGACTTCACAAGGAGGACAGAGAATCGACTGGCATCCTCTTGTGAGAGTCTGGAGGATAGGAGCCGAGGAACAAACACTCAGCCAAAAAAGAGAATTAGTCGCAACCTAGACCCCTTCCTTTTCACTGCAGTGGAGTCAAGGTCAAAGGTGTTTACGGTTCCACACCCATTCTCTGACACAGAACCTCAGGCAGAACGTTTTGTCAGAGACATTGGAGGACAAGTCTTACTTCAAGAGACAAGAGACCTCCACACCAAGTTCTCTCTAACTCTGCCTTTGATCCCAACCATTTACCCTTCTTCCTTACCTGCCACTGTTCAACCATCAACAAGTCCACCTGAGGTCCATGTAAGCCAGCAATCTGGCCCATCTTCCAGTGCAATGGCTGTGCTACTCTCCAGCATCAAGCAGCAGATTGCCCGGCAGAAGGAGGAGTACGAAACACAAATTAGAAGGTAAGATTAATTTTCAGTGGTTGGAGGTAATTTTTAAAGTACAAAATATCTTTTTAAATTACTGGCTTTACTGTAGTAAATTTACAAAATTGGGTGAAGACACCATTAGATGGCTTAATTAACTCTTCTTCTAAAGTAGTTGGCTATACTTTCACTCCCCTCTAGTTCCTCATGACTCTCTACATTTACTGTACAGGATGGGAATTAGGCAAAGTTTAAAATGTTGAAGGTTAATCAGAAGACTCATTCATAATGGCTAAATCATGATGTTGTTTTCTCTTAAAGTCAAGTCTCTGCAGGCATAAACAAAACAGGCAAACAAGCACTGAGATGAAATGGACTCTATTTCTAGTGTAATGCTGGAAGCAGCTATTTACAGTGCTACTGCTGAACAAGACACTCCCACATACTTACACTAAACTAATATAGACTCAGAGGAAAGGTCGTTCATCCAATCCCTACTCAACATTTCCTGGTTCTTTTAAGATAAGATAAGCAGGTCTGTTATGTCTTCAAGCACTTGGTGATTATTGAAATTGGGAAAGGAAAGGATGAATAAAATGACAAAAGCTTATAGCTTGAAAGCATTTATCCACAGCAAAACCAACTACAAAGCTACACTCATAGAAGAAACAAGTTTGAAAAGAGAAGATTTTCAAGTATGCCACTGTCTTTTTCTGATCCCTTGGAAATCCCCTTTCATAGGGTAGGCCATTTAAAAAGTGACTGAATTTAGGTAGATAGATAGATAGATACTTTTATTATCCCGTAGGAAATTCTGGGATCCACAATATGGCATATGAGAGTTGTATCTGAAGTCAGTGGTGTACAGAGTGAACAGTACAGTTCTCTGTGGCGGACCAGTACTGCCTACAACAGTCCCTGATGTGAGGCCCCCCAGTCTCTTTGTGTGAGGTAGTCTGTGAGGCTTACCAGGTTTTTCTAGTCTGTGAGGCTTACCAGCTATTTCATTGCTGACAAACATAGGATAGCTTGTGCCCTTTCCTTTTCTTTGCTGAAGACCGAAATTAACTTCAACTATTTATTGTATATTGTGCATTTATCTTTGTTATTAGATCACAGGTGTAGGATGCTTCAAATGAATTTCCTTAAGTGTATCTGCAGCCACAAGGTGCGTTTCGAATGGTAGAAAACCTGCTGGTAAAATACCAACCAGCCAAGCTTTGTGCACTCCTGGCTGGTTAATTCAGTGTTACACCCAAAACACACCCATAATTAAAGTTACAATCTTAAATCCAACCTTTTGAAAGTTGCTCAAGATAATTTGATAAAAGCAGATAATTTTTTTGCAGTCAAAATACCATATTGTCCTGGCAACACCAAGCCACCTTGCGCTATCCAAAATCTACATTAGATCAGGAAAAAAGACAAACAAATGATGGTCTACTTTGATGTATCGAAGACATATCATAGCTTTGCAACTACCTAGCCATTCTCACCTATGGCAGGACAGCTCTGTCAATGTAGGGTAGCACTTTATTTGAGCCTGTCATAAACATAACCCCTATGCAAATATAAATTCAATTTGCTTGAGGGAGGTGGATTAAGGCATTGCTTTCATGCAGTCTTTTATATGAAAACAGACTACAGATGAAAATGTTGCTTCAGATCGATTTTGTAATCCAAGTGTAATCTGCGATCCCCACCCCAGGCTGGAGCAGCGTAATGAGGCCCTAGAGGCCGAGGTGCTGGGGCTGAGAGCCAACCTGGAGCAGCAGCGGCGTTGGTATCATGCCGTGGAGATGCGTCTGTGTGAAGTAGAGCGGGCCCGCGCAGATGCCGACCGCCGCAATGGAGAGCTCCAGAGCCAAATGGAGCAGTTCTTTGATGCGTTTGGTGAGCTCACTAACGAGGCCAAGAAAACTGAACGCATCGTGCAAGGATTTTAAGACATGACAGTGTCACCCAAAAAATACAGCTCTGGTATACACTGGTGTTGTGTTGATACCAGTTGTAAAACACAGGAAAATAGCATCTTGATTTAGGGAGTGGTAATCCCCAGGTTTATCTTATCTTTATCTTATCTGGATTTCTTTGGTGACTGTTAAACTACTCCATTTTGTCATTTGCAGAATCCAATAAACTGCCAATATTTTGTCAAAATCTTGTTTGCCTGAAAGGTTTTTAGTTTCACAAAACCTTCACAAATATTTGATTAGATATAGCAGCAATAATTACCATTGTCATGTTTGGTCTAAGATTTATTTCCCTATGGGTAAAATTCAACCAAATTAACTAAGAGGCCTGTGAAAACCCAACTACATCTTCTTTAAAATTTGGCGGTTCTCAACCAACTTAATGGGTGCATTAGACTGAGCTGGAGTGTGGAACAGCATACAATCAATCTAGTTGCAATCTGATGCTGTGTTGGTAAGAATCTAGGAATTATGTTTTAATATCACTTAGAAGTTCTTTTTTTTTTCTTTACTGCTTAGTGAGGTTTTGTATAGTTTCTAAAAATGCAAGATTCAAGGATCAAGGAGTCTATTTGTCACATTCATTGAAATACTAATGTAAGACATATAGTGAAATTAAAATACATTATATTGAATATATATTAATATATTAATATTATATATTATAATATTGAAAAAAAATGGCTACTTGTCTAAAAGATCAGATGGTTTCGGAGTATAGGATAACCACAACGAGAAGTCCATTCTCAAAATATGACAGAGACTTTGCAACCTTAACTTTATTCTTTTTTCAATGTGTGACTGACTGTTTGCTCAGTTACTACTGATCTGCTGCACACTCAAAAGTGTCACTCAAGGTTGGGCACTTTGTGAGTGACTGTATCTTCCTTTCTCTAGAAAGGAATTAGTTTATACTGATGATTCACCACACTTCCAAGTGAGGTAAAACTTTGTAAAAACGTTGTCACAAGGTTGTTGTGGTTATAATAAACTAGTAGCTATTGGAAAAAAATATTTTTTATTTATAAAATACATTTTTTCACTGGCTATAGATGTCTGATGGCCTGCGACACAGCACTTTCTGCTACTATGAACTGGATGACAGAACCATATAGTGACATTGTCACAATACTTATGTATTTATTTATTTTGTGTTACCCATGGTCTTTTAGTGCTTATACCTCCTACAAAATGTAGAGAAATACTGTTGGCAGAAGCCATCACAAAACACACAATGCACATGAAGGTCAGAGCATCTCACCATTTAACTTGTGAAACGTCCTGATTTTATTCCAGATAATCCACAGTATACACTATAGCCCACATTTATCTACCTGCATCTTTTGTCCTTGACAAGTAGGATGCACTTAGTACGGTGTGGATGGTTCATGTCGACACATCCATCAAACAGGCATGCACACATAAAAGATCTTCTGATACATGACACTTACTCAAGAGTGCAAACATGCACGTGTTCTCTTAAAAAATCAAAAAATACAATTACTGAAGTGCTTAATTAGTAAAATAAAAAGGAGCACTTTGGCAGAAGGCAGTCCCATAGCATGCTGTTGTTTGAGTCAACTCCCAACTCCCGACTATTTTTTTATATTTGCATACCAATCCAGCTAACCTTGGCCACAACCGGCTGTAACTGATTTATAACAACACTATTTTCAAAAATGAATGCAGAAATGCTTGCTGAGTGGTAAATCAAAAGTGACTGCTGAGCCAAGTCCAGGTCAAAGTGTCAAGTTTTTAATCTTAAAGGGGATATTGGGTGTGAATCAATCAAAAGCCCTGTTGTTCGAGGTCACAGTGCTGCCTGTCGGAAAATCTGATACAACATAGACCCAATAGCGAACCGATAACTAATGCTAACTGAATGGGGCATAGCAAAATGAAACTGAAAGTGAGTTTCTTGACTCCACATGTACTGGCGTGATTTTAAAATGTGGTAAAATCCAAAACTTTGGCGACTCTAGGGGGAGCCCTTTTCCTGGAAACCCAGACACACCGCTAGCAAATTCTTTGCTCTGCAGGTCTGACTGATGAGCCATTTGAACTCATTACCAATTCACACACACAAACAGGAACCAGGAAAACCAGCATTGGGCAGGCATGATTCATAGCCAGTTAAGGCAGTTGCATAACTGTCTATTGTTTAACTATAGACGTTGTATTTTCTCATGACCAATTCACACGCACAAACAGGAACCAGGAAAAGCCTGCATTGGGCAGGCATGTTTCATAGCCAGTTAAGGCAGTTGCATAACTGTCTATGGTTTAACTATGGTTTAAGAGTTTGAGTTTCAGCTTCCAATCTCATACTGGTCACACCCTTGCAATGGGAGACCAATCAACATTAATGTGGGGCTGGTTTCCAGCCAATAATCCAATAAAAAAAAAAAAACTCCAGAATTGCATAGAGGGGCTATACGTACTTTGGTCCATTTCTTAAAGGTGCCCTGCCATACATATTTATGGTACTTCAAATTGTTCTCTGAGGTCTCCAAAGATGGTATGTAACTTTAGTTGAGCTGAAATCGCTCCAAGGAGACCTTAACAACGCTATATGCAACTTATTCCATCTATGACAATGCTGCTGCAGCCAGCGGGTAAATAAATTATTTACATTAGTTTGCTAATGTCAGAATTGCAAGGGATCAAGAACTAAAAGTGTTGGAAAATTTAATTTCAGAGGAAATGAAGGAAGACATAGACTATGCACATCCACATAAGCACATCCACTAACTGCTTGCAGACTGTAAACGGTCACAACGGTAAGTTAATGTAATGTGTAGGGTTTCACACTAGTAACCAGTAACCAGATAACTGCTTTATTATTAAAGTTGAAAAGTCATTCTTTTCAAAATGCGCTGGACACAGAAATAATAACGGACCTCAAAAAATTGACTGCAGCCATTTGTCCCTAATGTCTTGTTATTCAGCATACTAAAAACGACACAAGACGATAATGCTGTGCCATCCGCCAATGGCTCAAGTCTGGTCTATCTTGCGTAAACTTGATCAACTTTTCAATTTGGCCTGATTTCTTGTTTTTTTTCTTTCCATAGGCTATTGCAGACAGTGAAGATTTTAATACACTTTCACATGCACCATAAATCAAACTAGCATAGACTATCATGTTTCAAAGACAACAGGTAAAATCGGTTTTGTGTGGCAGGGCACCTTTAATTACTAATACAGATTTTTCTAAGAGGCAAAAATAAAATAGAATTCTACATCACCACTTGAAGTGCATTTCATGTATATTTCAAGTAATTCAGAATCATTCCCCACATCATAGATTCCTGTGTACTACTAAATGATAGTATATGTGAAACTTTTTATGAATTGAATTTTGTACCATATTGAATTTTGTAACCCACTATGACATTTAGATTTAACAAGGTTTGCATAAATACAAACCAAAGCAACAATATAACACCATGGGGAAAAGGCTGTGAGGCGGAAAGGCAGATGTGTGACCTGGTGTGGATGTGTAGCATCCGGTCATAGTCCCTCATCGGGGGTCTCGCTGAGAGGGTCCGCCATGCTGCTGTCAGTGTCTGTTCACATAGTCACACACACACACACACAAAGAATATAAAAACAAGTCAGAAGAAAAACATTTAATTATTGGGTGATGTCACAGACTGCAGACACAAGAAACGAAGAAACCATGTAGCATCCAGAGAAAAAGCTACCTAATGAATCTTCTCTGCGTATTCCACCACCCAGTCCACTCCTGTCCTCCCATTCCATAACCTCTTCAAATATCAACACTATGGAAAAACCCACACATCTTGTCATTTGTCACAATCTGAGAAGTCATTTTATTATATTCTAATGGTTGTATTTATCATTTTATTTAATAGGACATCATCTCACTTTTCCACTGCTCAATGCTGTGCTCTCGTTCATCCAGCTCCTTGTCCGAAATCTGTGGAGGTGGCTGTGGAGCATGTAAAGCAGAGATGGCAAGACATCAAAAGAAGATTTCTGGCATGAACCCCATGTTGTACCCTCAATAGAATTGTGTACTCACTCCATTTACTTCTGTTGGGTCATACCACAGCTGAATATAGGGGTGATGTAAAGCCTCCTGCACAGATATTCTTCTCTCAGGGTCAACAACAAGCATCTTGGAAAGAAGATCTCGTGCTTGGCTGGCTGTCATTGCAACAATAAAATTCTCAGAAATGCTACCAAGGCAACAGCTCTGGAGGTCAATGGAGCAGCAGGACTGCAATGAAATGTCATCTGAATGATTTGCTCTTTGCCACAACACATTTCACATTTAACATACAGAAAATTGAAAACTAGGGCTGTTAAACGATAAAACTTTTCAATCACAATTAATCTCATAAAATGGTTATCACAATAGTTAAATAGTTAATCACAATTAATTGAAAAAACATGAAAAAAGAAAACACTTTCAAACAGTTTCACAGAATATATGATGCAAAAATGTTTGGAATTTGGGTTTTAATATTAGGTCTAGGCATATAGCCTATTTCTTCCAAAAGGGATATGTGCAAAATACTATTTGGAGAAATAACAGACTATACTTTTGCTTAACTGTAATGGCTGCAAGCTACACTTGCACTTCAAAGAGCAAAGAGGAAGTAGTTTCCTGACAGTTCAGTGAAGCAGTAAGCTATTTGGAAATTGTTAGGCATATCTACAGGTGGACGTAAGGAAATGTGCGCATTCAGGAATGTAGACCATTGGCCATCAAGCACGGGATTTCACATTTCACACGGAAAATAACCAGCGATAACGTCAACATTTTTTTTTTATTGCGTTAATGCACCAGTAACTTGTCAACTTTGACAGCCCTAGTAAAAACAATTTCATTTCATCACAAAAATTGAAACAAAAGGCTTACTTCTTAGCTTATCCTGTTCAGATTCACAGGGGAAGGCCCAATCCGGCAGGACCTCCGCGAAATTGATCCCTGGGAACTGGGGTTTGCTCATGACATAATTCCTGACTGTTTCCATGAGCTGACTCATGAATTCCAAGGATGGTGTACCGAGGATTTCAATTATTTTGTTCCACTGGTCAATGTCTAATCAATGTGGTTAAGTGCTTGTTGTACTTCGGTGACCAAAAATAATTTATGCTATTTAAAAAAAAACAAGTAAAAATATAAATATAACTTTTAACTGAAATGACCTAGATGTTAAAATAATAAAAAGAATGAAAAATAATCAGATATGTAAAATCTATATTGCTATGACATGACTCTCAGTTTACCAATCAAGCATAATATAGGCTTTGTACAAAGAACCTTTTTTCAAAATCAAATGATTAGTTTCAATTTCAAAATGACTTTTTAATCATCCTAGAAAAGAGATGCCAAATGTGTTGACTGATATCTGACAGACAAGCCTATGATTTATAATTCTTAGTTTCTGAACATCATGTCTTTCTGTTTACATTCAAACCCCTTCAGCAAGTGCCCTTTGTTGTTTTTGTACTATTAATACCAAAATATAAATGCATAAATTTATTTCTGATCAATATAAAAACATATGATTTGTTACAGCTCTGTTGTTTCTAGTTTTACTGTAAGACCACCAAGCTACTAATGGCTTAGGTTGATGCTGTCTCCCACTGGTGGCAGAACAGGGAATTTTCAAAGTGGACAAAGTGTGAAAGGAAATGGTGGAACCACACAAATGGAGAATAGGTCAAACTGAAAAGGATACATAAACTGTATTAAACTGTATATGATGATCAGAAAACAGAATCTGTCTAAAGGATAAAAAAGCAAGTGATCATGTGGACAAATTGCCAATACATTTTTCAAGTATGTTCAGTATTTCTATCATGATTTAATGCATGCAAATATAAGCCATTCATTTTATATTGATAACCAATATGGTCAATGATGTGACACAGTAAATCAAACAAGTGTTAGCCTTCTCAAACCATTTAGCTGTATTTTAAAGACCAGCATAAGTATGGGTGGGAAATGAATGGCATCAGTGAAGGACATAGGAGAAAGCTTTGAGAAGGAAGGATACAGTCTTTCCCAGGAAACAAAATCCTGTGCAGAATCATCTCAGCCATTATGCAGCCCACAGACCATAGGTCAACTATACAAAGCAGCAGGATCATGATTACATGAGCTATAAATAACAATCAGGTTCAACTTGTTAAATGAGTCTATAAACCAGTTATAGAACCAGTTATGGAACAACAGACTGCTCTCTTACCTTACTTAACTGCTTAAAGTTAGCAAAGCATGAACACTTAAGTTCTTTTCTGACTAACTGTCTATCTCCTCAGTGTTAAATGCACACCCAAGATGTTGAAAACTGACTAAACAGGGAACTCCTACATTGCACTATTTTATAATATGTTTTAATAAAATATGTTTTTAACAGCACAGCAGCTTTTTATGTAAAAAAAAAAAAAATTGTATATTAACCGCAATAGTGTATTATCTGCTCAGTATAAATGTCAAATTTGTCAAAGGAAATGATTATTAGCACCATTTTGGCTGAGCTCTGCATTGTTAGGTTTATGGTAGTCACCCAGCACTCTGGCAGGCACTCTGAGCCTTTCTATGCTTGGAGCTCAGAGCCATACTTTCTTCTCCTCCATCATCACTTCTTCACTAAAGAAAGACACGCCATGTGAAGTCCCACACAGGCTGATAATATAATATAACATAACAAAATATAACAAATAAAACATAATATAATATAAGAAAAATGTTAGAATGCTGAATAGAACACTACACTGTGATGTTCTAGAACTGGGCACAGTATAGAACCACCCAGTAATAGGACGGGACATCGCTCATGCATGTAGTTGTAAAGCTATATATTAATAAAGTAAAATCATTTCAGGGAGCAAACACTGACACTGAATGAGCTAGCTTCGCACAAATAGGTTAACTACATGACCTTTTGTGAGCTTCAGTGTTAACTAGTCCCAGTCATTTGCAAGTAAATCTCACAATTAAGAGACAGATCATTTAGAATGTCATCTGATGGGCATGTTTACCAAGATAAGCAAATAAGCATTTGTTAACTTATGCCATGATTGTAGCCTACTTATGTTAGCTACCTTTACCATTCAGGGGGGAGTGGACATACACATCGCGGGATTGGGTGGACACGTTCTGCACACGTTGTGGTTGCGGACAGTAATGGTCAGAAATTCGGTGGGAGCGGGATGAAAAAAACAGTCCCGTGCAGTTCTCTACTTGATACCTTCCTCTGTGAAATTAAACCTGGATTACTAATAATTCCTTATGTTTAAACTCCGAAGTTATGATGATATTCCCTAAACAGCAGAATGACATCTTACCTCACCACCGAAACTTAAAAAATCCTTTAACCCAACCCAACACTCACTAGGACTGAAAAATATGAACACATTCTCACTTCTTTTCCCCCTTGATTAAAAGTCGAATCAATTTTAAAATACTCCTCCTAACCTATAAAGACCTCAACGGCTTTTCTCCAACATATATTAAATACCTCCTTGTCCCTTACTACCCTGATAGATCCCTAAGATCCCTAAATGCTGGTCTCCTTCTAATCCCAGGAATATCAAAATCTATGATAGGAGGGTGAGCTTTCTGCTACTGGACACCTCTCTTGTGGAATAATCTCCCTACTACATTGGTAAAGTGGACACTTGCAATACCTTTAAGTCTAGACTTAAAACCCTCCTCTTTAATGCTCCAAATAGTTAGGGATGGCGCACGGTGAATCATCACTCCTCATGGGTCTTATTGGACAGGGCTCTCTCTGCTGTTGCCTCCATGGTGACCACTGACTATCCCTGCAGTGGTGCTGACTTGCCAATCACCATACCTTAGTTATGCTGTTATAGCCTAGTGCTGCCACAGATCTCTCATGTGTCATGCTGTACAACTCTCTCCATCTCTCTCTCTTTACATATATGCACTTATGACACATATGAACTGTGAAATGTGAATCACCTAGACTGGGCTAACTCATTTGCTTCCTCTGCCCACAAACACTACAATCATCTCTCTTGAGTGTCATCACTGCCACTTACTGATTGACCTCCAAGTCACCAACTCCTCCTGAGTGGACTGCGACCAACTTCACGGGAGGTCCATGCTTAGACAGGCTCTCCTTCCTAGATGCCCTACAACCGACCCCTCTGATGATGGCACTTGTCAAAATGGACTCCACCCAGTGTTACCCCCATTATCGATCTCACTCCCTGACCTTAACATTACATCTGGCTGCTACTACGCTGTCCAGACAGCGTAGTCAAGCTATTGCTTGACTACCATATAACGTTGTGGCACAGTATTTTAGAATTATGATGCTCAGCCAAACCATGGACAAACTGTCTATCACTTATGGTAACTACTGACTGTACTTTTCCTGCATGACGCCTGGCACCTGGGTTGCCTCTTCAGCTGTGGATCTGCCCAAGGTTTCTTCCTAAAATAACTACCACAAGAGAATTTTTCCTTGTCCCTGTTGCTCTTGGGTGCTCCTTGTTATTGTCTGTAAAGTGCCACAAGACAATTCTATTGTAAATGGTGTTATAAATATGATTGAATTGAATTGAATTTAACAGTTGTGGATCACATTTATATTTATGTTGACGTTAAATAACAGGAGCAATATCAATGAGTTTGTACTGACAACATTACACATCCTGAGGATAGGAGGATATTGTCAAGACAAGATTATGAATGCAAATGATGGACTAATTCAAACTTCATATTTATTATAAAATAGAGGTAGGTATATAATAGGTATATTTGGCAATAACAACATTATTTAGTGAGTATCCACACAAAATGGTCATATGATTATAATTATAAAAACCTACTTAAAATACACTTTTATTGTTAAGTGGAGAGAGTGGTCCAGCGAACTAAGGCACTGGTTTAGTGTCAAAGGACTTGTGTTAGTTCTGGGATTGAATCCAAGCAGGAGTGTTTTAGTAATGATTGAAACACAGGGGTCCTTAGCCCCTTCGCTATAGTTTTGAGTGCGCACACATAGTGGCATAGCTCACAGCAAAACATTTTGGTCATGCTTAAAGGAGAAATACGATGTGAATCAATCCATAGCTGTTATCTGAGGTGTGCTGTCGGTAGGAAAAATAACTGTTTCATTTTCCTGGGCCCCATTCAGTTAAGGTTAGCTGATGGTTGGTTATTCACTCTATGTTGCAGGGGTATAAACGATATACAATATAAATTTGGCCAACTGTAGAGATTTTTATTACACCAGCCCACCGCAATAGTGCAGTTCAGATTTGGTTTTGCTTTAGCCTATGTATTTATTTGGGCATACACTTTTAAACTAACAAGATGTACAAGATGTATACAATCTGCCTATCTTATCTATTACCTTGCATGATCATGCAGAAATGCACGCAGTTTTGTAGATTTATACAAGTCTTTTGCAAACCATGGCGTTGTTAACTGGCGATGTCCTTGTTGTTTTCGATTAAAGTGTGGCTGAAAAGTTTTAGCAGGTGTGCTGCATCAAAGATGGGAGATAGGCGGGGCAAGATATTTCGATGAGCCTACTAATCCCCCCTCTGTAACACTGAAGTCTATGGCAGACCAACAGAATTTAAAAGCTTTACTTTTTCTGAGTAATGGATGTACATTTCAGACATGGTATTATGATCTCCAAACCTTCCTAACTGATTATCTACCATCTTTGGCTGAGTGACTGAGAGCTCTATGGTGCATTGCTATGTGGTGCCTGAGTGAAACATTCCACAAGCTTAAATATTCCTTAGCCATGTTCAGTTGCTCCCTTTTTCAAGTGCGGTGGATGTGGGAACATCTTGGGAAATCTTCGTTTGCTTTTTATTCTAAACTGCTTTGCAATTATTTACAGATTTCCTTTAGTTTAATTAATTCTGTATTTTTCATTTAAAGTGTCATTTAAATGTCCTGAATGATTTTAATTTTTTAATGTTTAACATTTTAAAATAAATTTTGTTGTATTCTGCTTTACATTAGTAATGATTTAATGATGTTAGAGGGTTCACCTCTATAGTATTTTGGGCTCAAAACATTTTGAAATCAATGAATTAGATCATTATTTTTACTTGTGTCTCTGTCTCTTCTGATCAGTATATTGCATATCTTGTATTATACTGCATACTGTCCTTGTACCACAATATGAATTTTAAGCTATATCACCCAGCCCTGATGTTGCGTAAAATTTTCTGGTTCTTTGCAGACAGCACTCAGTGACCTAGAACAACAGGGCTATGGATTGATTCACACCTGATTTCTCCTTTAAATAGAAATTTTAATTTCTTATAGTTATAGAGTATTCATCAGGGCCTGTTTTCTGATTAATTTTCTCTACCTGCCCCTTTGGAAACCCCCTGCCTTTCCTCTCATATCTCCTCTGGATAGGCCTACTTTGTTCTCTCTTTCTATTATGTTATTTTTTTTAATTATTAATATACATCACTACAGCCATATATCAGACCCCAATATTTTTGGATTGATTTGTATTGGAGGAGAATAGGCTACGCAGAAATTTAAGGCAGAGGAATTTGTCAAAATTTGAATCTTGACCATTGTATTTCATCATAAACGGTTTGTAAACAGGGATTTGAGTGTAAGAAACTGAATATGTCCTTTAACGTTGAAGTTTCCCGAGGAAGGAATTAAACATTCTTGATCAGAAAGGATAATGAAAAAATTACCTTAGATATGCCACACCCGAGTATTAACCTCATAGCTACTGCATGGAATTGTCCTCTCCTCCAAAATATGTCATAGATTGTAATATGTACTAATTAGCATGTTAATGCAGATGTTTGTGTCCAGTACAATTTTGTAATTTCTACTATACCTGTTTTTTCCCGAACAAATTGATTTACTACAAGAGTTGACTGATTTTTTTTCCTGTATGAGAATGAATTAACACGGTATGGAAACGAACAGCAGATATGCATCAAACTGATAGAAAACACTGACATCATTTAGAATGCTAAGACCTTCATATATAATCCATATACAGTCCTTACCATTCTCCTTGTATTTCATTCCTAAGATGACTTCAGGTGCTCTATAATATCTGGTCACCACGTATGGAGTCATCATGAAGTTAGTGCAGGCAGTCCTAGCGAGGCCAAAGTCTAAGATCTTCAATGTGCAGTCCGATTTGACCACAATGTTACTGGGCTTCAAGTCCTGCAGCAGAAAACCACAATGGTATGTATAAATAGACAGACAGACCAACAGTCCAACAGACAGACAATTATATATCATCATCATTCCAGAATGACCCTGTGAATGATTCCAGCCGAGTGGAGATGCTGTATTCCACACAGCATCTGGTAGAGCAGATAGGACAACCTCTCATGGTCCAAGTCCATGTGGATAACCTGACACAGACTGGCGTCCATCAGCTCCATCACAAGATACCTGGGGATTGCATCACATCACATCACATGACAGCAGGACAATTATGGCCATAATAAACATCTAATACAGGCAGAGAAGGAAAGCACACAGAAACTTACAGGTCCTGAAAATCCTCCAAAGATTTCTGAGGTGTGAAAACATTGATGAGTCTGATAATCTGCATACAGAAACAGTTTGTGCAAAATGACACATGACACTAAAGAAACTGCTAACAGCAACCAGACTGAGAATCCCAAATCCCATTCATAATTTTGAGAAATTCAAAACAGTGCTAAAGCATAGCTTGGTTCTTGCATCCTGATTTGAGGCAGAATCAACGGACACAGATCAAAATGCCTTTGCATTTGACAGACCTATAATCAATCAGACCTTTGATTCTGAAGACAAATAGAGAGAGACAGAGAGAGAGAGAGTAAAATTAGTTTAAAAATTCACAAAATTGAAAAAGATTTAACAAATCACAAGTTAAGCCCGCCTCCATTGCAATGGGGGGTAAAAGCCAGTTTTTGATTGGTTCCCTTTCTCAGGCAAATGGAAAGAAGTGGGGATAGGCCTAGCGGCTATACTGAACTGCATAGCAAATCAGTATCTGAGAACCAGACAAGCTAAAGCAGTGATAGACAAAGGTATTTAATATTCACAAGTAGCAGTAAAATGCTCCGTACATTTTTGTGGTTGACACACTTGGTCAAGACAAGCTCCCTGTAAGCACGTTTGGCATGGGTGTGGTTCTGGAAAGGACGACTCAATTTCTTCACTGCAACTGGGATGTCTAGAACTGTATCCATAGCAGCACTTTCAAGAAGAAAACACAAATAAAACACAATGTTACATTTGTCTTGAAATGCTTATGTCTAATACTGTAAATAGGCAAGGCAAGGCAAGTTTATTTATACAGCGCATTTCATACACAGAGGCAGTTCAATGTGCTTTACAAAGATAAACGCAAAGAAAGAATCAATTAAAAATGATAAAAATAGTAAAAATATAATGATAATAAAAATAAAATGAAGTAAAAGTTAAGTAAACATTAGATAGATGATGAAAATAGTAGATTTAAAGTAATAAAAAGAAAAATAGTTGAAATAAAGTAATAAAATGAAATATAAGATAAATTATTAAAATTTAAATAAAGATACAGCAAAAAAGCATCTGAGAGAACAGCTTGGTTTTTAGTCTCGATTTGAAACTGCCAGCAGTAGGAGCCTTTTTGATGTCCTCTGGGAGTTTGCTTCATAGCTGAATTGCACATCAGCTAAAGGCTGCTTCCCCACACTTTGTTCTAATGACAGGTTGTGAGAGATCTGTCAGGCTTATATTACTGAAACATATCAGAGAGGTAAATAGGCCCTGTCCCATTTAGAGACTTGTACACAAGCAACAGTGCTTTAAAGTCAATTCTATAGCTTACTGGGAGCCAGTGAACGGACCTTAGAACTGGAGTAATGTGCTGTTTTTTTCGTTCTTGTGAGGACCCTAGCCGCATAGCTGCACTATAGTGTACAATAGTAGGCTGCTTACACCTCATTTACACGGCAATCTGTGTGTTTGCAGTGCATATGCAGTGCAAACAAGCTTTTGGTGGTTATGGTCGTGCGTATTCATCAATACACAGGCACACAGAGCCTTCTCTGACAATGCACACCACACGCATGTTCCGCATGGCCACTTGGGTCACTGGGTCAATAGGAGCTGCTGCTGTTATACCCCTCAGCAACTCTAGACAACAGTGTCAGCTAAAATTGAACTATTTCATTCTACTTAAGGAACATTTTAAGGAGTTGCTTACCATACAATTCCCTGCGCCCCAGATCCAATGGCACGGAGTTGTTGGTAGCATTTGAGTATAGTGAAAGTTGCGTCTCCCACTTGGACACTGTAGAACTGATCCCCCTCATCTGCCATCCTGCCAGCATTGACACATAATGTACGCAGGCCACGCACAGTTGACACAGTTTAGTCCTTTATATGTAGGATTGTCAGATTAAACAGATCTTGATTTTAAAATGCTCAGGTCATTTACAGCAAACCTAGTTTTTTGAATCTGTAATGTAACTATCCTGATAGGTCTCTTCCCATCAACGAGTGAACAACTGGACTAATGTTTTGCTTTGCTGCAATGTGCACATCACAGTTAAATAGGTTAACCAGCAAGATACATTTGCAAAAAAAGAGCTTTCTTGTCCAAGACATGATGTCAGCAGTCCAACTGGCATAAAATGACAGATGCAAGCAGGCCAAGCCTGGATCTTTATACAGAATGCTATGGCCCTTGCTTTCTGGATGGCAGGATATGAACCAGCAGGTAATGTTAACTGAATAGGGCAAAGGAAAATGAAACTGTGAAAAGTGAGTTTCTGTGCCCATTCGATAAGTGGTAGCTGTTGATTTGTTATTTGGGTTATGTTATATCAAATATTGCCATTTTTCCTCTTTTTCCTACCGACAGCACTCGGTGACTGATTCACACTAGATTTCTCCTGTAAAGATATTAACTATTAATCTAATCAGATTAGAAATAGAATGATTTAAATTTTTGTGGGATGGAATTACAAGTGTTTTTAAGTTTCTTTTAAGACCTAATTCTGTTACAAAGAATTATAAAGAAAAACTATTACAGTGAGTTCTGTCAGGACATGGTCGCTATTCAGAATTGACTTGTATCATGATGCTTAAAGTACAAGTTAGGCTACAGCCAACACCCAGTCCTATGCATACAAATAGTTTATTTAATTTTAAATGAAAATTAGACTACTCATTAATAATAACCAGCATAAGAATTAACAAGCAATAGACATAATATTTTGGACTTGTTATAAAGTGTTACCCTGCTGATAAGTCCACAGTTGTTGTCTACATTTCATCTTACTGCTGTGGGCTACTCTGTTTAATGAGAGACTTTCTGAGAGACACTGACTCATAGGTGTGTGTGTGTGGGCAAAGGGCACTTAGATACATTCTCCTTTCACATACATACATTCTTCCTGCACATACATACATTCTCCTACATAATTTTTTTGCACTCACCGGTCCTGACCCTAATGGGACGAAGGTAATATAACTCATACTGTATTATGGAGGAACGCGAGGCAGGTGCACTAAACGAAGCCATCGCAGTCCTAAGGGGGATTTTGGCCTCCCCGCAGTTAGCCAACATATCCTCGTCTGCTGAGCAGATAAGAAGAGGAACCAATACTACTGTTCTACAGACGATGGTCCTATAAATTATAAGAGCATAGACGAGGCTACTTTAAAAACGGGTCTGGAAGCGGGTCGGGTACAATATTTTCATAATTATTTTTTGTGGTCCGAATTGCGGGTGGGTTAGTTGAAAACTTCGGGTGCAAGTCGAACATTTAAGTCATGACAATCGTCGTCTGTCTACAGCAGACGAGCACCACAGATCAATATCGCTGCATGACTATTTCGGGTTGACTTTACGCTATTCTCTTCATCGGACACTTGTCTCAAATGACATATTGTGGGTAGATGTGTTTTCTACTTAAACAACGCACGTTACTAATTTAAAATGTGGTGTTTTTAGCCAGCATAAACCCTCTTTTCTTACGGTACTCTTCAACAATATTCTAATTTGTGAAGCTTTACCTGTATTGTGTAGCTATAAAAATTGCAATGCATTCCAATTATCAAGACACTAACAATAACGTGCATACAGTACTTAGTCCACTTTTGCTTTGTTCAAGTGAATTGTATAAAGAGTCATTATTGATTGCCTCCTGATTTACTTTACTTTACTAGAGAGTAGAATGTATGTGAGAGGAGAATGTATGTATGTGAAAGCGAAAAATGTATGTATGTGAGTGCAAAACATGTATGTACTGTATGTGAAAGTGAAAATATATATGTACATGAGAGGAGAATGTCGGCCTATGTATGTGAGAGTGAAAACATATGTGAGAGAGCCCGAACGAATAATGTCTTGAAGGGCCCCTCATAAAGGGGTACGAGAACACCTAGCCTTGGCTACATTCAGAGTTTGAGGTTTTGCAAGTCACAAGGTTGGATTAAGGGGCTAGCAGCTAAAGGCTTCAAAGAGGGCACTGAGCTAATCAGTAAATTAAACTGGATGTTGAGAGCACTGAAATCCAATCAAGCAAGGGGCAATAGACTAGACTAACCACATAACGGCTATTTGGTTTCTTTGAGCAGAAACCATCTTCTGATTTTTTTTCTTTAGTCAATCTTCTATAGCACTCTTCTATAACCTCTCAAAAATAAAACAAGTTAAAGATAAGTGTATTGTTATATGCACTGTTAAATTCATCATTGTATGCGTGACTGCCGATAAACTATGGATTTGCTGGTCAGTTTATTCAGGCAGCAAGAAAGGCAAAATGCATGTCCGTCTTTATCCCGAAATCTTTTCAGAAACATGACATTTATCTGCTACCAGTAACTCACAGAATCATAACTGTATTTCACTCTGCTTTCAGCGGCACCTACAACCGGCATTTATACCCTGGCTTGCATTGATAGCCTACCGGCCTCCACCTACCTTCTCTGTTATTTTCCGCGTAACTCTTATTCTTCGACACAACAAAAATATTTCAAGACACACAATGTCCTTACATAGCCTACTATTTTAATCTTGGCCCGTTGCGATACATTAGAATAACGTGCAGCTACGATATGACAGTAGGTGGGTGTTGTTAGCACGTGTTTTACGTCATCACGTCCTTACCAGGATGCGAAATGAGAGCGTAGGATGGTCTACCGCATCCTTCGTGACGAGCATGGATGAGGAACGGCTGAGGCAAGTTGCATTTCGGGGAAATTTCCTAAACAGACTACGTTAAAGCAGTAGCCCATCCTAAACTGCGCAGACTCCGCATAGGCGATATCTTAAATGTGGTTAATTACTTAGCCTTATTCCGCAGAAATGACATAATTCCTAATTCATAATAATATTTAGGCTATTTAACCATAATAATTAAACTTTATTACAGAAAAAGTACTCTTTCAGACAAGATTTAAAATGTTATGATTTACAGAACCCAATCAGTTCACTCTACAGTTGAACAACCAGATAAAAATGGACACAATTCATAAATACATAATAAAAATGGCAATTTGAACTTACAGTAAGATTCACCAGTAATGAAACAATTATAAACCAGTGATATGAAAGTTACTGATTGATCCCCATGCATAGCCCTGTAACCACTCACAATCACCTGATAAACCACGCAAAAGCCTATACACTGCATAGCCCATGCCTTTGTAAGTGACACCTGTTTTACAAAAATGTCTTATGATTTGAATAACTGCAACTATTCTAAAAATAAATCTGGAGTAGAGGCTAACACATTTCCAGTGTAAGGTGGTAAGGTAGCCAAATGATTATTAGGTCTATCAGTGACTGGGTGCCCAATATCAAGGTGTCTTAGATTAAATAGTCTCAATTTGTCTTAGTGCATATTTAGTGAAATGGATTTGTGCATAGAGCTTATATTCACATGACAGACTTCAACTTTGGGACACTTCAGCTTTTCGTGACAATATTGCACAGTTGCAAGCACTTCATTTAGGCATCCTCTGGTTCATTATGTCAAAGATTAATTGCCAAATACTCGAGGACTGCCTTGTGTAAACTACATAATGCCTTTGGGACACATGTGACAATCAGAGTCTTCAAGATGTGCTCTCCATTCAGAGTTCTTTCATTCAGAGTGGAGAGCTTCACATTTCAGCTTGAGAACATTTGTGTGCAAAGTTGTGTATGAATTCCACATTAATATCCCCACAGTCACCCACCCATATACACTAACAGACTAACAGCATACCCTCCCTGCTCATGTTACCATATCACCTTCACACACACACACACACACACACACACACACACACACACACACACACACACACACACACACACACACACACACACATAATTGCACTCTGTACTGGGAGACATCACTCCCATCCCTGCCTGCTCTGTTTTACTCCACAGTGACAGACTTGGCCAGATTCCTGGGACAGTCCACCTAGGATGGGAAAGGAGGAATGGCAAATGTCAAATGGGTGATGGAGAAATACTGCACAGGGCCACACTAGTATTGAACAGATCAGATTTTGTTCAAAGCAGTCTACATATAACAATACAAATACTACACTGCTAAGAAAAATACATAACTTAATACAATTAATAGGTACACTGGTACACATTCAATGTCAACAGCAAGATTAGAAATAATGGTCACAATATATGATCACAAACTTTCAGGGGCCTATAAAATATTTTTTTCAAATTCACAAACTTGTGAACCCTGTGGGAACCCTGCATAAAAGACAGTGATGAAACTGAAGTACTGACAACTTAAAGGCAACGTAAAGTGTGGGACTTACATCAAATCCCCGGAAGACAGCCAGGTGGAAAGACATGAGCTGCAGGGGAATAACGCTGAGGATGCCCTGCAGACAGTCCACTGTGTGGGGCAGCTCAATGGTCTTATAGGCATACTTCATGGTGTCTGGGTCATCCTGGCAGCAGATGATGATCGGCCGGCCCTGGATGGAGGAAAGTGGCAGCAGAATGTTTAGTTATCTTGGTTCTGAGAACGTCAAGACAGTGAGTCAAGAACTTTGTGAAACCTGACATGTTGTGTACATGTTTGTTTGTGTGTGTGTGCGTGTGTGTGTGGGAGGGGGGTGGGTGGATATTTTTTGTATTTATCATACCTGTCTGGCAGTGACCTGCTGTAAGGCATTTTGACACTTGGTGTAACAGGCATCCCTCATGATGATCATGATGACAGGCATTTCCTTGTCAATCAGAGCCAGCGGCCCATGCTTCAGCTCTCCAGCCAGAATGCCCTCGGAGTGCATGTAGGTGATCTCCTTGATTTTCTGTTGGGTTATGTGAACCACATACATGCTTAGTCAGGGGAACACACGTAGACTGTGATAATGAGGGTTTGGCTTTTATGTGTTATTATCTGAAGCTAATTGATTAGGGCAGAAACATTCTATTTTGTTCTTGTCAGGAACTCAGGATTATCTGAAAGCCAATAGTCAGAGATCAATCATAAATGCTTGGTGCCATGTCCTATCGAATGTTTTTCATAGCATTTCTTATCATACAATCATATCATTGGTGCCCTTTGCTTAGAAAGAGAAAATTCAGTAATATTAGCACTTTTCATATAGGTAGTTTTATGACCACTATTAGACTGATAAGTAAGTATATTGCTTTGCAGATATGATGTATACCCATCTGACATCACAGCAGAACAGATATGTTAACAGTGGGATGTGGGAGAACTGAAAGCATCTTTCTGAGAGGATTGGGCACCTATAGCAAAAGCTTTGCATTAGCATTATGTAATCCAACTCATAAACCATGATGAAATGTCTACTAACATCATATGAAATGCCTCTGATGGTCAAGTGTTACAATAGAGTGCTGGTACTGCAGACGATTCGCCCCAAAAGAAGATAGGCCTTTGGCCGCTGGACTCACCAGTGCCCCCTCTAGGCAGGTGGCATAGTTGAAGCCTCGCCCCATAACCAACAGAGACTTTTGCTCATAGAGTTCTTTTGCAGTGTGCTTGATCTTCTCATCCATAGACAGCACTTTCTTTATCAGCTCTAGGATTACAACCAGCATGAAATCATACGGGCAGGTGAAAGGGAGAGAAATACAGAAATATAAGCTAAGAAGAAACACATACACACTACAGCAAGGTGTAGGAGGTAGTCAGATTTATATAGATAATTACAATGCAATAACAAATTACATTTTTAAATGTTGTGTTCTTTCATATATCCAGTGGAATACTGACAAAAAAGAAACCATAGATCACATGGAAGTTTGTTTTTCCTTATCCCTAAGTGCACTAAAGATGTGATTGTGCTAATTCAAACACACCCATGGAGCGGGCAGACCCATTGCTCAAAAGGTTACTGTGCCCCTTTAGCTTATGGCTAGAAGCTTTGAGAACTGGAAAGTGACTCACCAGGAAGATCTCGGAGCCCTGCGACAATCTCCTCTCTCCTCTTCTGCATTGAGATTCTGTCCTCACTCATCATCAGGCCAAACATAACCAGGGCCACAAATTGACTGGTATATGCCTGAGGACGCATTCACATGCACACACACACACACACACACCATAAATAAGTTGATAGCAACCTGGAATTCCATGTGTACTGTATGCTTTAGTGTGGTATTGTGCTCTTCAAAGGTGTCTTGCTGTTTGCAATAACTAGCTGTGTTACCTTTGTGCTAGCCACCCCAATCTCTGGGCCAGCATTGATGTGCACACCACAGTCCGTCTCTCGGCAGATGGAGCTCCCCACAGTGTTGGTAATGCCCACTGTTAACGCTCCTCTGTCCTTACAATACCGAAGTGCCATGAGTGTGTCTGCTGTCTCTCCTACACACATAACACACACACACACACACACAGACTGTAAATAAACACACAAACACACAACTAGCTATGTTCAACATGACCAGGCCTCATTCAGTACCTGACTGGCTGATGAAGAAGCACACATCATCCCTAAAGACAGGTGTATATCGGTCCAGGAAGTCACTGGCTAGTTCCACCATAACTGGCAGCTCAGTCAGCTCCTCCAGGATCTGCCGAGTCTAAAAAGGAGAGCCATCCCATTGATACATGTATTCACATATAGTATGCCAAGACAAATGCTCTTGCACAAACAAGCACACATGTGTAAATAATATCTGGCGTGCAAGTAGGGCGTGTAGGAGTATGATTGAGGGTGTGCTTCAAAAGCCCTGACTAGACCCTATGCTTGTCAAAATAATATGTTATGAAACTGAATGAATGTAGTTGTATGAATGAATGTAGTTTATTTTTCTATCTATTCCACAGTGTACTCATCTACCAGATCAGAAACAAGTGAAAAACATAATTTCCCCCATGCCCTTGTCATTGGCAATTTACCCCTCTAAACTCAAATGTAAAAAGTGTCATAGTTCTATATTATTATGCCATGTTTCTGCTCCACTGCCTATGTGACTGTCACTGTAATGTGCTCATACCGCCACAGCTGCATGAAAGCTGGTGCCACAGCCAATCATGATGAGCCTCCTGCAGCGCTTGATTTCTTTCAGGTGATCTTTCAGGCCTCCCAGAATCACTATGGGCCCAGAAATGAACTGTGTTAGTCTGTTAAAGGATTCACTTGTTTATGTGATTGCTTCATTTGTTTAACAATTGGTGAAACAACAATGTTGTATCTAATGTCCTATACACTACTACTGATAATTTAATTGAATGAACTGAATACTGACTGAATGCTAGGCAATTATTTTTTCTCACACAGTGAAGATTAAATGTTTAACTGCAAGATTAAGGACTAAGGACTGCTATTGCCAAAAACCTTTTGTTTGTCCACCTCCCTTTGTACATAAGAAGCCTGTAATAAAGCTCAGGCAGGAGTAGGAGACTTGTGAAAAGGTAAATCATGCTTTTGTCACAGTCTTTGTGGCCTTTGATCATTTTTGTCATAACTGTTAGAAAATACAAGTTTTTAAAGTCTATAAAAAGTATGTTCATATGTCTTTAACGGGTCATATACACAGCAGAAAAAAAGCTGATTACATCTAAAAGAGTCCCTAATTTTCTTGGTATCTAGAGAATGATGCCATGAGTGCTGTAGCGGTATCCTGGACTGTGTGTGGAATAGGATGTCATTCCTGGGCAAAACACACAACAGCAACTGTACCTGTGCTGCCATCAGCAGAGATCCGGCCTCTCATGGTGTTCACCACAGACTCTGGCTGCTCAAAGATCTCCTTCTGCATGAAGGCTTCATAGTTACCTACAATAAAGTACATTCCCAAGTTAACTAAGTCAATGACCCAGGTAACGTGGTTTGTTCCTGCTTGCTCTTTGAACGAGACTGATTAACCGAGTTCATTCCTATGTTAACTAAGTCAGTGACCCAAGCAATGTGGTCTGTTCCTCATTCCTGCTTGCTCTTTGAACGAGCCTGATTAACTGCAACACTGTTTCTTGGGGAAATTCACCACACCCTCTCACAGGCAAAACATGAAATAGACACAATATAAAACATCTGAATAGATTTAAGCAAAAACCTTTCACCCGGTCATACATTGTGATTTTATCTTGAAATGTTACAAACAAACAAACAATAAATAAACCTTATAGCTTATAGTGTTATGGTAATACGAGCAATGAAAGTGAGTTGCTGTGGTACTGTCACTTATTATGACCCCAGTCTGACCTTTCATGATGTTCTGTAGTTCCATCTGCAGGGTCTTGATGGCACGGACCGGCTCCTCTCCTGTTCGTGGGCTCACACGATGCAGAGAGAGCTCCCCCTTGACCACAGCTGCAATGTCGTCATCCTCCAGGTAGATGACTTTGTTGGTGTGTTCAATGATGGCACTAAGGACAGTTCCAACCCAGGTCAGTTTATTTCCATCAGGGTAAGTGAGGAATTGAAGTGTGCTGACACGTACAGGAAGTGTCCATGTAGCTTTTAACATTTAAGAGTACATTGTGCAACAGTTCTGTGGTGGGACCAAGTAGCCCACACCCAGAGGAAAATTTAAAATGAGATTTCTAATGAAATTTATGGTTTCTTCTTCGAAGACACAAGTGATGTCAATATCACATCAATATGGTGTTTTGGCCATTTGCTAATGTCATCTCCTGAAAAAATAGCCCTCCTCTTGTCTCAGCCTAACTTCAACTTAGGTTCAGCATAATAACTCAAAGTACTCTTTTTCCATCTTAATCTGTTCTTTTGTTCTTCATCTTGGAGTTTAGAGAAACAGGTCAATATCAATATATGATATCAATAAAATATCAATGAAATCTTATTTATGTCTTGTCAAAGACAGAAAAGACATTTTCAAGACCTCTTCCACTGGGTTGTGGACAGTGCATGTGTATTTGGCAGACTAATTGTAAGTTCCCTTACTACTCCATTCAGGACGACTCCAGGCTTGGCCCTGAACTGGAATCTGAACTGGAATCTCTTGCAAAGGGTCTGTTTATGTGGCACCTAGCTCTGCAGGTCTGTCTTGGTACAACTACATTCCTTTCACAAAACAAGGTGCAGCACCTATTTTCAATGCAGTTAGGGTAATCTAGATGTGTCTGGAGTCACAATAGTGACTAGAATGTACTATAGAAAATATACAACTTTTTCAAACTCAAAATCACTGTTCAGAATCTGTAACTAATTATAAGACAACAATGATAATTTCAGGAGACAATTCTGAAAAAATTGGACTATGTGCTACTGTCAAATGCATGCATTTGTTTGAAATGCACAATTACTGCAAACACCCCTCCCCACATATACACATATAGGGCTTTTTTTAGTAGCAGTGGCAATGTCTCTTTTACACAGGTGAGTGCTACAACACATCTGAAATCAGAGAGTCCAACTGACCTGGCATCAGAGGCAAAGTAGTATTCCACTGCCTCCCCCTCTCCCGTCTCCTGCTGCTCCACTACAGACTCAGTCTTGTTGTGACTGTTCTTCTCCTGAACTCCATCTGGGACATGTGCTGAAACAACACGGCAAGTTACATTTCCAAGCTCACAAACATATCCCACTTGATGCTAGAACAGATAGAAATAATCAACTGGTGAAAAATATGTATATGAAGTATTTTACAGGGTCATACTCAAACCTATACTTACATAACTTAGCAAATACTTCAAATAAACATTTTAACATATTTGCTGGATGCAAAGATCAAAGAAAAAGGCAGGATCTAAACCAATACTGCCCTGCTGAATGAGCCAGATGACAAAATTAAAGGGAATTAACTTGGGAACTCCCCTTTCTAGGGAGTCACATCTCCCGTATCAATACTATTAGTTTGTACTATTTGTGCAAATTTTAACCACTGGCGGTAAAACAATGGCACAGAGATAAGTAAATAACAAAAATGATTGTGCTTCCAAGGGGCATACACAGACCATGGTCTTTTGTGTGACCTTTGTTGGACAGCTGTAAAAGTTTTCTTTTCCCTGAACTATTTCCCTCCTTCTGTCTTTAGAGATGTCTTGTTGGTTTCTAGCCTTGGACTTTCTACTCATTCAACAGTCAATTATGTGGAAAGAAGTGAACATAATCTTATGAAAACAGATAACATAAAATAATAAACCCCATGTGCTTCACAGTGAGGTGAGCACAGCACGCACACACACACATGCACACACACACACATACACACACACACCATATCCTCAATAAATGTCTTGATGCCATAAATGAATGGAGCGAATTTGGAAGTTTATAAAGGTGGTTTACAGCAGTGATCTGTTATGAACATTATGAACTTGTCTTGAGAGTGAATATTTGGGCCCAGGACAAAATGGGAAGAAACAGCGGAAAGCAACAGCACCAGCTGGCAAAAGTGAATCAGTGAAAAACCAAAAGTGTGACTAAATCAAAGCGCCCTGGCGTCCCCCCTGCATATGAGATCTAAGGCCCTGCTGAAGCCCAGTGGCTGTGAGTGCCCTGTTGAAGCCCATCTATGGCCTCCACCTCAGTCTCTCTGGGCCACCAGAGGCCTTGGGCTCAGTCATGCAGTACAGAGAAA
The DNA here is from genome assembly GCA_027481765.1 of Tenualosa thibaudeaui. NCBI lineage: Eukaryota > Metazoa > Chordata > Actinopteri > Clupeiformes > Clupeidae > Tenualosa > Tenualosa thibaudeaui. The sequence goes on along the minus strand of JAIFZK010000004.1, from coordinate 1,730,419 downwards.
TATGGCACTAGGAATAAGAGGAAATGCATAGCACACCATCAGGACTCAAATGATAGAGCCCCATGCAAAGCTCCACTAGATTCAGGTTTGGTTATGGGACATCCACAAATATGCATTTTAGTTTGAATTTCCATGTTCAAGTCAATCACTTTTCATTCTCTGAAACAAAAATCATTTGCTTAAAAATTTCTACCTGTGTGTGTGTAAAATGCAGACAAGTTTTTCAAAAAAGTACATTGATGTAGTTTGACTTGGTTAATGTGGGCTCTTACCAGTGGTCTTGTACTGGATAGGGATGTGCTCTGTGAGCAACTCACGCTGGCTTCGAACACCAATCAGCAGTGGACTTCCCCTCCTAAGACACACAGCAGTGAGGGAAAGAGACATAAACTCCATGGACATGAAGACTACAGGAGCTCTGTGGAGATGGGAGACTACAGGAACTCTATGGAGATTAAGGCTACAGGAACTCTATGGAGATGAAAACTACAGGAGCAGGGTAAAAAATTGTACTTTTAAATGCACTTCTTTCCATGTTTGTAGTGATGCAAACATTTGACATAGTTTCTCCTTCAGTAAGACAATGTGTGTGTGTGTGTGTGTGTGGTGGTGGTGGGGGGGGGGGGTTAGAGAGGTTCTTTTCTAATACCAAAGAGAGAAAGAAAGAGAAAGCAGAAGAGCAGATAAATGGGAGATGAAAAGGAAGAGGGGAAGCGAGGAAGAGGGGAAGAGAGGACTGTGACTAAACCATCCCTGCTGTCAGCTTACAGCTCAAGTCAACCTAATGGGAAGGAAAGGCCTGAATCCTAATTACAACCAGCCATGCATATGACCAACACTGTGTGTGTGTGTGTGTGTGTTTGTGCGAGCGTGTGTTTTGGATCTTGTATAACAGAGAGAAGGAAAGAGTTGAACACTGAGGGAAAACATGTTATGTGTGGCACGAGATCCTTTTCCAGTGTAGTTACCACCTTTCTTTCTTTTGAACTGACTGACAGTGATGAGTACCACTTCTTTTTCTCACAAGCACTGCAACACAGTAACTGAAGACCTAGACCACGCTATGGGAATGTGTCAGAGCTATAGGCTGTGGTCCAGCTGACTTCAGCCCTCCAACACACACACACACACACACACACACACACACACACACAGAATTCGCATTAATGGAGGGACTGGTGCTGACCTGGTAGCGACAGCCTCTCCTGGATAGTGACTGCTTTTGAAGACAAGAGCAAAGGCCCCTTCCTGAAAATGAGAATAAGAAAAGACTTTGTCAGTATAGCGTTAAGTTATAATTACGACAACAACACACCCAGCCGCACACATCACATTCACAATTACAATCACATTCTCAGACATCAACAAGTTCTCCTGTTCTGGAGCACTGAAATATCAGGGAGGCAGATAGAGAGAGTGTGAGGCGAGAGAATGTTAGTATCCGTATATCAAATGTTTCACTGGTGGCTACATTTCAGTTACAGTAACACCAACCCCCTCTTCCCCCTCCCTCAATACACACACACACACACACACACACACACTGTGGGGTGTATGTGTGTGTGTAGGGGGAGGGGGTGGGGGTTGGAAGGAATAAGACAGCTATTGTGTGAGCCTTGCACTAGCTGCTGCTCACAGACAGCCTGCTCTCTGAAGGAGGGGATAGTTTAACAGAGGCGCTTCACAGCTTAGCCACTTTCTCATGCGCTCATGCGGGTGGAGCGGGGCTCTGGCTATCCTCTCTGTGGACTCTCTGTAAATGCCCATGTGGACAGCCTGAGCTGCTCCATGGTCTAGTGCTCACAGGGACACTACACTGGATAAGTTATGGAATCATTAAGTCAAAGACACAACTGCCCTAACAGTTAGCTTCCACTATAATCAATGGAACTGCCTAAACCAGATTTGACAGTGCCCTAAACATTAAAAAAATTAGACTCCTTGTAAATGCATTTTCAAATGATTTTTTGAACTCTTTTGTAAGGTATGCAGAGCAACCCTAGACTCAGTCTAACAGATGCCTAACCAGGGCACTACTCTGCTAGCCAGCTAGCCTCTATCCCTGTGCCTGTGTAAGACTTTGCTAGCCAGCTAGCCTCTATCCCTGTGCCTGTCTAAGACCTGGGAGAGACGGAGTGGGGAGCAGGGGGGTGGTAACTGTTTTGCTCCAGCCAAATGGAAAATTGATGTCATGATGGGCTGAGGCTACAGCTCAGTTGCAAAGCTGTGATGTCACAGGGTCCAAGGGTGCAAAAGACGGTCACTAAGTGAGTTACATATTTATTTACCATCTTCTTGCAAACTATGTACTTGTGGTAAATAAACATTGCATGCAGACACACAACACAGTTCTAGCGATACACACACACACACTCACACACTCCAAAATGCACACACATACAATGTAACCTACATACTCACCAACTGTTGAATAACTCGCTCAACGAGAGTTGAAAAGGATATGTTTTCCTTCTCTCTGTTGTCGTAGACGTACTTAATTAGTTTGGGAATGACCTCTGTGTCTGTCTCTGATTCAAACTCATAACCTTTGGAGTTCTGAGGAGGATCCCAAAAACAGAGTGATTAGGGGCAAGGCAGAATGACGTCTGTCAGTTTAACCTGCAACGCAAGGGACAAGACACACAACATGTGTGCTTTCAGCTGGCTTTAGGCCTTTTCATAGGCCTTTTTGTCCTGCCTGTTGCATAACAAGTTATACCAGTCATACAAAGCAATGGCTTTTGAATTCTTAGAATGATGTTATACATGCTTTTACAGTTTTTACACTCCAGGTATGTTTTTGTATGTAGCTATAGTGCTTACATCTCCAAAGTCATTCTGATGGTTGACAGACATGTGAGGTTGAGCACCCACATAATTCCCAGTTACTATGCAGGCAATTTCTATGCTTTTGTGTTACTTGGTACGTCAGTATACTAAGTAAATTAACTCACTGGCTCAGTAGTTGTAGACACTAAAAAGTCCAAAATGGCAAACATAAAGTCCTGATCATATGGCAACTAGACAGTGGTTTGAAAATAATATATTTCTTAAAGTTCTGAAACTTCCTAAATTTCTGCTGCATTGACAACAATATCTGTCCAGAGTTGTTACTAATACTTAAATGTCAAAAGTCCCTCTGGGGTGTGCATACACTGTCACACAAACATTCATGGGTGTGTGAAATTGTCCTCCTTAGTCCATATATTTGCCCTTACCAGGTACTTCTTCAATTCCTTGTAGTTAGTGATGATTCCATTGTGAATGACTACAAACTCTGATGAAGAAAAAAATCATAGTTAGTTTCTAGTATGACCTCTAGGATAGATGTGTCTAATAACCCTTTAACATGATGACATTTTAGACTGATGAATGATTACATCATATTATTATTTTTATATTATTATATTATTATAACTTCCTGCAGTGCTTTCTAGAGCATTTGGCACTGACTATTCCTTTTTCATACTTAGCACACTTTCTACACATGCTTAAGGCAAATCTATGGAGTTCAGCTCTCATTCAGGTTTAGTTGTGCAAATGCAGTTGCATTATGAGCATATATCCCATTCTCAGAACTTGTATTGTAAACATACGCATTAATTAAAAAAACCTGAAGGAAGAATTACTAAACCACATCGCATTGTATTAAATACAAGCATACACAATATAATAAATATTTTGCACATAATACATGTTGCATGGGGCTGTTTATTTTAACTTTACCATAACTTACCATTATTTTTGTCAGATCGGTGAGGGTGGCTGTTGATGGGGCTGGGTTCTCCATGCGTGGCCCAGCGAGTGTGAGCGATACCAAAGTGGGTCTCCAACTCATCCCCAAGATCCATGGTGTCTCCCTCTGAATACAAGTAGCAACACTAATACACTCAGTGTGTGGATGGAACATTATAATGTTAAGCACCATTAAGGAACATTATGCAGATTTTAAATCATGCTAGGTCATCCTAAAATGGTTCTATGATTCATGGCCATGGGAAAGAAACTTAACACACTTCTTGTCCCCATCAAAAAATGTTTATGTTTGAGTGAACACAGTAGGTCAGGTAGTAAGCTTATCAATATGAAACAATGTCCAGTCAATATTAATGAATTAATATTAAAGTCAATATTTTAGGAATCTGAAAGTCTAAAGGTAATGCTAAGCCAGTGCCAAAAAGAAAAGTTCAGGTACAGTGTACTTTTCAGCTGGGTGTGGCCACCTAGCAAATGTGCTACTTGGGAGGCAAAAACAGTGTAGTGTCCAATGGGACTGAATGGCATCACTGGTAAACTAACCCCAAAAACCTTTTGTTATCATGATCTTTTTACTGAGATGTATGTTTCAGAGGTTGTTGCTGTTTGTTAGACAATATCTAGGCTAAAGTCATCTGCTTCACTTAGTTAGTTAATAGCTTAGCTACAATCATCTGCTAACTGGTATACACATAGGGCTAGCAATAAGATACATCCGGGGGGTGGAAGAACGCTATTGTTTATCAACATTTTACAACTCCCATATAAAAAAGAATAGAATAGAATACCTTTATTGTCACTGTAACCAGCACAATAAAATTTGAACATGCCCCACCCATTCAGTGCAACAATCACATGTAAAAAAAAAAAAGAGTGCTGCTACTGATAATGCATTTAATAGCAGAACTTGTGAGCATGTTTTCCTAATCAACCATAAATCAGTCTTACTGTAGAGCTCCTCATCCAGGGCCTTGACTTTCCCTTTCTTCTTGATGAGGCAGATGTTATTGTTGGAGTCCTTCTTGCCTGGTCCATCCACTGCAATGCCTACAAGCATGGAATCAGTTGTGAAACAACCATGACTAACGACTTCTCATTTGACGCTTTATACATAAGACATCAACTCTGCACAATCAAGCAAATAAAATACCTAAAGAAATATAAATCAGGCACGAGGACAGCCTAAATATTATATTAAATCTTAGTTAATATAATAACTTTATGTAGTGCATGATTTTGAATCATATCCCAACAAGTTTAATATGTATGAGATTTAAACACATTGTTTGATCGTTTGTTAGACTTGCCAGACTTATTTGACTGTGAGAGGGAAGTCTGAAGCATATTCCCTGACATCACATGCTTTGATATTTATGACTTTTTTGAGTTGTGTCATACAGCAGATGTGTCACATTCTTATTACCATAAGAAACTATATTGCTCCTGGCTACTACTGGAAAATGTCTATTTGCCACTTCCTTGTCCGCCACCAGCATTACAGCAGCTTTGTGATAATCTACTTGATTTCTCATAATCTGTTGTTACCTTTATAATTGTTATTGTTATTGTTTGCTTAAATGACATCCATGAGGATTAGAAGTGTTTCACAGTAACTGGCGACTGACAATTTGCTTGGTTAAATTTCAACCATCTCAACCAGATTCAACCTTGTTTTGATGTTTCAAATACTGTCATTTCTGTTAAAATTTTAATAAATCTGTTCTTTCTTCAACACTGCAATTGTACAAAAGTACGGCCCAATTTTCTGTCAGCAGTAAAAACGTCGATAATATGTGTTTAAGTTATTTTACATTTTTAATTCCATTTGAGTGATGTGGTAGATGTGGTAGATTTTGGGCCAACAAATTGCATTTTTGTCAGTTCCTTTTTACAATTGTGCAGATGCTGCTATACTTCAATAACAGCAACTATCCAACATGCTCAAATATATTGAGGTTCTCAGAACTGTATGAAGATAATGTTAAGTGCCTGTGGGTAATGTCAAACGAAATGAATGAACAACTCAATTTTGTTTCATGGCCTTATTACCACTTCGCTTCTGTATTAAAATCTAATATAGGCCTATAAATGTTGTGTCATTTATTATCCCTTACATAGCTCAACTGCTGTTATAACCTTCATTTGAAGCTGTACTTTATTTTAATTTTATTTCCTGACAAATGGTGGGAGTGTACATTCACTCTTCTAAAGCCAGAGCATAAAACACACAACCGATCATCAGAGACAGATTTAAATCAGACCAAATAGTTTTAAAGTAAAAAAAAAAGCGCTCATCCACCAGACAGTAAATGTATCTCTGTGAGACTCCAGACTCTTTGCACAAAGTGAAAGAGCTGCACAGAGTTGCACTAAGAGTCTGGTCCACCAGGCGCGGCCTGGAATTGAATGCACTCAACTTTCTGAGATTGTGACAGAATTGTGCATCTAAAGGTAGGGCAAGTGATGCTGGTGATGATGTTTCCGGTCATGTTTCTTAGCAGATATTTTTGTCCAAAGCAACATCATGTCCAAATCACCTTACAACCCCTTCACTGAACGCTCCCCAGGAAGCACTGCAGTGTTCTGTTCTCTTTTAAGAGGCTGGCCCCCATTTCGTTTCCATTCACAAGGCAACAACAGTATACTTTGAGAATGAAAAGCTGGCAATTATATTAACTAACTTCATATTAATTTAGTTATAAAAGTGACTTTATATCACCTAGTCTACCTTATCTATCTACCTATCTGTTTAACCAGTAAAATTTCATTGTGTAGCCTATCTCCTCTTCCAGGGTCCCTAGTCGACATGGGCAGCAAAGAAGTTTAATGCATGACAAGAAATTCACTGTTTATATATATATATATATTCGTCTGAGTTGGTTTAATAGCAAGTCTCACCAGCTGAATCATATCCTCTGTATTCTAGCCTCTGGAGTCCTTTTACCAAAGTTTCAAAGATCTCCTTCCTTGTGCGGGTCACTCGGTAATTCAGGTAAGCAAATATACCTGTGACACATATAGAAAAGGTTAGTGTTCTATCTTCAAACTCCACTCCATCGCCATCATTAGAGAGAGAGAGAGAGAATGAGAGGATGGGGCGCAAAACTTTGCCATGTAACGTGGCGTTTGAATAGGCTTTATAAGGATTTCTCGTAAACCTTTGTACCAGATTTGGTAGCTTTGACTAGTATCATAAATCGCACGTTAAGAAGTTCACGGACACTGAAGCATTGAGCGCATTGAGCGTTTACATACAACACACACCCACACCGACACACACACACACACACACACACACACACACACACACACACATACACACGGGGCTGCAGTAGAGCGTAACACCTGAGAGGATGGAGGAGTGACACGTAGCGCCCAATGTATCCTGCATTTCTAGTACCTACAACGCTGGACTTTCCTGTAGGACTAGTCCATGCCTGTACTGACAAAAATGGTATTGGAAATGGAACAACATCTTAAAGAGAAGCGTTCTGTCGCAGCAGAGTGTGAAAAAATGTTTTTGACCTAAATAACTGACGTCTTGTTCATGCAAAATGTACGATAGCCTACAAAAAGTGATGTTAAGAAATGATAGTATCTCACCGCACATTCTGTTGTCTTTCTCTTAAACTTTATGAAAAGTCAGTGGTCCTGTGCGGTCTTTATGCCTCTAATGCGTAGGTCTTCCTTCGTGCGTCCACTAAAATCCTGGTATGCTGAGTGACAGCATTTGTGCAGAGGGATTTCTTTACCAGCACAACTCCACCCCCGTGCTATCTAGGCACTATTGAGCCACACCTTCCAAGGGTGACAACTCACCTGGTTTTATTCTCTAGAGGCCGAGCGAATACACCGGAGTTCTACTGACTTAAAGGCAAAAGTTTATTATTATTATTATTATTATTATTATTATTATTATTATTATTACCATTACCCCTTTACCGGCCAGGCAAAAAAAAAAAACAAAACACAGGATATACAAGGTTAGTACACAGGACACAACTCCAAATGAGGAAAAACTTATAGGTTTAGTGGGTTACCTTTTGTGTCACATTTCAGGGCCTAAACATTCCTGATAGAATCAAAGTAGGCATGGTGAAATTCAGGTTTTCGTTTGACAAAGAGTCAAATACAATTCTTACAGATTCAAACTTTAAACATCTGCTGGCAATGTGAAAATCACTCGGAATGTTGTAAATGAGTAGGCCTATGAATTTAAAAAATTATTTGGTGAAACAGGAAGAAACCATTGGTGAAACAGGATGAAATCACTATCACTGCACCCAAGTTCATTTTCCAACTAGTATTATTGCTTTACTGGAATTTACACCCCTGTACAGCCATAGTTACCGCATCTTGAAGTTTTACTGCCTCTGTTGAATAGGCTATGCTCTTGCGCAAGCCATTCAGTGCCTTAATGTAAACTACTGATTTAAACAGTGGCACATTGGTCATGACCATAGCTTTTATCTTTCTTCCAGATTAGAGTAATGAAAGACAGAAGTCAAAGAGATGATACCTGCAAGTCCAGACAAGCTCGTGCCAGTAGGACACAAGTGAGTGATATTATATATAACTTAGTGATGCCACCTAAACGCCATACAACTGCCAGTAATTGGGGTTATTTAGAAGGGATGGGGTGGAAGGTTCATTGTTCATTGTGCATCTGATTTCAAAGATATATTGCTCTTGTTATCTTGCTCAATTCTAGGTTGTGTGCAATACCACTTCAAATAACAGGTACCATATGGATGGCACACTGCCTACTGTGCAGTTAGGATGACATGATATGTTTTGAGTTGGTTAATTAGTTAATCTCCCCAGTTTCCCGAAACACTGTCACGAGGAACAGGAGATATGTGCAATTCAGTGTGCCAATTTCTTGGCTGTGGTGTGTTCTCATGTATAAATGTGCTGGTTTGGGTGATTTGATGTGTTTCTTTGCTGTCCATGAAGAACATCTTATCCAATCAGCATTGGCCCCGAGATCAAATCCCTTATAATGGCTGATCTAATAGAAAATGGCAGCATCGGGCTATTCACTGGGCCTTTGCTCCTGGCAGGTTGGCATGCCTTCAAAGATTGCCATTAACATCATACAGCTAGATATTGAAATCATTATTAGTAGCACTGTTATATATTTTTTTATTATTGTCATGAAGGTCTTAGTTCTCTGCTAAGTAGGCTATTGTTTCTGGGCAAATTAATATTTAAACCATATGAGAGCACATTCATTGTAGTTAACTTGTCAGACTAAATATTGTTTTAATGTCTCAATATAAGTAGTGATTGGTAGTGATCATAATAATAATAACGCTGCACATTAGCGCACGCATATTCGCCATAGCCTAGCTGCCTATTTACATGACAAACTGATAACACGCTAACCATTTGTTAGTCATTACAAATCACTTATTCATACTATTCTATCGATAGTAGACCATTAACTAGAATTCATCCATATAAACACCTAATTACTGTTTATTTGTAATTAAAGATGGTTTATTGCTAGGAACAAAACCCAAAAGTAGAAGTGCTAATAATGTCCCAATAAGTCCTAACATCTTTTTGATTGAAAATAACTCTTCCTGAGAATAATTGTATTGCCACCTTATGAGCCCCATTACTGAGCAAAGCATATTTGCAACATTATTTATATACAACAGCTGACTTTCTTATTATTAAGTAATTATGAGATACAACTGGAGAAATTCTAAGTGGTGGACCTCAGGAGGTCAGCCTCTCATGCTGCCTGTCTCCATTGATGGGGTGGATGTAGAGATGGTCAGTACATACAAATACCTTGGACTACATCTTGACAAGAAACTGGACTGGTCTACTAACACTGATGGACTCTACAAAAAGGAGCAGAGCAGGTTCTCTGTTTCCTCAGGAGTCTGGGGTCCTTCGACATCTGCAGCAAACTCCTCCTTATGTTCTATCAGTCTGTCATGGCCAGTGTCCTCTTCTATGCTGTGGTGATGCAGACTCCATCACTATCCCAAGCAGGAATTTCAGGTTTTGTGAGGGGGAAAAAAAACAAAAACAAAAACAAAGAAATAAAAAAGGGTCTAAACTGATGAGCACAGGTTAAGGGTAAATTGGATTCATGAAATAATAATAATATCTCTGATTTCCAGATACTTTCTTCCTCATCAAACACAGGACTCACTCCTTCCTCTTCCTGGTTACCCCTATGCCCCTACATCTTTTCTCAATCTTAGTTTCATTCCAGCTCTTGCCCTGGAGTGGTTATCACCTTTAATCACTGTTATTAGCAGTGGAAAGAATGTTCCCTAAAACTGGTGTGGTAGGCTCTGAGGTTTTTGCATACATAATTAGGGATATTTTTGCATACATAATTAGGGATATTCCCAATAATTTCCTTTTAGCTTTAACTCCACCTGCAGCAAAACATTCTTTTAATATTAAGGCATAAGTTCCTTGTTCATTGTTATTCACACCACCAACAACACAAGCCAACAACACATAAGTACGTAGCATGGCATAACAAAGAGCAAACTGTAGCAAACAGTTCTACACCCAGGCACACAGAAATCTGTATATTTAAGAAACAGCAATAAATGTCTTTACATCACCAAGGACATAAATGAGTGGGTGCCCCCATGGGGCCATGCACCATCATGTCACTATTGTGCTACATCAACAAATCTATTATATCTATCAATACTTTTGAAGAAGTGCACTTATGCCCATCCTTTTCTAATATTACTACAGTTAAAGACTCACATACATCATTCTCACATGGCCTACTGTTAATGGACCAAAGGATGGCTGGTTCAATCTCTAACAGTAAGTTAGCCTGGGTGTCCTGGTTTTGTTACTACTTTTAAAGATATATTATAATAATGTAAAGATATTAAAGTTAAATTAATAATGATACAAATTTGTATTTGTACTGTATATATTCACTGAACAAAAGTAGGCCACAGCAGAATACAGCACCAGAGGGGCCAACTATTAACTAAAGAGAAATAATGCTTGTCCACACAAATATACACAAACAAATGAGTATGCATGCGCACACACACCTCTTTTGAGTTGATTCAGAACTCACTCGTCTTATTTTTTTACTGTAAAACACTGATCTCTGATAAGCAATGATCAGTTATATATATATTTGACATGCATTGAGGCACCACAATTCATTTAGTGTAGCATAGTATCCATTATAAGTGGTTATATATACATGCCATCTCACCAAAAAACACCACCACTGTTGACATAAACGTATATTACCCCCACCGCCACCCTCTATTCCTGTACCATGGAATGGCTAAATTAATTCATAGGCAGTTAATTGGAAAAAATTGTGTTTATCAATTCTTCACCACATACCATAACAGTGTCTTATTTTACCATGGCACTGGCTGCTTCAAAGGGAAGCAATTAATTAAGTTGCAGATTCAAGTCAGGCAAGTTGGACATGCTTTGTTTTCTCACTGGGAGGGTAGTGCTGCTTTTGAAACCATCTGTGAGTGTTAGGTCACGTCTACCCTGTGACCCCCACCCTACACACTCAGATGGTATCCCCCTCCCTCTTTTATTAGCTCTGGCTCAACATGACACCATTACACAGCTGGACTTACCCCACTGCCCAATAATTTTCTGGAAAGCAAAATGTGGAATAAAACTGAGCACTAGTGAGGCTACTGTTGTCCTCAAGATACAGAGTCAGAAAAGATGCTCTGTGGTTGGATTGAACATCATCCCTTATCGTTTCAAACAACATAATGTTTTACACATTTTGGGTTGAAATGGCAGTTGGTGTACACAGTACCAGACAAGGCTGTTCCAAGGTACTTTTGACATGTAAAACGCAGACGACATTACAAATCTCTTTCTCCTCTTTTGTTCAACATATAGCTCTACTTTTTCTTGGGATCCTCTGTCACAAAGAGAAATACATTGGGGAACAAGTGACACCTGGTTTCCTCTGGTCTCTCTGTGTTTGATCTTGTGCCATGAGAAACATCTGAGCCCTCAGCCCTGACTGAGGTTTGTTATTAGCACAAACTGCTCATTTAGCAAAGGAATGGACCATAACCATGTATGGTGGACATTTCAAAGACCAAGGTGAAAGGTGACAGAAAAAAGGGACATTCACCTGCAGACACACATAGATGACTTAAAGCTGAGGCAAGATATCACTTAGATCCTGAGGCTTGCTTCTACTCTGAATTCTGTTCTGTTGGAAAAAGGTTAACCTGAAGATAACAAAATGGGTTCATCAGATTGACACATTGAATAATCAATTTCCTTCACAAGAACTGCTGTAATTCTAAATGAAACAAATTATGTTAATCTAAGAGATTGAGTTCTCTGGTAACAAATCTGCATCTTATAAGGAAATGGCACACAAGGAAATTGCCAGTGACGCAACAAATACTGAGGTAGGTGCTCTTTGACCTGCTGGCAGGTCTAACTGTCCTGCTAAGGTGTGCTAATCAGACATTTTATGGCAAATGGTCTACAACCTATGTTAGACGCCAAGAAATAGAATAGAATAATGTAATAGAAGAACTGAACAAAATTTAACGAGGCAGACTAAATATCTAAAGCAAGAGTAAGCCACCATCACCACCTACTGGCAGAAGTTAAAAGATCCAATCTGAGATGTGAAGCATTTTGTAGACACCCAATGCTTTTAATAACATTTAGAGATCTCCTTACAACCTGCTAGCTCTCCATTATCCGAAGACACAATCACTGTCTTCTTGTGGTGCCCTAGCTCTGAGAGCTGGAAGTGTGTGTGTATATGTTGGTGAGTGGGTGGGGGGGGGGGGACACTGAAGGCAGAGGTGAGCTACCTTTCTGCCATACTTTTGCATAGAAACCATGTTGACATCATCTAACATATGTTTAATCAAAGCTTAAGGAAGGCAACCTAAGGAAGGTAGCAGAGGGATTTAGAGCCCTAAACTCACCTGAAACTCACCCACTACCCTTTGGCCCGTGCCATCTGGTCCAGCAACAAATACTTGAATAAAACCAAGCTTCACACAGCATGCGGATGTGGTCATTTTATTTACACTGGAGTTGCCTTGGAGGCAACATGCTGTCCCCAGTACATTTCTGAGATCAAGGATGATAAAAAATATACACACTGCAAAAAGACAAATGTTTCATTCAAGGGTAATGCTGTATAAAAAGAGGGCAACAAACCACTTGATCTGCTGTGCTTTGAACCCTTGGATTCTTTTACACCTTGCATACTAATATTTGACAAAATCACCAGGTGAAGACCAGGTGAAGTCTTACAAATGTAAAGCAAAAAAAAAAAAAATACATGTGCAAGATTAATATATTCTGTAATCCACAGCAGGTTAGTGAAGCCACTTTAGCAGTAATACTATTTCTGTGAAACAAATGATACTTCATACTTAAATAAAGCATTGCATGGGGGGGGGTAACTTCAACACCATGGCAGAAGAGGAATTCACCAAACAATTAGGAGGGAAATCACTACATTACTACAAGAAAAGAGATTTCTGCAAAATAATAATAAAGAGAAAAGAAAACTAAAACCTATGCAATGTGCTGTAAATGTCTATTCACATACTGTCTGGAATAATGCAAGGACTTGCTACTCTAGTGAAACATGAGGGTAACGTGTGGAGGACGACTCTCAAGTCACCTAAAATCTGCTGAAATGTTTGGGAAATGTGGTCAAACACACATATGAAAAACACCCTGTTAGACTCAGCCTTAGGAACTGGCAGGCCTATTCCCTTGCTTTAATAGGACCTGGGGGATGTGGCCTGAGTCATTCTCAACATCACCTTTAGCTTCAGCTTGGACATATTTGGCACTGATGAATAACAGCCTGTACATACACAGTGAGGGGAGGGGAGGAGAGGGGAGGGAGAGGACAGTCTGGGCTGAAGGAGGATGTGTTTGAGTCACTGCACCAAGCCACATATAAGGAAGGGAGGCTAACAAGGGTAGACCGGCTACCTACCACAGGTGGCTTTGGGAAAACTGGAGACTTTAAGGGTTACTTGTACAATGGCACAGACCAAGAATTAACAAGTGTTTAGTTTTACAAGTGTATAGTTTGGTTTATAAGGGTTGATTGTGTGTGTGTGTGTGTGTGTATGTGTGTGTGTGTGTGTGTGTGTGCTAGTGTCAGAAGCCAGATGGTGTAAGGATGTTCATGTCCCGGGGTTTGAGTTTGTGTGGACGAGGCATTATCTTTTTGCCTTCCATATCTGTGATCTCTATCTTGGGGGGGTTGAAGGTGGTGGGGTCATCCACCCTCAGACTGACCTGGCTCTTCATCTCTTCCAGGGTGCTAGACTTCTGAACCCCAAAATACGATTGGAGGGTGAAACCACCTATGCAGGGGAAAACAGGGAGAAAGTGGAACAAAAGTCAGAGAAGAACTTTTGTCAGCCAAATAGATGGCTTTATCCTGTGGAACACCGCAAAGAACGCTGAAATCCGTAATCTGAATACTAGTATTTATCATGTAAACAGGGATATTAATAACCCAATTTCTGGTGTCCCCTTTATGCAAACTAGAGTTGAGCCTTCATACGCTGATACAAAAGATCATTCAACAGTTTATATTGTAACGTTAAGTGACACTCCGACTTAAGCAGACCGAACTATGCTCCCAGTGTAACGTATTACGTTGCTCTATCTTGGATGGTATTCAAAGATCTCTGCTACAATTCATCACAACTTGGGTCTTGTAAATGCCTACTGCAGCTGAATAGAAAATATAAAACCTCCATGTTCTGTTCAGATGCAGTATGTCTTCAGTTAACTTACCAACAAAAGGAAAGGTCTAAATGTACATGAAACAATTAGTGTTCACTGAAACAATCTATGAACTACCAGGTGTGGAGTCTGATCCTGGGTCAGTGGAGGACTTCTGCACAACGGGACGCGAGGAGGCAAAAAAGCTCCACCTCTCTCCACCGCCTGAGCCCTCATTTCCACCCATGTTGCTGCTGCTGCTGGTGCTGACGCTGTTGGCTTCTGCTGAGGGGTTAGTCAGAGCAGGACTCAGGCCTAACCAGCTCCTGGAGACACACAGAGGGAGCAACAAGCACACATTAGTTAGCCTTGCGCTCATAAGCCAGGACTCCTTAATCATAAAAGTATTGTACTTTACTTTCCCAATGTATGAAGGTAATATGCAGGCAAGGTAACTGAAAAGTGAATACCCCCTACTATTTCTAAGGACTGATGGCCGAGTAAGGTCAAGTACTCATTACACTGACATCAGCCATGATTCAGAGACTGCTGACACTCTCCAGTGTTCAAATTATGTGACTTGCATTTTTGTTATCAGGAATCTATCACACAGCCTGATCTGCGACCGAGGTGTCCCCATCAAACAATGTTTCACCCAGGGGAAAACCGGAGTCAAGTGGGCCTACACCATCGCCAAACTGTATCACCTCCCTGACTGGTAATTAATCATTTTGTGGGTCATAGCTTATGTTTGCACTCACTCTAAATAAAAAAAATATATATATATTCTCAGTATAGGTCAGAAATCTTGCAAACTTTATCTTCATGACGGCAAACTTTCATTAACCATCAAAACACTTCCTCATGTTGCCATCCATGTTGATTTATCCACAATAGCCTATTCATGAACGTGTGAACCGAAATAGAAGTTTATTTGCATGTAGGCTAAGGCCCTTCTAATGCATAGGCTATGCTACCTGTAGAAGTCAAAATGCTGCGCTGAAGCAAAACTGTTTACATCACCTTTTGGCTCACAAGCATGCATTCACATCAGCTAGAAAATGTGCCATCCTTTTCTTTCATGATTAAATATGGAAAAACAGCTTTTGCTGGAAGCTGGTAGTCGCGCCAGATTTCTCCAGACATCTGGCATGCTAGATATTGCCAGACAACTTGCGACAAGACTGTGATTGCCATTAATCACGTCTGAGAATAATTCACACCTGACGCCCTGTTCTCGCATAACCGCCTACTGACCAACAAGGCAAAGCATTAACCTGTGATTTCCGACCCTCCGACCTAGAAATCCTTTCTAAGATCATCTTGTCTGAATTTAAGCTCTCGATCTGTCCTGCTTTAATTGGCACCATTCTACTTGGACATTAGACAACCAAGTTGAAAGTAGTCTCAAAGTCTTTCTGCAACACTACTTCAGATATTTTATTGTGCCTTTATTGTAATGTCTGGGAGAAAGCACACATAAGCTGTTCTTCTCCCACTTACCTGCGATTGATGATGGGGGAGGAGAAGGGACTGACACTAGGTGTGACTGAGGGGGTAACGGAAGGGGTGCAGGATGGGGTGCCACAAGGGGTGGATTGTGCTGATGTTGCAAGCTTGTCCTCCTTGAAGTCCCCAGTAGGCATCTTCAACTTCTGCAAGGCAAAGGAGAAACAAATACCAACGTTAGAGAAGACAGGACTGAGACACATCAAACCAAGGGAGAGTGTTAGGTGGGATGTCTGCAAGGTCAATGAGTCTAACTGTCAGGGAAATCTGTATCCTATGCAACAGTGATATGTACATGCACATCTAAAGTCGAGCTATTGTCAATAACCAAGCTAATGATTTGACTGGAGGAGTCATGAATATATGAATATACATGCATGGGAAGAAAACAGCATCATTGACCAAAGTGTGTTTGACTCTGTGAGAGTAGGTGGCGATATACTCCCGTTAGCGTTTCTACCAGTCTAGTATTGGATATTTCTTTTACAGTCTATGGCTAATCCAAAGATGTTATGCGAAACCACAAACTTCCAATGAAAGTTTGAAGACTATGGCAATATTTGATGGAAATAGGGAATATAGAAGAGAATATAGGGAGTATAGGAAGAGATGGCCAATGCTGCAGCACTGTATGTACATTTCGTACATACTTTACTTTTTATTGTTTTTTTTTTGTTGTTGCACAAGAGACACAGGCTATGCATGTACACAAGCCAGCGGTTGTTGCTAACAACTGTTGTTGTTACCAGAACCCGTGTCTGTCAGTCGAGGGGGGTGTGTGTCAGTGCAATCTTAGCTGCTGCCTGCCTGCCTGCCTGCCGGACAGTTCGGTTCGATTTTAGTCAGACTAAGGTGTATACATGCATTTTAAAAGTTTGATTTTAGCCGGACTAAAGGAAAAATAAGGGACATAAAATGTAAATGTATTGACTGATACAGACAACTGCCTTCAACATAATTAAAACATCTACAGCCTAACATAGCCTACAGCTACTCTCTTCCTTTGTATTGGTGTATAGATATGAAAGGTAGACCTATTAAAAGACCTTTGATATTGAATTAAATGTGTCAAGGCTAAACCCAGCCTTGGGGTGGGTGGACTAGAGCAAGTGCCACAAAAGAAAACAATGGGAACGGAGTTGGGAGGAGTTTGGGAGGTGGTGCTGTGAGCTAGCAGAATAATCTGGACAGGCTGCTGGAAAAAAGATACTGCTGAACCTTACCCACAAGTCCTTAAATAGAATAGGCGTACCATAATGATATCTGTTCATTCATCTGAACTAATACGCACACAAAGTTAAAAACAAACCAGGCCTAACCTACCAAATTTGCCAGTGTCAGAAAATTAGCTGCACAAATATTTTTCCCATATTCTTACTCCACTCTATTGCACATAGTGTCTAGTAAAACATTTAAACATTACTTCTGAAGACAGAGCACAACATCTTCAGTATCTCAGCAAATAGAGATGAGAGAAAAAACTTATACAAAGTAATACTGGAATTTTTAACTTCTTATATCAACACAACGCCACGATTTTCTTTCAACAGACCCTATGCAGTTCTCTGTGTGCATTCCATTCTTACAGACACACCAACCTGCTGACTCCCTTTGTACTCATTCATTCACCACATTCCCCCACTGATGATGACATGAGCAAAAAACAAGACACCAAGCGTTTCTCTAAAAGGGAATACTGCTGTACTATTTACTGCACACAACTTAAAACCTAGGACATGCCATTGAGAGATTGTTTGTTTATATTAACAGAATAGAACTCCAGATAATAAACAGCATTTTTACTAAACAAATAAATGCATGCCTCAAAAAAGCACACATGCTTATAAACAGTCGTGCAATAACACCTCCAAGGCTCCATACAGGTACAGAAAAGTAACGTTAGAGTGGCAGTTTTGACATTTCACAGATGTAAACATCAGGGTCACCGCATAGTCTGGATTTATGTGTACTCAATTCTTGTAACGTTAGTACAAGGGGCTCTTTACACAGTGTAGGCTGAATAACAGACTTGTATCAGGTAGCTAACGCCAACGCCAAAGTTAACATACGCCAACCTTGGTTTTATGGGTCACCCATTAACGCTAAATGTGATTTGAATATCGTTAAAATTCATCTTCGACAATAGGGCCAGTATCCTCCATATAGGCGGCTGGCTGGCTGCCCCTGACACCGTCTACGCTACCAAAGCCCGTTTACAGTCTTCTCTGACGCTACAGAATATCATCAGCTACTGCTATGCCTCTAGTTAGCAGCTAACGTTATCTGCTAGCGAACTCCCCCTCCACCACCATGAACTTGCCCTTTCATAACCAGAGAGCTAGCATGTAATTGCTATGGCTATCATTGTCTACATTTGCTGCGAACGTTACCTATGTTAACGTCCCTCGCCTAGTGTTAATCTGTTCCATTTGGTCCATGTAGGATACACCAATGGCCACTAAACAATACTTGGATATAGCGATTTATATTCCACAAACTGTCAACTACGGTTAGCTAAGGTAGCAGCGAATGCTATCTTAGCTTCCGTTAATCAACGTTACGTTGAAGTACTTTATCTATATCACCACAAAAAATGAACATAACAAAATACCTTTTGAAATGTAGATTTGTTTGACTTTCCAGTGCGATTGGTATAATATTTGTGTCCATGTTTCGACTAGTTTTCAGGTTCAGCAAATAATAATCCCAAACAGACGTGGCCTAAGATTCTGTGTTGAAAACAAGGTTCGCAAAATGTCCTCACGTCTTGTTAAACAGAACGTGATTGGTCCCTTTGCGTTCAACAGGGAGGCTCGTCTCATTTAAACATGTTGCTTGGTAACCCCCAGTAGAGGAAACACGTGAAACACCCATATATAGAAGACTATAGATTACGTAATCTGTTTATTTTGCGGCAAGTCGCTCAACCCAGTAAAAACGGTGCCTTCTCCACTGATTTGATCTAGTGCTTTTTACTGAGAATGAGCCGCTTCCAGTAGTATACAAACTGATCAACATAAACAATACAGACAAAACACAAATAGTAGGCTTTAGGCCTAGATATACACAAATAGTAGGATTTATACCTAGATTAATGCCTAATTTAGGTTACCAAAAATACAAAAAATAATAGTCCAGATTACTCACAAAGACTTGGTTTGGGTGACAAATTTTGTTACTGGATGGCCTATAAATTCAACAAGGATGTGTCAACAAGTATACACAAACTAATATATTTATTTACTCATTTATTTACTCATTTATGATTTTCTCATATTTACAATGCTAAACTGTAAATTTATAGGGTTGCTATGGTGATGGCTTATGATGATAGGGTTGCTGTGTCATGTCGTACAACTCTCTCTCTCAACATTTGCTCTCTGATGTGTGAGCCTGGCCTAATTCACTTTCTTCCTCTGTCCACAATTATCTCTGCTGAGTGTCATCCCTGCCTCATTCCGGTGGACTCCTCTCACCCTCCCCTCCTGAGTGGACTACAACCAACACTACGGGAGGCCCATGTCAGGACCGACTCTGCATCATAGAGGCCCTTCCTGGATGCCCATGCTAGGCCTGACTCCCCTTCCTTGAGGCTTTGTGATTGACCCCCTCCTCACAATGGCACTGTCAAATGGACCCTTACTGTTACCCCCATGACCCATCTCACTCCTTTGAGTTTGACACTATGTCTGGCTGCTGCTACACTGTCCAGCCATAATTCCTGATAACCACCTGACTACCATATAATGTAAAGTGGGATAACACTCCATTATGAACTATTATGAACCTTAGCTAAAACCATAGGCAACTGGTAGTCTGTCATGGTTATTACTGATTGTAATTTTTCTGCTTGACCCCTGGCAGTTGGGTTAGCCCCTTGAGTCGTGGATCTGCCCAAGGTTTCTTCCTAGATTAACTGAACATAAGGGAGTTTTTTCTTGCCTCTGTTGCTCTTGGGTGCTCCTTCTGTGAAGCGCCATGAGACAATACTATTGTAAAAGGCGCTGTATAAATAAAACTGAATTGAATTGAATTGAATGGCGTCGCACAATGGCAGCCTGATCCTATCATTGTGCTGGATCATGCCTTTTAATTTTCTGTTACTTTTTGTTTAGTTTTTAGTCAAAGGGGTACGTTCCAATGGCCAGGTTCGGACGAAGGTGACCCCACCCACCGATCGTTGTAGATTGTTTTGGCTTTGGTCAGGATCGGATTAACCCATGGCTTTTATGGCTGTAGGTAGACTATCCCAAATGCGGCGTGGGTAATCAGGAGATTCAGTAGGATTCCAGATGGGCCGGTCCACTTTCCCCTCTTTTTGGCTGGTGTGGGGCAAAACAATTCTGAATATTAGCCTATTTTATGTTCTTCGACACGTTCTCCTTTCTGTAGATGCATCCCCAATGTTGCAATGGTTCTAGATATCTGAGGGGTTTCTCCACTCCCAAATGCATTGGTTGAGTATGTAGGTCTTTCTTATGTCCAACACCACTATGATAGGGACTTATATGTCCCCTATCATATTTTTTTTCTTAATTAGTTTTAAATTTAACTAAGCTTGTGCCATACATGAAAGGAGAAATTTGATCAGTCGATAGCCCAAGGTCACTGAATGCTGTCTGTATGAAAAAGAACCAGAAAATTAGATGCAACATAGACCTAAGTAACGAACCAATAACTAATGTTAATTAATTGGGGCATAGCAAAATAAAACAGAAATTAGGTTACTGTGCCCCATTCACTTAGTGTTAGTTGCCGATTCACCTTTTCGGTCTCTTGTATCAAACAGCCATGGTCTCTGGAAGGTGCTGGACACAAACTGACTAACCAAGTCTGGATGCGTAGGCTATTTGGATTCTGATCCCAATGGACTAATGCCCATTTGCATTTGCTTTTCCTGTATCTTTCTTAATCTCTTTTGTTGGGCATATTCACAATTTCACTACATGTCTTGCAATAGTATTTCTATGTATGTGACAAACTCCTTGATAGTCTAATCCTTTGCCTTAAAATTTATTTGACTTCAACACTAATGTGTCAGCTTTTACTAAACTTCATAATGACATTTTCCACTAGTTCAGCTATAGGCCACTTACTGGTAAGTTCTCTCCTTTACGGTGAAAGTGGCTCTCCTCTGCCGAGAGCCCTTTGTGGGGCATGTAGCCAGAATCAGTCAAGCCTGCCTGTTGTTCAAATCTCTGTATGTTCTCCTGAGTGAGTTCTGAGGGACAGAGGAGCATAGGTAAATCAGGTTACTGACTAAACTAAAGTTCCTGTTGCCATTATTGGGAGTCAATCACCAGCACATAAAGCAGTATAAACTTTAATTTCTCTGTTCTTCTTTTATATTGTGGTCAAATACAGAAATAGCATAGGTACCAATGTTAGAAACAGTAGTACAGGCTCTAGTATGCCAGAAACCAGAGGAATAATCATAAAAAGAAATAATTAACAACATTGTAGATACACAGCTTTGTTGAAAACATGATCTGGAGCTGGAGATGGTCAGAGCCAATAGCTTCTATCTAAACAGCTTGTGATGAAGGCATGAATATGCAACAAATAGGAGACTTACTATGTAGACTTACTTATCATGAGGGAGTTCATAACAGTTGTAGCTTTGGCCTTGGTAACTGGGATGGGTGACTTGACTGCAGGAGCAGCAACATTACCTTTTTGTGCTGATGACTTTCCAGATTCACTATCCTGGTGACAAAGTACTGTTGTGAAAATACTGAATTCCGACTGAGTAATTCAGTAAACTTCAATCTGACTGACCAAACCCCGGCAGTTACTTTTGTTATTTTACACAAAACAAATTTAGTTAAGCATGGTTTAAAATGTGCTATATAAAATGACCTTGACCTGGTTTCAACTAAATGCTCCTTCTATTACACATTACAGAAAGAAGTGTCCTTAAGTCACCTCTTCCAAACGTTTGAACTTTCTCTCTGGAATGATGGGTTTTTTCCACAGCATGCTGTCAGTAAAGTCTGATGGTGGCGAGTGCATAGGGGCTTCGAGTGCCTCATCGTAGTTGAAAATACGACGACCCATTGCAATGGGCGATGAGGTCACACCCAAAAGACCTGCAGTAAAACCAGACTCCAGAGCTAAAGAAGGGAAAGGGAAACAAAGCACAGACAGACAGACAGACAAAACACAATATTAATCCTAAGAGAAATGGTAGGTCACAATGGAAACACACATATCTCAGTATGTGTAGGAGACACAAGGCTCTTGGAGGTTGAGCAGGCATACTGTCTAGTAAACATGCTCATACTTCTTAACACAAATCCTATAGACTTGAGCTCTTCTATTTTATTGCAGCTTTGTTGCAGCCTTGTTTGAATGTGAGGATGTTTTAATCAGAGCCTTGGGCTCTGCTGCCTTTATGTGTGCTACTTTATTATTTTCTGTCAATCATTTTCTGCATGTTCAATGGCCAAAAGAATTGTCTTCAATTGCCCCTTCATATTCAAGATGGTGAAAGTCAGTGACAGTGGTAGAGTGATTAACTCGATCTACCCTTATGTGCCAGAAGGAGACGGCAAAGTCTGAACACACTCTGGCAGTTTGATCACCTCAGTGGGAGGCCTGTGTTTATATGTGGGGAAGGACCCAATGTCAAGAAGGCAATAAAAACAAACTATTTGTAATATCTGTCAATTTGCAAGTTTCAGACAGAGATACATCCCAAAGTATGCACTGTGGAGTAAATATGTAAATGTCAATTATCAGAATGTTTGAGACACCAGGGACTACTTATAAATCTTTCATTAGAAAAATACCTGTCCAGACAGTCCAGAACTACCAATTATGCAACTAACCTAATACCACTGCATGCATATTTGAATTTCCTACTGTGATGCGAAGAGCACACACAACAACATTTTTGTCTTACCTGGTATTTCACCTGGTCTGGAACCCATCTTAGAATGCAGCAAGTCAGACAACAGAAGACCAGGGCTCTGTACTGAGATAGTAAAGAGAGAGAGAATTATTATCTATCTAGATAGCAATCTATTCACTAGATTTGAATTTAGTTTGCCTTTACATAGAGATTACCAGGGAATTTGAATAACTCGAGAATTCATCGATGTGGACATTTCATACATTTACTTGGGGAAAATATCCACAGTCAATCTAGACAATAAGGGATTGCCCTGCTGTCAGCTCAAAAGCAAGCGTCAAACTTTAAAGGTCACATTAGGCAAATACTGGCAGGATGACTGAAGTATGACCTGCCAATATTTACGGACATGTTGGTTGCTTAATCACTTATGGGTCTAATATCCACAACTTCTTGACACCTATACATATGTTTGTATTCATTAGAATTTGGGAAAGTGCTGGTTGACTGCAAGCATTATTCGACAATGCATCTTGCAAGATTTAAAAAATTGCAAATCCAGTTTTGAATGTGGCTTTAGGAACAGAACATCTTATTGACAGTTAAACTAAACTAGGCTAATTTAACTGGATCAGAATTATCAGAGGAAAGTTGCCTCAGCCTGGACTACGATCATGTTAATGGAATGAAGATTGCATCCAATTATAGGCTATAGGTTGAGGCTACTTTTGTTAGACCTGCGGTAAACTTACTACAGATTAGGCTATAGTCAACCAATGGAGACTGTCGCAGTGCAAAGTGTATCATATGCACTCTTCACAGGCACAGCAGCTGCAGCAACAGTAGCCTAATGACAGATATTTTGGGGAACTGAGCCGTCACGAGTCTGACGTCTAACCTTTCCTTAAATTTCAGCAGTCAGCTCCTTAGCCAGTGGTGTAATAGACAGGATGAAACGAATCTATTATTATTATTATTCCAATAGGCTATAGCCAGTTGACCATATGGCAGTTCATTAGGCTTCAGTTATAGCAAAATTCGCATCGTTATTAATGCACATATGACATATCCTCTCACAATTATGCACATTGAGAGACGGCTATAAATGTCCGCATGTACAAGCCATAGACTACCACAGGATAACTTCTGCTGAAGTTATGGTTGTCAACATAAATCGGCAACTAGTGCATGAAATCAATGACACTGCCAATAAGTAAATGCACCAGTTTCAACCTTACCAGTCGCGGGAATCACTGTGACATTGCCAACCTTATCTAAAAGTCCGTGAACTGTCTCTGACGCAAACTGTTGCTGTTGTTGTGTGCCTTGGAAGGATAAAACAAGCATTGATCGTCCCATCCACGACTTTTGGACGCCCGCACCACGGTCACATTTTGTTGCAAGTGCACCAATCGTCTCAGTCCCCGACGATCCGACCAAGGCGGAAGTGAAATGTCATGGGAGTTTTGTCTGGATTTGTGTCCTGCGTATTATAGACAGTAAAGGGGCGTATTGAAAACATTAGCTCATATTATTCCTGAAACTCATTCAAACAAAGTAGCAAGGATTTTTGGTGAGTATGGCCATTGTGTGAATAATGTAACATCATGTTCATTAATAGCCTAATTTAAAACATCTTTGTAGCAAGCAGTAATCAATCAGATATTCCTAAAGGAAACAGCCTAGGCCTCTTGGTTCAAGTCAAGTCAAGTCAAGTCAAGTAGGGATTTATTGTCGTTTCAGCCATATACACAGTACATAGTGAGACGAGACAACGTTTCACCGGGAACAATTGGTGATACACATAACTGTTAAAACACAGTATGGACAAGACAGATACGTAATAGTGCCTACATACACTATTGCGGGAGAAAATAACATTACAACACAGTTGTAAACGATTTGCAGGTCAAAATACAGGTGACCTAAAACAAACATGGTTAAAGTGTGTTCAAAGAATTTTTCAATTTATGAATTTTCCAGTTTAGCCCATGTTTACCAGTTTGCATAAAGTGTAGCCTATTGTGTTCTAACTTATATCCAGTCGGTTTTGTGCAGTATTATTACAACTGTAGGCCGACTTCGTTTGTACTGCAATTGTTTTGGACTCACAAACTGAATGCAGGAAGCCTCCTTTTCAAGGACCCCTCAGAATCACAACAAAAATGTAACCATATAAGATTATAGCTGTTTTTTTTTCTTTCAGGTGCTATTGAACTCTTCTAAAACATATTGTGCTAATACTACAACATTTTTAAATAGGCATGTTATTGGATTTGATGGTGCAGGAGCAATTTTAAAAGGATTGCTTTTTGGGGGGCAAATCTAGGCCTACTGTGTTAAGAAAAATATTATTTGTTTCAGGTTACTAATTCATTTTGCTTGCAGTTAATGTTAATGCTTAAGGAAAGTGTTTTGATAGATTGATGTCATGTATCATGTGGGCTAATTGCCAACATTATGCTGGTGGGAGTAAAGAGAACAATGCGACTGGGCTATATTCTGATCTTCAGTATTTTTCTCCCCCATAAGACAAGTTTATAGTTTTTCACAGACCCCCTGGCATCGTGCTTTGCACCCCTGGTGGTCCCCGGACCCTGCTTTGAGTTAAATAAATGATGTAGTGTATTCAAAACCATCTATTTTCCATTTCCTCGACCTGAATGCAATAAATCAGTGTTTTGTGTAAAGAAACACTAGATGGCAGCAGAGTTGTGGTGGTCGATTGGTAAGTTCATCTGTTATTATGCACACACATTGATTAATGTTAAAGTCTGTTTCTAACAGACTGGAGGAAGAAATAAAGGCATATGCATATTCTATACAAAACAGACTGGTTACAGGTCCAGAAAAACAACACAACCAACTCTTAAAATAGTAGGCAGAAAATACCCTGTCTGTAGCAAATGCTAATAATTTGGCTATAGTACAAGTGCATACATAGTGGCTGTTAATTCAGCAAAGTTCAACCCATGACACTCAGATGGACACCTCCATACACCTCAATACCTCCATGCACCTGGCATACATTTTCTATTCCACTCCACCACCCATCAACCCCAAAATCTGACATATGACCAAACTCACACTCATACTCGCTCCTCACTGCTTTTACATGAAGCTTTCATACAGTGCACTCCACCCCCCTCCACACTCACTCACATCCTTCAGCATGGCTTTTATCCTCTTCTTGTGCACTTGAGGGCTGGACCACCCCCCACCACCACCATCACACAGTCCCAAGCACATCTTCCCCATAACACTCAACACAACTGTCACACTTTGTTTCCCGGCACAGCATCTGCCACCCAATCTAACCGCCCAAGTCTAACCCCGTATTACGTATTACCCCCTGCAAATCTTGGCTGAGGTTTTGTTTCATGAGTGTAAGATAAAACTTGTGTATTTTCTATAGCAAACAACCATTTATTAAGAACATTCTGTATATTTGAACATACTGTACAGTACACTTAAACATTCATAGAAATTGCACAATCCTTGATTTTTGTCAGCTTACAGGATGTATAAGAAAGGAAAATAACATTGATCATATTTTGAAGTAGAGACTGCTCAGGGAATAGGGTTGGCCTCGTCAGGGTTGGTGCTTGCCTCGTACTCATCACTGATGCTGGGGGAGGTGGTTGTGCTTGGCCTTGGACTTGTTTTCTTTTTCTTCCTGTGTAGAAGTAGTTTGACAGTCTTCATAAGTGTATTCAATTAAACATTGTGATGAATGCTGTCTTTATAGAAGAAGTAAACTTTTCTTCATTTCTTTGGTAATTTAAGTCACCACAAGGATAATGGCATATTATGATGTATTATTTATATGTCAGTCATAAACCCCCAAGACTCAAAAAGAAACTTACATTTCAGCAATAGATGTGATTATCGTCTGCACATTCTGAGCATTAGGATTCAGACAGTACTGAAGACCTTTTTTAAGACTGACTCTGGATATGGACAAAAACAATAGTATTATCCTCTATGTCATTGTACAAATATAGATTCCCAATTAACCTCCCATCAGTGGATAAACTTACACAATCTCCAGTCTGCTACAAGAATTGGAAGGCGGGAAGATTTGGATGTCCAGGATTTGTTTTGTTTGCCCAAATCTGTCACGAACTCTGCGGCAAATGCATCGTTCGCTCTTAACCCAGTCTAAAAAAGTGCAAGCCATCACAAGAATTAGTTTGATCAATTTAGTCATGTATAGGAAAACAGTCAGTTTCCATCTTTAACATTGTATAAATGTATGAGAATGATTAAGAGCTACAGAGAAATAGCAAATGCCTAAGAAATAAATGATGAGGAAGTCCCTTACTCTGAGCCAGTGCCATGCAAGTGCTGAGAGTCAGAAGCAGAATAACTCTGGTGTCCATGGTTCAGTCTTAGGTGTGGGCTCTCTTTCTCTGCAGTCTAGGGGTAGATGAGCACATATATAGGCTCTCTGCAGGATCTCTGCCCGCCTTTTTCTCACCCTCTTACTGAGCTGTGGTCTCAAATAGGAAATTTCCTGCTGTGGAAAGTGAAAATGACATCAGAATGTTTCTTCCTCATCTGTTTTAAATAGCAATAATTTGTCCTTTTTGCGGTATCACATGAAGTGGTATTACATTTTGTTACAAAAGTGTTATATTTTGTCTGGATTGTTTGGGTTGTACTTTTCTAGTTTGAGACAACTAACTGTTCTTTAACAACAACAACAACAACATCAACAATAATAATAATAATAATAATAATGAATTGTATCGTTTCAATTATTTTTGATGAACTGGGCCTCTGCTCTTAAAATGCACCAGGCATTTACCTCTTTAGCCAACTGTATATACCAATAACTAAACTTGATGCCTGCCTCCTAGACATTAAAATCTGGATTACTAATAATTTCTTATGTTTAAATTTTGATAAAACTGAAGTTACTGAGTTCTACCTCATCACCAAAACTTAGTGGCCTTTCACTGTCATGTCACACAAATGTTAAAGACCTCGGGGTAATTATTGAGCAGGACCTCTCTCTAAATAGTAATGTAAAACACATTTCAAAAACATTTTTGTTCACCTACAAAGTATCTATGAAGTAACTATGGCTAGAAAGTTCCTATCCTTCAAGGATGCTAAAAAATTAAGACATGCATTTGTTACCTCCAGGCTTGATTATTGTAATGCTCTGTTCTCTGGGTGTAGTAATACCTGTAGCAAAAACCTTCAGCTAATACAAAATGCTCCGGACTGAACTCTCACTAGGACTAAAAAATATGAACATATCTCTCCTATTCTTGCTTCCTTACATTGGCTCCCTCAATCAATTTTAAAATACTCCTCCTAACCTACAAAGCTCTCAATGGCCATGCTCCAACATATATTAAAGACTTACTTGCCCTCCTAGAACACTAAGATCCCCAAAATGCTGGTCGTCAGAGAATATCAAAATCTACGCTAAGAGAAAGAGCCTTTTGCTATCATGTGCCCCTCTTGTGGAATAATCCCCCCTCCCCCCAACATCCAACAAGCGGACACTCTCAATACCTTCTCTTTACTGTTTCCCATAGGTAGGGATGGTGCATGGAAAATCCTCATGCGTCTTTTGGGAGGGATTGGGATTTGGGAGGGATTGCAAGGCATGGCAACGACTGACCATCCCTGCAGTAGTGTTGGGTTGCCATGCCCCATACCTTAGTAATGCTGCTATAGCCTAGTGCTGCCACAAACATCTGTCACTCCGTACAGTTTCTCTCTCTCTCTTTCCTTATTTATACATTTATATACATATGAGCCTATATATACTCCTGTCACCTTCCCTTCCTGTGTGGACTGCAACCAACACTACGAGAGGCCCATGTCGACTCTCCGTCCTAAAGGCCCTTCCTAGACACACATGCCAGGCCCGACTCCCCTTCCGTGAGGTTTTGTGACTGACCCCCCCTCACAATGGCACTGTCAAAATAGACCCTTATTGTTACCGCCATGACCCATCTCACTTCTTGACTTTAACACTATGTCTGGCTACTACTACACTGTCCAGCCATAATTCCTGATAATCACCTTAGGCCAGCAAATGTGTCATTTGTGCATACCTATTTTAATGTTCATTAGTTTGTGTTTATGATCAAAAATGGTTGGTGGATTTTCATAATATATGAATCATTTTATAGTGAAACTTCTCTATAAATTAAAAAAAAAATGTAAAAACAAGTTTTGAATATCCGTTTGCTGTTTATGGCCTGCGGCAGGCCTCAGTGTTCCGGCTCACACAGTTCTGTGGTTCGGTTGTTGTGTTAGCATCTCCCTGCATAGGTGCAGAGCTGCAGTCTTTCCTAAAACCCATTAAACTTTCATTTGTAAAGACATGAAACTCACTGAGTGCTCAATAATGTTCACTAATACGCTGACACAAAAATCATGGCCAAGTGTGACATCCATCATTTCTTGTACTGCTTCAAACTCTCAAGCGGAAGGATACGGGTGTGAGGAGTTTGAAAAAATCCATAATTGAGAATGAACTCAAAAACCTGTTGGAAACATACAGTTTGCAGCAAATTTTGTGTAAGCATATCAGTGAATATTACTGACCACAGTTTCATGTCTTTACAAACCAAAAAGAAAGATTGCTGTGCACCTAAGCAGCCATTCTGTGGGGGCTACAGGAACAACTGAAAATTATCGGAACAGAGGCATTTGTCAAAATGTCAATCTTAACCACTGTGTTTCATCATAAACAATCAGAAACAAACTTTAATTGTAAAAAACCAAACTTGTCCTTTAAAGTTTGTCCACATTTGCACAACATAGTGCAAAAATGTCATGTGATGAAGAGGGGCTTTCCATTGCGCTTGGGAATGAAACTGCAGAACCAGTCAGTGGTTTAACACCTCTAACCATTTAGCATCTCTTCCTGTGCTGCAGAAACAGAACACAACAGAACAGCAACCAGTCAGATCTGACAGAATGGAACAGAACAGAAATCAGACAGTCTAACAATGTATTTTTGTAATTTTATAGCTCCATCAGATGTTATGTACCAATCTTCATTTTCAACTGAATTGAAGAGCAGCTTAATTTATTAATTGTGTGTCATGCAGTCAAATTTCATTTGATTGTAATGAAATTTGGTTACTCATTTGACACCTCATTTCACATCCAATCGCCAGTGATTGAAAAGAAGGGGTTTAGAAGAAACAAATTCACCATTTCTAAGCATCACCATTTCTACATTTCCTGGTCAGCAGGCATCAGCACTTTCATTTCCTAGTTAGAACAGTAAGAGTGAAACTTGTGCCAGGCACATGAGAAACCCCAGTAGGACATGTGGACATTTCTATAAAAGTTAAGGTTATAGTATTTAGTTCACAATTCTGTCCAAAGCGAACGTGAATTGCAGACATACACACACACGCACACACACCTTTTTTTTATCCTGCTCTGATTTTGATTATTAAGAGCTAATGTAGACTACTTAATGAAGACATTGTAAGTAAGTAAGTAAGTAAGTAAGGTTTTACTTTTGTTTGTGATTTTAATGTCAGTGCTGATGCTGTGTTAAAGTATGAAAAGGTTTATTTACAAACAGACATTATGTAGTTTCATTATGCAATCCATAATGAAATAAAAGTATCCAAAAGAAATGGAAATACTTCATGGTCTATTGTTCTTAGCTCAGGGGTCTGTCAGTACTGCCATATCCACTCTTACTTG
Organism: Tenualosa thibaudeaui; assembly: GCA_027481765.1. Classification (NCBI taxonomy): domain Eukaryota; kingdom Metazoa; phylum Chordata; class Actinopteri; order Clupeiformes; family Clupeidae; genus Tenualosa; species Tenualosa thibaudeaui. The sequence continues at coordinate 1,699,881 of JAIFZK010000004.1, read as the reverse complement.
GAAGAGACTGGAAGGCAAGTGGTGACATCACATGAAAGTAAGCAAAGGGAAATCTCTCTCTAAATACTCTCCACTGTGGTCAGTTGGGCAAACAACTTGACCATGATGTCCTTAAAAGTCTACAGGGAACTAAAACATGAACGACAACTTTCCAGTTTCATGTCAGCAAATTTTACAATGTTAATAACATACAGTACTCCAGTACAGGTAGACGTGCAGCCAGTAGAAGGCACCTCTACTGAAGCAGGTGTTAGTGTGGTTATACATAGCTTAGGTGATGCTACTGCTGCTGCACAAACACTGCTAATTAAAGCGACACTGTGTAACACTTTACAGTTACAGACACATCAAGAAAGACAAAAGAGAAAGCTGATTATGTTCAAAGGTTATTTATGTTGAAGCTGAGGCTGAAGTCAGTCTTGTAAGTGAGCCCAGATAGCACGTATTGGAAGCAGCTTTGAGGCACACCAGAACTGATGCAAATCAGTTCAACCATTGTCCACCCTACATGAAATGGAAGGGCTGTTTGTTTGAGTGTTTTGGTAAGTCCTGGCCTATTAATCTGATTTTATACTTTAAAACTTCAGGATATTCTTTACATCTGTAAAAATCAACACCACAGAGGTTACATTTTAGCAGGGTGTCATGAGGGCTATATCACCCACCCGAGTCTCAACCGCAAGTGAGTTTCCACTCATCACCTTTCCAGAGAGTCTAAAGAAGACTATTGCTTTGGGAAGTAACTCAAAAAGCTTAGAAGGCTAAGGGATAACACTTTCTCACAGGTACTTTATTCAAGGCCTGAGACCTCAATCCTTTTTGCCTGATGATTTTTGCTTAGTCTAGCTTCAAGTGAGTTCTAGAAATACTCTGACAGAATGTTTGGGTCTTTCTGTAGTTAGCAGAGACAAGATTCTTCTACATGGAGAAAAAGCTGACTTGTGGGGAAAAGACATAAGACCAAGTTACAGATTATCTCCCCAAAACTTTTATTATTTACAATCTCAGATTTTTTGGTAAATAAACAGAAGCCCACCATCAGATGCACTGTATCTTCAATTCATTGTTTCAATAGTAGGTGGCATCCTTGTTGCCTGTAAAACACTTAGGATTTAGCCCACTCAGTAAACTCAGACAACCTGAACCATCTGAAGAAGAATGTTTTCCTCCTTTGCATTTGTCACCTGGAGTTATGAGATGCCATGTAGCCCAAGGCACAGATGATCTGTGCATGCTTTGACCAACTTTCAAATCATTGATATGGAAAGCCAAAGTACTGAAGACAGAATACTCAAGGGCAGATGACTGTGTGGGCACACACACTCATACCACTGGATTCTGTAAGTAACAGGTAATTTTTATATTATATGGGTGTTGTGATTAGGCAGAGCTGAATATGAATATGAATAATGAAATTTGATGTTGATTTTCTCTCTTGTAATCTTATTTGGTTGCCATTCCTGTCCTTGTTATGTCCTCAGCTGTTCCTTGCCCAACCTTCTATCATTAAAAAAAAGCACATGTCTGGCCAAAAATTTGTGAGACAGATTACATAAGACCCAGTCTTAAGTAAGAAAATAAGTAAGCAGAACTGCTGTGCCAGTCAGTCAACTGAAGCATCAAAGTCAACTTCACTGAAAGGGAAAAGTAAATCCAAGAAAGAGTCACACATGCCATGTCTTCTGCAAGTTACAATGTGTGTGTAAACTTTAATAAATACTCAATTTTCAATTATATGTACATATCTCTGTACTTTACAACAAATAGTGTTTTTTTCCTGCAACCAGGGCAAATACCCACTTATAAGGCTGAAATAATTGCTCTTTAAAGCCTCTATAAGATGCAAAGAGTAAAATATATTTTTTATTTGAAGATTTTTTCCTGCTTTAAAAATATTTACAATATGGAAAATATTGTAATAAAAATATTTTGTCACAAAATATGATTTTAAATGAAATACATCATTCTTTTAATCTTATTCTTTTAATATGTATCCAGGGCAGATTATTATTGTTAAGGTGCAAAGTAATAGTAATAGTAAAAGTAATAGTAGTAAAACAAACAGGCCTTTTGTTTTCCACAATAAAACAGAATGGAAGATTAGACTGTGGTATTTCCCATTTCCCTGAATAAAGGCAATTTGCTTAAAAAAAACCTACAAAGTGTCTCAGATCACAGAGCAGCCAGAGTAGCAATGTCCAACACACCTGACAAAACACATTTAATGGTAGCACCAATCACATCAGCTTGAACTCAACAGTAGCAGATATGTCACAGAAGTGTTACGTTATGTCACATCAAAACACTAGAAATTTAGAAGACTGGACTAGTTTTATTGAATGTTTTCTGCACTGTTGCATCAGGTGTAGCCAGTTCCATTGATTAGAGTAATAGCAGATGTGACGTTGCCTTAATGCTTTCGTAACATATCCACTGTAGCCCTATAGGGTAACACTGCCAGATGGAAATAATCCCAGCACCAATATACATACAAAATTGGGTTGATACAAAAAACAATAGATGACGTCAGTCAGGGATTGGTACCTTCAAACATGAGAGTGTGATTCCTCAGTGTACAGCATCCCACAAACCCTGATGTCATATCTTGTGTCGTGATATCAGCCTCATATCAGGAAATGTTTTTTTTTTTTATATATAGCTACTACGTAGGGTCTATCTGCGTAGACCCATAACTTGAGTGATTGAGCATGTAATTGATACAATATTTTAGCCTTTAGGTAGGGCAGACTGGTTGCTATCCAGTACCATTTGGTTTACATATTGAGAACAGAGGGTCTCTAAACTTTGTTTTATGATGTTGAATGTAGTGACTACATGGACAACAATTCATCTGGAGATTATTCACATTATACAAACCTAATTTGATATACTTGACCTTTGGCTGTTGATAATAATGCATCTATATGTATAATGTAACCCTACGTTCCTCTACAAGTGCTATTGCTGTATATACAGCAGTTCATGCCTCAGAGAAATGAAAGTTCACTGAAGAAAACCCCCGAAACGAAACAAAACAGGCGACTTTTGCAACAGATTATCGCCCCCCATCCCTCCATTTGTCAAACTACGTCACTGTTGCCTGCACCCAATTACAATTAATGGAACACTGAACATATCTAAACTTGGTCAACGTGTATCTGTACTGCAAGGTGTAATACAAAATACAGCTGAAACAAATGGTAAATATTGTTTTGTCTATTCTAGCGGACACTTTAAGGCAAAGAGCACTGTTGTATTGTTGTGAAAGACTGCAGACTTCCAGAAATCCATTTTTGTTAATGTTACTATAGAAATAAATTGAATTGAATGGAATTGGTCTGATAGAGACAAGAAAAACATATGTGCCTTAACCCATTTGGAAAAACCTGGGAAAAAAATGTATCTTTAGATGGAATATCACTCAAATTGTCAAAAGAAAATTTCATAAATTGCTTTGAATGTTAAGATAACACTAGCACCTTGAGTGAAGCTTTTTTTCATTCAAAGCAACTGTGCAAACATCTGCCAGTGGTTTTTTTTTCCACAAAGTTCAGTTTGCCATCCTCTACACTTTTAGGGGCTGAGGAAGCACAAGAACCATATTTGCATTGTCTTGAGTACCAAGGACAGCAGTGGGATTAAATCAATAATCTTAATCTGATGAAGGATATGTGCAGTGTGCTGTTGACAGATAACCTCTGGCTGGACATCAATCAGCCAGCGTGCTCTCTTTTCAGACGTAGGAGGAAGTTCCGTTTCTCCTCAAGGAGTTCCTGGATACGCTTGTTCCTTGTTCGCTCTCGGAAGAACACGCGGCCACGTTGGGAAATGACATTGTTCAGCGGGACATCATTGTCTACCCCAATGACCCGGAAAGGAATATTGATGGCGTTTCCCTCACTTGTTACCTCAGGCTGTATGGCTGGCTTGCTGGTTGAGGTTCTGGATGTAACTGGTGAAGTTGTTGTTGTCATTGTTGCTGTTGTTAGAATTGTTAGAATTGTTGTTGTCTTGGTTGTCTCAATCTCCTGTCTTTTGTGGTCTGCAGGTGTTAATGGAATGGTCACACTCTCAGATAAGTGTTCAGTCACTTCTAGCCAATTAGATGTGGTCAAATCTATGCCATCATCATTAGTGACAGTGGTTCTGAGCGTAAATTCATCATATTCAACTGGACCGCTGGTTATCAAAGATTTTTCTGTTGCGTTTGTTGGATCTTCAGTTGGCGTGTGATCAGCCCAGGTAGTGGCAGTACCAGGATATTGAGTGCTGCTGTTCTCTGGTGTACCACTACTAATTGAGATGACATTGGGAACACTTGTATGAGTGGGGAAGTTGCTGGGAACAGTGAAAGTTGAGCTGAGAGCTGTGTTTAATTTACTGGTATCTGGTATGGCAAAAGTTGAGGACATAGTTGTGCTAGGAGTAAAGGACAGGCTTGTGCTGACAGGGGTTGTAGTATAACTCTGGGTAAACTGGACTGTGGTGGTAGCTGTTGTATGCTGTGTGCCATGGCTTGAATGTGTGGTTAATTGAAGTTGATCTGGGGTTGTGGTGGTGTTGGCTGCACAAGACTTGCAGCACAAGCGCTGGTATCCAGGCAGATGGCAGTACTGTCGCAGGACCTCCATTCGGCAGAACACTGATCTGTCTTTCTGACAGTTTTGCCCTGCAAAACAAGGACAGAGAGAGGTAACACAGAGACAAAGACTTCAGATTACAAATACATGAACATGCAATCAAGTAATGTGTTTACTTTCCATAATATTGTGGATTATTAGGGTGCAGAAGTGATAATTGGTGTGTATATGTAAGCCTAGGTATGTATGTGTGGGCACAGCAAAAGAATACGGGGTTCAGTCTGAAAAAAAGGCAAGCAGCTATTGATGCATCAGAAAGCAACTGAAAAGAAAGATTGGCTGCATTCAGCACCAAGAGATCACCTATTGTCATGAATCCCTCTCACACAGGACCTGATCCAGGGGTTTGATATTGAGCTTTAACTGAGAGTTTTAAAGAACTGGAATTGTTCAACATTTTTATAATAATAATACTGTTTGCCATTGTGAAGCTGCATTTTGGTAATATTACATGTGCTTGCAGACCTTAACCAGATGTTAGGCTGCTGTAGGATTACAGTTCAGTGAAAATATAAGTTTTTGCTGTTCCAACAGGTTTGTATGTTCTCCACAGAAGGATATACATTTTGAGTGTCAAAAACTTTTCCTTGCTTCAAAATATGTAGGCCTAAACACACATATCATTGGATCAGAAAACATGTGACCCCAGAGTTTTAATTTGGTAATGGAGAAAAACATTGTATGCAAACATAGAGATTGTGAGTTTAGTCCTAATTTGATATCATGAGACAACTGTAGTATTCTTAGCTATTTTAGGGATTGTTTTCTATTGGCAATTAGTCTGTTAGTCTTCCTTCTTATAGTATTCAGGAACAACTCCGAAGAGAAAATAAAATATAAATTCTTCTTTCACACATTTTTTTTATTTCTACAATTTTTGCAATTTTTGATTATGACAGAAACTGAAACAATGAACTCCCCCCAGTAATATATATTTATGTATATATTTATATATATATATTTATATTTATATATAGATTATTTTCTTAATAAAAATAAATCAACTGTATCGAAAGGTACAAGTTCACAGTCACTTTGGTAAAACACTTCATTACTTTGAAATCAATCAAACTGCAAAGAATGAGTCTACATAAGTAAATAAATAGATCATTAAAGAAATAAACTACAGGTTTTCCATGATGATGTAAAAACTGTTATGGCACGTTTAAGTGTCATATATTAAACATTTACAAAACATTAATAAAGTTTCCCTGATAAATCAAAGTGCATATAGACGCAGTGCACGTAAGTCCATCTGAATGTTTCCCAAACATTTGCCCCAAACGTTTTATCCCCACATTAGCCGACCAGGCGCAGCAGGCCAGTGAAGCCACAAAAACAGTTACCCATAGTAGATAATATTATCATTTTTTCATAAGTAAGGAATTAACAGTCATGAACGTTATTAAATACAGTCAACACCAATGGTATATACAGTATCACACTGCAAGATCTGGCTTTATCCTCTTTTGGAGTTTTCCCCCAATCATCTCTGGCACATGACTGATAGCTCGCTACATAACCACAGCAGAAATGTGTTCACAAAACAATGAGAAATTGCATTTGTTTAGGAGATGCCTATTGTCCTTTTCAACAATTTAATACTTGATATTCAGACTTTAGTCCACCATTGCCTAAAATATGTACTGGCTGTGTTGTGACATTTGTGTTGTTCTAAATTTGGGGGTTTGAAGCTGCCTCTTTTTGCCAGTGAAGAAACACACCTGTCTGAGCAAAGCCGCCACTCTTCTAGATAAATGCCATTTACATTCAATCCAATATAAGGCATTGTTCTTACGCTCAATGTCAGAAAGAAAACACATGTGCACGGAATAGAAAACAATGAGGTTTATGAGGTATTTTGCCATATATAATGTTCTGGTTTTCTAGGTCTGCCAGTATCTCACTTTAAATGCACACATCCCAAACATACACATGGTTATAGGCGCACGCACACAGACACACACACACACGCTACACTGTACCATCTCCATACATACGAAATGGACATATACAAATGCATGCACGCACACACACACACGTGCACACTCACTCACACTCCCAATGCATATAAACCACATGGCCCTAAATGGACTCTTATGTAAACACAATGGTAAACACTGACACCTGATACGTGCACACTCGCATACATACATCCCAAACTCGCTGTGCAATGGATGTGTATGTGCATGGCAGGAAATCAAACTGAGAAAATCCTCCCATTCTTTTTTTTTAAAAAACAAAAACAGTGAGGCAACTGGCTGAACATGTCCTGCATAATTAAGTCCACCCCATCACCTAACACTTCTCATCTTTTTCATAGTTAAATATTTTCCTCTGTATTCATGTAAAACCAATAAAAAATCCACATAACAGTCAAGGATCGGAGCGATCAGTAGCAGTTCAAAGGTTTAGGCAAATAAGCTACAGCTTATTTAGGGTCAAATGAATTATTAGTTATATTATTGATTATTGTTCATATAGACTCATAGATTTATATTCATATATAAGTACAAATATATTTATGTGTGTGTGTGTGCGTATATATATATACACACATATATATCTTTATATGTTTATATTTTGCAAGCACAAATAAGCTGCATTTATTGAAATTCAGTATTTAACAGTCGAGAGAGGATGGAGGATGAGGTGGAATGGTAATAGATCTTGCGTGGAAAACCCCAACCCTGTTTTAATATGAAACATGTTCATCACCTCATGGTCATCGTGCCAGCCACAAAGGATGGCTTTGAAACAGTCCTCCCTTTTCAAAAGAGCTCAACAACAACTAGTCTTTTCCCATCTTGTGTGCCTGTAGCTTACAGTAGTGTTTTATGTGGTGAAATGAGCACTTAGCAAAGCTAACCCTCATTGTGATGAGTTCACATTCACAATAAAGCTTTCCTCATCCTTTTTTAGTTTGGTTTTGTTTTCTTTTTTCCCCCCCATATCACCCCTCCTTTAAGATGATGGCATCATTTCAAAATGGCTGCCATCACAGGCGTGTAAACCAAAGCCAACCCAACAGCTTGTGGTGGGTGCCCGATCACAATGTTTCCTTCTCTCCTAAAAACACACTCACTCACCACCTGTTCTCACTACCAGTCAAACTGCAGTATACTTTTTTGAAACACTTTTTACCCTTGACATTTGAAATGATTTTTTTTTTTCCCCCGACTGGTCAGTGTTTCACGACACAGAGCTCCTAAGAGGAGATCAAGAGAGAGCGAGAGCAACAGTGCTAGAGAAGGAGAGAGTGAGAGACAGAGAGAGAGAGAGAGAGAGAGAGAAGAAACAGCACAGGAGTCTGCCAGCCTTCAGCCCCTGCTGTCAGACACAAGCCTCTGTGAAAGAGGAGAGGCCCCACCCCAGGCATGGGGAGAGGGCAGGAGAAGCATCAGGTGGGGGCCCACCACCGGTCAGGGGAGCTTGCCCTGCAGAGAGAGGCAGAGGGAGAGGGGCAGGGTCCAGCTGAGAGAGGGCATGCAGCGCAAGGCCAGTGCCAAGCTCGGGAGAGACTTTTTACTTGAGGAAATCTTTGGGGCAGGGTCACGGGTGTTAGGCTTCGACAGCCACTGGATCAAGAAATTACCTGGAGAAGAGAAGAGGGAGACAGGTAGTCACACGTCAGGTTACCTCAATAGAGCAAGAAGAAAACCATCCTCTCTCCCTTTAAAAACATTGCTTTAATAAACAAGACTCAACTTTGAGTTTATGGGAAGCGTCATTACTAACTTCTCTTCCAGTCTTGGAATGGTCTAACTATCAAGACTGCCACGGCCATGCTTTCTAGAAACACCCCCCGATGAACATGTTTGTGGTCCTCTCTATGTGGCTCTCGGTCACTAGGGGATGAAACTGTCTGGGCAGTAATAGTGCACATTTTGCCCTGTTTGCCAGGCAAATTCCAATTACACTCTGAATTAGTACGATGCAGGGAGGTGAGTTTGACAAGAGCATGCTGTTGATGCAAGTCTTTATTCACTGTGCCTCAAAGTTACATTAACCAGACAATAGTCACAGTTAATGCACCAAGCAGCAAGTAAAATGGCGTTCTGCAGAAGGCCTAACCGTTTCCAGTGGGAGATTGTGCAGAAATCCAAAGAGGGAATGATAGTCCCTGTTTTTATTCACAAATTGATGCCCTAAGACTTCCTCTTATAACACGTCATGCTTCCAATCACAATTTAGTGTTTGCTTTATGGCTCAGCTCAACCAATCAGGTTTCATTATGTCACAGTTGTTATCTGATCATATTGGTTGAATTTTCCTTCAGCCTTTTCTGTGACTACCACATGACTAGCACTGACCCCCTCCAACCCCCCTTCAGCTGGGTCAGGGCTGCTGTCTGCTTCCTTTTTTGATGCTGTAGCTCACTGGTATGGCTGACATTTAACCTGATCACGCGCATATACGTTTGCTCAGAGAGAGAGAGAGATATGTCCACTCAGCCATGTTCGTGTTGCTCTGAGCATGTGCAGACGTGGGCTGTGCGCCCTTTCTATCAGATGTCAGGTTTTTCTTTGCTGTGTGTATACAGTATACAGTAATTAGGAGCAGCTACTGTGGATGTCAAGTTCAGAGGGGGCACTCACTTTGACAGGGAGACATCAAGCACTTCTGGACTGTAGCAGGCTTGCTGTCCTCCAGACATGATCCAATGATGGTGCCACGGTTGCGACACTGAACCTGCCGCTCTTGATTTCCACTACCGCAGGTGACAGAGCACTGCAATAAAACACACCTACAATTTACTCAAGGATGCATCCATAAACAAACATGTGTAAACACACACATGCACACACACACACACACATGACACTGTGTCTAACCAACCCATCTTTCAGGGGCTGCAAAACAGCTCCAGCACTATGAGCCTCTTATGCACAGTGTTTCAGTGTCCCCTGGCAATGGTCCACATACTGACCTCAAGCAACCTCTACATGACTGCACTGTGCTTCACTACGGTAGCCATAATTCTCTCTCTCTCTCACACACTCACACACACACACACACACACACACAAACAAACACACACACACACACCTCAGACCAGGGCCCAACTTTCCAATGTGGACAAGGGTGTCTGTTGCAAGGCTGGCGAGAATCAGGCCGGTTGTCGTTACAGTATTTGTTGCGGATCTTGCGCTTGGTGCCATCTTCCAGGAGTTTGTAGCAGGAGACAGTGCGTGTCCTGTAACCCAGCTTCCCACAGGTCTCACTGCAGGGCTCCCAGGAGCCCACATCCCAGCTACACACACAGATCACAGTGGGGGTGAGAGACACAATAGGGTGACATGCACCACTAGCTGGTCCTACAGGCCAGCTGAAGAGTACTGACATTAGAGCATGAACACAAATAACATGGGACTTAGTCCCAATCCCAAGTCATACATCATTTACAGTCAATTTTAATATGATGACGCCTCTTGCAGGTCTAGTCAGGCTTAGGTCTAGTCAGGTGCCATTCAACACACACACACATAAAGCGCTTACATGGGTAGAGGGCATTCCTTCATGTTGCAGTATTTACTCTCTGTAGGTGGTTTCTTGATGTGAGCACAGTGACGATGATCCACTTTCACTGAGTCGCTGATTTTCATACAGGTGTAACGGGAATGTTGCTGGCCTTAGCAGAGGGAAAGAGAGCACACACTCACTCAGCACTGAGAATACAGCCCTCACATTACTGATCATTAGTACCATCAAAGGAACAGATGTTGGTCACATCTGCTTACACACATAATGGGAGCCCAAGTTACACTTACATTCATTCTGATTACAGTGACTCTACTGCCATTAATTGACACTAGAAATCTAAGCTTCTTAAGCTTTTTATCAAGCAATTAGTTACTCTGTGTGGTTTCTAATTCCTGTATCCACTTTGCATCTTCACATTTACAACTGCCATAAAAGGGGTGACAATAACACACAATGCTATCACTTATTTTCTATAGGGTGGGATACCATCCCAAAATCACTATGGGCTTAAATTGCCCTCTGATGGTACTGACCAACCCTCTGGCTCAAGGAGTAAGTAGAAGTCTCTCTCAGTACTACAAACAGATTTTGAAGAGGGTGTAGTAATGGCAACAAATGGCAAAGCATACATTCAGGGGAGAGGCCCAACAGGCGTCATGACCCAAAGATGGATACCATCAAACATCACTGAATACTGACCAAGACAGAGCAGCATAATACGTTCCAATGGGAGCAAAAGTGAATAGTTCCAGTCTGCATAAGTGGGAGTGTCACATAACATCACAATATAAACTTTTCAATGATCTTCTGTATCAGTGTATGAGAGCTCGACTCAACATAAAGGGGGATTTCCCCTCCCCTTTCTGAAAAGGTTTGGGCCTCTGGCTCCGCTTTTACCCTCTTTGACACCATTGTACTACCTGTTTGCTGCTTTATTAGGCCAGTCCATACCTTTCCCACATAGCTTGCTGCATGGAGACCATCCTTCCAATGCCCACTTGTGTAACGCCCCGTCATCTTGAGGGATGTTGTTTTCATTGGCTGAGGGAGACTCATTTTTGATGATGAACTTGAAGGACAGGGTGATTTTTGTTTCACCAGTGGTTTGAATCTGAAAGAGTAAAACTGATTAATTCATTGAGTGAGAAGTTTGGGAGTTTCATTTGTTTCTGCATATCTGGGTATGTCTGTGTGTGTACTGTATATGCTTGCAATACCATAATGACTGTATCTTGTCTGTGTGTGTGTGTGTGAGTGTAATATCATAATGACTGTATTATGTCTACAGTGTTTGTGTGTATGTGTGTGTGTGTACGTGTGTGTGTGCAAAACTGTAGGGACTGTACCATGCCTAAAGTGTGTGTGTGTGTATGTGTGTGTGTGTGTGTGTGTGTGTGTGTGTGTGTGTGGGTGTGTGTGTGTGTGTGTGTGTGTGTGTGTAATATCATAATGACTGTAGGCTATCATTTCTAAAATGTGTGTGTGTGTGTATGTGTGTGTGCATGTGTAATATCATAATGACTGTCTCATGTCTAAAGTGTGTGTGTGTGTATGTGTGTGTGTGTGTGTGTGTGTGTTTGTGAGTGTGTGTGTAATACCATAAGGACTGTTTCATGTCTCAGAGGACCAGTGGTTTGAAGTGTCTCTTTGTCCTTGTCCTTCTCATACTCCCATTCCACACCCTTCTCAATCACAGAGGTGAAGTCTGGGAATTTCCTGTCTGCATTCAGGAAGAACTGGCCTGTGGCCTTGTTCTTCAGCACTAAAGAGGACAACAACAATATACATGTTGCATTAGCCTGCAAAAATCCAGAAAAAAAAACAGCTATGGCTAAAAAAAATAAAAATCTCACACCATTAAAACTCACCCAGCCAGTCAAACTGGATGTTTCTTGAGTAGGCTGGTTATGCTAATATGGAGACTGGAAATAGCTTGTGTATGGCCAGCAAAACCAGCTACAATGACCATCATAATCTGGTCAATCCAGCTAAACCATCAAAATGTGAAAATACACCTTAATCTGGGGAAAACTTGTCAATCCAGCTGGTCCTATGCTGGTTAAGCAGCTTTGTCTCCTGCCAGGTTGGCTCTTTCAGAAAGTGTTTCAGCAGTAGGCTTTACAACTGCTCAGGTACTGAGTGCACACTCTTAGCTTCTAGAGATGGCCACTCTAGAGATGGGATTTATGCTGCCCATCTGGGCTTACTTTTCCCTGTCTTGTTAGGTTGTTGTGCCTCGAGAGCACACACATGTGCAATCACTACTTTCAGGCTGCGTCTGCACCAGTCTGATTTCATCTTGATGTAGAGTCTTAAAATTATCTTCATCCACACACAGGTCATGAATCTGTTTCTGTGGAGAGTTCTCTGCAGGCTACTCTCAACAGTACATGCCCATTTACCCTTGTGAAATAATTAGTTCATCTCTACATATTTAGGTTGTTTTAACATTGTAGAAGATTAAACAAAAGCAGTCAGTGTAGACAACAAGGGATAAAACCTGTGATACAAATTGTTCATACGAATCTGCATTAGTTTGGCCAACCGAGCTTCCATTGGATCAAAGCTCTTACCTAAGGCATGTGGGGCTCCGTTGGGGATTTGGACGAGGAGATGTCTTGCCCCACGTGGGATTTCAAGTACTCGCAGGTAACCTGCAACCAGAATGAAAACAGATCCAGAGCACTTGTTGTATTGATCCAAAACACATCAAAATTCTGTCTGAGTGCAATAAATAGTCTAGGAGAATCCTCTGAATCCCCTGTCCAATGCCCTTCTTCAAATCTCTGCTTAGACAAGAGAAAGCAAAGGTGTGTTTAGGTCAGAGGTCCTTGAGTTTATTCCTTACATGCAGTAACACTGGGTAACCAGCATGCCAAGCATGTGCTGCCAACCTGCCATGTCCATCAATAGGTGACCCATAAGCACCTGAGACTAATGACCAAAAGCCTGTCTTGAGAACAGTGTGCTATGTAGGCTGTCAAAGAATGTGAGACCCATCTGTGGTGCTCTCACCAACCCTCTATTCTTTCTCTTACACACTACAGTGCTCCATGCGAGCGTTATGTAAAGTGTGTCATACTACTGGTTATTCTAACTTATTCCACTGACTTTGACGTTTGATTTGCTCCTCTGACCACCAGATGGCAATACTTTGCTTTACAATTCCTGCCCTAGTCAAGTTGCATCCTCAGACAGCCGGCCTACAAAGTGGCACAAACCATCTGGTGCATATTGGTCACAAATCTGGTAATGTTGTGGGAATATGCCAGTTCCGCTGGATGTCTGCACTGTTAATCACATGAGTATGTATGTGTGCCCAAATACCACACTTGAGAAAACTAGAAACACACTTTTGTTTACAAAGAGTACACATTTAGTGAGAGCTAAGAGCAATGAGTACACTCAGTCAAAACAAAGATCATTTGTGAGTATGAGATATGATCTCAAATTAATAACATTTGCCTCTGACAAAAATTATGACTTGGAAAATACAAAGGAATTATTAATGTTGATCTTCTCTACTGCACAAAGCAAAACACAAGAGCTGTGGCAGACTCAGAACCGCAGTTCACATGCTAACATTGTGTGCTTGGGATCTGGACCTCTCCAAAATGCATTGAATTCAACTGGCTTTGTTTTGTGGCTTGTTTGTCTTGGAGGACACTTCAAAAGAAGCGTTACTACACTGATCCAGAACAGAGACAAACTTTCTGAGACAAACCCATGATTTCTGCACACATACACACTCACACTTACTGTTCATAATATTTGTTCACATGAAAATGAAAAAAAAAAAAACAGGTCACAGTATCTTAAAACAGCATTATATATTTTTAGGTTAATCACAATATTTACAACTTAAACATTGTCTAGAGGCCTATATACAAATGTGTTTATGTACATATATGTTGTCATTTTATGCATGCCTGATTTCGTGTTGTTTGTGTGAAAGTCTATCGGTCTGATCTGTACCTGCTTTCTTGGGAGAGTGTGTGATGTTGCCCTTTTTGACATGGCAGCTGGAGCTGTCACCCCCGCAGACACCACAGTTGTCCTCTTGTTGCATGGAGCCAACCACTCCATCACAGCCCACTTTCTATACACACACACACACACATACGCATACGCATACACACAGACACACACACGCACACAATTAGCATTTTCAGCTATCTCATTCCAATCCTGACATAAGAGCTACAATATTTTGGCATGCAGCCCATGCTGGCTGGCTAAATCCAAGATGTTACTCCCTCTCTCTCTCCTCTCTGCCCCTACCCCTCTCTCTGCCTGTCTGCACATGTCACACTCCCTCCTCAGCCCATGGCTGTCAGTTGGGCTCTCCAGCCCCTGACCCTCTGCCCTGTTTGGGATTCTACACAATCACTGCCTGTCACACAGAGAGGAGGGGTGCAGGGAGGGGAGGGAGACAGGGATGGAGGAGGAGAGAGACAGAGAAAGAGAGCAAGAGGAGAGAGAAAGAGAGAGGGGGGGAGAAGAGAGTGCAACTGTTATGATAGTGTGTGTCCTGAATAAGACAGGTTGCGGTTTTGAGCACTCCCATCAAAATCAAATGACACTGATGCAATGAAACAAAAACACAAGTGCTGCTTTTTTGGTTGCTCCGGAGCAACAGGCGGCCAAGGGCAGCTAATGGCTCATCCCTCTAAACTCCAGTCAGAAGGGAGTCGTTCTGCCCCGACTGTGGCTTCCACTTACTGGAAAAATATAGTTTGCTGCCAGAACAACAACCCGTGCTCACAGCACACAGACCCTAACACACACACACAATCACACAGAAGTGTATATAATGCATACTTGCACACTGTTGTTTTGCATGTGATTACATCTTCTAGAGTTATTTTGAAATACTTCACACACAAAACTATGTGGCCACACAAATGCATTTGTGGGACCTAAGCCACTCAATACTTCTGTATGTCTTGTGTAAGCTACCTCTGCTAGCTGGACATACATGGGACATTTCTGGCACTATGGCCTGTGTTGGCTGAGGGACATTAAACAAAACAATGGTATTGTAATAGACTGGTGGCCAGCCACACATTCCCCAGTGCTCTGTCTCTTACCTCACAGCTGCCGTGCACACACACACTGTAGGGGTCTTTGTAAGAGCACCGTGTGCCATCCTCCACCCTGGGCTTCATGCTGACCACGTGGCGCGTCTCCTTGGACTGGCAGTTCAACTGGCAGCGCTGCTTCGCTGAGGGTCACCCGAATAAAAAGACACCAAAACACACACGCACACAAACACATTCACACACGCAGAGGAATACTGAGCTTCACAGTACACAGGACTGTTTTTGTTTTTGTATCTGAGTAAGTGAACTTTATTTAGTAATGCTAGACACAAGGTTCCCCTCTGCTGTTCCTGCCAATGAGCATGAGAGTCTGTTGTGGCAATGAGCCCACAGCTGAATCCTTTCACTTCTCACAGCACGCCTGGATCTCACGGCATGTTAAGCCCTTTGTGTTTTTCCATATTTCACAGCACCCTTTCTCCTTCAATCTGCATAAACACGGTTAACCTACCTGACATGTCAGTTAGTATTTTCAGAGTAAAGCCTTCCACCTACCATACTAGGATTGCGTGGCTAGTGAGATGCAGATGTTTTCAAAAGGGCAAATCTGCATGCAATGTGTTTCATATTTGGAGTCAACAAAAGTGTAATCCAGCTTGCTGGATTGCAGTGGATGGGATGTGTTCACTGTGACTCATGGTGGAGCTATGCTTTTACGGGCCGCTCAGCTGTCCATCCCCAACATGGACGACGCGCTCGGGACAGTTATTCCATTCCAATTAAAAAGGAATTTTTCGATGAAGAGCTAATCCATGTTCCATGTCAGGTTCAGACAGAGAGGTTCAAACAGATGGAGTCTCAGTATTAATAATCCTGCTCATGGACCAGCTGTGCAGTGGCCTGGTGTGTTATCTATCTATCGGCAGAAGAGAAAGATACTAGCATATTTGTGGCACAGAGCAGGGATCAAATAATGGCAGCTGCATGTTCGCAAAATGGCAAAACAGATGAGAAAAGATGTGGTGGCAATCTAATCATAAAAGAATGTTGACTGAATGTGGATACATGACTTCGTGTCTGTGTCTGTGCACCTCCTAATTGCCAAGCCATGCTGTGGAAAGTGGTGTAAAAAAGCAAAGCATTAATAGTGATGGTTTGAAGCCATTTTTAGCAATGCAGGTCTGCCTCATCAGTGATATGCTAAATGTTTAGCCAGAGAGATATCTGTGAAAGTGAAGTTCAGCACTGTGTAGCATGAGGTTCATTTTGAACACATGTTGTTTTTATTTAGCAAGGCAGCCATAAAGCCGTCTGGTGAGTCTTGTGGGAAGAAGCACGTTTGCTAGTTTGGCCTCCAATAAGATGATTTCATATGCATCCCTGAGGACCCCACAGTCACCCCAGGAATAGCATCTACTACAGCAGAGCAGCAGACACACTGGGATGACACAATCCCTGTTTTAGGAAGCCTGCGTGGAAAGTGTGGGATAGGAAATTGGTATTTTTGTAACGATCAAATTTCCATGTGCTTTGATTCACAACAGCTGCTGGCAGTTCACTGTGGTGGTAACACAGAGCCAGGCTGAGCCTGGAAAAAGAGAGAAAGAGAGAGCGAGGGAGAGAGGGAGGGGGAGGGGGAGGGGGTTGAATGCAGGGATGCATGCAGCTTTGGCTGTTTTGATTACATGAGACAGATTGGCAGGCTGAGGGAAGTAGGTTATATACAAGCTCATGTGCTGCCAAACAGAAAGCTCATCAGGCAGAAGGAATGGGGTGAGGTTAGTTGTAAGAACAATGCCAGTTTGTTTTGGGGACTAGAATTCCATTCAAGGTGAGAGTTGAGTAAGAATGTAAAAGAACTGTTGTTGAGTGAGAGAGAAGCATTCAGGCTAGCCTAGCCCTGGGCAATACTTACGGTCTCTGTGCTCGTAAGGCAACCACTGGTGCTTGGCATTCTGGTCGTCGAGGGTGTGGGCCCACATGAGGCACTGCTTCTCCCTGAAGTCCTGGAAGGGCCCCTCACACTCCGCACGGCTGCACAGCTCAAACTGATAGGTAGGGCCCAAACAAGTGCGGCCACCGTTGGCAGGGCTAAAAAGAGAGAAGCTATTTGAAGACTAGCGCTAGGAAACCAAACTGTTTGCAGTTCACTCCACAAAACAATAATGTCAAATGTACAGAGATGATGTATTATATGATATATGGGAAAATGACAATATAGAGCATGTAACACATACAGTCATATGTACATATTACATGTTGTGTTACAATCCAGCAATAACTCAAAAGAAACCTACAATATATTGACGTCCTTTAAGATGTCTTTCAGATACAATAAGACAAATGAATAGATCCTGATTGCTACATATTCTACATGTAATGACATAGTCACTGTCTCAAAACACAATACAACATCAGATCACTGAGCAGTTTTATTTTCTCCATGTAAGGCACACACGGGTCGGCTGGGAGCCAGTCCCCCAGCCATGAAAATGTAGGGCTGACAACGAGTGATTAACCTCCCATTGGAGGTGTAAACAGTAGGAGATTTTCAAATTCAATTGAGGCATTAAACTCTTATCCAAACTCCTTGGCAGTGCAGCAAATGCATCATTCATGTAAATGTAAAAATGAGTTTATGTTATTATTGTAATTGTTTATTCAGTCTGAGGGAAAATACATTGCCCATAGGTTACCATTACAGCAATGGTTCATTGGTTGTGAATCATGTAATGCCCGTCATGTAATGCCATGATAGATAAGATAAGATATGATAGATAATGCTAGATAAGCGTTTGGGATTGTTTTTAGTGAATTGGTGATGAGCTCTAACGGCTTGCTACTACATAAGCCTGCAGAGCAAATTGAGATTTTTTAGCAGTGCGTATGGGTTCCCAGGCTAACACATGGGCACATGTGCATGGCAAGCAGACACTCACAAAGGGTTGTTGCAGTCGCGTGTGCGGAAGCGAACCCCTCCCCCACAGGAGCGCGAGCACTGGCCCCATGGACTCCAGGAACTCCACTGGCCGTCCTGCCTGATGAGCTCAGGGCTCAGCTGCATGCAGTGGCCTTTGAAACAGTGCTGCACACGGATGCATCCACACAGGGACAGGCAGGGAAGCAAAACACAACAACAACAGTCAGACATGCTGACAACATTCTGGGCCCCTAGCTGGGAATCTACATGGAAATGGAAATGCAAATTCAATTGGAAATTAATGCAAACAAATGCATAAAATCAATCAGTGTATTTTTCTTTATGTATGGATGTGCATGTGTGTGCATGTGTGTGTACCATGCCATCTCCACACATAGTCCCATCGATGGGTGGGCCTTTTTTGGTTTTGCAGAAGAAAGGGTTGTCGGGGTGACTGCACCACAGTTGTTTGCATGGGTCAAATGGCCGGTACTGAAGAGGACAAAACAAAACACACAAGCTTACTTAGTACTCCCATCTACACATTATGCCCTGTAGGGTTCAGTATATGCTAAATATGGTTTCAGTATACAGTATGCCCTATATGGTTTAGTATTTGCCCTACATTGGTCAGCTGTGTCTAAGAGCTTCAAGGGATGCTTTAACAACAAGTCAAATCGCTTTCAGACACATACTCTCATAAACACTCAAACAATTCAAATGTTATGTTTATGTTAGTCAGACTCACCCACCCACACACGCCATCACTCTAATGAATTCTTACATCATGTGTGCTTCCATGGAGAGGAAAGCACTCTCCATCACATCCTGACATGAACCAACTAGTGACCCAGTTCCCTTTACTGTCATGTAGAGTCAAACGGTGCACAGCTGCACAACAGCCACATTCTCAAGTACACATCAAATAGAATGACCAGACTGGACAAAGTACAGGTGCAACAGTACAATATGGGACCACATTAAAGCACAATGATACTGTACATCTGGTGCCACCTTCAAACAAGCACAACAGGAAAATCAAAGTCTTCACAGTGTATGTCAATACGGACAATAAACAGAATGCCACTACATGCAACAAACAACCAAACTCAAGATACTGACAAACCAAACATGAAACATAAGGAAAAGCGTTCTCAGTGGTGGCTCGGACATGATGGGCAAGGAGAGCACATGAAGGCAAAGGTTCAGAGGTCGATGGGGCCTTTCTTGACACATGTGACACTGAAATGCTGGGACTGTAAGGTACAGGAGGTCTTAACTTGTTTGTTCTTGCCAATTTCAGCTAATAATGCTTTCAAATGTTAATCTCAAAACAGCAACCTCTGCTTGAAACAGCAATAAGCTTATCAATATAAACACACTTCATTTAAGTAGAGACAACACAAGATTATATAGAATCAAAGAAGCCAATTGAAGGATACGATGCCAATTAGATTTTTTTTTTGTAAAAAAAATAATGTATTATAAATATTATAAATATTAAAATGCTATACACTTAATGTAGCCATTACTGAGATTACAGAAGAATTCAGAATAAATTTGCATCTTTAAGGCTGTTTGAGGTCTTTGAGGCCATTTGAGATGTGATGAGTCCTTCATTAGTGGACAGTGGGTCCGTCTTCTTCTCAAAACGTCCCCATCAGTGCCTCTCTATCAGAGATGACTCTGCTGGCTAAAGGGAGTAGTCTGTGTGGGGGTCAGAGGTCAAAGTGCTACTGCCTGCTTTCGAGGATGAGCACTCAGAAACCGCTCCCACTGAGCTGCAGGAAGCTTAACTGCAAAATCAATCAGTGCTCCTTCATGGATGATCATTCAGGGCTTGCATTTGCATGGAGGATGCTGAGCGGCTTTCGGCCCACAGAGTCAGCAGTGCAGTATCTGCCCACAGCATTAGCAGTGCAGTGCGGCCAGACTGCCACTAGGATCCCTCCGATACCCAGTCTAAACGGCTTACCTTCTGGGTAAGGAAACTAGCGTAACTTCATGTAAAATGCTGAAGACAGTGTAGAGACAGAAAGGCAACTAGATAAGGCCTGAGAGATAGCAGTCTGTGTGCAGAGTGCACTTTAAGCCCCTTCACAGCACATGTCTGTCAGGTGACAATGGCTTTGAAAGAAAAATATGAAAAAAAAAAAAAATACTGTTGTTTGTGAAGAAATAATAAAAGACAATACATGGTACCAAATCGGACTAAGTGGAATAGAAAGATATGGCCACAGCTCTACGAAGGGGAGAACCTTACCTGGTTTCCTGACTGTCCCACCTTTTGCAGCTATGGAAACGGTTGGACAGGTGAATAGAGTGCAGCCCAGCAGTCCCTCCAGCTAGTCTGGACTGGCCACTTGTGCCTAACCTTTGCCATGTTTCAGTAATACTGTCACAAGTGGAGCTTATGTTTATTTGTTTATTTTATGTTGATATGTAGGCATGGAGGATTTTGTGATAACACTTACTGATGTTTTGTATAGTGGATTAAAATACTTTCCTGCAACATCAATTCATAAGATTAATCGTCCAATTTCAGTAAATTTAGTAAACCTCATTACTAAAAACATTCCTGTCTGCTAAAACAATCAATACACAAATCCAAGCCCAAGAAAGTCAATAGTAGGGGTACACCTCCCGTCAGTGTAGGCTGAGTATGGATATCTCAGACAATATTACACTGTGTGCATAATAGTATTATAGGAAGTTTTGGAGAAAAGGATCAATCTGTACTTTGCCATACCAACACAAACAGATGGAATCTCATGTTTCTTGTAACACTAAACAGTTTTTGCCCTATTTACAAATGCAGATTTCAAATTGTAAATATTTTCAAACAAATTCCAAACTATTATCTACATGTCTAGATTTTAATCACCTCTGTCTTTATGGAATAGAATTCAAAAATTGCATTAAAAATGCGGAATGGAAAACTGTCAATAAAGTCTATTTTCCTCCAGTGTCACCTACATATTTGAATTGTTTAGATCAATTTTAGGAATACAGTTATTTCCAAAATGCACACGACAGACATGAGATCCACTCTAATTTGCTGAGATGTTGTGATGATAGAGCATTTTGTGCACTAGTGCTCACATGCAGTAAATAGTTTTTAACATGATTTTTTAATGCAGCACTAGTGCTCTTTGAAGTAATGCGTAGATGCCACGTAGAGGCCAGGGTGTGCCCACCGCATGCATGGACACAAAGGCCATGTGTGCATCTGCATACACACCTCCTCTGAGTATGTTACACACACAGTATGACTTCCACTTAGTGTCACCAGATTGGCTGAGTGCTTGCTGTCCTGTGTGGACTTAGTGCGTTTGGATGGCGAGTGGCCACCAGGAGGAGAGAGGGAGTCAGTGGGGACTTACCGCTGTGCACATCATGTAGCCGGCGCCAAAATCAAAGCGGCACTGCTGGTTCATGGAGTAATGCAAACCAGGCAGGGACGGAATCGATGGCCACTCATGGTTGAATGGGTCGTCACGGAGACAGTCATACGAGCTGCAGCAGAAGGGCAGTGAGCGGACAAGATGACAAGGTGTGTGTGTGTATGTGTGTGTGTGGTTGTGTGTGTATGTGTGTGTTGAGGGACTCACTGCAGGTAGCGGCTGAGCTCGTGTTTGCTGCAGCGGGACCACTGGAAGCGGTGGAAGGCTGCCTGCACCAGAGGGGCCATGATGCTGCCCAAGGGCACCTCGTCACCACAGCGGTTCCCCTGGCCGTCGTGCTCCATGCCTAGTCTAAATGCACACACACACACACACACACAGAACACTCTTAACACATGCAGGCCAACAGTGATCAAAACACGCTCAACAAACATAAGAACCACCCATCGCAGCAACAAGACATACACACAGGTCGTATGCAGAGACATTGATGCACAAAGAAGCTATTTCGGTAGCCTGAAAATCACGACTGCCACCGTTGTGCCCTTGAACAAAGCAAGTTGCTCTAGGGAAGACTGATCCTGAAGTAATTGACAGTTGGCAAATGTATGTTGCTTTGGATAAACAGCATCTGCTAAATGCATGTAGATGAAAATAAATGTAGATGAAAATGTAAACATAACATGCATAGACATGCACTCTCTCTACACACACACAACCACATACTCACGCACATACACATAAACAAGCAGTGAGTTATGTACTCACACATGTCCAGTCTCATGGGCCACCACAAATGCTGAGGAGAAGCCGTCTTCATGGTTTAGAGTGCAGCTTCGCACTGGGTGACACATCCCTGTCACAGGGGCATAACCTGTCAACCAATCACAAAGCGCGCTTTACATGACAGGTGGTTTGGGCTTTTGGTACACTCAAAACATATGACAAACATCCATACATGCATACTACACTATTCCATTACACATTACATCTCAGGGTCTCATGAGTCTATATGGGGAAATAATATAGTCTATCTATAGTCTATCTATCATGTTTATAAAGTTGACTAATTTAGCAGCCACTTTAATCCAAAGTGTTGAACATGCAAGGGCTCAGGTCAACCAAGGTAGAGCAAGATTTAATACCAAACAAAAGGCATCTAAATAATAATATGTGTGTATGTGTGTGTGTGTGTGTTCATATGTGTGTGTGGAGGACAAGGAACAAGATGTATAATTGAATCAAATCCATTCAGATACCCTGCATGCCGGTGGGTCCAAACTCTTGGCGCGTGAGAAAGATAGCATGGTCATGGTGCTCTGTGTCATCTGTGCTGCTCTTCTGCTGCAGGAAGGCCCAGCGACACACATTCTGCAAACTCATTGATGGGTTCCCCTTCACGATCAGCTGTGCAGACTGGAGAGAGAGAGAGAGAGACAAACAGACAGTGAGAGAGAGAGCGAAAAGAAGAGAGAGAGAGAGAGACAGAGAGAGAGAATTAGCATACATTTCCTTTCTAGACAAAAAAAAGCAGACAAATCAACTTGGTTCCAGTATCAACTGATCAGTCAAACTTCTGATGACTTCTAATTTCTGTAGGGCATTTCGTTAGAAACTTACTTTAACTTCACTGACAAAAGGGCCTGCCGCTTACATGAGATGACCTGATCACAGATATCTGCGCCCACTGCTAAGCTCTCCTCTCTGACTAGATGGACTTGATGATTGCAGATGCATTCCAGTGTGATTTGACAATGATTGACAATGACAATGACGATGGTGGCTTTGTAGTATTAATCCATTGGACAGAATGGACTTCCTGCAGGCTTTGTTCCTCTCAGAACCTGAGTCTCCTCTCACTCTTGAGACACAGCTGTACCTTGCAGTTTCTCCTCTGTGTCAGTAGGGGGGGCACTTGATGTGATAATCAGATAAGAGTTGTACCCCCACGCCCCCATCCCCCGGTCACATCAGGGCCAGAACAGAGGTGAGGCGCACAGCCATACACACAGGATCAACAATCTGTTGGATATTCCACATGCGCCACTGTTGTGTGCACATACACACACACAATGCTTGCAGACTAAGAACAAACTAAGGTATTTCTGAGGGTGTTTGCATCTAATACTGCCAGGTCAAAAAGCCCTTCTACAGTATGGGCATCACAATATGCCTGGATATCACACTAAATGTAAAACTATAACATTTTAAAAGCAATCATAGATTAACAAAATACAATGAGTTTACATCTCTTGCGATTTATCATTTCTAAGTGCAAACATGTTTGAACAATTTGCTTTACCTAGCTACCTAAGATAAAAATTCCATGATTTTTAATCTGATCTCCAAAGCAAGTGCCATATGGTAGGCTATATTTTAGACCAAATTGATTTTATGATCTGCTTTCCTCGCGGCAGGTTAAAGGCCTATTTACAACTATGATAATTCCATAATAAAAGAACGCTATCAGGCATTTCATACGACACAATAGGACACTCTCTTTCATAACCCTCCCTCCTAATGCCAGCGTGTGCACACATTCAGATAGAGGTGGGGCAGAGAAAGGGGGAGAGAGGGGAAAGGAGGAGAGAGAGAGAGAGAGAGAGAGGGAGGGAGGGAGGGAGGGAGAGAGGGACGCTTCATGTCCATAATACTATTTTGCTCCCATAGTGCTTGTGTCTGAGGCCTGTGTGTGTGTGAAATGGGCGTGGCCGTGTGGGGTGATGTAGTGAGTGTGTTGCGGGGTGTTCAGGGTCACCCAGCAGATCAGTAGCGCTCTGCCGCCAGCAACCAGCAGCCACAGTAATTGGGGATGATGGACAGCACGCTAGCTCGGCTGAGCAGGAGTTGCTGGCCAGGCTGCATGCTGATCAGGAGTGTGTGTGTGTGTGTGTTTGTGTGAGTGAGTGTGCGCGCACGTGTATGCACAGCTGTGTTTGTGTGTGCACGTGTGTGTGAGAGTGCATGTGTGCGAGGAAGTGAAAGAGAGAGAGACACCTGCACCCCAGGGAGGTGACACGGCTGACAGGTTGGTACAGGGCGTTTGGCCTTAATCGTCTTGTGTCAGGGGAGGGGCCAGTGGAGGCAGGTGGGGAGGGGTGGGACATTACCCACAAATCAGTGTGGCTGACTGGTCCATCTGCCCAGCTCAGCTAAAAAAGAGGGATGTTGCCAGTAATTCACGGTCAAGGAATACAGGCATCTTTGAGTCTGTGTGTGTGAGTAGCTAGTTGGATGAGAAAGGAGTGTCTGCGTTTACAATCAGATATGTGCTGTATGTAAGGCAGCCAAAAAAACACTTCTAACACCATCTAACAACTCTTTCAGAAACCATCAGCACATTTAAAAGCCTTCATGAAAGGGAGAAACTAAACTCTCCCTATTGCCTGTTTGAAAATATATTTCACACTTAACACAATCAGATGTGAAACACTGAAATGTCTGGCCGTGAGCCTCCTGCCTCTGATGTTCATAGGGAAAGCAGAGATGCTGGGTGAGGATGATGCTAATAATTATCAATGGTTATGGCAGCACTGGTGCCTGGTGATGGGCTTGAGTTTGGATGAGCATGCTAGAGAAGGCACTTGTGTCCTATGTGTGAAGGTCAAGGTTTCAGCAGAGAAGCACATGGAAGAGAAAGAGGAAGATGATGAGGAAGAGGAGAAGGAAACAGGGAGCTGTAGAGAGCTGAGGTGGTGCTGGAAAGAGGCAAATATTCAGAGTTGTTGTGTTTATGAATGAGGGCGGGCCATCATTGATTGTTTATCCTCTCTGAACTTCCCAGAATGCCTTGCTCTATCCCTGTGGGGGGAGAGAGCTGATTGCATAACATCAGCGTTCTATGTGCTTTGGTGCTGAACTGTGAAGGCGTGCGACTTTGAAAACACTCCCCTGGGAATACCATGCTTTTAGTTCCCCCTTTTGCTCACTTTTGCTCAGTCCAGTGGAATAACACGCCCTAGGCCTCGCTAAGCTTTGCACGTCAGGGGGGCGGAGGATGGCAGAGAGAGGGGAAAGGTAACTCCACAGTCAGGGAGTGTGTGTGTGTGTGTGGATGTGTGTGTGCCTTCACCATTTATTCACTGTCAAACCTACTGGGAAATGTTCATTAATTTACCTTGGAGGAACCAAGGGTACTTTTGATCAACAGAGCAGTTAACCATTTATCTGAGCACTATCTTTGTGTACTGCATGCAAGCAAAGCCTTCAATATGTCTGCATACTAACATACTGTATCTGCATTTACACCAAACCACAAAACTGCAAAGCAAACAACTTACTTCCTGACCTGAAAAATGTGTCCTTGATATAAAAGTCAATGTCTACTGTGAGAACGAATGACAAAAGAGAGAAATGCAAAATGCGCAGTAACCTGTGGCTGCTGTCAGGGTTTTGTTCAAGATGCCACTGTTTTAATTATGCACAGTATCCTCGAGTACACCAGATGTCAGCTAGAAAACAGGTGGTCATGCCTACAAAAGCACAAACCCTCTCTGGCATATCTGAATACGGACCTGCATGTATACACACAACACGCACACACAGTCCCCACCCCTTCAAAGCACACTTTAATGCAGGTAGATGTGTCCATCATTTTACATTGTGTATTTGTGAAAAAAAAAAAACAAGCGTGGCATCTATTTTTGAAGTGGAATTGCTCAATACTTCATTATGTGATGGACGAAATCGATCCGGATTTTGAATCCTGACAAAAAGTGTTCTGACGTCCACTCAAGGTTCTGGTGGTTTCTGCTGTACACAGCCAAGCACACCTGCAATGATCTAGCTTTTTAACAAGCTAGATCATTGCAATAAATGCACTGATCTAGCTTGCCAGCAATAAATGACATTTGATTGCTTAAAAGTTGTGAGGTTCATAGTGATAACACTGGTTTGTTATGTGACATATGATTCTGAGATACCTATACAATTACAGATTCTGAAATAGATCACAGAAAGAGTTGCCAGTGCTTTACCTTCTCAGGCCCCAACATGATGATACGGACCAGAACCACGTTAATCTGGGCCCCAAGAGAATCATCATGGTAGATTTCATTCACCTGTGAAGAGGGAGAGGAGCGTTTGGTAATTTGGTGTCTGATTTCATCAATGGAACAAATCAAAGCATTGCAGGTCAGGCGTATAGATTCAGAGCATTTCTTATTAAGGTTAAATTAATTTGAGTTTGATAGAGTTAGATAATTACTGGCATAATAGGCATTGCACAATTGTAACTATCATATCAAAATTACATTTCATCATATTATGGTGATCAGTGGTATCACTGACAACCTCAACATTCAGGCATTATATCTTTATAAATGGACCCAACTGCATTTTCCATTATGATGCACTGCCAACTGAAGGACACCACTGTCCATCACAAAAACACACCCATAATTAATATCATGTGTTCCCAACTTAGACCATCTCAATTGATCAAAATGATTTATGTGGAAAATATACCCCGCTGTTAAAGGCTTGAGCGCACTACAGCTTTTGCAACAATTCACCTCTAATGATTAGATCAAACATCCCCCTTGCAGACTAAGTAAAGGAGACTTTCTGCTTATTTTCAGCAATTAAAATGCACTTGTAGTAACAGTAAATTCAACAGAGGAATCACCTCTAACTGTACTTTCATTTTACGTCTTCCACCAAAACACAAAATACAACATATTCTGATAAGAAAATGAAATTAACTTTCCCTTTTTCCTTTAGTTTTAAATTTTAGCATCATCTACCTGACATCATTCTTTCTATACCAAGCGAGGTCACAGACTTCAGGTGGCTCAAATGGTGACAAGACATTTTAACACACCAATTTCTAACTGTCCCGGATACATACACAGAAATCTAGCATTTTGAAATTTAAAATTGACATATTTCTATTTTCCTATTTTCCTCCTTGATTCCTGGTCTTCTTCATTTGTTTGTTTGGCGAGAGAGAGAGAGAGAGAGAGAGAGAGAGAGACAAATTGGTGCAGAGGTTCAGAGCTGACGTCTTGCGCGTGTGCAGGAGGAAGCTAATGAGACAGAGGAATGTAAACACAGCCACCAATAATGAGCTTTGCTCTCTGATAGACACACTGCACACAAAGACATGCACTGGTGCAAAAATGGGGTGTGGAAGGATCCTCTAATTTGATTGCTAGAGGGGTCTGACAGACCCCTGTGTATGTGTACAAGATATAATGTCAGTTAAGTGACTAAGAGCAGTTACGGATGCAACAACATGAGCACACATAGTACTATTTACATATTTACATATATAGGTTAAGACATGGGGAGGACTACACATGCAATTCTTTTCCGCATTTCATTACATCATGACTTGAATCTGTTTAATTACAAGTATTGCTGTGGTTAATACATGGGGGCAAAATATGGTTTTGTTTTCTAAATTGGCCTGAAACACCTGCACTTCATACATGGTGCAGCTTATATTCATGAAATGACTGTAATTGATATCATGTGAGGCAGTCTAAAATATGGAGAAAGACACATGTATTGTGCTTTGCTTAATGTTTCTCAGCAACAATGTGAGGGCCAACTGTTCTTATGGATGAAGTGTCTGTATGTGTTTTGCCTAAAAACAATGCAATTGTGCATATGAAGGGGCCTCACTCCAGAGAACTTTGGAATTGCTGCTGGAACTTCGTTGCTGGTGTTGCTGACAATCTGGTTGTGATTTCCATCCCTGTTCGATATTAACACAGGTATCTTTTGTAACCGCTGCCTGTGTTGCCTGGTCTACGGAAAAGTTTACTATTATCACTGGATGAGGACAGAAATGATGAGCCAGGGCTTGGGCTCCAGACAAAGGAAAACAACAAGCAGCAAGAGCTTGTTAAGTTGTGTATGGGTGCTGCTGGCCCATTAACTGATTCTGCCGGATTGTGAAACTAGCTGGACAAGAGATAATACACATGAAGACATATCAGATTTTAAAATCTTTTGCATGTTTATTTGAGAATACACAGATGAACAAATCAACATGGCCTCGGGTAATCCTCAATAGCTGAGGCCTACATTTCTTATGGAAGAAAAAAAGCTCCTTCTAGTTAGGTAATGAGAGAAGGAAATGAGTGAAATCAGTCCCACTTGCAGCAGAAAGGGAATCTGTATGAATTGTGCAAACATAACTTGCTAAGCGGCTTGCAAAGTGTCTGACTTGCAAAAACAAATCAAAAGCACTGAGATGGACAAATATGTCGACTGAATACAATCCTTGCCCCTGTTGCTCTTGGGTGCTTCTTGTCAATGCCTGTAAAGCGCCACAAGACAATTCTATTGTATAATGAATTCAATTGAATTCATCAGTGAAGCTAGTTCAAGGAAACACCAATACACCAATACAATATGATAAGTAGTGTTTATTATACAACTCTCCAGAATGCTGCAGGAAGTTCCATTCACTTTCCTTCCAGCGTTCGAAGGTCAGCAAAAATATCAATGGTAACAGGTTTTGTGCTTCAGATGAACACCTTCATATCATTCCACGAGTAGAGAGTCATTTACACAATAGAGAGGGAGAAGTCCAAGATGCAGACGTTTTTGCCTTCATACTTTAGTAATTTTTTTCTACTTGGTGTTTGTGATCCTCGTCACTAGCGAAGGGGTGAACTTTGATTTTTGCCAAGAGCTAACACAGGATAATAACCTCTGCGGCAGCTCTGTACGTCACATTCTCTCAGTTGAGGTCACATGGAAAAGGTAATGTCTTATAGTTTTTTTGACTACTCAACAATCATTAAGTACCTCAAATCCACACTTTTGGTAAGTTGATAAGTTATTATTGTCACTACATCTGTGTATGTTTCGTTATTTGATGCAACCTTGACTGAGAGAATGTGATATGCAAAGCAGGTACAGAGGCTACTAGCTGCTAATAGCCTATGTTAGCTCCTGGCTGGCAAAAATCAATGTTCACCCCTTGGCAGGCAATGAGCATTACAAACATCTAGCGTGAAGATGACAAAAGTGTGTCGGCAAAAACCTCTGCATCTCAGACTTTTTCTCTGTGACTAACGAGTTTGAAAGCAGCGATTATCCCCAAAAAAACATGTTCAATTCCATTGACTTTTTCGGCACTCACTGCAGAGGTCTATGGAACTTCACTGAATGCGGAAGTAAAGATAATTGATCAGCTGCGTTCTAAAGAATGTTTCAACCACTGCAAACTATTTGTTTATCCAGAAGCCACAAAAATGGCGACAAATGATATGTAAAAGACGCTTGTGTGAAGTTTTCTCTCGTTGTTTTGGCAGAAGCCGTATAATAAGCATGATGTATTGTCCACCAGTCATTGATTGACTGATGCAGTTCAACATCTGCTTTCCGTCAAATTTGGTGACACCAAAGGCAGTGTAGATACATTTCAATCATAACATTTTAATGCTGTACAGTATGTAGACCTTTGCCACCTGGGTCAAAATTTTGGTTACATCTGCAATGCAAGAGGATGTCAAGGTTACAAATGTAGTAATTTTCTTGGAGTCAATAAAAATGATTTAGCTAACAAGTCAAAATAATATATATAAACATACATAAATATATTTCATATATAAATACACCCTTCTCTTGTTATTCCACCTGCAAACGCTTGCCTTTGCTTCACCACTTACAGACATTTCTCAACCAAACCATCCTGTTTATGAAAGATAATACTTTCATCGGATTATGATGTAATATTCACTGGATTCATTTGCAAAAACTTTGCCCAACTTTTTGACACACTAGGCCTAGTGCTGCACACATGCAGTAGGCTCACAGATCAATAGGCTCTTATTGTCTTCACTGAGATCATGACCAACTCCAGGTAAATCCGTGAAGGTTAAGAAAATGCATTAATGAAAGGACACAGAATGTGTCATGAGATGTGTCATAATCATGAAACAAGTAGCACATGTTGTACCACATACTGTATGCCTCATAGCACCCAACTGTGTGAATACTGTTTGGTTCTGTTTGGTTGATTGTTGCATGTAGATCTAACCCTGCTACTGCACTGCAAACTGCTCTTGCCAGACACTAGTGCTAGTTACAGTGCCTAGTGTGCTAGTTACAGTGCCTAGTGATTGGGGGAACCATTACATGGCCACCTATATTAGGCCTCCATAGGCATAATATGTTTTCTTTTTCTTCAAATTAATATCCTCAGACAAATTATTGATTTATATATGAAAAGCTGGGTAGCCAGCCGGGTAGCCAGGGTCTGATCATCTTGTCTGATCTGATCTGATGGTAATGACGGTCTTGCTATGTGACACTTTGGCTACATATCATCTGTCTGCAGTGTTACTTTATAAGGAATCTGCAGGATCTTGTTAGAATAATCACAGGCTGAGAGTGGGTGTAGGTGTGTGTGTGTGTGTGTGTGTGAGTACGTCTATTTAAAGCTAATATGAAGGTCAACAGCCCTGACATGGTGACAAACAGGAAAGAATCCTTTCAGCACTCCCCCTTGTTTCTTCCTGTTAACTTCTTTTGTCTCTCATCAAAGCTTGAGTCAGGTTGCTTAGCAACCACCAAATATGAGTTGGGTGTGGGGCTTAGTGCCACCCATTGAGGTAGAATTCACTAGAGTGGCACATATTATGACATATTGGGGTCCAGGTGGTTCCTCTTAAAGATGTCTCCAGATGTCTCAAGTTTGAATAGGAAAACATAACCTTATGTGCTTTTGTGCATACACGTACATGCTTTGCCCCTACAAACTACGGTTTGATGTGTTAAAGTAAATTATGTTAATTCAAGAATTGTTACATAATTTTAAAAATTACTACAACTGTAAGGATTTCTTTCGGTATTTTCACTTAGTTTAGCATACAAAACTAACTAGCACCCCATTGACTCCCTGTGATTTATTAGCATGTTGAATTAATTGCAAAGATTCTTATTATTCCCAATGCATTATTTAAAGTTAGTTGGTCAAAATGGCAGAAGTGAACACATAATTGTTATGAAAGTTGATGTGCCATTATATCTATGAAATGTGACACTGAATTGTGTATTGATTACCTTAATCAAGTTTACTTGTTTAGAAAATGAGCAATGAGTTTAATGAGCAACATATCTTTGACTGGCCAGCAAAAGCAAGCCTCGATAGTATGTTACGGAACTCTACAACGAAATGTAATTTGGCGACGCTTTGACGCAATGCCCCTGTCAAACAGGGAAAATACAAAATGAATAAAATAATTACTCAAAAACCAAACTCACAGAACGCTACAGATTAAGATTACTTGTAATGTGAAAAGGTAAATCAGATCAACAACATGACCATGTGGTTTACAACCGTACTTTATGACCTTATACAAAATTATGTACCATTGACTTTGAATGGGAACAAAAATGTTCTTGCCACTCCAGTGGGTATACCTCAGTGGAGCCACAATTTCTGTATGTTACCTCCCTAGCTTTTGCACTTCCAGACTTTTCTCATCTCCAAGGAGCTAAAATAATGAATGTCACACACTGTCTTGACAGTTACACTGGCAAATAAGCCTTAGTCAGAGAGAGTAAGAGAACCATCTGAACAGTAGGACAGAGGCACTTCCTGTATGCACTTACAGTATATGTAAACTGTATCAGAGAGCCCTCTAGCAAGTCACTGGCCAGAATACTTTTCTAAATATCAGAATATCAAAAAAAGGACATGTCACAGCAGGGATTGCAGTAATAGCCATTACAGTTTGTTAACAAGGTAATGGAGGAGCCCAGTCAGGGTACAGTTGACTTCTAGGTGACCCTGGCCCAATGTGCTGAAACTTAATGAGCAGGAGACATAGGCCATGGGCCTTCACTGCCAGCTCACACACCTCACACTGAGCTCCACTTAAGACACTTGCATTAGGACACAGCAGCCTTTCACAGGTCCTACAGGCCACTGGCAGCGTAGAGAATACCTCAGCTCATACACACGCACATCGGAAACTGCATAGACATTCTACCTCCCTCCCTCTGCATCTCTCTCTCTCTCTCTCTCTCTCTCACACACACACAGATTATTATTTAACCACAAACACATAACCATATTTTCCGCCCCCCACACCCCCATTTTCTCCATGTGTTGCTTTGTCTCACCATCCCCCCAGTGTCTGCTGTTCTCTCTCCCTTTGTCTCTTCTTATGACACACACACACACATAGCACCCCTTCAGTCTTTTTCCCTCTTTCCCCTTTAAAAGTGCACCTCTCATTAGCGTTGGCCCCACCGCTGGCCTTGTGAGGAGTGCTCTGCCGGCTGAGGTTTCATCAGTGAGGTTTCAGCCTGCAGGTAACTAATGGAGTCCTGGAGGTCAGCGAGTCAGAAAATCATTAATACCAGATTAATAATGCAGCAGGGTCCGGCACTGGAGCCGCGCTGCACCGCGCCACACCACTCAGAATGAGGAGTAGAGGAAAAAGAGGCGAAGACAAAAGATGAGAGGGTGTGAGCGCCAGACATGGCAGAGGAGCAGAGAGAAATAGGGCTGGAGAGAACAAACATCGACATACCCAGATTTAGCTCTATGCAGACATATTGTTTTTTGTTCTTCTGTTTGAGAATGTAAAGTGGCTTTAGGTTTTATATTTCAGAAAGAAAAACTGTAACAATGTTTTAAGAGAGTACAGGCTTGAGGTAAATACATCATTGGAGGATGTACATTTTATTTTTGTTCAGGGTGAAAAACAGCTTGAGTGACTGTGGCTTTCTTTGCATGTCTTTTCACTCCTGTCACAATCTTTTCCATCACTTTGGTGCCAGGCTCTGTGTACAGCAGAGAAGCCTGACTGAAAGCTCATAGTTAGGTCACACTCCCAAGAACACTTTGCGGACTCCAAAAGTTAATCCTCATCTCTCCTGAGCATCCTGCTACTTGGCACCTCCTCACAAGGGCTCTGAAAGCTTGTGCAGCCCATGCCAACACAAACCAACATAGTGCTCTTGTACCACTGATGGAAGCCCCTGCATCCACCTGTAGTGCTCAGATTGCCTCCCCTGTTGGCTACAAACAAGAGGCGATACAAGCACTCCCCATATGGATGTGTGAATCCCCCCACACACACACTCCCTCTCTTTCGCTCCTTTCTATGAGTGGAGCCAAGTTTGCCCATAGTCTCATTACAGATCAGTGCCATTTTCACCTGACATTTTGGACTGTCATTACCTGTCTGACATTTCCCCCCCTGGTACAGGCTGCTACACAAGGCTGATTACATAATGACCAGCTGTGCTGTCCAGACATCTTCAAGGCCTTCACACAACAGCTTCTTTTGAGGAGAAGGGTAGAAACAATAACCTGGTCAATGGCTCACAATATCTCTAAAAATCTAAAATCTAAAAATGGGAAAAGGTCTACAATCTGTTATCCTGTGGGTATGTCTTGTTTAGTATTAGTTTGTGTGTGATATCAATTTGTCATAAAAATGTTGCTTTACACACTCTTCACATCCCTGAAGAATGATTTTGTTGAACATACTCTGTCTCATCTATATTCCTCTATGGTCATTGAAGCTCCTAATGTATTGGGAACAGAGTCTTACCATTTAAGGGCCCCCTATTACCATAAATGACTTTTCCATGCATTTTGTAGCCATAAATTACTTTTGTGGCATGCAAATAATATATGTATTGTAAAAACACCAAAATGAAATATTCAAATTTTGTATTTGTAGAACAGTTTTTGGTTTCAAGAATATTTTAATGCTTTGGGAAGCCTTTACTGATATGGCTCAAAAG
Organism: Tenualosa thibaudeaui; assembly: GCA_027481765.1. Taxonomy (NCBI): domain Eukaryota; kingdom Metazoa; phylum Chordata; class Actinopteri; order Clupeiformes; family Clupeidae; genus Tenualosa; species Tenualosa thibaudeaui. The sequence goes on along the minus strand of JAIFZK010000004.1, from coordinate 1,665,665 downwards.
ATCACAATAAAAGCACGAGGGTTTTACAAGCTATAAATACAAAGACTGAAACAGGTGCACAGGTCATCACAATGCGTCTTGCTGTGCATTATTGAAAGACTGGCAAAGCCCTCATCCATTCCAAAATGTGGGAGGATTCATAACTTTAAATAACAAGCAGTCCTCTGAGGGAGCCTCTGACAGAGACCTTCACAGCTAGAATAAATCACCACCTCCTCCTTGCTTTCTGCTTTTTGCCCTTGACAAAGCCCAGGCGTCCATGAGAGAGCACAGGTGCGGAGGAGGGGGCCCCTGAGCCGGCAGGTCTGGGGATCTTTTGATTCCAGTCCTGGACCATTGATTCCCTATCATTTCCCATGGACCTATCTGAGAGAGCGATCAATGTGTTTGTGCATCTTTGGGAGCGCTTCGCCTCTGTTCTATCTCCAAAGCCAATGAGGGTCAGCAGATCAGCTCCAGTAGGCGCACAAGACCATTCACATACCCACAGAGCCTGGCGCACACTTAACAAACACACACAAACCCATTTGTTTCATGGTGCTGGAAGACCAATGCCCATTCATAAACATTGACTAGCCCCCATTAGCGCAGCACATGTAGTCCATGTGCACATCGACTGGCACAACCAGGCGCACACACATTCATGAACCCCCACAGGCAAACAGACAAACAAAGACATAAGGCTTGCTCTAAAAGTCCAGCAGACAGAACATCCTGACACCCACACACTGTTTGCTATGACCTCTGAATGACTATCTAAGAAGAGGAGAGAAAGTAAGAGAGGCCTGAAGAGAACACATGGTCCCCCTTCAGCCCCCGGGCCTCTTGGCTGCAAAGTGTGAACAAAACTGCAAGACAAAAAAAACATGGCAAACTCTGTCAGCCACACCTATCAATTTTTATCAAGCGTGATAATAAGGACAAGGAACTACAAGGGTAGACAGAGACAGGGAGAGACGTGTGTGAGGGAGACAAATCACTCGCTCTCTTCAAAAGCTATCTTTAGTATTCCCCCACGAATAGAGCTACAAAAGGGAGGAGAGCAGATAAAATGCTTTTCTGGAGCAACAAGTTATTTTGATTGTTTACCTGAGGTGCTTTCACAAAGGCTGGGTGGGTGGGGGCGGGGGCATACGTGTTTTCAGACGGTAGTTGGAGTATTAACTAAAGAATTTTAATGATTTCAGACAAACACTCTATGTAGCTCACCAAACATAGCAACGGCTCGTTCGGATTGTGAAATCCGGCATGCTGGATATCGCATGCTCCTGGCTTTGACTAGTGTCTGTTCTGTTGGTTGCGAACTGTTCTGGTCTCCCAGGAGGCTTGGCTGTTGTCAGGCAGAAGGTTTTGACAGCAGTAATGGAGACGTGCTGCAGTGTGCTCTGCTTTTCAAGTCAGAGGGGAATCAAACCAATTCACAAATCTTCCTCTGATATCATTAACACGTCACAGTTCGCTCAATCAGTGCAAATCAAAACTGTTCAGAAGATTCAAGCACTAGCTCATACTCTGTCAGTATTATTTGAAAGGCAAATTTGCTGGCGTACCAGTCAAGTCCAATCTTAAAGAATCCACACAGGCTTGAGTCAATGCAGCAGTTAAGCTTGCCACCCAGCCAGGGTCTGGCTGAGCATAGAGCACAAAACCCCACTGAGCTGTGAAACAAGCCAGAGTGGGAGCTTCAGTACATCACCTGTCCCTCCTTTGCTTTGCCCTACTGACAGAAAGACAGGAGCTCGAGACTCCTAAAGCTTAGGAGCAAACTTTCAGTTGAAAAGCGTGGGAGAGCGAGCATGCTTATTTATTTATTTATTTATTTGTTTGTTTGTTTGTTTGTTTATCTGATGTGCAGTCATTGCACAATGCAGCATGGGAATACCCTTTCCCTCTTTTGGAGAGTGCATGTGCTGCAGATATTCACCCCAGACCCTCCAACTTAGCTTAACATGAAAACAGACCCAAAAAAGCATGGAGATGCATTAGAAAGATTGAAAGTTGCGGGCAGCAGCCTCTCCCTGTTGATTTCTCCACCTCCATCTTCTTCTGCTTTATCATTGCAGGCTACAGGTTAATAGAGGCACAATATGGCATACTCTTAATCCCATTTTCCCCGCCCCCTTGATCTCTCCCTCTGTCTCTCTGGCGCTCAGCAGCTTTCATTTTCCTAGATTAAAGGCCTGCCTGAGGGTCATGGCCCAGCTAAGCACTCTGTTGTGTCCTCAAGAATATTGCCCCCTTGACTCATTGTCACTGTCCCCATGCCGCACCATACCTGCACAGACAGGCAGGCCACAAAGATAGGATGGCTACATCAGGCATGAAAAGAATTTCTCAATTTCTCAACAAAAATTACTGAATACAAACAAAAATGTTCTGAAATTCTGTATACTTGGGCAACACAAGGGGAGTTTCTCCAACCATATATCTTTTTTTCTGTTTCTAATTTGATTGTTAGTCACATTAATTTTAGCTGCTTTCAAACACATAAGGAGAATATGTATTTAAATCATCATAACTTTTCAGATGCTGCTGTAAAACTGTCCAACTGTCCAACCCTGATGTGTTCCAGCCTGGACAGCAAAACAAACTCTGAGGGTAAAGCTTGTATCAGACTTACGATGTTCATGAGGGTAAGCAGATACATCTGGACGTGCTCATGACCATGGAACTGCTCCACCGAGTTGTCCACTCCTAGCATGACCTCAATGTTGTAGTCTCCATCCTGGGCTTGCCTGCGAGCCCGCCGGCTGTGGTTGAGATTTTGCTCCACTCCGCGATACAGCGTCTCAAGGTCCATCAGGCCATCCAGAGCTGCACCTGCCAACACAGAGCACAGCGCAGTCAAACTCCAGTGCTTCAGCTGCTAAAGCCATTGGATGCGACATTAACTACACGTCATTAGGGACTCGAGCTCTGGACAACAGTTCTTACTATAGGCCTTACAGATATCCTATGCAAGTCAAGGGATTTTTGACTATGAATCTCTACCTCCTGTTGCTGATTTTTTTTGGGTAACTAACATCAGTGCCTTAAATTCTTGCCAATACATGTGGACATTATTTCCAAGCTAAAGGACTGTGACCAGTGATTTTCAAAGAAAAACAATTTTAGGCATATTCTGAGTTACTTCCGGTTTCATTCTTTGGAGAGGGGCCAATATCTGAGCTTGCAAGCCTGGTAAATCAGCAAGAAACAGTCAGAATTTTGGTTAGTTGGACCTGTAGATGGTAGATAACCAGACACAAAATACAGAGAGAATACCTGGTAGCAATTTACACATTTATACAATTTATCTGAAATTACATGAAATATATAAAAAATATGTTGATTAACAAAGTATGACATGCTCTGAAACCATAGACATGTAAGGGATAACGGCTGCCGAGTTGTGTTGTTATACTAAATGTAATTAATGAACGAGGTGGAGGCAAAGAACTTTACAACACAAATATAACAGACCTTGAAGGCCATTATCCCTATCACCCCGTTGCAACTAATGCATGTTAAGCTGCTGTACAACTTTCTTTTTTTAACTAACAATGGTTATTGCTAATAACAACAAAGATAGTTTAGAACCCATCAGAAACTGGTAACAGCTGATTCCATTGCTGCTGGCAAGTTCAACTGCCATTTACTATGGTTACTATAGTTACCATTCAATAAAACACAGATATAGCATATTGCATATGTCATCGAAAAGATAGTTAAGAACCCTAGGTAATCTTATCTAGAGAAGAACGGTTATTTCACTTTCATAGGTGTGCATTATACAAAATTAACATACACCCTGTCAGCCAAACAGAAAACAGTATTCCATTTTTTTTTAAGGGTACTTAAGTTTTCTGTAAATTCCAAACCATTACTGCTTTACTGTGCTGTGCAACATGCTGCTAAATCAGTTTGTAAACAATTGCAAAATTCCATTAAAGGGCAAAGTTTATTATGTAGCCTAGCAAAAGACATGTGGCAGCCAACTACAACTACAGTCAACTACAGCTCTGCTTTAATCACCTAGCATTCTATAAGAGGAAGCAGTGCAGTAGGGGAGCACTGATTGGCACTAGCTGTTACCTGACAGCTTCAGCTACACAGACCAAAGCATCTTGAAGCTGGGAAGATATGCCACCCAGTCTCCCATCACCCAATCAGCAAGGGATGTCCTTCCTCCTCCTTTTATGTAATGTTTCCGTGGCAACCCGCTCATGGGTGAAACAACGCTTAGCTGGGCTAATATTGGCTCAGCAGTAACTTCCTTATTGGAAGATCAGGCTCTGAGTCAGGCTGCTCACCACACTCACAGGCACAACAATCAGAGATAGAAACTCTAAGGCAGTACAGGAAGATGAGGATCACCCTTCACACGTCCATGCACTTGCTTCTTTTCATCTTCTGTAAATGACCAGATAAACTAATGTAATATGTTACCATCTGTTTTGCATGGCGGAATGGAGAACAATGTAGCACAATTGTACTCAAATAGAATATGTTCTATTACGGATTCTTCTTTTGTTATGATGCTTTTAAAAATGAAAACAAGCCATCCTATTTCCATTTATATACACACATGTGCACATATTTAATTTACATCTAGTTGCTTCCTATTACCAGAAGCAGAATATCTGCAGATAGAGTCATAATGTTGTCCCTTGTTCAAAAATAAGAGCTATTATTAAATAGCATTTCCTCCCAAGGCTTAGCTAGCCTCTGCTCTACCCTCCCCAGAGCATTTCCACAGGTGTTGGTGCTGTTTACTCATGGGGGCACAAAAGTAAGGCATGTTGTTAGTGAATCTTTATATATGTGTGGGCTACACTCTGTGAAGTTATGTAATCATGTGTGTTTGTCTAATCTTAAAAGCATTTGACAAGTATGCCACACTTATTTCTACACACATTTCATCAGCTGGCTTCTTTTCCTCTCTTGCTCTGTTGCTTGTGTTGTTCAATAGCCAATGCCATGCCATGCCATGCTACGCCACGCCACGCCACGCCACACCACGCCACGCCACGCCCCGGCCTTCACCTGTCTGCCAGGGTCAAGTGGCCTCTCGTCTGCCCTTCCATCTCCCCCGCCATTCACATTCAGCTGCTGCTCACCCTTATTAGGACACAAAGGTACTTTGTCTTTCAACCTTTGCAAATGTCAAGAATGTCTGCGAGTCCATGGAACAAAGGCAGAATAGAGCTCCAAGAGGGGTGGTGAGAAACTGAGGAGAGAGAGGCGGAGACAAATATTTTGCAACTGCAAACAGCAGTGATGTGCTATAAACAGGTTTCTAATATGGCTTCACTGCCTCTGCGACTAACATAGCATTCTGTTCTGTTAGCGACACAACATTGTCTTTCTTCCAGTGCTTCTGTGGTTCCACTGACCTCTGTCTGAATGTGTTGTCTGTCAAGCTGCTCTCAGGGGAGGGTGGATGTGGGGCCAAGGTTACACTTAGGCTGGCACCCTGCTTAGGATGATCTATGATGTACAACACTACCTGTGGAATAAGGTGATCAAATCCCTGTTGCTGGAGGCAATGGCATTGCTTCAGAAAGGCTACACACTGTAGTGCGAGAGCATTACGCAATAGCTGTACTTTCCATATTTCTCTGCCTCAGACATCAATAATGCACCACTGTGCAGTTCACCCAACAATCCAACAGGGCAGTTATTGGACTAGCTGGTTGTGGCTCAGTTCACTTTTTATCTTCTGTAAAAAAAGCCGTAGACATCACCTCCAGTGATACTAATCCAATGCCAATATACATGTTTGTGAGGGTTTAATAATGTAAGGAGGTTTTCAGGTTTTTTATTTAATATGTAAGTATTTTCTTCATATTTCTGTGTACATTTCTTTATTTTTAGCACACCCCTTTATTTCACATGTAGATAGTTTGTTTGCTGCTTACAGCACTGTGTTGTCTGACAGAATCCAAAGCACATCTTACTGCTATTCAGTAGGGTGGTAATGTGTACATCAATTAGGCACTCCCATCTCTGACGTTCATACCAAGATTTCTCATCCCTTGCAAACTGTCCAGGCTAGATAATAATCTTGTGGTGAAATTCCATAACTCCAATGTCATGTTAAACTAATCCTTCTGAATAGTACTTGACCATGACATTATCTTCAAACATGGTTTAACATCTTACACCTAAAAGCAGAGATACTGAATGACGTACCAGTGAAGAAAAATACATTAAACACACCTGCTTTTTGGAATTTACAGCCAGTGACCCCTGGCACACTAGAATTAGAGTGAAGAACCTTTACCGTGAGCTTTACCATGTGGCATAAGGGGGCAGGTGTAATAAAAACACAATGTGTGGGTTCAAGAATTTCTGCCCTTCAAAAATCTGCCCCTTTTAAGTGAGCTAACGTGTAGAGGTCACTTTTTTCCAGACCTAAAACTCAGATTCAACTAACAGATGAGTCACTATGTGGCTACTCCATTTTTCCTGCTAGGATAGGCATGACCTACTGATCTACTCCAGGGGTCGGCAAAAGGGCTTCTCACTGGCATGCCAACTATGGTGCGCAGCTCTTGTTTTTAAACATGAGAAAAAGTCTCATCTGCTCTTAAACATCCATTGGCTGTTGTAGGGTGTGTCTTCTATAGGGTTACAGATGGTAATGCACCCTATAGGCTTTAAACATTTTCCACGAGAGGAATCCCAGTGCAGCAGTAATGGACCATGTAACCAACTGCAAAAAATTAAAAGATGCAACATGTCATGAACAGCTAAAAAAGCATGAAAAGAAAATTGTGATGTGTAAGCATCTGTGGCAGTCCTTAGTACAGTATAAGGCCTCAGCACAGTGCAAACTCTTACTTGGGTCAGGCATAAGTTAAAGCACTAGGTTTGGCCCACAGTATAAATGTGGTTCAAATGCAACATCTGCATGTGCCTCACCAAATAAAACATCTGTATGTGCCTCACCATTTAACTGCAGTGACACGAGGGCTGGCAAGGAGGTAAAAGCGCTATTTGCCTGATAAGTCTTAAGTGACAGGCTTCCTTCAGCACAGCCCCTGTGCTCATGTTGTCTTCCGCTCGTATCCTATGAGAGTCCACAGGGGAGAAATTTCATAAGAACGTTCTTATGAAATAAAAATGAAAACACAGCACGTCCTTTTTTTCTCCTCCTTCCTCCGCTTGGTTGCCAGCTAGTGAAGGCAAACACATTGTGCCACCCCCTCAAAGCAAAATCTGAGAAAAATCCCACCAGTGTCTCTCCACCAGACACCACCAGATCTCATAGGTCAGTAGCAAATACTTCGCCCCCTTATTCCCGTCTGCTGAGAGAGGAAGGATGCAGAGCAAGCTGTGCCAGTTAGTTGGGGGAAGGGCACATATAATATATATATATATATATATATATATATATACACACACACACACACACACACACACACACTGTATATGGGGAATTATTAGAGAGACTGCCAAATTCAGGTTTTCATAGCCTATACTGATGGCAATTTTCCAGATACCTCTTAATTGAAAACACCTCTTTATTCTACTGCTGTCTGCTCAAGAACACCAGAACACCAGAAGTACAAACTGTGCTGACAGATCCATGTCCTAGCCTCCATGTAAGTGGATGGGGGAGGATCCGAGCATTGATCTACTACTGACCCTAAGAAGGTAACCTTCTCTGGGGATAGACAGAGGTGAGGGGCCTGGCTAAACCCTGGTGACTTTCCCTGTGAGTCACAGCCATTTCTACACAGCCTCCACCACCAAGGACAGGCCCTAGAAATAGAAGTCTAGGGCCAAGGATATGTGCAAAGTGAACCTAGAGTGTACCTCTTAGGATACACACACAGGCACAGAACATTTGTTTACCTGTGACAAGACAGGGTCAGCACCTTGAGTGATGATGACAAGCTGAACACACATTTCCAACAGGGCCTGTTATTAAGCACCGGCGGAATCTGCTCATTCCCAATAGAACCTCTTTCAAAAGATGACATGGATCTCAATTACTGGAGAGTCACACAGGCATCAGAGACCTACTTCCACAGAGATTGAAAAATGCACCAGAGAAAAGATTTAATGAAATATATATCCAGACACGAACCTACTGTAGATACAAGTATGGACAAGTTCCTGCCCTCTGAAAGAGGGATGCAGAGATAGTGGAGTGAAACAAGAGTGATAGAGCAAGCAATAAGTCCTGGACGTAAGAAAATAGGGCAAGGGAGGGAGAGAGCGGCAGCTCTTATACCATTGGTCGATAATACAGACTCCCCAGGGAGTCTTCTCAAATTGTGCCGACTTTAAGCGCATTCTTGACACACACATACACACGCACACACACATTTTTACAAACACACAGATGCACGTGCACACACACACACACACACACACACAAACACACACACACATTTGTGTGGCTACAACACAAATACCCTAAGGTGGCGCAAATACTCCCTATTTATAAAGGAAATAAAAATCAATATCAGCTGACGCCAAGTTAAAAATGTCACCAATCTCCATATTAAAGGGGGCTAGAGAAGCATTGTAAAAAGTGGGGGCAGTCTGCCAAAAACACAACAGTAAGACTAAGGAGATCAATGTACATTCAACACCATCTCACACAGACTAATTTTGGTACATCTTAGTACAATAACCTGGAGTCCTCTCACTCAAAGGATCACATTCATTCACTGTGAAGCCTCACACATCAATCATCTCTCTCTCTCGCTACACTTGAAAATGTGCATTGGTGCAAAAGTGACATCCAGTGCTGTAAAAGGAGTGAATTCATATCAATATGGTGTCCAAAGCATAAGGATGTGAAAGAGGAAGAAACACACAAAAGAGGATTACAAACACAATTGAACTTAAATACAGGTATTTAAGGTATTTATATGAACTTAAATACAGGTATTTAAGGTGTTTATTTTTCATTTTTATTATTTTGTGACCATATAAAGTGCATTCACAGAATTGTACAGAAAAGGTCTTCATCAGTATAGGTTGCTTTGAGGATTGTATAAGACTTAGGGGGAGATGTACTAACAAGGTACAAATAAAGAGTTTTTCTGTCTGCAGAAAGCAAATGCTGTGCCTCACCAAACTGTTGAATACTAAGCCTAAACCTCAGCACAGCATAGCTCCCCTTTCTGCCCTGTAATATAGAGCCCAAAAGAGGCACTCCTGAATGGAGTTAATTGCAACATTAAAAATAATTAATGTTTGTTTGTGATCATGAAATAATGCACTACATGATAAGATGTTAACAAGCAAGATATTGGAGGGCAATTGGTCGCCTAGGGATATTGGTCACCTATATACTCAGTTTAAGCAGAGAAACAGATCTAGTGTTCTGAATACTGGTTCTGTTGTTTAACGGAACATGGATAACAACTGCTTTTAAAGGCAGAGTTTAACAAGTAGCAAGTAACTGCAGTTTACTCTGGTAAGTTTTAAATGAGTCAACATTCTGCAAATAAGCCTGTTTTAATGTGTAAATATTTTTAGTAAAACCACTCAGACGCAGACAACTTTATTTCATTTATTACCTATTACCTATATCTATCATTTCAATGTATATCATAATAGTATTTTACTTTTAAATTACTCAAAAAATCATTTATACCATGCTATCTGCCTGTCTAACTATCTATCAATCATTACTATTATTACTACCTTTCTATCTATCAATCATTATTATTATTACCATCTGTATATCTATGTATCTATCTAACATTATTATTATTATTACTTGTAGCCACTTTTCCATCACTTCAGGTTCTGTGTCTGGCCCAAAGTGGAACTGCAACTTTTTTTTACATTGGTTACATACGCCTACAGAATGCCACACAACTTCTTGGCATTTTCTTTTGTTATCTGCTGTCTTTCAATAGTGACTGAACAAGTGTTTCCCCACATGCTCTAACAGACACCATGTGTGGTGAGCATTCCCAAATATGCCACATGGATCTATGGGATTCCCTGCCTCTACCACATGCAACTTAGTGTGACACCTCTTGAACACACCAAGTCAGGCTTTTAGGTGCATGTGGTGGGAGAATTATGCCTGAATTGGGTGCAAATATTTTATCTACTAATATGCCCCTCAGCATTTAACCAAGTCCAAGACCCGGTGAAATCTACTCCTATACAATCTAAAATACTAAAAAAGGAAAGTACTACTCCCTGTGATTAGTAAATGATTTAATCTCAACACTAGGCAATGCTGTATTATGTATGGGGATATGACACACAGGATGCCATCATAACATTGATGAGATGTCAGTTTTGCCCACTACATATTAATAGCATTTAGCCAAAGTAGCAGTTATTAATGCAGACTCAATACATTTTAAGTAACTTATCTCACTAGATGGATCAAATGTCAGGATGCAAAATGCCACAACACATACATAAGGAGGCACACCCTAATGTACAAAAATGTCCTTGTGTTTGAAATACAATACTGTGCAATCAACAGCATGAGTCAAGCACAGACATACACTTATTTCTTCAGTCAAGTCACTCAAATATTTGCATTTCTTTGATGAGTTCAGCTCTTTTTTGCATCTCCATTCATCTTAAGTTCATTTAGTGTTCCTTCAAGTAGGTAATACAGCTTGTGGAGTTTTGGTGGGTCATGTACTGTAAGGAGTGGGTGAAGTAATATGTATGCAAATCTGGCTTCCTGCAGCTGTAGTGAGCCCTCAGCTGTGCAAAGCCATAGGGGAGTGGGGATTTATCATTCTTTGATTTATGGAATATATTTGTCATTTGGTCTAATTAAACAATCTCAAACTGCAACTATTCATAACATTATGTTATACTCAGTATATACTACAGTGCAAATACATTGCATAGATCTTCCACAGAATCACATATAGATATGAAATTAATATGGCTCTCATGCTATTTTAATTAAGCCCCGACCCCCCCCCCACACACACACACACACACCAAACACTCACACTCAAAGGTCAGAGTTTTATGTCTGGATTACCTGTTCATGCCTTATCTTGGCACATTTTCTCACATCATCATTCACATGAGTCATACACAGGCTTGTCCATTGTCTTCAGAGATACCACTATTGTCTGTTGTCAGAGATACCACCATTGTCTGTGTCCCTAATAATACCATATGTCCTTTTCAATACTATTATATAGGCAGTATTTAATGCAAACAATACATTTTGGTACCTTCTGATGTCCGATGTCAGACCCTGTGGCTCTGTGAATGAAACGTGAGGGATGCATCTACCTGACCCTTTACAATTTATGTGAGAAACTGTTCATGTGAGATCGTAGGACTCTTTGATCTGTGGCTATCCTCTCCATTTGGCAACACAGTCACCATAACCTACCATGAATGGGTGTGTTTAGCAATTCCAGATTTTGACAAACATCCCATGGCCTATGGTTTTTCTATATTTCTTTTTTTGGTCATGTCTTTGGGGCATGTGGTCATTTAAGTGTTAAAAAAGCGCTATACTAATAAAACTTACTTCTGAGTTTCCGTTTTACTTACAATACCATATAAAATGTGCAAGACTCGTCTCCATCTATGTTAGTCAGTTGTAGATCAGAAGGATCTAGCCTACACCAATCACTTCCATAAGAAAAGATATGTAAATGACATGATATTCGTATGTAATTACATATGAACTGGCCACTAAGACTAACTGAAGGAGCACAGTAACTGACTTTATATTTCATTTTTCTATGCCCAATTCAGTTAATGTTAGCTGCCAGTTTGTTTTTCGGTCTATGGTAAATTTTCTGGTTCTTTTTCCTACAGATAGCACACGGCAACCTTGAACAACAGGACTATGGAATGATTCACACTGGATTTCTCTTTTAAGTCAAGTCAAAATACTGTACAATTAGAATACTAGTCTACGTAAGGGGTAACGTTCTGTGAGACGTTCATTGTTGTTGAATAACTCCCCATAGAATGATGGGGGACTCAGATGCGGGGCAATTTTAATGATTAAGATAGATAATAGCTTCTGTCTAGTCTGTTAACTTACAGACCAGCTGATTGGTTATGGCAATGTTCTGTTTCACTTTCCTGTGGTCTGATATTCTTAGCAACGGTCCGTTAGCAAGAAATATCAGACCAAAGACGTTTGGAAGTCCCACTGAAGTAAATGGAGCATTCTACAGCATTATTGGGGTCATTTGATCTGTGTCAAATAGTTATCTGTGGCCATATTATCATTGGCCTTATTGACACAGAATCAGAGCTACATTACCTTTTTGAAACCTGTAATCTTATCGTCATATGAAGAAGTGAATGTCCACAAGTTATGCAGATTCATGTAAAGGTGATATTGGATCAGGCCTATTTCTAACTTTAGATGACAGACTGGATCTGTCAGATTTCAAATTTCAAATTCACTGTAACAATACAATACATATAAATTATTACATCATACCTCATCGCACAAGTTCAGAAGCATTGCAGTGAAGGAATTAGCTACATAGGAAAATAACTCTGAGCAGCAGTTTGTCCCAATATGGCATTTAATGTGGAACTGAAGAGAGAGGAAATAACAAAACCTTATCTCTCCCTGATGAAAATTAATAACAGCTTTTAAAGAGGGTTATTTTTCTCCTTCCCAATTTGAACACGACACTAAGCATTATTCAATTTTCCTCGCTTCAGTGCACAGGTAATGCCCTCTAATTCCACTGTGTGTGTGTGTGTGTGTGTGTGTGTGTGACACAGAAGCAGAGAGAGTACAGTTGAGAAGGGATAGAGAGAAGCCCACCATGGCAAAACACCAAGGGAGGGAAATGAGATGGATAAGAGAGAGAAAGTTAAAGACAGAAAAGAAGAGGTGTAAAGAATCATGAATATAAAGCAGTTCATTTCTGAGGTTCCAGTTGTACAAGATGACAGTGTGAGGCCTCTGTTTAGAGGAGAGTGTTCTGACCAGACATTCCATGGGTAGAATGACACTCTCTGTGCACCAAAGCATACAACTCTGCAGAGATTCAATCAATGCTACGTTCAGAAATATTTTCGTGCTGAAATAGGTCCCATATGTGCAAATGGCAACACTGAAAAAGATCTATTAAGAAAGGATTGGTATACAGTAGTTGGGCTGTACTGGTTAGTCTACAAGCTAACAGTCACCAAGAAACAGTTATGTATGTTTACATTCATCACAAAAATACTTTTTCATTCCAGACAAAAGAATAACAGTCTTTCAATTTATTAGTATTATTCAAATGATCAAAAGTTACATCTCAGGTAGGATATTCACCTTAAAAAGACCTCAATTAATCTAATCTAATTAATATTACATACTAAAACATTCCCACACTCTCAAATTCCTTTGATGGTTTTAATATACCTTATGCAGAATGAAAAAAGCCCTGATTTGCTTTGATTTGGTATGACCAACTGTAACATAATGTATCAATGTTATTATTATGTTATTATACCTGTACTAGTGGATGATAAACAAAGTAAATTTCATGTTGAACAGGTAATTTGTGAAAGCATGCACGTTCATGCAACATGCATGTTCTAGAAACTTGCATAAATGTTGCTAAGATCACTCATAAGGAACACTCTTAACTACCAGAAAACCTGGTCAAATCCAGCTGTATTTTCTATATACAAAGTTTACAGGTAATTACATTTCACCTGACAAGACATTCATTCAATTTTATGCCTCCAACACAGAGAAATCAGTTGAAGGTGCCATCATTCAGAGGGGATGATGCTAACCTGTGCCAGCAGCAGATTTTGTATTGTTTGCTATGGTTAATCTGCTTGTCACCAGGTTGCAAGTGATACAGCATACAGACAATTAGCAAGCGTTTTAAAAGATAAAAGACATATGCGGTCCAGGTTTAAAAGAAACGAAGCAGTTTGGTTGTCCTACTATTTGGTTACTGACCACCAAAGATTCAAGAGTGCTAAGCACAAAATAGATTACTGGCTGGAAAATACATATGAGGAAGTATGGAAGTACGGCACTATGGGCACCATTTTGGTAAGCTAAATATTTAACAGAACAGAAGTTGATTGGACAAGTGTAATTGTTATAAAACTTATTTTATTATATTTCAAGGGAATAATGACCAACATATTTCCTATTACATGATGTATTAGGTTTAGGATATTTCTCGGACAGATGGACATGTTTTCGGGGGGCAGCATATGCTGTAAGCCTTATGTTTCTGCCTGAATATGGATTTTAAAACAACTCGGTGGTCCTTTTGCATTACTTTCATGTACATGGTTCCAAAGCAGGATGAGATGTCTAAAAGGTTATGGCCACATGGAAAGTAGCCTATAATAATGGTGCCAAGCGTGATTATTTACTCCTGTGTTAATGTAGGATAACAGAACCCAGCTTATCAGAATCGCACCCGTTCTGGCTCAGAGCATACTTCATGCCCACTGTCTCACTATCTTGCTCCACTCTAGAATCTTTGCTGACCACAGTTGATTCCGTTGTTACTTGCTAGTTCAACTGTTGTTTACTGTGGTTGTTATAGTTGTCATTCAAAAGAGCATTGATATGGCACAGTGATGGACTTCCTGTTAGCCAATCAGAAAACAGTATCTCATTTCTCTGGGTTATAATGCTCTAAAACTGCTCTATATGGCGCTGTGATTACTGCAAGGGATGTTATTTAATCTGAACTATCAAATGGCCAAATCTGAACAATCAAAGCTGGCAGTTTCTATATAAAGCAGGCCATCTGACATGATCACAAGATTTTTCACAATCAAATGAATCACCACTTAGCAACCAAATAGAGCTGTCGTGCATTATGCTCACTGCATCACACCTTGTTGAATTACACTTTATTGTTATACCTGTTGCTATTTCTAGTGTACCTGCCACTTAAATGAGATATATACCATGTTAAAGAATAGCTCTAACCAATGAGCAACAACCCAAAGGCAGGAGACACATTAACACAAAGCACACAAATGTACAGTAAGCAGTTAGTCTAACACATACTGTTGATGGAAAAATTTGGAATGGGCAGCTGGCCCTGTTGATGGCATATGTTAGAAGATTGATCATGTTTGGAATTTAAACAAAGATTTGAACTCCTGTGACTCCACAGACAGAAATGGATTTCAGATGTTGTTGTGGACAAAATCTAAATATAGGACCAAGGCAGCTTTAGCATCTGAAATTCACAGGGATGTCATGACAATGTCAATAATGGCCACTGAAAGCTGATAGCCAAGATGACTGATGAGAGACTATGGAATCTACCATGACCAATTTGAGACAATTTTGTGCCTGTCTTTTGATGATCACAAAGTAACAATACATATTTTCCAAACTAGTTCAAAAGAGACCATCTAGTGGACACCTGATCACTAAAGTTAGATTACCTAAATGGTAATACCAGCACATTTAGGAGACCAAAAAGCACTTGATGACAATTGTTTCTTGATTACATCTCCTAAATGTAAAGGCTACGATCTTCCACTCTTTCTCATGAGTCCTGTCTACAGTAAGTCCATATACTCACTAAAACTCTACAGACAAGCTGGAAATTCCCAGAAGAGTTCATTAGTGAAGTTCATTCAGACAGTAAAACAATAGTCCAAAGGCATCAGAGCGCACTGGACAGTGACAGCCAACACGCTCTCTGCATCAGTATTGAGACACACACACACATACACACACACACACACACACATACACACACATACACACACACAGTGGTAACAAGAGCCAGTATCATAGGAACAATGTGTGCAGCGTGTCTTACTGGCTAACATAAATAAAACCTGGGCAAACCCCATAAGCATTCGGTATTCAGTGTACTGGTAGCATTCAAAATGCCAGATGGTGTCTCACCTCCTGATAAAACTTCAGGTATTGAAATAATATAGAGAATGTCATGACGCTCCATTGTCTAAATGCAACCAGCTAAATTAGACCTATTTATTCAATGTCAACTGAACAGACCTCATGACATAGTTGTGCCCTCCATGTAGAGTGGAAAACTTACAGTGATATCTACAGCGTGCCATTCAGCTTCCCCACCCCCTCTTTCTCTTCCCCCTTTTTCTCGTTTGCTCCTCAGTCGAGCTGAAACGTTAGAAGGATATGTGTGAAGGAAGATGGAGTGGGGGTGGGGGTGGGGGTAAGAGTGGGAGATCAGATTCTTCTCTCGCTTTTGTCTCTCACTCTGTTTCCTTCATTCTCATGTGATTCTGAAGGAGCTGGCCATGTAGCTCTCCATCTAGTTTTAATGAAGTGGTCTCACTAGAGCAATGGTGGAAATTGTCTTCTGGACCTTGAAGTCCTTGTCTGTCTGTGTGTGCGCATGTGTGTGTTTGTGTGTGTGTGTGTGTGTGTGTGTGAGAAAGAGAGAGAGAGAAAGAGAGAGAGAGAGAGAGAGAAAGAGAGAGAGAGAGAGATAGAATATGTGAATTTGTAAGTGCACAACATTGGGTGTTTCAGTGTTCTGGTTTCTTCACCTTTTGCTCTTTCGTGTAATCATGCACTCATAAGGAATTAGTGATGTCTAACACAAAAACATGCAGAATGTCATCCTATTGTTGTATGTTTGAAATGCAGTGGTATTGGGTACTGCTTTCATTACAGACACACATACATGCCATACAAAGAAACCTAAATATAACTATCACCTCCCCCCACATGAACCTACATAGGCAGAGAAATACCCACCCACCTACACACACACACTATGACACATACACACACACACACACACACCTTCACACAAACACACCAACACACAAACAGTGCAGAGGAGAGGATCATGACCATTCCACCAGTGACACCCCTTAAATATTAATGCAGTCATTTTACTTCATTAATAATGCCTGTGTGAAGATTGTGCTGTGTGTGTATGTGTGTGTGTGTGTGAGAGAGAGAGAGAGAGAGAGTGTGTGTGTGTGTGAGTGAATGTGTATGTGTATGTGTATGTGTGTGTGGTGTGTGTGTGTGTGTGTGTGCGTGCGTGCGCGCATGCATGTGTGAGTGACAATTTGGAGCAGGAAGGAGGAAGAGGAGGGGGGAAAAGATGTTTTTAACACATTCCAGATAAAATACACATAAAACTTTAAAATTAAGATATAATGACAAATGAAGATTAGTTCCATGTAGGGTTAAAATCAGAACATATATAGTTCCCATAAGGGGAAAAGGCATCACTGCATACTGCACTGTGCTTAACACAACAACTGCATAACTTACATTTAAATATCTATTTAAACAAACAACCAGACAAGCTCACATGTGTTCCCCCTTCACAGAGCAAGGATCTTCACAAGAGCGCACTGTTTGAAAAGTAAACACAGAAGGCCAGAAGACCAGGGGGACAATTTGTGGCATTTGACCAAACAGTGCTTGCCATACATCTTAATCTACTACTAGAATTATGGCCTAAATCTTAATGAAAGTGAACATATAGGCTGAACATGGAACTGGTGACTGGTCCCCCTGGGGACTGATTTAACAATATGCACTAAAAATACAATATGGCACACACAAAAAAGGGTATGGCCATTGAGCTGAACACTAATACTGACATGTTTGTAAGTCAGGTTAAAAGCACAGGAGTACAGTGAGGCTTATCACAACAATGGGAAAGTGAGTAGGAGAGAGAAATGGAAAGATTTTTTCACTTACTCATTCTCTCTAATGGAGATTCTCTGACTTAAAAAGCACAAGAGAGGAGTAGCTGGTAAAAACATTGACAGCTCCTGAAGAGTTTCAATGTGCATTTGGGTCTCAGTATCTATGATTTTCACCCATCACATGAGACAGAATTGCATTCACAGCGTCCAGCCTCAATGCCAGATTGCTTTAACTCACAATCACAGATAATGTTGTCAATTGTCAGTTCATGGTCAAGATCTTCAAGGACCATGGGAGATATGAAACGTGGCAAGACTTAAGTCTTGTATAGCTGCATTGTTGTATTTTACTGTACCGGATGTGTTGTTGCACAGCTCTGTATCATCATACTGATTCGCTCAAATCTGAAAGGATGATTCAATTTTCCATCGCATTAGGTCAAGACAAAAAAAAAACTTCAATGTGAGTTAACAGTCAGTCAGAATTGATCAAATCTACAGAACCGTGTTGTTGACTACATTATCAATGCCAAAAAGCTTAAAGGTAAAATCCTCATAATCACCTGCACAGCATGAAGACATATTTTCTCGAGGCCATCTGAGACAAAGCTATTTTGGCAGTGGTGACAAGTAGCCTACACACAGTAGCTTTGTTGAGATCAAACTCCACACTGGAGTTAAATTTGTAACCACTGCACTATAAATTCTGTACTGTAAAAGGGGTCCAGACAACAAGCAGGAATGTGGCCAACAGTGCATGCCAATGCACCAAATCAACCATGACAAATTAAAGCCCTTGATGAAATCTTTCCAACAAGGCCAAAACAAGCGTGGTCTTCATTCATTCAGTGTTCATGTAAAGTATTAAGTGTTGCCTCGGAGGACTGAAAAGAAATGTTCAGACAAGGAAAAAAATATAATTTGTTGGGATGTCATCAGCAATGTGTCTCTAATCAATCAAAGAGCAGGCCTTTTTGTGCAAGGCTTTCATTTCCACAGCATCTCCAGTAATGCCAGCATCACTGAGGAGATTATCACCTTCTGGGAGCAAGCTTAGCTGCATGTGTTCTACACTATGGAGAACCGAGCTGTGGTATCCCTGCATCCACTCAGCCCTCTGGATGGTGCATGACCATCCATGCCAGCAAATGGAGTCAGTAGTCCATATCCTCTTATACAGACTTGATCAATTTGGAGCTGCACAGAGCCAGTAGACAATCATAGCTATACAAATAATGTAGCTACATACAAATGTTAATTCTTCAACAAACATCTCTGGAAAACATTGGACACCTTGTCATCCTTTTCCAGTATAAAAAAATGGAATCATACACAGAAAATAGTAAAATAGCAGTCACAGTAACAGCCAGCTTCTGTTATAGGTGCTGAGAGGTGTTTAAGACATGCAGGCTTGCATAGCCTAGAACATAGCCTTGGAGGCCTGTGCAAAGTGAAGGCCAAACATCTATACTCATCTATATCAGCAACTGGCAGTATGCTCATCTACACAGGATGAATAACATTTTCAACTTTGATGACAGAGCCTCCAGCAAACTTTTTTCTATGAAGATTGGTCTTTGGATACTTGGAATATTCTGTGCCCATTCTGAGTAAATTGGGGTATTGGCATACTATCATCAATATCATGACTGAAATGTAAAAACACATACTAGCTTGCACTTTTTTTGAGTGTCAAACCACTCAGGGTTAATGTATTTGAGCAGGGTGCATCAGTTTCAGCTGGGCTAAGTACTGCCAGAGAAAAAAAAACTGCCCCAGACATCCTACTGGCACTGGTGCAGACAGGCCTCAAAGATTTTTAACCATTGTAAAGTTCCTGTGATATAGCTAATGTTTTGAAGACTGGGCTGGTTGACTGTCATATAGTAATGCAAGTGCTACCTTACCACAGCCACTGCAGTTGGCAATGACACCAAGATGTGAATGATCTGTACCACGACTGACCATGTTCACCTGTGATGGAAATCTCTATATATTCTGATGTACTTGGCCTTCTCCCCAACACAATATAGAAGAGACTAATTTTGTTTATTTTCTCTCATATTTTGTCAAGCAACACTTGTAGCCTGAACTATACATTTCCCTGTGAAACATGTTTGCTTAAATGGGTAGTGGGGCTTGCATGTTTGAAAATGAAATTAGGCAACATTTACCAGCTTCATTATTACTTTGATGGTTAAATGGTCAATGTAGAGGGAGCTCAATAGTTTAAAAAACCACAGACTTGCCTGGTTTGCCTTTAAAAAGAAAGTGTGTGTGTGTGTGTGTTGAAACTCCAGAGATACCAGAGCTGGGGTTTCCTTCATACATGAAACAAGCTGGGGTTTCATGTCACATTAGCTGTACTCCACCACCTGTCCCACACTGTTGATGTTTATTTGATAGTCTCCACTCAAAAATTGCTCAGTTCATAAGTCCCAAAGCTAGGGAAGATGACTATTCACATTAGTGACAATTTAATAGTCTCTTCAAACAGACCTTGATGCTTTATCTCATGTAAGTGACTGGTGTTCACTTGGACTACGGGAGTCTAGAACTACCACTACACTGTTGGCACCATTGCTTCAGGACTTGATTTATTGTTGAGACCCTAGTTGAGACAGCACGGTTGGGAAGGTAATCTATGTGCTGCTGCAATTTAATGGTGTATCAGGGTCACTGAGCGCTGTACAAAATTCCAAGAGAGATACTGGCTGTTACATGTTACAATTCTCTTTTACGGGATTCAAGAATTTGATAATGAATTGGAATAGGTGGAAAAAGACAACATTTGTGAGATGACTGGAGTTGTTTTATAATATGGGCCTACATCTAGACTAAACAGGTGTTGTAATTTCTTTCTGAAGCAATGCTGTCTCTTGCCATTGTGTTGTCTAAACAGTATTGTCAAAGGATGCTGGAGTTTTCTGTAGCTAAAGGTGTCTGTGACATATCCCTTTCCACATGCCCTGACTGCATCTCAAGATAATCATCTTATTAGCCCAGATGTAATGTGTTCCTGGGCTCCCAGGGACTTTTGGCCATAGAATTTTAATTGACCAACTCTATTAATATTTAATTTATTGAAATACAGCAAGGCATCAACTCCCAGTGTCCTCTCTCTCTTTCTCTCTCTCCTTCTGTTATTGTAATATTTGACAGTGGTCTTGAGAGAAGCATGCCATACAGCCAGACACATGCATGACCCAAATGAACAAGCCCATCCATAATTCTATTACCTGAGTGTCGGGAGACAATGCCAGCGCTTGTCAGGCCCATAGGAAGTGGCCTAGAGGAAATGCCCTTGAAGACACCCCTCTGCTTAGAGGACATGGGTGTGCCTTTGGCATCTGCCTCCCCTCAGGCCGCCCTACGGCATGGAGGACAGGTCTTGGCAGGTTCGGGTGCGGGGAGGAGGGAATTGTTATGTATGCACTGGGAGACAGGCCACTTATAGATCTTTCATCAGTGTTACCATTGGATGTTCTATTTGTCTATTTGGGAATTTCACAAACTTTCTTTGAAATTTAAATCAATGAACTAGTATGATTTTCCTTATACCTTTGTACAACAGTCCCTTACACACGCATGTGCACACACACACACACACACACACACACACACACACACACACACACACACACACACACACACACACAGTGCCCAAATAAGAATTAAATAAGTGAAATATACTCCTCCTGGGTGACTAACTCATCCCAGATGGGTTATTTCACAATTAGTGGCTTTAGTGACTAAACAATTTAAGAGAGTATAATGCTCAATAGTGGCAACTATCTTGGGGTGTGCGTCATCATCACAATGCCTAATCTACACATCCATTGTGAGGAAAAATTAACAACTACCACAGGGTTGAATAATTATCTCTGTAAATGGCCACAAAAGAAAAGATCAATTATGTACCATCAAAAGGCATTGGTGCCTACAGCTGCTTAAATTTGCAATACCCGCTAATGAGTGTTTTAAAATACTCACTTTCTAGGGTAGCATTTGAATTATGCCTATGCCTGGCATGGGTCACTTCTCTTGTCATTCTTCCCATAGTGGACATAATGATAAGCTTGGTTATGTTTTGCTAGTCTCTGACTTTTGCTTGGCTATCTATATATCAATCACTTACTACCAAAAGGGCTTAGACAAATGACAACATACAGAAAGACAGAATTGTTTTTTCCACTTCACCTCAAACTGACCAAATCACATGTATGTGGATATAAATCTGCTAGTACTGCCATGGACGAAGGTCGAGAGCGCTACTTTTTATGGGCAATTTCAGCCCTAACAATCCAGACAGATACCAAGGCACGCAGTGTGTGTGTGTGTGTGTGTGTGTGTGAGTGTATGCGCATGTGTATTTGTTTCACTAGAAAACACTAACAATGCTAAAATCCATTTGCCATCCATATAGGCCAGTCATTACTCCTATTGGCATAACTTCATCTGGTTGTCGATGTTTGGGACATCAAATCAGGAAAGAGGGTGTGCACCAACAACATGGTTTTTGTGGGATTACCCATTTTTAATGACTGCAAGTATAGAGAGAAAAACAAAAGAAAAAATAATTTCTCTGCTGAATTCTGAAAAGGCAATTTCATCTAGGGAGAATTTTTTTTTTCTGCTTTTGTTTACTTCCTTTACTTTCAAGCCAATTAACATTTGGACAGTACTCAGTGTTCTGCCTCTGTGAATCACTGCTAATTGTTATCTTTTATCAAAATACTCCAAGAGTCATATAGCATCAAACAAGCTTTTGAATCTGCACATAATATAATTAAAACAGAATACTACAGTTATGTTCCACTAAGTAATTATGGGATTATAGAATGCCATCTACAGCAAATGATCATTCAAAAAAGAAGGCAAAACATTTGCTGTATCATTTCTGAAACACTAACTGATTCTCTCAACACAATATAAAAATAAATAGTAGCCTAATGAATCCATTTTATTTTGGCCATTAATCTATTTGCCTGTTTCTCCAGATAAATCAAGTGAAATATTATCTAGCCTTATAATTAGGCCATGCTATAGACTGAACATAGGTGCGTGCATATGGTCATTAGTGCAGCACTTGACACCGATGCAGGAGCCAACATGACTCAGCTAGTTTTGAAGCTACAGCTGAGAGTGTAACACACAAGCCACGGGCACAGCTAGCGACGAGTCACGCCTTGGCACAGTCCCACACAAGACCCAGTGGGTTGAGCACTCATTCTCAAAGTCATTGGGCAGAGGTGTAGCACAGACGGCCTTGTGCCAGAGTAAGTCACAGGAGGACGCTGTTTACCTGGCACTAAGAGGGCTTTACGTGCCAAAGTCTTGAAAGTCATATCTATGCATGTTTCAAGATTTCAAGATTTCTAAAACTGACTTTCCTGAACAAACATATCGATAGCTTTACAAAAGAAAAAAATTCAATTTAATTCAATTCAATTATATTTATACAGCGCCTTTTACAACTTAGTTAGTCTAGGAAGAATCCTTGGGGGTGAAAAACAATATGAAAGGGATACTGCTGAACTATGGTGAACTATGATGAGTGCACTTGCAAAATGTCTGAGAAAATCAATAAAATGAAAGGAGCATTTGAAATTAAAGCATTTCCTTTTACAGTATGATGAAGAAAACCCTACCATAAAATGATTCATTAATAGTTTCTATTGGCTGTCTTGAAACAGACAGCTAACCACCAACCTAGCATGGAAAGCCTTCTTGTTTGTCTAGTTGCTTGAGCCAGCATAAACAATGGTAGCAAGGGATAAGACAGTCCAAGGACAGCTTTGCAGCTAGCGGTGGAGGATTTGTGGATTGTTTTTCTTCATGACTCAAGTCTTTGAAGGAGGACATTAAGTGAAGGCAAAACCAAGGAAGGCTCAGAGAATCACAACAACTAGAGGGTCAAATAGAGTGGTTATGTATATAAAGCTTTCCTTCCACCCGTCTGGCCCAAGTCCTCAGAAGCGTGAGTTGTATGATCACTGGATCATTGGAGAACAGCAGGTGCATGTACTGTGCTGTATTGATGAAAAAAAAACTAAAAACTTGAGTGGAATTAAAAAGTACTAGGGGGTTCAAGAGGATTAATTGCAAATGGGGGGGGGGGAGTAATTCAATGAGGTGGAGGGTTGTTGTTATGTGCAACCAATGTTATAGACTGAGTGTTCATTTTCATCAGGTTTTCAGAAAGGTCTTCAGACAATTGCATAAAGGTGCCAACACCACATCCTGATACCCATACAACATTAACTATAATACCCAAATCTGGAGCTGGAGTGTAATTCAGATAAAGTGTTGAGTGAGAGTCTCCTCTCATCCAGAGCACTGAGCTTCCCACACTGGCCAATGAACAATCAAGCTTATTTACACAACACAACATATTTCTCATGAACAAGACAAAAGTTCAGGCTCTAAGCAGAATTTGTGGAGTGAATGACAAGCACAAGTTCTTCATTTAAACTCCTCCAGCGAGTTCCACTTTCACTATGTT
The DNA here is from genome assembly GCA_027481765.1 of Tenualosa thibaudeaui. Lineage (NCBI taxonomy): Eukaryota > Metazoa > Chordata > Actinopteri > Clupeiformes > Clupeidae > Tenualosa > Tenualosa thibaudeaui. The sequence goes on along the minus strand of JAIFZK010000004.1, from coordinate 1,641,586 downwards.
TTCATGAAAACACCAAGGTGCTCTCATGATTCAGTTTTGTTCCAAATGCTTTGCAAACATTTATTACCTTGGCAGACAACATAACTCTTTGAAAATCATCATTGCCAGTTCCTACTCTTTGGTTTGCGAACACATTTGGTTTCCACGTGTTGGTGAAAATTCAGGATGTTAGTGAAAGTTACAAAAAAGGGGTGCTCCATAGTTAAAAAAAATCCCAGACTTGCCAGGTGTCCATTTATCATATTTAACATATATATATTTGTACATATATTTATATGTTCTCTATTAAATCTTGTTCTATTTTACAAGTACTGGAAATTGAATACCTAATTAGAACATTTATAAATACCATCTTTATGCTTACTTATATGGCACATGAAATAAAAAAGAAACACAAGCAAAATCCTCAGCACAAGCATTGTTAGGCTTAATTCTCTCTGAAGTACTTCAATATTGTTGTGCACAGACATGCCTCCTCTGGTGCATACTTTTCTTTGCATAAGTGGACATTTACTGTTTGTTTCATTTTAAAACAATTACTAAGTAAGTAAGTAAGTGTTACTCAGCCTGTTAATGGCTGCACTCTGATTTGTGTCAATGAATAAAGCAAATATAGGTTTCCCACTTATTCTCACTGCATGGTTGCTGATGCATGAAGCAAGTGCATGCAAAACACAGCATTAGAAAACAATCTCTCAAGGTCCATCTATTTTAATACTACATAATGCCTGCCATATCTAAAATACTTGGATACACCACCAAGACTCAAACCAACAGTCAACAGTCATCAGCCAACAGCCAACCACTCTGTTGCCTCTCATCTTCCCCATTCGGCCATAAGCACATAAAGCACACACACAGTCCCCGGTGCCCCCGAGCTTCTCCAAGGATCTGTTTTTTGATAGCAGTTATAGGTTGTAGAGAGGTTATCCCATTTCCTCCAAACTTCTTTGCCTGAAAGGCACCAAAAATGGTTTAATTATATGTCCCTTTTCACATTAGCCAGGCAAATAGACTAGCAAACAAATACTCAAATTCTGCGTACAAAGCAAGCCATGGTAGTCATTTCGACTTCCACCCCTCCCACACACAGCACTGCTCTCTTAACTGCTTATATTGTTTTTTATATTGCTGTATTTATAATGTGCAACCTACTTATACTTATACTTAAACTCTGCCTGGAACAGAATCTGCACTGGAAATGTACTTGCCACTTGACACTTTTGCACTAGCGTTACCATAGCATCCTCCTGCACATTCCACACTACCTCCACACCAAACAAATTAGTACCCTAAAAGGCACACATAATAGGATTCTTTCTTTGTATTTTTATAATGTATGTGTGTCATATGTATGCCATGTTGTAGAATCTTAAGGCTACCAAAATGTCTTACGGGATGATAAAAGAATTTATCTTTCTATCTCTCTATCTAGCTATCTATCACACGCTGCACGTCATACACAGCTAGCACAAACAAATCAGAGTGTCTGATAGGTCACAGTCAATACTCTCTGCATGGCTGTCTGCACGGCTCCTAACATTTCCAACCGCTTCCAATGTAGCTGAACACACTGAACAGATTTGTTCCCAAACTTTTCTGAGCCTTCCCAAATGCTTTAGATAGCCAACGATTGGTCTGGTCTGTCTCTCCCTTTAGTGTAATGTCAGTCCTCAACATCAATAGTTATTTAGAGGTACCATGAACAGCCAAGAAGAACTGTAATACAAACAATGTTCTCATATAATTGTAACCATTCTGTGTACTTTGTGTAGACTATGACTTATGGATGTAAATAATACAGTACAAATAATACAATGGTGAAATAATCAACCTACTTATGTTACTGAAAGCAGTGACATGCTAAGAAGCCATTCCATGTCAGGTTCTTATTGCCTTAGCCTTTTTTAGACAGTACAATTGAATTAAAGACATAGGACTAAGGCAAAAGAGTGCTGCTTGAACATCATTATAACAATTATAATCTTTTGAATCTTTGAATGCTGTTGTCTTCATCTTTGTGATGAGTGGGGACTCGTCACACTTGTCTCAAAATACCTAATCAATTTTGTGTGAAGCAGTCCAGCAAGTGAGAGTCTGGGTTGTTTCTCATTACAAATGACTGCTGTTGCCATCTGAATTGGGACCAAGAGGCATACAGTTTCTGCTGCAGTTCTGAACACAGTCAGGGAAAGTGCCCAAGTCAGCTCCTCTCAATTGCTTGTCAACAATGTTGCACACATGGCTGTCTGCTGCTCAATACTCTCCAAACCTCTAGAGCATCTCAAAAGAACTGTGGAACCACATTATGGAACAACCTTAGTCTCTTTTATAAGAAAACCACCTTAGTCTCTTTTACAATTTGCATTCTTTATTTCTCTTTCAAAATGACATGGTAAATTTTCTTCCAACAAAACCAAATGGTATACAAGTCTTGCCTCCAACAAAATAATATAGTCACTAGATGTGCAATCAGAATATGTGCAATCACAGTTATTTGACCACATTTTGACAGTCCCCAGAACTGAACATGTCTTGACTGGAACAAAGAATCATCAGAAACAATTCTAAGGTTTCTGTTAATCAGCAGAACAGCTAGTCTTGTTTGAACTAAATAGAGATGTAATTGAGTTAGTGTTACCCTGGAGAATGTTGCAGACATTCAGACTGGGCAAAACTGATCTGAACTGAATGAATGAATGAATGAATGTTCATTTCAAAGTATTCAACATGACACACGTTCTTACGCATGAAAAAACATCTCTTTCAGTGTTCAGTGATTTCATAACCTTGATTTGATCACTCTCCCAGTCATACAGACCACTCCACATCTACCTAGGCACTATCAGATATGGCCCTGAGAGCAACTAGAGCAAGTATTTGACAAAAGGCTCCTAATACCCAGCTTTTCAGCAGAGTCACGATGCCACATAAAAAAGTGCTTATTCAAAAGTAGTGTACAAATACACAATGGGAAAAATGTCAGTTTCCTCCAAATATTTACAGAAATGTAATTCGCTTTTATCCTGGTATTAGGTCTTGAGCTGAAATATTTAATTCCTGTTACTTTATTTCAAACATTTTGTAATCTATGCAAACACTATTTTTAAATGTTGAGTGTCAAATTTCCAACAACAAGTATGTTTGTCCAATCATGAAATTTCATGTGAATCTTGAAATTCCTTAGAGGGATGAATCCAAGAACTCTAGTCAATTAAATGTTAGGGTATGACCCATAGGTCTCATTATTGATATAGCTAATATCCTCTAAGAGAAGAGTGCCAACTTTGGGAAATTTCTTACCTTATAGTATGCAGTCCTGAAGAAACATAACATTGTATAGAGGAATCTCAACTGTTTTTAGTATTTATTACAGATGCAGAATACTGTTGAACACATTGAATATGAGTATTTTGATAAGATTTCTTGTGACAACAGCTTTTTTAGTCATAATGTTGAAGGACTGAACTCTTTTATTTGATGGTGAAGCTTTATATAAAAGAAGTGTACTGAAGGATATATCGTGCCAACCACTGTGCAAGCAAAAATGATTATGGGCCACTTGTACTTTCTTTCACTGACCTGGCATTCAGGTTTTTAACTGGTTCTTTATTGGCCGAAAAAGCATGCACACGGTCTGTCTCCCAATCTCTGAATTGGTCTAACTCTTTTGAACCAATGTGAGCAGGCATTGCAGAGGGGTGTCGTATGCCTACCACCCATGCTGCACCAGGAGAATCAATTGTCCATTCTACTTGTGCCACTGTTCTATCAACCTCTCCAACTGCTAAGGCCTCAACTGGGACACCAGACTGTAGTTCTGTTTCTTCTGCAGTCTGCTCCCCCTTAAAGTCTAGGTGACTGGATCATGAAGCTACCAGTCCTCCCTCATCTCAACCTAGGATGATTACCAATCATCAGCAACAGCACTTCTCACACACAAGACATCCAGCTAATAAGACTGAATCGTGATCTCTGCAGTGCACTCCCCCTACCACGAGATGGGAACAGTCAACAGTCACCTGAAACCTTTACAACATTTATTGTTGGATACTGCATTCCACCTTGTTTTCCTGAGGTAAATGTGACTGACATATTAGCCCAACCACTCCCACAGCTAATCCACGTTCCCATGGGCATTCAGCTTGTTGTTTGTGTGGTGTAAACAGCCCCTGAAGTAATTTTTTATTTTAAAACTCTTAATGATTCCTAGAGGATAATCTTTATGGGCTTGACCAATTCCTACATTTGTGCATGGAGATATGGGCATATTTAACAATCTTCAGTCTTCAAAATTTAAACCGCTGGTTAAAAGGGTAGTGTATGGCCTTTACGTTCATCTTTCTTCATGTAATAGTTTTGGAAACACAGCTGATTTTATAGGAAAGATGGCTCATATCTAAGCAGACGGAGTTTGCAGAGGCTGATAGCTTAGAATTATATTCTGATTTGAATGGACAACTTGCCTCAAAATGTCTCAAACTCCAGATTCTCTATAAAACATTACAAGATTTTTTTTATATAACTGCTTCAAAGATATGTCCCATATATTGGAGTGTGGTTCACAACTGGCCTTCAATGACCTATCTTCTGCCCACAAAATAAAGATAGTGTTTCTGGCCTTTACTAAGATATCTCACATTTAAACAATAAACAAATGTGTCCAAGGGAAAATGTTGCCTACTGTGGTGTAGTGAACACAAGCAATTATATGTAACAAGCAGCATTAGGCAGATCCCCGACCAGTATGAAAAATGTGGGTAGGGAAGGTGGTTGAGCACTGCTCTCCTATGTCCACATCCATGGCTGATGTGCCCTTGACCAAGGTACATAACCCCTCACCCCAGCTGCTGCGGTAGCAGGCTGCACTGCTCTGGGTTAGTGTGTGCTTCACCTCACTGTGTTCACTCTGTAAATGCAGACACCAAACTTCCCTCACAAGATCAAAACAGTGTGTGTGTGTATAATACATTTGTGTTGTTAATACATTTGTGTTATGACAAAAACAAAGCAACAGTGCAGTCCCTCTGCAAGTCCCTCACCCACAAAGAAGAAGAAACATTTTTTGTTGTTTTTCTGCATGCCACTGTTTTATTAATTATTTGCATCAGGTGTCTTGATGAAGTTAATAGTTTGGTCAGACAGATTAAAGTGACTATGTATTTTTAATAAATTAATTAAAGGCATCATGGTATAAATTAATATGGTATTGGTATTGATAATTAGTGGGTGACCTTTTATGTAATAAAGTGGAACTATGGTAAACGCTCTCATTCATTTCTCATCATGAATATGCAGCAAGTGCGTGACAGTTTGGTCTTAACCCCCATTCTGAACTTATCACTGTGGTCAACAAAGTAGCTCATGTATCCAATACCATTACAAGTATCACATCAAGGCATTTCTCAGACCAAGCAGTTTACTGAGACAGACTAAATGGCTCAGTCAGTGAAAGGCCACATGGCCAAGTATTATCAATCCAACAAAGCGGAGTTATTTCAACATGACACACACACCTGAGCGATGATTTGTGAGTAGCAGCAGAGTGCGAATGATCCCGGTAGGATATAAATTGCAGGTTGGACTGACAGCTCTCTTAAAGCACTGTGCTATACTCTAGATCTGAGAGAGCTGTGATTACCGAGCCTTGGAATTGGCTGACAACCCACTAGAACTGTGCAAAATGTCACACAATGTTTCTCTGTGGCAGAATGTGTGACCAGGCAATATTCAGGTCGCCAATTGTGTGGATGTGTATTTTTACTCCCTGCTCATCCGGTCAACGCACCCTGCTATTTCCCAGGATCATTCTGTGTAATGACAGTGGTGTCGCTGGGAGAGTGATGGTTTAATATAGGCCCCAGCTGAGTGGGGAGTACACACCATCACATCTCACACAAATACAGGCAAGCAGGCCTCTCCATCCCAAACGAAAACATCACACAGAAACAGCAAGTGAATGATTAGGGAAATTGTTGACCTACAGTGTAATTGCACTTTTCATTGAGCACAAATTGAAAACTTGTGACCCAGTCATTACTCTATTTGTTCCACAAATTTATAGCTAAAAGTCAATTCACACTTGAAGTTCAAACTGTGTTTGTAAAGTTTTTATAAACTCCTTATATTATATTGCTAATGTAGAAATAGAAAACTGATTCAGTGCACTTATTAAAGGCTTATACATGATTGCCATAGGAAACAGGGAAGAGCAAGAGAGATGTGGGTGGAGTAGAATCTTTTTGGAGGGGGATTAAAAACTAAATGGGTGGTTGGGGGAGTAGAGAAAATTACAGAGGTTTCACCTCCACCATCCAGCTGCTTCCTGTCCTGCTCTCCCTGGCCAGTCCGTGCCTCTCCAAGGAACATGTTATTATTTTGCGATACTGGTCCTTTCAGAGCAGATGTTCACTGAAGGCACCATAAAACATTAAGACGGCTAAAAGTTACTATAATCTGATGTTCAAAGGAGTAGCCTGAAAGAGTGAGACCACTCAAGTTTAAAGCAGGCTTGGAACAAAAACAACTTCAGAGGATATGCTAGAAGTTTGATGTAGCGTGCTGCGTACCTTCATGAGCAGTCTTACTTTACCTTTGTTTAAATTCACAAACAATTTGAATTATCATAAGGCATAGACAAATAAATACAGCTCCATTAATCTAAGAGCATGTAGGTCAGCATCTGGACATACTGAGCACACCGGTGGCAAAGGATCCTTCTGTGTAATGATAGTCCCATAACACAAAACCCAACCTTTCAATTGGCTCTCTGCTTGGCTCAGTCACATGAGATGAGAACCATGTGTACAGAAGGGGGGGGGATTTGAGGTTATAGCCCTCTCTCTCCTCTCATTTGGGGAGCAGCCACACATGCAGCATAATGGGCTCTGCGCACAGCAGACGGAAAGTCCCAGAAGGACTTTTGTCTAGGATGGTCACTCTTTTCTGGTAATTAGCTTTTACGTTAGTAAACAATTGTGTAATGAGGCTATAGCAACACGCTAACTCTGAAATGCACTCTGAACTGGCATTATTAGTTAAGCTTACTTTGAATAGTAAACTAGTATAACTGCAATATACAACTAATACTTATGCCTAATATCAATCTAGCCTACCGTACCGTAAGACAGACATGCATAGAAAAAAATGACCATCCTGAATGAAAGTCCTTCTGGGACTTTATGTCTTCCGTGCACAGAGCCCATTACAATGATCGCTAAACAATCTCACATCTTAATCTGACAACCAGTGCCAAGAAATCCTACAACTGCCATCTTTCCCAATCATCTCATCCTAGCACTACTGCAAAACTATAAATCCTGCATGATGTCACTGTAACTCTCAAACAACCTTGTAAGTGCCAAGAGTCCTCAGTAGGCATGCCAGGTGATCTCATCCACTCTACTATACCATTGTCTTGTGGGTTAGTCAGGATAAAAACTAAATCCTGAAACACATCTAACTAAGTTGTCATGGTAACAGTGAAAGCTAATATTTCAATCTGGGTATAAGACAACATTTGGGTAGTCAAATTGTCATATTAAAATGTCAATGTCAGGTCAATGTCAATTAATTACACAAAGATCTTCAAGATTCAAGATCTGCATATTTGTTCTGCCTTTGGAACGCTCTATAGACATAGCATGGACAATGCAAAGTCTTGTATTTGACCTCAGGCAAGTCACACTGTATGGAGAACAATACGCAATATTAATCTAGTGCAATGGGACACTGCTTCACAGCTCTGTGCAACTTCCTGCCCAAAGATACCAGTGATTTTTTACTGCACTATGTACTCACACACACATACAGAGAGAGAGAGACAGAGAGAGAAAGAGCAGGCTCAAGGCATTTTATTTAAATGTGGTTACTCGTAAACTTTAATGTCTGAGCATATTGATCATACCAAGTTAACACAACATACAAACTCACAATGCACCAACCCTATTGAGTTTTAAAAAGCGGGAAAGAGAGAGTGTGAGAAAGAAATACACAAAGTCAAGGGGATGGAGGCACTGGACTCTGTGACCTTTTCAAAGCAAAGCAATGCAAAAACCCCCTACTTGCTGTCATTTGTATTTCTCAAGTCAGTCTTATGAGTTCACTGTTAAATGTTGGAAGTCTGCAGTAGCCTCTGGCAGGATGTACTTTAATGGTAGAGACAGTAACCCTGCGGGGTAATAATATAATAACATACATGCTTATTCCTACCAACTGTTCTACTTGAGGAGAAAATTGTGGGAATAACACAATATGAGGGGTGAGACCTCTTGAATCTTTTACCACTGCAGTCAAATAGAATGGGGAGAGTAGACCACATACAGAATGCCTACGTGAGGCAAGCACGCGCTCAGACAACAACCAAATTTTCTCCTATATCCTACCCCAAATGAGACTGACCAGACATCTCATAATGTCTCCTCATAATGGAGCAGAGAGGGCAGATGAGTTGAGCCATGCACACCTTCCCACGTGAAAATAACAAAGAACAGACGGACTCCTATGTCCCCAGGCCTCCACAAGCCAGCTTCTGATTTGTGCAGCTCAAGCAGGACCAGGAGAGGGGCTGAGGGATGGCTTCTCTAGGGCTTCTTCTTCCCTGAGCATGTCACACATACACAGACAGACACACACACTCACACACACACACAGACAGACACAGTCACACTCACACACACACACACAAGCAGAACAGGAGCAGCACATACTGGTCACATGACCAGACATGCAGGTAGGGTTAGGGCTTCTTATGGGGGAGGGGGAGGATTGTTACACATTGCAGATGAAATATGGAATAGAAATCATTAATACATAGGCATACTTCATTAATTCCAAGGGAAATACTGTATAGATGTAGCATCATTATGTGGTATTAGCAGGGTGCGATTTGTCAAAAAAACAGAGGGGGGTATTTTTTTTGTTGTTGTTTTTTATCATGAAAAAATAAGCAATCAACAGGTTTAATTCTTTTTTTAGGTTAATGGTAGACCCTACGTGCCTAAATTATGAACAGATGAGCATTCATCTTCAATGCAAACTTAAAAAGACATGAAACATTTCATTTTCTGTGCCGGCCACAATGTGATGGCTTATTTGGGCTTCAGAACCATGGATAAGGTCCGATCACACGAACATGTCAGAGGATTGGCAGAGGAACATTTGCCTAATGGGATTGGTCTGTAAAACGTAACAATAATGATTTCACATTTCATAAAATATGATTTCACATGTTATGTCAAAGTAACTAATTATAAAACTACATAAACAGTTTGCTCTGATGTCGGATTTCATGTTGCCTTTTTGGTTTTCCTGTTGGCATGTCATCTGCAGCGTGTCGTCCGTCTTTTATCCACATCTCTGCGAACCTCTGCGCAGGGAACCAACACACGTCTGGCCCATTAACAGCGATGGAAAGAAGGCCGTTCAGTGTGGACACATTCATTCTGTTGCGTTCATCAGTAAGGATATGATTCATAGCACTAAATCCTCGACAATTCAGGTCAGGTTGAAAGTTAGTAGTCAAGGATAAAATTCATTCAGCAGAGGTAAAAACCAGAGGGGGGGATGATATCCCCCATCCCCCCCTACAAATCACACCCTGGTTATTAGAACTAGTCCATAACAGACATGCAAACAGCACAAGGTGGTAAATGAGAAAAAGGCTGTTCAAAATGTCAAAGACCTGTCCAAGACCTGTTGACATGCTTGAGATTGGTGATGTCATGAAAATATATGCTATGAAAGTCACTGTTTTGCTGATTAACACTGACAGGATAAAGATGGTTTTGTCTAAAGAAACATTGTCTCTCTTTCTCTCTCTCTCTCTAGACATGTGACTGTCTGGCCAAGAAAGGTCTTGAGAATGGAAACCCACTTCTGTTTCCACTTCTGCAGCCTCACACTCACATCATCGATCACATCCCTGCCATTCAATAGCCAATGCACAGCTTCAAAAGAGCCCCCAATTAGCAAGCACATCACTTCAATCCAAATGGGAGATAAATCAGAACATGCTTCGTTTTGACTACTATCAAGGAGTAATCTTCAATACATATATACATATATACACATGCTTTATGAACTAAATGAGGACATGTATAGAGAGAGAGAGAGAGAGAGAGAGAAAGAGAAAGAGAGCACAGACATGTCAAGGAGCAGGTGTCAGTAACAACGTGAGCAGGCCTAGCTCACTTTATCTGGCATTGGTGTCCTTCCAGATCTCTCTGGCATGCGTTCCTATGGAAACTCAGACACGTTTCTGCTCTCCCTCTTGTTATTTCTTTATTATTAGCTGTTTTGGAGTAGAGTGCTAGGAATAAACTCATCTCTCTTGCTCGCACTCTCAGACACCACGCACACACATACACATACAGACACAGACCCCACACACAAACTCTCACACAACCGCACACACACCATACGGTTGTAGTCCCCTCGGAAGAATTAAGGAACACTTTTCACAAGAACAATATCTGCCTTCCAGATACTCCACATGTGGTGGTGGTAATGAAGCTTCTCTATAAGGACACAAGCTTTGCACTGAGAAAATAAGGTGCAAACGTACATTTTTCATCTCACCACAAAATTGCCAGACATCCATACAACCATTAAACATGCCTTTACATCTGTTTTGTGTAAAAGGATATACCAGAGTATGTCAGAGACAAACATTGCCATTACATTCAGTTAGGCTTAAGTGCAATAACAAAAGGCTCAAGCAAGGATTTAGCGTTGAGGGAATCATTTACCAACACCCTCCAAAAGAATAGCTCAAGAGCTGAGAAGCCAGTTAATATAGCGACTGAATGCTTTCTGCTGCTGATATCTTGCCAGGTGTTGAGGGTACATGGTGTGTGTGTAATGTGTGACCTGCTTCATTGGTCCGCTAGTTAACAAGCAGAGTGGCAGCTTCATGCGATGCTACATCAATTTCACAATTACTGGAAGCACTGGCAGCACAGTTGAGTGTTTACGTAGAAAAAAAGAGGTTTGGCACCGATGTAAAACCTTACTTTCAACAACATGGAAAAAAGTAATGAAGTCACTTTTTTGGCCTCTCTCAACACTCTGTTAGACCAGTGAATCCTAGGGCAGTCTCTATTGGACAGTCAGCAGGGAGCTCCTGTGGGAAAGAGAAACCTAAGCTGCCCTTGTGTCTGTCTCTGGAACCTTAGTGAGTTTCTCTCTCTCTTTCTTTCTCTCTCTCTCTCCACCTCAAGTTCTACCCCCTGGCTGTCCATCAGCCATCACCAACACAGGCTCTGACTGCATGGTCACTACAGAAGACTCATTGTTCTATTGATCTCCACTGATGTGAGATGAAGAATGTAGACTACAATGTCTGTAACCATTTGTATTTTCCCAAACAAAAAAGGTGAAAAAGTGAGTGATGACAGAAAAAAAGAAAAGGGGTCAAAGTGCATGAATAATACCAAAAACTACTGGGTAGAAGGAAAGTAACTGGTGGCTTCTCTTTGGTCAATGAAGTTTTATTTCATGAGATTATTCATAACCTCCAGCCAAATGACTCTCTTTCACCACACTGACTTGTAATGTGGTCTGAAACTTAACACACTGATAATAATTATTGTGTTGGTGACTGACCTCTGGTGCGATAGTCGGCCGCTCGTGGACTAACATGAGGCTTCTTTATGGCTGATGTGCGATATACAATGTGCTCCCGTCCACCCCCTTCCACCTCCTGCTGGATGATATGCAGTCCTTTTTCCAGTGGCTCAATAAAGAACTCCTCATGTTCTGTCCTGATCATTCCTGCCTGGAAAACATAAGTAATGACATATTAGACAAGAACTTACATAATTCACTTTATACATAAAACACCTCTTAGCATCAGTAGTTTAACATAGCCAATCTCTTTGAAATTAATGAACCCACATTTACTACTAGTGCTACTCTACATATAACACATACAAACTTGGAACAACATTTAGTTGACTGTACAGTTAACATCATATGGTCCCTATATGCCATTCCACTAAGGACCAACAAAACTGATATCAATCAAGAGATCCCCAGAACACTAACAAACACCTTCAAATGAACCTTTTGGTACATGTACTGTGCTCCCTTGCCTATAACATGGGAAAGGAACACACTCTTAGCAGTGCTGAGGGATGCACGCACATCAATCAATTAGTTGGCAGGTGCCGCATCAAACATATGTGGCAAACAAAGAAAGAAAATCTCTGCACACCGATTCTGCTCCCAGTTTATTCAACATGTTTTGACTGAATTGGCCTTTGTGAGAAAGGAACTCAACTCGACAAATCTTTCTGTAGTGAAAGCAACAGTAGATTACATGATTTGTGTTTTCCCCCACACTCTTGCATTGGGCCTTAAGTCTTAGGTGGGATAAGGCCTCATATCATTTTTGTGTCACGGTTGCTTCAGGAGAGCACTAAGTCTGTGCGACCCCTTTTCCCACAAAGACACAGGGACTGTGATAGATGCCACTTTTAACTGTCACAGGACCAAAGAGAGAAATCTCAAGTGAACCTCACCACAGGAAAAAAAACAACAACAACAAAAAAACAGGAGTGCTGCTAATCTAGGATGTCAGGTAATCCCATCTACCTGAACATCTTCAGGTTCTGGCTGTGCAACTACCACTCTGAAAATTGCCTGTCACTCTTGTTAATTCCATCTGTATGCTTATACAACTGGTAATTACCAATCTTCTGACTGCTTCCACTCACAAATCAAAAGGGAGTACTCAACGAACGAGAATGCATATGCCTGCACACACGCACACATACACACACGCACGCGTGCACGCACACACACACACACACACACACACAGCTGCTCCACTGTACATGAATACAGTGATTCTCGTTTGAGCATCTTGCTCTGATAAATGAGAGGGAGTGGGTGAAGGAGTTTTACAGGGGATGCATGGGAGGAAAGCAAGATATTTATTAGTAAACACAATCCCTAAATCACTATTGGAAAAAAAGGTAGAGCCACTCAAATCAAAGGATGTGTTAGGGTTAGTTTGATCAAAGGATCAAACATTAATTGTACCGCCAAGAGCAGATAAAATAGTATTAGGGTATATTGAGGACATTCACTTTTATTTTGACAGATTTTTGGTTCATTTTCTGTGTATGTAGGAACACCTTACGGGATATGTGTGCTTCTATATTAGCATAGAGCAATATGAAAATGTATCAGTGCTGCAAAACATAGTGTAAAGCGCACCATGTGCATCCAAAACAACTCAGTCTTTCCAAATTAAATATGTATCAGTCATATGTTCAGGCATACATCTTATGCATAGACTAAGTACAGTATTTGGGCTGAATACCAACTAAACCATTACTTTGAACAGAGCTAGTCTTTTATATATCTCGCCCTCTCTTTTATATGATTTCTTCCCTTTATTCATGGGATGCCTCTATTTCTCCAGGCTCATCCCCCAATTTCTTTAGAGGTAATGCAGGGCTCTCCGACAAGAGGTGATGGATCTGCGATGTGCTGCATGAGATGTTCCCAGTCCAGAATACCAAGCAGAGTGCAGAGACACACTGTGTCAGAGAGGAGAGATGACGCGAGGGACTCTGAGACACGGACGTATCGATTGGAGCAAAGCAGTGGCGGAGAGGACTGGACAATGGCTCACCCTTGGCTTGTAGAGGAGACTCTGAATAAAACATCAAAGACTCAGAGGGATCTAAGAGAGAACACTATGTTCGTTTCCAAGAACAGGGCGTGGAAGAAGCAGGAAGTAGGCAAACCACTTCAAGTGGTGATGAATTATGGGAGTTGTATTCTAAAATTTAATGCATAAAGTCAATGCATGAATTTTTTTTGAACAAACAAAACACTTGTATCCTACAAGAAAGAAAATTGGTTAACATTTTACTTTACAGATTGGTAAAAAGAGGGTAGTTTTGTGGTAATAAGTTGGTAAAATCATAGTAATAACTAGTAACAACTTGTGTTACTGAATTACAACTGAATAATTACCTCTGCCAAGGAGGTTATGTTTTCGCCATTTTTAGTCTGTCTGTTTGTTTGTCTGTCTGTATGGGAATAGTAAGATCCTACATTCATTTCAAGTAATTAGCCAGTAATTACCTATGTACTTTCATATAAATTATATGGAATCAGGGCTGCAAAATACATTCTTGCCAATTTCTTTCAATTGAATTGAGTGTAATAGCTACTCCAAAAAGACAATGCATCAAATCATTGGATCTTGAATTTTTATTTATTTATTGTGATGGAAACATGATAGGGCCATGACAAAGCAGACACATATATACCATTTTGATATAAATATTAAGGTATTATAGGCCATAGTGCACAAAATGATGCCAAGATAATGCTAATTAGCAACACCAACTTTTCTTAAGACTGCAAGCACATTGATGGCTATTTTATTTTGACATCCACTTCTATTTGCTTGCACACATTAAGGAAAAAGCCAGAAGCTAACTTCATACCATGCCTCACACGACATGTCTGGTTCAATAATACCACTGACATCTGCTTATGAGAATGCACAGCAAAATGTGCACAAACTTTTTGTTGCTGATGATTTCATGTAGGTCAACTTGTGTGTGTTCTTGTTATGCTTCAGTGGAATTTAGTAGGGTGTTTCAGCAGGGAGTAAATTGTCATACATAGACAAACTAGCTTACCTGTCTGCCATTTTATGATCTATAGTTTATTATTTATGTTGAATTGTCATGATCTGTGTTTGGTTTGTCATGTTGTATCATGTTTCCATCACAATAAACTAATCCAATTCAAGATCCAATATTATTCGATGCATTTTCATTTGCATTTAAGAAAGTATTACTCTGTAATTGAATTGAAACAGGCAATAATGTATTTTACAGTCCTGATTCCATGTAATTTCTATAAAAGTGCTTTTTCTATAAAAGTAATTACTTAAGGATCTTACCATTTTGTTAAGTCATGTTAAGACTTACCATAAAATCTCACCAGAACAAAAAAAATCCTTGCTATTACCATTTTGTTATTGACTTATTACCTCAACAAATAGTGGGTTATTATGTAGAAATATATATTAAATATATATATATATTATTCAGTATTTATTCAGTTACTGTTCTGTAATGGGAGTAGTTACAAGTTGTTACCATGATTTCACCAATTTATTACCATAAAATGACCCTCTTATTACTGATCTATAAAGTGTTACTGAATCAAATATGAAAAAACTGTACATTTTAAGTGTTATTCAAGCATAATTTTGCTTTGCTTTGTGAGTTTTAAAAAGGTTGAAGGTTACAAACATCTTTAAACCCATAGTATCTATGATCATATGAAGAAAAGTTAAGCACACCCAAAACTGTGTAGTACTATTCTAAACACATTACAAATATATGCTAGTTAGCTGACTTTTATTAGTGCAAACTGTCCTGTTGGTGTTGGCAAGACAAGCCTGTTGGTTACTACAATATGCTAGCTTGCCAGCTGTGAGGGAAAAAAAACTTTACAATGCTTTTATTAAAGAGCCTCATGTCTCATGCCATGGGGTCATGGTGAATGCAATTTATACAAGCTTATGGTTCCATCCAACACACACACACACACACACACACACACACCACAATGGGCATAACTATAATACAAATTAATCTAATGATTATGATGAATAATGAATCAAATATGTAAACTAAGTATAACAGTGATATTAATTATAGCATAGGAGGATTAAACATATAAGTTCATACAATTCAAAAGGGAATAACAAAATATCAACAAGATAAGAATTACATTATGAGAATGAGATCTCATCATTTCCAAATTTTTGTTGATTTTTCTGTGAAACTACAGGAGATGTCTTATTGAATTCTGCCTGCCATATCCCCAGACATGGCCTGGATGCTGAACTTGAACTGACTGGGAAGGGATTTTTTTTCCTAGAGAGGTTTCTGAATTCTGAAGTGATTGAATCTGCTTGTGTTTTTTGGCCAGTTTAATGTGGCAGGTGGGGGAGTGAGTGTGCTATTCCTGTGCCTTACATAAATACAAAGAGCTCACAGTGGTGGAAGAAAGGCTCTAAAACACCACTTAGCTTCCTAACAGGGTCACACAGGGAGGAGTCCCTCAGCCAGGATGTGGGATGTTGTCAGACCCTAGTGCCACGCAGGCTCACAGAACTCACACACAAAACACAGACACACAGACACACACACACGCACAATATTTCTGGAAGACTTTATTTCCTCATTAACTTATCTGCACAGGGATTCTGCAATACTTGTTAGCCTTATTTTCAGAGCAAACAAACTTTATCTGTTCATCTGCCGATCCCCAAAGAGGCAGGGAAGGGGAGGCTAGACAGAGAAAAGGGGAAATGAGCAATCATGGGAAGGAGGATTTGGCACGGAAACAAGAAGGAGGGAGAGAGAAGCAGGGAAGGAGAGAAAAACAAGCAGAGAGGCAAAGTGACAGACAAATGAGAAGACAGAGAATAAATGCATGTCACAAGATGTCTTCTGCAATAGGTAGAAAAGAGAAAAGCAACAAAAGGCAAAGAAGAGAGAATGGGTGAGTAAGAAAGGGGAAGAAAGAAAGAAAGAAAGAGAGAAAACTGAATTAAGACATTCCATGGCATATCCATAACTGTTCCTAAGTGACGCCCTGCCTGCCTTTCTTCCTACTCTTCCCAACGTTCCAGATGTTCTTGGCCTGGAGTTTGAAAGGGAGTTATGTCAAATGTGTGGAATGTCTCTCAGATAAAAAATTTAGCCAGCCAAAGTTAATCCTTGAACTATTCTGAGATAAACACACAGATAAAGACCTAATATATAGAGATATACATTAATTACATTCCAACACAAAGAAGATTTGTAGTAATATAATCTAATACCAAAGTTTATATCATGTACTGCATATAATGAAACTGCAGCAAACTGCACCACACAAACTGTCACATCCATTTGTATGATGCTAATGATTATGTGAAAAGTTCATAAAATCTGTTCTACAACCAAGAAGAATGAATGCTCAAATTTTATATAATTCACATCATACCATACCATGGCATTGTGTTGCCGTTATGAACAGGACATTTATGTTTGGAATTACCCATATATATATATATAGAAGAGAGAGAGAGAGAGAGAGAGAGAGAGAAAGAGAGATTTGCATGGAACCTTTTTAACCTACTTGGACATAGCATAAATAGATTCTGATGCCAAGGCAAGATTTGTGTAGAATTGCCCATATATGCCCATATATATATTTTTTTTACTTATGATACGGCTCTCCAGAATGCTGCCAGAGGTTCCATTCACTCTGAGGTCAGATTAGATCACTTTGAGGTCAGTTATGCAGTTATGTAAGCAATAACCCACGAGAGGCTCATTTTACCATGGCTAAGGAGAGTTGTTAGGCACAAAGCAGAGCATAGAGAAGCATAGCAGAGCATGGAACGAGATTCAACCAATCACAATCAAGGACCGGAACTATCCATTTTGGAATTCTGTATAATCACTGCTGCAAAAGTATAATGATCATTGTCAATGACAACAGGTTTTTTTTGCTTCAGATTCACATCTGCATATCATTCCGTTAGTAGAGATCATTCATTTGTCACAATGGAACTTCGTTGAGCCTTGAAATGAAAGATCATTTCATGTTCAAGTTGCATTGCAGAACTATTGTTTATCCACAGAAACAAATAAAATTTAAAATAAATTTGTGTGAAGTTTTCTGTCATCGTTTTGGCAAGCAGATATATAAGAAGCAGGATAATGCATTGTTAACAGGTCAATGTAAGACAATTTTTCCATTCAGGAGTAATCAAGAGGCCTCTGACTTCGGCGTAGGGGTCCTTTTCATCCTGCCGGAATATTTTCCTATAAACACAATACATTATCCCTTTCATAAATACTCAGAGCATAACATACCAGTTTATGCAACTATAAGTCAAGGTTATGTTAAGAAGGGTGATTAATCAATGTAAGGAATGACATTGATCACTGTTGAGTGTTGATGCTGGCTCCCTCTCTCTCTCCCTCTCTGTGTATATGTATGTCCGTCCAACTTAGTGACTATGTCAGAGGCAGGGGGTGTTTCCAGGTTGTAGTAAATGTGCTCTAATTGGCGACATCTTTGGAGCTTTGATTTGCAATGGCATGGAGGTGTGTAATGTGTGTATGTGTATGTGTGTGAGAGTGGGTGTGCGTGTGGAGAGAGGGGAGATGAGAGGAGTTGCTGTTCTCGGGAGTCACATAGCAACAGCTGAGCTCTGTGCATACATTGCCCATGTTATCCTTGGTGTGGGAATGTATTTATGCTATGTCTGAATAGGTTATAAAGACAGTTTGGAAAAAAGTTACACGGTACATAAATGGAAAAATTTTGGTTGCAGCTGTTACTCTACAAAAAGAATGCAATTTGTAAGGTTCAAAGATTGCATCTGATTAGGCACAATGCATTTGACTGGAGTGAACGGGAAGCAAGGTGATGTGTTCATCAAACGTGTCTTAGAGAGGATAGTGATACAACAGATTAATTACCCAATCCTGTCTGGAAATGAAAACTCCAGTCTTAAAGGTCAATTCCACCATTCCATCTGTTAGTATGAGGAAAAGGGGGGAAGTGCAGGTGCTACATCAGTCCATAATGAGAGCAGGACACATGCATTCAAAAGACCAGGGGGAGACCAATTCATCACTATGTCTGTGACAAATCATTTGGAGATGGAGCCCAACTGTGACTGAACCAACAGGGGCTGGAATCTGTAAAAACTACTATTCAGTCAAATAAAATAAGATCTCAGATTATGGTGAAAAGGTACTTTCATGTTGTATATCAATTTCATCCTATATTTCCAAGAACACCTTTCTTCCCTGCTTCCTTTCTTCCTTCCTTCATCAGTCCCACTGGGATCCTCTAATATGTACAAACAATGTACGAATTATATGTGCTAAGATAAAACCCAATGGACAAACACTCGGGTGACGGGTGATGCAGACAGAAGAACATGATTTGAAAGAACTACAGTTGGTTTAAAATTGCATTAATGTACACTTGTACCTGTAAAAACATAAAAGGTAAAAACTAAACCACAGAAGGAGATTGACAAATTTGCTGACACAAACAGTTCACGCAATATATGTACCATATGAGTGTGCCAAAGGTTATGTGTGTAAGCACGTTCATTTGAAAGTTTGCTTGTACCCCTTTTCTCCCCTCACTTCTCTGTGCAAGACAACAGCAAGCAGTCTGTGAAAGGCCATGTAATTTTGTTTGAGGCACAGACACACACATACACGTGATCCAATTTATTCACAAGAATTTGTTAATATAAATACAGCCCAACCACCCCCACATAGCCACCCTCCACAGCCCACTGCACAGTCCTCTCTATATGGATGATTTAGACTAGGGGGAAGGATTGGCCATTTACCTCAGCCTGGGGGTAACCTAGACCCTATATCCACCACACACACATACGCACACATGCAACAACACACAAACAATAACAAGACCAACACAAACAGTGACTACAGTAGGCTGGTAGGACAAAGGCTATTATGTGAGGCTTCGCTAATCGGCTTCCAAGGAGTAGCCTGCTAGCTTAGTCCGGTGTGGAGCACACTGATTGTAAAAATACCAACCATGTTTGTCAGTCAAGCCTATAGGTTCTGTACCTGACTGCATTAATCCATCACCCCAGGGTGCCCACCTGCACACTCAGATTTGACTGCCTTTATTCCTAACCCCACACGCAGCAGCAACAATCACACAGACACGCACACACACTTCCACCCTTAACAGGCTGCAGGTGTCTCACTCACCTGCAGGCTGCAATCAGATCATTGGTGGAGGTGTATAGCCAACGCGGCCTGTAGCCTAGCCTAAACACAGTTTCACCGGTATAAGACATGCCATGCAAATAAACAGTAGACCGATTCACAAATACGATCACAAATATACTATCAGTGTTTATGTCAGTTGCGGGCCCAAATATGTTTGGCATATAGTTTCTTCCGCCTAACCCTTTTCTTGCAATAATGATGATATCTTGGAAAAACGAGACACCATCACAGAATAATGAGATACTATCTCAAAATAATGAGATACTATCTCAGAATAATGAGATAATAATGAGATATTTTTTCTTTGTAGCAGAAACAGGATTCCATAGTGAACACTGCTAGTAAAGTAGAAAAAAAGTCGAATCAAGTATCCTGTTGATTTTTCCATTGATTAATTGAGTTCATCGGATAAATCATACTTTTGGGTTTTTAAACAGCAATATCAATAGTGTATTATGCAACATGAAAGGCCTGTTAAAATGACCAAGCAATTGGTTGTTGCTCCTGACCAAAAAAGGTTTTCATTCCAACTCCAAAACTTTTGGCTTACTAGCCTCTAAACTAAGGCCATTTAGTCATGTTACATTGAAACAAATAGCCTACATAACCATACACACGGTCTAATGTCAACTTACATGTGTAACATGAAGCACTATGAAATTGAAATTCACAAATAAGGGCAATTTTTCCTTTTAGCGGTTGTATCTCCTGCAACAAATCATCTGTGAATAAGGAATAATGTATGTACATATGGGGAGAGAGAGGCAGGGAGAGAGAGTGTGTCTATGTGCATGCAGCTTTGTGTATCCATGTGTGCAGGAGGGAAAGAGAGTGGAAGAGTGGATGATATACCATAGACTCAACAGGAAAGAAATAATCAGAAATATCATACTATCTAACTATTGCTGATGTTCATATTAGTTAACAATCATAAATTAGCCAGTCAGCTTTTGTAACTTTGAGGCTCCACTTGGTGAACTGTAGTTAATGGGGAAATCCGGTGTGAATCAATCAAAAGTTCTGTTGTTTGAGGTCACAGAGTGCTGTCAGTAGGAAAAAGAACCAGAAAATTTGACACAACATAGGCCGAAAAGCGAACTGATAACTAACGCCAACTGAATGGAGCATAGCGAAATAAAACTGAAAGTGTGTTTCTCTTTCAGTCCAAGCACTTTGATGCCACTTACTGGGATATTGCCTTGGAGATACTATTATAACTGATACTTCTAGCACTACATCTGATGTAGTCAGACATCAGGCATGCACATGTGTAATCTCAGCCCTCAGGCTATAAAATGCAGGGGTTAATGTTCCATCTTCCTCTTTCACCTTTCAGTGCTTTACTGATCGCATGATCCCTCTTTGACTACTTCTCCCACTACGACTTTCAAAGTGCTCAGAGATTCGGCAGGCTTTTGCCCCTGAGTGAGCCGTCTTCCCCGCTCCTCGACGCCCTCCAGGTTGTTGGGTGCAGCAGTGGAAACTATGAGAGAGCATTTGGAGGTGACACAGAAGGAGGCTCTTTTCTTTCCTGTTGTGGAGCTGCTCCACCAGCCAGCACAGATCAGCAGAAGAGATCGCAGCGGAAGAAGAGAGGCCAGCCCTGAAGCCAGCCCTACTGCAGCAGCCTCCCCCACTGGAACCTGTGCCAGCAGGCAGAGGCTGAACTCCCCACCCCAATCCAGGTCCCACCGACAAGCGTTCCTTGAGAATCCATTCAAGCGTACTTCAGAGAATCCATAACTAGTACATGTGCTCAGGAATGACTAACCGAAAGAAGTTTTTCTGCAGTTAATGGTAGTTCATATATAAACACAATCCATTATCCCCTCAAGGGTTCAGGATATAGCACAAAATCAGCAGCAATACTAACATAGTACAGGATTACATTGGCATCAGGGGGTAAATGCAATTGCAGTTGTAGGGACCCTACAAATCTTTCTTGCTTCACCTATGGAAAGCAGACCAATACACATGACCACCAGCTGCTTTGAGGGGTGGTTTCTCAAGTAGGCTACTTGAGTTTTGCTTTTATTCTCCATGGTAAGCCCATTGAGTGGTGTGTGTTTCAGCAGTAGTAAACTAATTCTTAATACTGTTAATGATTCAGATTCCTGATGCTCTGGACATTAAGAATGGCAACAGATGACAGATGTCTGTTTAATAAAACAAAGCTTTGGCAATAAATGGCTATGCCTGCTTTTTGAGTGCAGATCTGTTGCCTCCTGTTAAAGATTACTGCTGATCTGCCATCTCAAACATCTATGCTAATGCAATTACTTAGCCAAGAACAGTCCTCAGCCTGCAAGTCCAAAAAATGCTTTCATCAATGCTTTTTTCTTTGAAATGTTAGGTCATTGATCTCCCGAAGTTGAGCAATGATCTCAAGTAGCTAGAACAGCTAGAACAAGTAGCTAGGACAGACATCTGAGAGTCACACATTTGAATGGGAATAAGGCCAGAAGGATTCCAATGGCTTTTAAATGTAAGCAGAATTTGTAGTGAATGTTAAATGACTCTAATTCATCTGAGAGGCGACCTGTGCCCTGGTCAGTGAGGGCCTCACCCTGCCAACATTCAATCCTAAAGATTTACAAGAAGACTACAAACTGGCAAAGGCAAAATATGATCTCATCCTTAGTATGAATTGGGGCAACTGGTAATCAGTGAATTGGAATCGGTTTCACCTGATCCACATGAGAATTTGTGTGTCAGGTAGAACATCTGGGCTGACCTGAGGTGTGTTTCAGTATGAGGTACACCATCAGCAGCTCTAGATGTTGATGTGCCGGCGGATTTGGGTTCCTGTCCAAAGCTCCCTGACCAATTCGTCATTGCATGTGGCTCCCCAGCCCATCAGTGATGCATCTATCACCACCATAGCTCTCCTCAGGACCAGACCCATGGCAACAACTCTGGCGAGCCCTTTGTGGTCTTTTCACTGAGCTAGAGCTTGCCAGCATTCGAGCGAGACAGTGAATTCTCAGTGTCTGTCCCTCTTGAGGTGAACACGATGACTCAGGAACCATCTCTAGAACGGCACTGTGTACTTGGCTAGCTGTTATAGGTTATAGGTCCGTAGCTTTGCAGAGTTTCAGTGAGGGGTGAGCGTTGAAGTACCAACCCTGCATCTCGGGTAGCTTGGGGAGCATCTGGCCAGGCGATGTCATGCAACCAGGCTGCGTGCTCACCCACTGCGTGGAGCACAGCTGCCAGAGCGGATCTGGGGGCCTTGCATCCACTGGTTGGGGGGGAGAGAGAGCTAGCTTCATCCTCCTGGTCAGCCATGCCTTCTCCATCGGACGCGTTGAGGGAAATGGTGTCTTCTTCAGAGCCGAAGGAGAAGTCAGGTGATGGTAGCTTAGCAGCAGCAGCCGCGGGCAACTAGGTGTGCTATGCCAAGAGGCTAAGTGGGCTAGTTAGCCGGTCTGTAACTCCCTGGGCTGCTTGTCCCTCATACCAGCCCAGGGTTCAGAAGCAGAGAGTGTGAAACTAACAGACAGTGAAATTAGTATCTCTATGGCAATATCCCAATAGTTGGCGTTGAAGTGCTTTGACTGAAAGTCAAAGCCTAAAGATTAATGTATGGAATATTGCTATTCGATATGCTATTCGATAATCGCTGAGGACAGAACTCACATGAGGACAGAAAGGAAGACAGAGTGATAATTTGCCAGCTTTTGGGATTTGTAGCAAGTTAAACAGTTTGATTAATCAAGAAATGTGTTTTTGTTTTGTTTTTGTAAGTAAATAAAATGTAAAATTATATTGTCTTTTAAACAACACAACCTGCCTGGCAGCAGGCAGCAGGCAGCAAGACAATAGACCTAGCTTTAACATTCTGACATGACATACTTGACTTTGACTTGACATATTCTTGTTTTCACTAAGCAACTCATCTATTAAACTATTCCATCTACTTTTTAACATGTAGGTTGATGAGTTGATGAGTTTCGCTAAACTGTCAGATGTTGAAAAGACACACATGTCCGAATTTAGGTGAATACTAAAAGGGAGACGGCCTAAATGATTGTCGGCAACAACACTGGTTTTAGCCATGAAGCAAGTGTTCACAGCCTCCGATGTTTGTCAAAAAAATTAGCATATCCACATGTTTGTAGTGACACGGGAACTTTGATGGCACAGACGTCACAGAAACACTGAAGTCGACTATGTGCTTGCTTGGCGGGGGAGGCTTTGTCTAAATTTCTGATCCCTGATCATTTCCTTAAGTTATGAAGGTAAAACGATAGTCGAATTAACTATTCGAATATCTATGGTAGATTGAATATGTAACTATTGGGGCTGATGATATTGGGGATTGATGTGAGACTGAATCAAAATCATGGAGCTTATCATATGTTACCAATGGCTGCCAAACAGACCTGATACACCTTAGTACTAGACAGTTTAAAATGGCTGTAAGGTAGAGGTAGGATCTCCTGTCATCTAGAATCCTATTTGACTGTAGCTTCACAAAAATATTTAAATTACAGTAGCAGAACTGTAGAAGGGAATTTTTTGCTTTTCTGAAAAAATAATATACTATGTGATATTTGGACAGAACAAACTGCATGTACTAAAGTAGGCTACTGCACTTTAAAATAGAAATCCAATATTTTTGACACTCCGTTGTGTGTCAATGAATCTCTGGTTATGAAATGTTTTTTTTTAAATAAACTTGTAGGCCGGTATTGGCAGGTCAAACATTGGAGATCAGTATCGGCACAGAAAATTGCAATCCGTCCATCCTAGTAGTTAATGATACACTACAACCTGTTCTTAACCAAAACTTCAAACTTGACTCAGAGGTCCATACACATAATTATTACAGGGTAGAATAGTTTTAGAATATAAACTTTGCTAAGTGTAGATCTCATTATGGAGTCAGATCTAGGTTTCAGCATATCTCTCTCTCTCTCTCTCTCTCTCTCTCTCCTAATAAATATACCTGTAACCTAGCAACAGTGAGAAATGAGGTTCTTCCCCTCTAGCTCTTGCACAGTGACAGCTAGAGCTCAGTAACCAATTGCATGCAGAGGACACCTTCTCCCCTGGTAGCTTCTAGACCAATCAGCCTCTAAGACCCAGGAAACTGTCTGCCTCCACCTCACTCCCTCCTAGCCAGGCCCTGTGCCCCAGGATCCAGAGATCACACATGCACACAAGCATGCATCCATCACCACTCCAGTCATGCCCACATACTTAATTAGGTGCTGATTTGGTTATAGAAATCTGGTTATAGACTCCTCTGTCTGACATAGCCAGCATGTGATAGACAACGCATGGAAAAATCACACAGTGAACTATAAAAGTGGTTGAGTTGCTAAGAAAGTCACACTGTTCCTCCAAACATCCATCTTCAACTGCTTGTAGACATGCACTAATAAAGAAATAACAATTAAACAATTTGTTGTCCAATGTGTCCAGTGGTGATTAGAAAAACAAGACCATCCAAGCAAACAAGGTGGTTGCATCTCTGTCAGCCAGTCAGCTTTAAAAACAAATGCTGAGGCCCACAGCAGCCTCTGTACAAGCTTGGCCTACTAATCACACCAATTCGATGGCCAGTCATGCCTCACTGTGTTCCTTCATTACAATCCTTCCACACAATCTCTCAACTTCTCCTCTTCCTGCCCTGCCTCAAAACCAAGACAGTTAACCCTTTGAGTGTTGATCTGTTCCTCTGATAGATCAGAAGAAATATTTTCCATATCTCAATTCAAATCTGCTACAGTCATTTAATGAAACTTTTACAGGAATTGTAATCACCCTGCAAGTTCTTTACCTTGGAGTAAAGTTTGCCAGCTCTGTTTCGTTAGTTTGTTAGCATATATACAAAAATGCAGTTCAATTATGTCATATAAAAAGTATACATGTATATTGTATATTTTATAATTCTTCATATTCTATTTAACTAACAAGGTGTGAGAGTTACAAGGGTGTAAGTTACAACTTTACAGGAGAGCCAAAACAAAGAAAAGACTTAACTTCAACAATGACTTACTTGGGTGACAATATACTTCATAAGCAATACATTATACTTCATGTGAAAAAAAAATCTTTTTTTAAATGATGAAAAGGCATATACCTTTTTTGGCACCAAAAGGTTTCTCATTTTGCTAGCATTTCACTGTGTTGTCCTTGCATGGTGTGAACTGCTATAATATCATCTTCCAACATTTCAGATCAAGTCAAGTTATACACAATACATAGTGATGCATCTTTTGATCCTTTATTGGATCATCTTTTATAGAACATTTCACAGCATTTTGAAAGTGAATTATCTCACTGTGAAAGAACAATTAAGCCCACAACCAAATGCAGACTTTGCTCCATCCTTCCCCCTTTAAGTTCCAAGTCTGGAACACTGTCAGTAGCACAACTAACATCAGAGCACTGAAAAATATGAATTACTGACAAGACAATAAAAAGAGCACTTGTCTCTAGGAAACAGTAAAACACAAAATGGAATGACAAGTTATTGCTTTCACCTTCTATCAAATGGCTGCTTTACTATTTTTAAGAGTTTATCCACACAACAGGTAAAAAGGTAGACAGGCACTCTCTTGTCTGTCTCAACTTGAAAAAGTACATTTCGAAAAGTACGTTTCGAAAAGACAGGGCTCATGTGAGACATAACGCATTGTCAGTCACTCAATATGAGAAAAAAAGTCCTTGGCAATTGGATTTTTCACCCAATTGTGAAAAATCCAGCTTATTATACGGCTACTTGTCAAAATGAGGAAATAAAGGTAACACAGTGTCAATCATTTACAAACCAAACACACAACATAACAGACAAAGGACAGGCATATGGTCATGATTACACAAATCTTGATTTTGATCACCCTATAGCCTACGTTATACTCATATTCAGCTGTCACAATTATCAACTCAACAATATCCACGATATGTATACATATCAGACCATTGTAAAAAAATACAAACAGCAATACCATAAAATCAAGCTATGTTCCAAGCATGATCATTTCTGCATAAGAAAGAGCCATGACTTATGCTACTTTTACTCCAAAGCCCATATTGCTGTTTATTTTCTCTCCAACTCTCAAGTTTCCTTGAACCTGTCAAAACACTGTTCAATTGCCACGGACAAGACACAAGGAGAAGAGAAAAAGAGGGGGTGGAGGGGATCCCACCTCATATACCTTTGAATTTTAAGAGGCTTCTCTCCTTACTCTGATTTCTAAGCTTCTTGAGGAGAGGTGTATCAAAGCTTAAAACTAAAGAAATAATTTTTTTGTTGGTGTAGGTTAGGAGTGAAGAAATACAAAGCTGGGAAAAAACAAACAAACAAACAAAACTGCATTAAAGAGAGATATCAATTTCGCTGACTAATTCCTACTAATTATTCCAACACTGCTATTATTATTATTATTATTATTATTATTATTATTATTAAGAAGAAGAAGAAGAAGAACAACAATAATAATAAGAAGAAGATATTTTGGGGGGCCTTTGCCTTTATTCTTGTAGGACAGTAGAATGACATGAAATGAGGACTGGAAAATGACAGAGGTTCGGACTCAAACCCAGATCGCCGGGTTTATGGTATGCCTTGGCCCACAGAGCCACCGCACGCCCTAGACCTGCTGCTATTAATACATAACGTGTGATCTTGGAATACACACAACTGGTGTGAAAACTTGCCTCCATTGTTATCTCCAATGGCTGACAAAATTGTAAAATTGTACACATTATAACTTTATAATAACATCAAAACCTTATAATAACATTATAACTATCCGAGATGGACAAATTTCTTAATTGTATAATATCTGCTTACAGCTGTCTGTATGTTGTTCTAAACCATGCACATTCTTATTATGGTAAACTGAAGTCCTGCTTTATCATAGCTTCACACATTCACGAAGAAATATGCCAACTCTGGAAATTTTTATGTAGCAGAAAAGAAAGATGAAAAAAACTAAAATAAATGAAAATAGGCAGGTTAGGAATGAGGGACAATGACAGCATCAGCACATGGGAGGAACAGGGGAGCAGGTTGAAAAAAGTCCCTTTGTTCACCACTCAACACATAGTGAAGGGGGGTGGCAGAGCGCACAGGCCCTCAGGGAGGAAGATTCATGAAAGTGTCAAAGGAAAACAGATCAAGTGCACATGCAAAGCCACAAAGATGTAAATGGTGTTAAGTATCTCAAATGGACAGGTGAGGAATAAGGCAAAGAAAAAGAACCACCTTCTGAATATCACACATTTTTCCACAAAACAATGTCACCAATTAAAGATACGGATGGCTCCATAGATAGATCATAATAGTCTTATTTGAATCTGACTAACACTAGGGCATGGCGACAGCAGCAGAGAGGAAGTGAGAGAGAACAGAGGAAAAGAGGCAAAAGGAAACTGTCACAGAGTCAGAGACAAAGAGTAAAGTTGACAGAAGAGGAGACAGAGGACACTGGACCAGAGCAAAGATGAGGAGACTCAGGAAAGAACAGTACATTGCTGGCAATGGAGAAAGTCAAGACTGTCAAGACTACAAAAAGGTGAGAAATTGAAAGAATATGAAAGAAAAGGTGAAACTGAAAATGCATGTCTGCCAAAAACAATTTAAAGCTTTTTATGATGCAAACAGGGGAGGATTCTTCTGTTCATAACTGAATGGACACAACACCTCTGCCCCTGAGCCTCAATTCCACTGTACTATTTTGTTTATGTCTACTGAAAATGTACATGAATTGGCAGTGAAACCAAGCACAGTCGTAACCAAATCACCTGGCAGTCATTCTTAACACAGACAGATTTTCTTTTTTCCCTAAAAATACCCACACACTCACTTCTATAAGCTCTCAACAGAAAGTTGGATTAAACAAGCTGACCCTGCCCCACAAAGCTCTCATGAACATTTAACAAAGTGCTGTAAATTCATCCTAACAAAGATTCAATCTGATCAGATAACAGGACAAGCCTAATAACAGAGCGAGCAAAAGGGACAAGTGTTACACTGAAAAGAGGATGTACTGTAGATAGTTCACTGTGGAGTGGACCTGCTCCAGACAACCGAAAAGGACTGTGATTTAATATCAATCAATTAAAGCTTATTTTGTGCTTTTGGTGGCTAACAAAATGGTTGGCCTTGTTCTGAGTTCACCCCTCCCAGTTATGAAAACCAAATGAAATCAGTATCCTGGCTGAAAACCTTAACAGAGAAGCACACAGTTTTGGTGATGGCATACAGCTGTGCTTTTCAGTTTAATATAATCAATGTTTAAGAATTAAGGTTCATGTTGAAATATGAAATACTGCCAGACCATTTTTTTTTACTTTTTTAAATCTTATTTAGTCAGGTACAAAGAACATGGATCATAGCTTAGAAATCTAGACATAGCAGTCCTAGCAGTAGCAAATATTTTGTTCAGCAGATATGCCTAGCCACGCACCATAGGGCCTCAGTAAGTCTTCTACCAAGGTTTGGTAGGACCAATCACAATGCTCTACTTTTGTAGAGAATCACTGGGCATTGGCAGTGCAAAACAACTAAGATGGCTGTAGCCAAGGAAATTTTAATCGGTTTTGGCATTGACTTTGGAAGAGTTAGACTTGGGCTTTTCTTTAACAGTTGAACAGAAAAGGGCAAGTTATTAAGCGTTGCTCTGATTGGAACATTGCTAATTTATGCTAACCTATGCTAGCCTTGAACTAATAGCTGAGCAAATAGAGCTATAGGCTATCTGATATGTCTGGAACCTAAAATTGGACATTTTTTGTTGTTTTTGTGTTTCCTTTTTTAATTAATACTATTACCAATGAATAAATTATGATTTGGGGGGAAAAAGTACAAAATATTATCCTGTTTTAATACTAGGAACATTTGTAACTCCATTACCATGTAACTCCATAACTTGACACTTTCATGCATTGCAATATTATTACCATTACATATTTACATTATTAGCCCTGTATTATTTTTATATATTCTTCACAAAACACCTAAAGTTTAGTTTCAATCTTCTTTCACTCTCCTTTTTATCTTCTGTCTCTAGACTGTGGGCCATTGGGCATTGTAAATTTTTACTTACCCTGGCTCTCTACCATTGCAAGCAAGGGAGAAATCCAAGTTGCTTTTTGGACATACCTAACTTCTTTTTTTCTCTTTGTTTAAACCAATGCCATAAAAAAACATGTGGCTCCTACATAGGGTAGGTGGGAGAAATTGTGTCAGTAGAGCTACAGTATCCCAGTGAACATTTGTAAACATTTGAAGGCCCTTTTTTCATTGGCTCAGGAGAGTTATATACAGCCACAGAAATCCATGTATGAGAGATGTCCAGGGTTCAAAGCAAACTCTTAGATTTTTCCTTTTGACATCTGTAGACCAAAAGTCACAGGAGGACAACAGATTCTTTCTGAATTCTTCTCTGATTTATGTAAGCATTCTGTAAATTATGTGAATACACAGAAATCATTCAAGCAAATTCACAGCTAACATGAAAACAGAATACAGAATACAATCAGAACATACAAAAGAAGACAGTTCAATTAAATTCAAATAAAAATCAAGTTCAACTATTGTCAAACACCATATAGAACAAATCAAATCCTCCCACAATAAATTCAGAGAACCAACACTAACCCCTAGCATAATCACACGATAGCTAAACCAACTGGAGCAGCCTCTACCATAGCAACCCGAAACAAAAACAAATGAGCCATACGGAACTTACATCACAAAACAAGACTAGTGAGCTGTTCAGTCACAACTCAACTCTTGGAAAGGGCAAACAAATGGACCAAATCCACAAAACATGTCTCCAACTCTAGCTCTGCTGCAGTTCTTTTTCCAAGATCTTATAACCTAACTCAAATAGGTTTTTCTTCCTGTCACCTCTAATTCATATGCTTCTGTCTCCTTCTTTTTCATATTTTGCCCTTGCCCTAGCTGTTCCCTCTTTTTTCACTCAGTGCAGTTGTTTGAGCTTTCTCTGGCTTTCTCCACTTCCCCCAGGCAGATGTGCCTAGAAGCCAAGTCCTTACTGAACCAGGCTGACAGATACAACTAAATATTTAAGTGCTGGATGGACGCTTTGAGAAGCAGTCTAAACACACACACACACACACACACACAGAGAGAGAAACAGACAGAGAGGGTGAAAGAAAGAGAGGGTGAAGGAGAGAGAGAGCACATAATGAACTCTAAAACATTTTAAACAGTGCTTTACAGAGCATGTGCACCATTATAATAACTCTAGGCATAGATACTGCTAATTTTGACCTGTGCGAGATTATGACAGTTTAAGGCATGCACAGCATGACATCAAGTACATCAATATACAGAAATTACCACTCCATACAGAACAGCTGTGATATAGATTCTTTCCTCAAAAACTTGCCTAGATTCTTATAATATTGCGTATGTTCACTGCATTGACTGACAGTTATCACAAGGCCCAGAGAAATATTTTATTTAATTTTCTTTGTTGACTATTCTTATCCATTTTGCCTGCCTTTAAAAGAGATTGGTGCCGTTGCATGACATTCAGTCAGATCTAACGATCCATTCCAGACAGGAGGATCTCTGACTGACTGACAGGAATTCGATGACAGAATCAAAAATGCCACTACAAAGGCATTCAGAGATGAAGAGGGGAAAACAATGCCTCTCAAAGGGCACAAGAGCAGACAAAACAAGCACAGCTTTAGGACAGAATATAAACCATCATGTCCAGTGATGAGGTGCAGGTATTGATTGATTCCCAAAGCTCCCTCCTAAAAGTCTTGCAAGCACGGCTTAAGCATTCTAACTAAGCCTGACATAATCAGGCAATAAGCGCGCATGTGCTCGTCTCAGCCCTCAGGCTATAAAATGCAGGTGCATGCGCGTCATCTTCCTCTTTCACCTTTCAGCATCCTCTGACTGTGTGATACTCTTTACAACTTTCTGCCAAGACTACCTGATGGCAACTGAACTCCACCTCTGGCTAACGCTGGACGACCTCCCAGACTGCAAACGTGACCCACTCCTCGACGCCCAACTCACTGCCTCTGGGCTGTTCGGGGCTGCAGTTGAAGCAATGAGGGAGAGATTCAAAGCCATGCGGAAGTACAGGGAGGCGCTGAGTAGCCTTCTCCCCCACCGTGAAGCCAATCCACACACCTGGCAATGTAGCCAGCCAAAATGTCCCAAAGGTGGCATCTCGTGTTCTCCTTCAGAACCAAGGTTATATGCCATAAGCTTACATTTAGTTTGACAGTTCGCTTCAGCCACAATGATACAATATTAGCTCTGGACGCTTTTTACTAGACAATGTTGCTATGGCACCCTTGCTAACATACTGCCAAGTTTAGTTTAGTATGGAAACTGACTTCAAAATTAGTCAGTGCCAGTACTTAATTTGGTTGGCTTTTGTCAAGTTCATGCAGAATCAGACTGTCTTAACTTACTAAGCAGTGCGGTTAGCTTTGTCTATTTTTGGCTATTATATACCTTTTTTTTTTCAAATGAAAAAGTAACAACATGAAGAAGTTGACGTATGTGTGTGAAAATAGTCTATAAGAACTAAAATAGTATTTTTTATGAGGATTTTTCCCTTAAGTGGACAAATAACAACTGTCCCTGTATAAGGCTGAAAATTGAGTATAAGCCATTATGTCTATTTTTTCTCATTGTGTCTAAGTCTACCTAAACACCAGTAGATTCTTCATCTTTGCACAGTAAGAAGTAATAACCTGAATAATGTGTTACACATAATACATACATAATATATAACACATAATAAATACTGTCTATTGATTCAAATAGTTAATAATATCAAACTGTTTGTTTCTAAGGTAAATTTATTGCAAACAAGTGCAACAATTGTACAGTTGTCCAAAATGATTATATCCTCATATCAGACATTGATATACTTGTCAAATAATATATATTCAGTCATAAACATTGCTTTCCACCATTGTTGGCTATCAATCAACCCATTGAATTGCAAATGCCACTCAACAAAAGTATGCAATGGCTATCAAGATTGCAGGATGTGGATTAAAAAAAATGGCATCTTCAGACCTGAGTGATTGCACAGGTTGTCTAGTTGTGTCTGGCTGATGTAATCCAATTTGTCATGCCTTACCAACAGTCATCTATTATTCAAAACTATCAACAGATTTTCAACCAACAGTTTTCTTGTGTCCAGCACCTTACATGTCAGTTCTGATGCCATTTCAGCATCCATATTTAACAATATACTTATTTGGCATGACTTCCTATCAACTGTGTTTTTTAACATGTTGAACGACTAACAGTGCCTTGAGTGCCTTACCAACAGTCATCTATTATTCAAAACTATCAACAGATTTTCAACCAACAGTTTTCTTGTGTCCAGCACCTTACATGTCAGTTCTGACGCCATTTCAGCATCCGTATTTAACAATATACTTATTTGGCATGACTTCCTATCAACTGTGTTTTTTAACATGTTGAACGACTAACAGTGCCTTGAGTTTGTGCCAGTCAAATATCCTCAGGCAAGCTTACTAAATCTATCCCTGTCCCTTTTTGTTTTCCATGTCTGCCTATCCATCTGTTCCTGCTCTATGGAGAAGTTTATCCATTGGCGGCCTGGCTGTCTGTCTCTCTGTTTGTTGATTGTCAGGACCAAATGTCTCTGTTCATTCACAATCTACTCCCTTTACTCTCCCCCCTGGCCTACAGTGAAGCCACACACAGAGGCAGTGCATTGCTGTTTTTATGCTGAGCGAAACCTCTCAACAGTGCCTTTCATTTTATGTTTTTCCAGGCAGTCTCTGTCCCTTTCAGACCTTCTCCTTCAAGTGCATGAGTATCCTGGCTGTGAAATGATGAAAGACAAGAGAGAGGAAGAGAGAAGGAAGCAGAAGGAGAGGTGGTCTGAGGCCTGCTGCTCCCGTCTCAGAAACAGTGGGACGCTTCCTCTCTCTAGGCTTTCAGTAACTAGATACTTTGCGCTCCCAGTTTTTCCAGTCTCTTGAATCCTCCCATTACTCCCTCCCAACCCAAGAAACCCTCCCTTTACCCAGAAGTCCCATCTGTGGCTGGCAGGCAGAGGGGCTCACCAGCTTAGACATCAAACAGTCTCCAGTCCACCCTGGGGCTACAAGGCCAGGAGAGAAGAGTGACATTGAGGTAGCAGCCAGCCAGGCAATCGGCCCAGGGCCATCCATCGGGGCTTCCACAGCCTGTCACCATCATATAATCCATATAAAGAATAAGGAAGTTTGTAATGATGTTCAACACACTTGGAGTAACAAGACTAGAGGGGAAATCAAAGAAAGCTGCTCCAGCTGTTTCCCATATCTGACTGCTCAGAGAGATGTATAGGCAACTGGCCTGGGAAAGGGTAATGTTTCCTCTCCATAAAGGAGGAGGAAACAGTAGTAGGAAAATAAGACTTAACATTCACATATTCTTGTCAGTACACAAGCATGTTCAGCTGCAGCTCTGTGATGGCATATGCAAATTGTCTTATCTTAAGTGTCAAGCGAGAACACTGTTCTGCACACGGGTGTTACTGTAAAGCATGGCGTTGCCATAGCTACCAGAAGGATGACAGGGTCACAGGGTGATGCAGAGTGTTCTTCTCACAGCTGGACCACCCAGGACCACCAGGCTGCTCGTTACTTTCAATTACAGTGATACTTGTAGGCACACAGGGATATGTTTATCTGGCCATTTACTCTTTATTAGGATCACTAATGACCTGGGGATTTGGGGCTTCACACCCCTATCTGCTCTTCCCACATCCACATCAATACATACATGTAGTACGTATATATCCCTCTCACACACACCTATACTGCTCACATCACACACTGCTCAACACTGCTCGAGGCTACAATGTAATGTGCAGACCAGTGATGGGTAGAATATTGAAAATCTGTACAAGTACACTTCTTTCTAAAAGAACTCAAGAGTAAAAAACGTGATCAAGTTACTCAAATTACAAATTACTTTTAATTTTCATATACTGCAGATAATGATGAAATTGGAAGACAAGATTTTATATGCAGAAACAGTGATCGGCTTTGGCAGGCACTTCATGAATATGTTGTCCTCTCTTCTGCTTTTAAGGTTCAACTCACGAGAGAATTTGAAATACTTGGTCTAACTAAAGTTTCATCAAAATGAATTTATTTGGGTAAAAAGTAGATTACTTTCTAAAATATGTACTCGAGTAAGAGTAAATTATGGCCAAGAAAAAAGGAGTATGAAGCATACACGTTACACACTTTTGCTCATACTACGTTACTGATGCATTACTACCCATCACTGGTGCAGACATATAGAGTAAAAGCAACTCATAAGTTCACAAACACACACATAATTAAACTTCACTTTGAGGTACATTGTGGCAAAGTCTGCAGCAAAAGGCCTATAGCTACTTTGTGATTGACCTGTTTACCTCTCTCAACTCATCCTTCCAACATATTTTAATGAGCGAAGCTATGCAGCCTCGTTCATCTTCTCCTCTGATGGCCTTCACCACGCTCACACTGCACATCTCCCTTGTATTTTTCTCTGAAAGTCTCCAACAGGTTATTTATATCTGTGCCGAAGGAGAGGTGGAAAAGGGCTGCTCTCTCCACCACATTGGGCTTTGAATGCCAGCTGTGCGCCCAGACAAAGGCACAGTGATGGTAGAGCCCTCGCACATTAACAATCCACAGCCACCTCCCTTGCAGACCACAGAACCTGTATCAAACATCGACCAGGCATTTTCTTTGGAGTTGTGTGAAGCACACAAGCAAAATGTATATGGAGAATTATGATACCTCTCACAGTTAAGGGCACAAATGAATGAAATGAATTACATGTATACAATTATACATTATTACATTATATGTATACAACTGTACACAATTATACATTACTACAATTATATCTATACAACTGTATGTAGTAAGCAAATTTGAACATAATATTTTTAGACTCAATGGCCCACAGACTTTACTGATGCTGTTAAGTGTTTGAGCTTGCAAGGCTGTGAGTGTTCAGCTTGTGTATGATTGGGACACCACCTCTGACAGACTGTTCAATTAAGCAGACACATTTCTGTTTCCGTTTTATGGCAATTGTTTACTGACATTTTCTAAATGTTTCATGCCTCCCTTGTGTTTCACCTCAAACTGTGGGTTATTAATTTGGAAAAATCTGACATGCCACCTTTTGGAAAAGGCTCAGAAACTCCCAACTAGCACCACCATAGCCACAGTTTCACTCCTACTTACACCAAATGAAGACCCAACGTTGCCATCCAGTAAGTGCCCTATATCCCTCCTTAACGTAGATAAATAAAATAATCACCAAAGCATTAGCTCATAGATTAGAAGAGGTTACCCTATATATTATCCATCCAGATCAAACTGGTTTCATTAAAGATAGAACATCATCCTCAAGCTCATAGACTGTTTAACATAATACACCACTCAACTTTACAAGGAAAAAACGTAATAGCAACCCCCAGAAAAGGCCTTTGATATAGTTAACTGGAGATTCCTGTTTTCCACATTAGGGAGTTTTGGTTTGGGGGGATCATTTATTAATCAATTAATCATCTATCTGCTAAATGCATAAATGTAAATGTATTAATTGGATCAGAATTCTTTACACCTCACTTCTGCCACAGTTGTCACCAATTGACTAACATCACATAGGTTCATTCTGCATCAGTGGACTAGAAAAGAATGCCCACTCTTCCCCTCACTATTTACCATCTTCTTTGAGCCTTTAGCTGCTGCTATCCAACAGAACTCAAATCAAAGGAGTTCAAACCCTAAATTTACATAATAAAATCAGCCTCTATGCCGATGATATTCTTCTTTTCCTACAAGACCCCCCATTATCTGTTACACATTTTCTAACATTTCAGAGTATTTAATCAACTGTAATTCTTCCATGATACGAAAGGTCCCCTTTCACCTATTCCACTATTTTCCTTTCATATCATATACTTGGGGATGAAACCCACAGGCTGTCAGACTTATTTGGACTTATTTTAACCCTCTACTCAAATCAATTGATAATGCATCTTCAGCATTGGATGAACCTACCATTATCCATCAGAGGCAGAATATCAGTCATCAAAATGACAGTATTACCCAAATTAATTTATTCTCAATGATCCCAACACTGCCTACCACCTCCTGGTTTAAATCACTAGACTGAACTGTCACCAAATTCTACTGGAAAAACAAAACACCAAGAATCAAATTAGCTACTGTCCAAAAATCTAAAACACAAGGAGGTCTGGTGGCACCACATTTCTATCATCACGCTTTGGCCAATGAGGTCCAATATATACATAAATGGATTTATCCCACCCCTACAGAAAGCATCTGGCTAGATTTAGAACTAACCACCTGCTAGAATATTCACATCTCATACCTACCTTTCTGCAGTCAGTCAATCAAAGAAATACCCAGCCTACGAATCACCAACGATAACATTAGTTCTGACAGCCCGGTGGAAATTTTTATCACATTACAAAAACACCTATATCACCATCAGAATTCACCCCTATCTGGAACAATCCTGATTTCACTGCTAATATGAAACCACTTCATTTCCACACATAGAGGCAGAAGGGTATCATACACCTACAACATCTTTCAGCTATCTAATCAAAAACTGATATGCAGACTGCCAACCCGGACCTCCCCCAACCAATCCTAGAGCTGACCAATATATTCTCTTCCAAAAAATTCTCTCCAAAATATACAGACTAATATCACAATCTGAAAACACATTGGGACTACCATATTGACAATGGGAATGAGATCTGTCCATTACTCTTGATGTCAGTTTCTGGACCAAACATTTACCACATGACAAAAAATGTCTGTGCTAGCGGTGGACATATTAAAAGCTTAAAGTGTAGTGTAGCAAAGGAAAGAATGAGCCTTTATCTTGACGTGAAATGGCAATGTGACGATTTTTGTACTTTATTTGTGTGATTTGTAGGCTAGGCCCACTCTGTGCACATGGTAGTCCTGACAGAGTAGGGGTAACACAACTGACTAGCAACTGTCTTGTCTAATGTCTTGATTAATTGAAGACATTAGTTCACACAGACATTAGTCATTAGTCAGACATTAGTCTTGATTTTTTACGCAATACACTTTCCTATGCCTGTGTGAAGTTGTTAACAGCAGCACCAATCCATTTTTTTGTATTTTAAGCACAGAGTAGAAATACTTTCTGAAATTACCTGTCTATTTGATGATGTTTGATGAGTTTCAGGTTTGGTAAATAGGACCTAAAAGGAGAGGGTGTAGAGTACAACTTCAGCGAGCTCGCAAAGGCAAACACAACGCTAACAGCACCAACCAGAGAACATGTGGCCCTGAGACACTTGCATGGCAGAATCTTTTGAAAATACTGTGCAATCACATGCTGAATGTGTGGATATTCAGAATGTTTTTATTTAAAAACACAGTGCATCCTGAATTGTGCATTATGAGACAGGTAAGATGTAGAAAACACCTTCCAGTTGGTTCTGCCTTGTGTTGTGTTCATCTGGACCACAGTCAGATGTGCTATGAGGCTAAGGATGCATCCAACCCCAGCTGTCAGAGCCATGACAAATGGCATGGAAAATGAGTAGCAGTATCAGTAATCCAATAGCTCCAGCACACAGAAAGAGTAATTAAATACTCTCATTAGGTCACATATTTGATTATGTGCAACTCTGCCGAGTGCATAATAATGACTTCCATCTCTAGGGAGACAGACAACGAGGGTGTTGGTCAATGTGATTAGCACAAGAAAGAAAGAAAGAAAGACAAAGAAAGATAAACAGACTTCTGTCAGAGATGTGTTGGTGAACCATTTTATGTTCATGTTATTGTAATACATAATTTTTTTCCAAATATTAACGGTCGATTCATAGTCAATGCAAGACACACAACACATCATGGTGTTCTTGCGTAGCAAAGTTATAATGCATTGCAACACTATGTGTCATAACATGGGAGCCAATAGAAGCGCAGCAAACAGCAAGTGATCAGATTAACTATGTGTGTGAGGTTGCGTTCACATTGACAATGAATTATTTCCATCCAAGTGTTGTAAAAGGTTTGCATATGAGTTGAATTTGCTGAATATGCTGTATAAGCCCCAGCCTACAACAGATTGGCATATACTAATTTATCACTGTGTTTGACCTGACCAGAATATACAGTATCTGAGTAGCCTATGCCATTCTCATACAGAAAAGCTGCCATGCTGTTCTTCTAAATCCTGATAAGGGTGTCAATATGTCAATGTAAATGGGTGGTGTAGTACCCAGCTTGACAAATTGGGCTTTACTCCAGCACTCATGATAAGGGAGGCAAAAATAAGCCAGGCTCTTAAGAAAGTTTAAGGTCAGTCACAAAGGCAATAAAGTAGCATTAAACACAGGTATATTCAGTGACTGACATATGTAACAGATAGGAAAGGGTGAAAATTGAGGTGGGAGTTTAAATCCCCTATGAAGCAATAGCTCTGATGTAGCATCTCATCTTACTGTTAGGCCTGTGGCCTCCTCCAGAAGTAGACAATGTGTGCTGCTAACAGGGACAGGGGGTAGTCACACCACTGACATGCCAAGCTGCAATTGTGTGAGAAGTGTCATATGCTTCACTGCATGTGCATACAAATTTATAAATGCACTTGCGCGCACACGCACACACACACACACACCCCCCTACCTATCTGGACAAACAAGCTCAGCTCAGAAAAACAACTAGACAGTTTATGCATTGCCTGAGAGGGTGTTAAGTCTCTGAAAGTGAAAACTCATGTACACCTTTCATACCCGACACCTTGTTAGCACAAGCACAAATTCAAATTTCCCTTTTGTAAGTCTGAGGGTGGACTGATTTATCACTCGCTAATTTAACTGATGTTTTATCACTCATCATACATCATTGTTGCAACTAAAATCACATAAAATTCAGTGATAAAATCTGTGGCACCACTGAATGTAAATTCAGAATCAGTCCTTTCTTTTCTATTCCCTTTTTATTTGGTTGACCATCTTAAGCAATGCGTATCGTCTCCCAGAATTGAGGCAGCATTAGTCTTATGGCATCTGCAGTATTGCTGCAAACAACAAAACAACAAAGGTTGTGGGGAAAAAGGGGAAGCTTTTACATTTCACACCTGGAAAGATTTTCCCACCTGGGGGGCTAGTGGCACACCACATTTGTCATTCTGTACTATGAGCAAGAGATGTGTGCAACTGAATCACATGTCAACATGACACACACTTACCTACTATTGTTTTTACTGTTACTGTTACTATTATTAATATTGAGCACAAATCCAGACATTTTTGCATCGCCTATATGGACACACCAGTAAGCAGTCCAACATATGTTCTGGACACTGCAGGGCTACATCATAACACTTCATACATCATAATGCTCTATTTTCACAATCATATGCGCATTGTCTAAAGTCTGTCGTGCAAGTTGCTTTTGGGGCGTTCCCGACACAATTTGGTATTTTGACAGCAGGAAAAGCTAACATTGCGCCAGGCGCATGGTTCAAAAGGGTTGGTCTTAAACTACTTCATTAGTCATGGGTGTGTTTTGGGCGTAACATACAATTAACCAATCAGGATTTATACTCTCATTCCCTTTAAAAGCCAGCGGCGCTATTACGATGGCAAATTTATCCGGAAGACAGGAGCGTTTTTCAATGGAGGAGACCGATCTGCTAGTGCGTGAGGTAAAAGCGCATGAACAGGTTATCTTCAGGGATGGAAAGAATGCTAATGCCAATGCAACTTATGAACTTACATGATAATGTGGAGGTGTAGCGTAATATCACCATTTCCTGTTCTTTACACCCGTTCTTCACAGGTGTATTTAAGTATGTATGTGTCGGCCACTATTGGTTAAACAACCAATTAGTTTTACCACCATTACTTATCCATGATTACAGCAATGTGAATCTTAAATAACTAAATTAATAATATTGTGATATATGTGATGTACATTTATATTTCATATTTCCAGGGACTCCCATATTTTTTTTCTCCACATGAAAAACTTTTGTATAAACCCTGCTGCGCGCTCCTGCTGATGAGAGACGCAGGGTGTGCGTGCATTATGCACGCTTTCATATCCCAAAGCGCTGTGCGCCCCTAAAATATGCAAACAATGCGCAACTGACGACAGACCAGGGTTTTGTTGGTCACTGGCGGATTTAATTTTTGCGTCCTTATAATAGCATCTGGCACGCTTTGCACCAGACCACACCTCTTATTTCGCTGACACACCCGTGGTGGCGCAGTGTCATCTGCTATCTAGACAACGTGATTTTTTTCCTGAAAAAATGAACAATGCGCTGGCACAATGCGCAAGCTAAATCAAACTGGACTCTTAGTGGGCCAACTGAAGTCAAACAGTTAATTTCCTTAAGATGAGACTGAATTCCCTACAATTTTCCATATTGATTCCTAATTGATTAGCCAGCATTGAATGCC
Organism: Tenualosa thibaudeaui; assembly: GCA_027481765.1. Classification (NCBI taxonomy): domain Eukaryota; kingdom Metazoa; phylum Chordata; class Actinopteri; order Clupeiformes; family Clupeidae; genus Tenualosa; species Tenualosa thibaudeaui. The sequence continues at coordinate 1,600,272 of JAIFZK010000004.1, read as the reverse complement.
ATCTTGGTTATTCCTTTTCTGCTTCACTGTATTATTGTTGATAAAGCACCACCACAACCATAAATCACCTTGACCTGACTCTTCATCAGCGGGACATCCTGAGGGAAAGTGCTGAGACACCATCGTGCTTGTGTTGTTTGTGTACGTACTCACAAACACACACACACACATCCACATGCAAATGTACCAAATGTTTCCTCCACACAATACATTCACAAATATGTAAGCCCAACACTATCATATTGTTAGGCTACAAACACACACATATAAATCATGTTGCAATGGTGTCTTCCTTGGTAACGTCATCTTATATTAGTTCAAAAATAAAATATGAAATGAAGTCAGCTTTTAGGAAAGGTTTTAAAGAATTTGTTCCCAGTGTCTCACCAAGTTAGTTTGTCATCTAGCCAGGCCTAGAGCTTGATGCATGCTATCTTTTTTTATTTTAATAATAATTAAAATTTCCCAATCATTGTAACAACAAATGTGACATTCACGTATGTCTGAGTAAATTACAAAACATATGAGTAAATTACAAAACATAATACCTAGGACTTTAGATTTAGAATATGAGAAACACAAACACTAAAAAGTAATGTTAAATAACTGCACATTACATTACACTAGTGCAAACAGTGTTTCTGCAGCAATATTACATTTTAACATTATATTAAATTGTTCACAAACTGTCAACACAGACACAGTCCTGATTAAAGAATTGTTGTTAATGAATTACTCCTGTGTGTAACATACTGCTGTGATCATGCAAACATGTGTTTTAAATACACACTTTAGCTGTCAGCGTGCATGATTTATGCTGAGGTCCAGCACAAACATAATTGCACAGAAATGATGGACTTCATAATCTCCACACCTGGCTATATCTAACTTTTCACTGCTTCACTGCTAATGATATTATGGCACTTTGGGAAAGCTAGTGTTATGTAAGAGCAAATGTAATTAGCAACTAACCCAGCCAAATTAGACAGAAGACACACATCATCACTCATGCATCCCACAGACACACACAAAGACTTGTACACACATGACAACTGCTAGCACACACAAAGGTTTCTCTCTCATGTGTGTGCTTAGCAAGACATGAGCAGTGAAAGCTGACCTAAAGAACTGTAGCAAAAAATGCAGAAACATCTAGTGATTTTTTTTTTAATTCAAAAGTTCAAGAAAAGTCCAAATGGAATGCCTGAGAGTCACCACTTCTGATTTTTGGTAGATTTAAACATTGTCGCACACCCTACCATTGGAAGCCTCCTATCTCCCTCTCATTCTCCTCTATCTCACTTCTGGCTTTCAGCTCAAACTAGCCTTTATCTATCGGGAGTGTCAGTGGACATTACTCACACTTCATCTCCACCAGAAGCATCAGAGGATCGAGGCTGATTTAGCTTTAGCTTGATTTAGCATTTTAAATCAAACACTGAAATGGGCAGAATAGTGAAAAAAATACTGAAATATGTTTCTTGATAATGATGGATCATGCACTTAATGACACATTTTCTTTGCGACTGATCATAACAATGTTTGAAAACCATGAGATGTTCATAAGAGGGACTTTATGAACTATTTAAATTATGCTTTTGTACATACCATCCCCCAAAGTACTACATAGCAGGTTGCCAGGACTGCGAACTGTCTCAAAATAGAATACAAATATTGCAACTGACACTGGAATGGTTCTGGCCCTGATCTGAACATCCAAAAGATCAAAGATCTTTTCCAGTCAGCTGTTATTAGTGCCTAGTCCTAAGTATACTGCAGAGTTGTTCTTCACTTAAACATAAAGCCAATGAACAAGTACTACATAGCAGGTTGCCAGAACTGCGAACTGTCTCAAAATAGAATACAAATATTGCAACTGACACTGGAATGGTTCTGGCCCTGATCTGAACATCCAAAAGATCAAAGATCTTTTCCAGTCAGCTGTTATTAGTTCCTAGTCCTAAGTATACTGCAGAGTTGTTCTTCACTTAAACATAAAGCCAATGAACAATCCCAAGAAGAGTGATTAAAGAGGGTGGTGGTGCTCACGGGTGTGAAAATAGGTGGAGTAAGGTGTTTGTGTTTGGTGTGAAAAGCATGCAGAAAACCAAAACAATCAGATGAGAAAATACATTTGAATGTGGGGAAAAATACATTTGACAAAACATTATAATGGGAGAAAAAGAGCTTTTAAAGGTGAGGACACCTTTAAATAATGCGCAGAGGATAAACAACTCTTGACAATTTAGCAGATCCTAGCAACTGTAAATATTAGCACTACAGAACTAACATTAAATAGAATAATGATGAACACATTTGAAAAACAGCCTTGTAATTTACATCACTGGCGTGATTCTAATGCATTTCTGGGTGGCAGTCTGCATGAGAACAGCATATTTGAGTTTGCGGGCCTTAACAGTGAGTTTAGAGGACCTGTGGAGACTGGATCAGACCTAGGCTACCTTTTAACTCTAGATGAGGCCTCAGGGTTTGACCTCACGTGTAGATAACTCTTTGAAGTCGCCCCTCCCCCTACATGACTCTTCCATCATCAAAATGCAGTGAGAAAGTACGTTCTAGTATACCGTCCTTAAAAATGAAGATGCAGCCCTATGCTATACGGCAAGCATGCTTTGACTTTTACTTTGGTAATAAACATTTTGGCCATTTGAACCCTTAGAGGTGAACATGTGACAAACTAGAATTAAATCTTTGAGGCTTTTACTAGATTATAAATTACACTCTCTGTCACCTTTTTATAGAATTACTGAAAACTAAAAACATTTCTGTTTGAAATGAAGAAACTGACTTTAATAATGACCTTAAGAACATGAGGAAGAGTTCCTTAGACTCAAATACAATTGAGGAATAGCTGCTAATATTTTGTTGCCTGCTACCACAGAGTCCATGCCTCAGTGGGTTTAGGTTGGTGGCATGCAGAACACCAGCAGCATATTGGCCATAACATGTGGCTAACCACCATGTCATGAAATTTATTTTTCAGTCAAGATCTATAAGATTAAAATCCTGATTCCTGACTACTGATTGAAGCTGACACATCTTCTATATTTTTTGTTAGCGTTTTCCCCTGATATGCATATACTTTCCCTAATGGGAGACAGCTGGATATATTCCTTTTCTACAATTGAATCGCTATTATTCATCAACAGTATGGCAACAGAGAGCTGCAGTGTCAAAACAGCCCACATGTTGTGGCTATTTCTCATAGTTACCAAGCTTAAGTGGATTACCCACCGCCCCCTGCTCTCAGCAACTGATCTCACTGCATCATAATTCAGCAGCCCTAACAGTCAACACAGTCACACTAACCCTTTGGACAGACAGGGCTGGAAAAAATCCTTATGTGTGCGTGTGCATACATGCGCATACTTACTTGTGCATCCCTAAATACCGCAGAACTGCAGCATGTCAGCATAATAGTTACATACATTGAAACACAGGCTATCTGAATCAGGATCAGATCCAAGCATAGTAATATTCCTGCTGTCACGCAAGCCCACATGAACACACAATTGAAATTTAGATAGATTCAACCTGGGAGGCATTGCTGGAGAGATACCCTAAAGTGAAAGATGGGATGATGGGAAAAACCCTATACCTATGGCATATTGTTTTACAGTGCACAGCACACTGAAACTGTGCCATGTGAAATGTACACACGACTTTGCTTTCCTCTGTGTGAGAGAACATGCCACAGTGGAAAGCAAAATCACTGCATTGATTTGTATCATGTTGCTGCCACAGAAAAAAACAATGGGATTACGTTACACACTTTAATGATGATTTTTCTAAGGAGGAGGCTACACCAGGGACACTAGCAAGTAAGGGGTGCGGTTGATGATGACAAATATTTAGGCTACCTAGTAACCAATACATATATGCATTGGTTACTAGGTAGCCTACACACATACATTCACTTTTGTTTTGCCAATGCAAAAAGAAAAACCTGACTGTAAAAACAATAGTCCTCTATAATATTTTACTGGCTGCTCCTTGACTTCAGTTCAACTCCAACCCCAGTAAAACTATGGCACAGCACTCCATCTCTCTTTGCTCTAACTGTTGTAGATTTCCTGCCCTTGCAGCAGCAGCAGCTTGCATCTCAGCTGGATCTTTGACCTCCTCACTGCTGCCCTGCACACAAATGCACCCTTCTGGATCTCACACACTCCCTGGCACCCTCCAAAACATGCTAGCCAAGAACCAGCCAACTGATCTGACACAACATCTCTGTCATGATTCCCATGCACATGCAGTGAGCTATGAACTGCAGCATTCAGAGCGTGCAAAGCGAGGTTTCTCCCTCAAATAAAGGTATAGCAAAGCATATGCTGCACATACAGCATGATGTGTGATGAGCCCTTTTACCTCTACATTCATTTGAAATTGTGAAACTGGATGCCTTCTTTGGATTTTTCTGACCCAACATGAAGTTCACTTCATAACTTTTTGTTGACGGTTTACCGCAATAGTAAATTACGTAATTACTTAAATCTAGGTATCAAAAGTAGTTACATTACTGTTACACAGGGATGGCAAAAGTGCACTTTATTACACTATTGCACTTTCAACTTAAAATAGTGCAGTTTTTATGTTAGCAATATGCACTCTTGTGTTGTAGCTGTTGTAATTGTGTTGTAGCTTGAATGTTATCCTCTTTTGTTAGTGGCTTTGGATAAAAGTGTCTGGTAAATGCATAAATGTAAATGTAAAAGTACACATTATACTCTCACACTCATATTGAAATAGTTTTAAGTTGTTTTTTTTTAAATGTATGTTTTGTACATTTGTATTATTCTGTTGTCTCATCTAACTCTTCTAGTGCCAGCCATGATTTCAAAACTGCAACTTCATTACAGGTGGAGTCGGGTCTCTGCTTTTTCCTCACACTTGGTATTTCCTCATACTTTCTATTTCTGTTAAATACACATCAGCTTAACAGTTCTTTATTACATGTGATCCTACATTGGGGGATATCTCTAAGATGAAGGGGTGGATTATTCTGCATGCAACCCAAATGTAAGGGGTTGTGCACCTTTCCGACAGCACTGCAAGTGGTTTCCTATTTGCGAGGCACACTAAGCCGTGGGCCCATGGGAGAAGAGCACAGGGTTGAGGTATCCACAGCAACGGTGGATGGTCACACTGACAGGATGCCTAAAGACAGCATCAGCCATCAGAATTTACAGCCTGCAGACAGCCCCAGAGCAGGGGGTGGGGAGAACGGGGGAGGGGGCCAAACAAATTAGTCAAAAATGTAATTACAGTTAAAATTATTGACATCATAATAAGGAAAGGCATTGAGGCAAAATAAGAGAGACAGCGAAACTACAGGGCACATATATTGAGCAGGCAGTAGAAAACACTGTAGATCAGAAAAGGCTTTTCCGAGACAGAGAGAGCGAAGGATACACGCAATATGCTGTCACACACAGGCAAAAGACAGTCGGGAGAGCCTTGTCACATCCTATCTCCATCAAAGACGTGGGCTCATGCATCGGCAGCAACCCCCACTGCATCTTGAACATTACAATCACACACACACATGCACACACATACATTTTTTGTAGAACTCTGTTAGACGGTGAACGGTGGAAGGAGCAAAGTAACCTCACTTAAACATCAGGTAAGCAGATGGGTAGATGAATTATAGGCATTAAGGGGTCACAGAAGCAAAAAGCCATGGAGCAAAAAAAGATATCATTTAAGACATTAAATGACTTTACAGTATTTGGGACAGAATCACAGTAGGTCACAATGTAGTAATCACAATGATCAAAACCACAGAAGAAACTCCAGGGAGGACTAGCAGAACCTCAAAACAGTTGGACAGTCTTGTAAAAGCTAGGAAGGAATCTAACAGCAGATGATGGCAGGATGGGTCTGAGGTCCAGGATTAGGCTATATGCTGGACAGCTGAGGGGAGAGGATTACAAAGGGACTATCTAGGCCTCTCATGTCACCTGGGTGCTTCCGGGAAAAAAAAGAATCAATTCCCCAGATAATATCAGCAGCCTAGAGTGTCAAGCAGACCTGACAGACATTTTCAAACGATTGTGGTTATTCATTCGGTCCCACAGGGGACAGGGGACAGGGTGTGGGAATGAGGGGAGGTGGGTTGGGATGACAGTAAGAGAAATACTGCTGATGCTGATGGTGCCTGGTCCTCTCATGTACACACCTGCACTGAAACATCAAACACTGAGCTAGGCGAGCACAGCAGGGGGTCACCAGGGAGGACCAACATACAAGACAGCAACACAAATCTCTGATTCAGCAGGGCCTGGTCTCTTCAGATTGTTTGACTGTTATACACTAGGCCTGTACACATTAAACACAAGATGCTGTAAAATGCTGTATTCTGGATGCCCAGAATAGGTCTGTTTTCTTAAAGGAAAGTTTTAGAGACCAAAGAAAAAAATTTGTCCATTAATGTTTTTGTGATCAATGTTTTTAAGTATAGACACATAGGATAGTACAACACCTTCATATTGTGTTCTGTCAAATTACACCCATAGGCTACATTAAATCAACATCTGGCAGACAACCTAACATGAGGTTGGTTGGATGGCTTGGTCAATTATAATAATAAAGTAGGATGGCTTGGTCAATTATAATAATTTTTAAACCAATAGGTTAAAATCAAGTTCAGTTATCCTTCCTGAATAGTATGTATGCAGCAAGAAATCTGCCATGTGTGCAAGAAATCTGTGTGTGGATTTCTTTGCATCTCTGTCTGATAAACATCACATTTTCTGAGTTTAGCATTGAGTGTGAGGTAGTTTGGATTGGATGTGAAATGTGAGAGATACAGTACAACATTTAGTGGATAATGATGAGTTCAACAATAGGTGTGTTCGTAAAACTGTCATTGCGAGCACTCCGAGCACACTCTGGCACTTTGAAACCGTAAAATTTTGAGTGCTGATGGAATTCTCGTCCATTTATTCAGAGCACCACACTTTCATAGCGCACTCCAGGCAGACTCTTTCTGAAAGGACAGAGAATATGTCTATTGAAAACAGTAGCAGATGGTGTTTTGACAAAATAGACCAGATTCTGGATGAATTCGAATTAAAGATTCATTAAAGATTAATTGGTAATTTACAAAACTGGTCCCACAGTGTTCATTATCCTCACTATTGTCAAGCTATAAATATAAACCCCTAATTTAACCTGTTCTTTCTGTTCATGTACATTTTGATCTGTAAGACAACACTTGATAATTCATAGGGAAATAGAATGCTAATCTTATTCGAACTGTGGAGCCTTATCTCAATATCAGAGCAAACGTATTTATGAGCATAGCCAATATCAAAACTGACAACAGATGCAGTGTGCTTTAGGGTTGCAATGACTAATCTATTAGTTGTCAACTATTAAATTAATTTATAAATATTTGGCTAATCAACAAATCGGCTTGCATCATTTCCTTAACTTTTTCAAGCATGAATTATTAAAGGCATACCAGGCAAGTATACAATTTTTTAACACAGGTTGCCGATTCTTTGTAACTAACACCAATGTCCTAAATTCACACCAGTATATGTGGATGTGTTTGCAAACCAAAGAATAGGCACTAGCGATCATATTCGAAGAGTTATGTTGACTGATTTCACAAGCCTCGTAAGTTAGAGTTTCGGTTTTGTTTTACATGGGGGCACTGGGGCACAGCATCTTGCAAGCATTGTAAATCCACAAAGAAAGTTCAAAGTTCAAAGTTGCTTTTATTGTCAATTTCTTCACGTGTACTTGACATGCAAAGGAATCGAAATTACGTTTCCCACTATCCCATGCGTGTACGTGGACAACAGTAAACTGCAGATGCACAACAAGACAGGACAATTCTAGTCTATTCAATTCTAGTTTGTATAAATAAATAAGTGCAAGTAGCTTAAGGTTACTTTCGCCTAGTACTACTACCTAACATAACAGGTATGACAAGACAAGACATAGAGTACCCTTTACTTGGCATCTCCAATTGCCAACGCAACAGTTAATTTATGGCTTGGAAGTTCAAAACTTGCTTGATTCCTTGTCTGTTGGTCAAATCAATGGAAACTATGTGAGCAATTGCTAGCTGTAAAAAGTCAACATGATATACCATGGAATAAACCCACTCCTAGTGATGCATAGAATGCATCCCATCCAATCAGAAATTGAAAAATAGTTGAGCCAGGCCTACTTGTTGTATAATGCACTATAATATGGAATTCAACCAAGCACTGTTATAATCAAGAAAATTATCAAGAGATTAATCAACTATTAAAAACAAACATTAGTTGTAGACCCAGTGTGCCTGCAGCCACAAAAACCTTTAACAGGATGGTGACTGACAATGGATCCAGTGTGCACACTTTAGGCCAACACAGGTGAGCACATTTTGTACAGGTGTTTTTACTTCTTAGCAACAAAGACCTACTGAGCTGTTTAAACTCACTCACTGTTATTCTAACCGTAATGGCAAAATGGCAACATTTTAAGCACAAGTAGAGGACTTCATTAAATTGTGATGTTGAGTCAGAAAAATTACATTTGTTGCATACTAGTGAAATCACAAATATTCCTTTGCTATTGATGACTAGTCACTTCAGAAAAATCCCCATTCTGTTCTGACTCCCTGCTTGTGAATTGAAAGGCCTATTTCCATGGCAGTCGGTGAGACCCTATAATTATGGCAGTGGTGAGAGAGAGACACATTCCACCCCTCTAAGTGAGCCACTGACTAGCCAGCAATAGCGCTCTGATTGGGTAATTGTGTGTTTGAGAGCTACAGTGCAGGGTGGAACCTGTAATTGTAATCTGATCTGCCTATGTTGTGATGTGTTAATTCATTTCATTCTGAAGTCACACTGTTACACATAAAAATTCCAAAGGGGGTATAATTGTAAGGTCTCACAACACGTACACAGTATGAATGATTTTATCATTTTATCATGATAAAATGTCACCAATATCAGGCTTATTCAATGCAGAATTACATAGTAAGTTAGTTATGCATTGTACACCCCTCTGATCTTCACAAATTTTAATCTTGATTCTATATTTTAAATGATTCTCTTTCAATAGGAAACCAAGTATAGAGATATAACCTGTAACAGCCTGTGTACCATACATTCAATAAAGTGATCTATAGGCTACTACTAATAATTAATACTAACTAATGCAACTACCCTAACCCCTTGACTATCTTGTTAATCTTTTTTGTTAAAATCTGTTGAAAGTATGTGAAATTGTATGGATCCAAATTCTGACCAAGCTGAGATTTTCTACAACTCTGAACGACTGAACGACTGAACGACTGAATTCCCACTAGTGTATCAGCTGTGTTTTTTAACCACTTCCATTTCAGCGTGTATGTTAACAGGTTAGAGCATGCACGCTGCCTGTGTGGTTTGCACGATTCACACTGTACCATGCCCAAAAGGCAACTAGAGAATAGGATGCCTGTTTTTTCCATGAGAGGCAAGCAGTTGGAAGTGGCCTCATAGAAAGTGGCTGCAGCAGTGGTTTTGCTCTGGAAACATTTCTAGGTGAATATAAAGATGCAACCGCGCTGAAACAGCAATGTGTCGCTTATGCTCAGCTTGTGTTATGACTAGGTCATGGCAAGATATTTACAACCATCACTGTAGAATTATGACATGTTCATGTAATACATCAGAGGTGTGTTCAAATTCGCAAACATAGGCAAATGTTAGCGACAATGTTTCCTTTTTCCCGTTAGTTTTCCATGAATGTTTAAGAACACACAAACACAGTTTGAGGAGATAGTTCTCTGCAAACACCATACCACAGGAACACATGGGGAGCTGAATAGAGGTTTACTGTTGAGACAGTTACACACAATCATTTAAATTGATCAGTTCAGAGGAAACATCCTCTTTGAACATTAGCACATATTCCACCTGATTTAAATCAAGTATAAACTATTTCAAGAGGAGTGATCACAGACATATATACTGTGTTACAGGTCGTACCCCATTTGGGCATGTGTTTAGAACAGCACAGCAACAGATCTGGTATTACGAGACCACATTTCATACTTTTTCACAGATGCTTGCAATTAAACATAGACTTGCTATGCATAATAAGCTTGAAATTGGGGATTCACAATAGCGTAGACTGACACTGAATAAATGTCCATTTATTTTCTACCGGTAAGGCATCTGGAGAAAGAAGCAACAAAGTTTTGTGGCTGCATAGCTGAACAATGCTGATGACAGTCCTGCAGGCTGATTGATGGTTTTGAATCAAGCTGAATGTAACCACACCCCAGGAAAGATGAGGGTAGGAGGTGTAATTGTGGCAGGCGGTGGAGTGTATAAAAGGATTAGGCCTTGGACACTCTTCAGCACACCCATATACATGCCTGTCCCCTGGGGAGAAGCCAGTGGTGGCATTCTTCTGCAGACAACCAAAGATTGAAGCAGTATCATTCATCTTCTGAGGAACTCCTTCTTATTTCAGATAAAATAGCCATGGTAGTGCCCCATTAGCCAGTCTAGCACCACCTAGTACTACCTAGTATAGTGCCACCTAGTGCTCAATTTCTCATTTAGCTTTACCACTACGTCAGGAATCTGTCCACAGGCTTAGGTTCACACTGTCTCTGAGCTGTGCGGGCTAATCAGCGAACAGAGGGAGGGCTGAAAGCGATAACACTGAATTAAACAGTGTGTTCCAGAGCGTATCATACATCACGACCAAACAGTAGCGATTGGTTGAAGCATAAAATATCTGCCCACCATGGAGCAAGCGTGTGCCAGTGGATAGATTCCAAACGCTTTGCACAAAGTGAAACGATGCATCAGGCTAGTGCCCCATCACCCTAAAAGCCCTATTCCACCAACGCCCTTCACCATAAAAATTCATTATCAATAAAGACTGCAGTCAAGGGGGACATATCTTCACTAATGAAAGGTGTCTAACTACATTGTAGCAATATGAATATTTGAATTAAGTAATCTCACAGAGACTTCAATCAACATTGGCTACATTTTGGCCACATGAACTGTTTTCCCGCTCAGCTGCAAGCTGAAAGATTAAGGGAAAAACCATGAAAACATCTGGATGAAGTTCCAGTCAAGTTCCAACAAGAGGAGTTGACAATTCTTTCCTAATTGATCAAACAATGGAGAAGAATTGTCATGTAACTCAAATTTGGCCATTTGCAAAATCAGAAACTTTGCAAAGATTTGATTTTAAGACAGGGCAACCTCTGTCTCCTAGGCATTAATACACCTGTTGTTAAGGGAAACCCCTTTTTTGCATACAGCATTTCCATCACAACAACTCTATGTATGGCTTCATCCTGTCCTGAAAAAGGATAGAGTCCTCTGACTTGTCAGAAAGCACCACTTTTTCAGATGTCAAGACTTTATCCCCATTCCCATCTGCAAGCTCTGTCATCAGTGGACTAAAACCTTTGATTATGAGTGAGGTCTTTCACTGCTGCCACCTGTAATTCTTACTACCCTGTGCTTGCAATGGCGGGAAAGGAATTTTTGCAAGTCTGTATATTTTGTGGTAATGCTTTTAGGGGCAAGGAATGTGAACCCAAATGAACGTATGATACTAACTCAGTAATCTACACACGTTTTGTTTCATGGAAACTGTGGTAAATGAATGCCGATAAAAAAATTTGCTTGGTCATACTATATAAACTACTATAAAATTTTTAGCCAGGCAAACACATTGAAATAAGCAAGAATTTGCATACTGCGCTGGCAGCCAAATTTACTTGTTTTAAGTACAGCTATCCTTAGATTTACAATATTTTGGGCCATTTTTGCAATAGATAGATAGATAAGCTAATCAATAGATGCAAGGTAATCAACTATCAAATATAGTCAACTATTGCTTTCCACATATTATCAAGGCTGATGACATTAACAGGCCACTCACAATATACTTTGCTCAAACATAATGCTACTACAAAAGAATCAAATGCCTAGCATATCACCCTATAGGCTACACCTGAAGCAGGTTCACTTGTTTGTCACAGGAAACAATTTTTTCTTACCTTCTTTCAAGTGTGTTTTGCTTTTGTGCTCCTGGCTGTCCCTGTTGTAGAACAGCCTCATCTGAATCACAAACCCATGCTACTGATTATTCTTCATCAAGCATTATAGCCTATTCTTCTGCATGCTCATCCTTTTGCGAGCTTATGTTGCTTTTCTAAAAGCAGCAGTGCCAAAATGTAGATCTATCACCCACAACACGCTTTGTGCTCCTCCTTACCTGCCTCAGTAACATGACCATACCTTTGAGTAGCCAACATTTCAATAGCAGAATCCAGTTGATTTTTTTGCAGGGTGTGGGGAGCAATGGATAAACATATTAAATTGAAGTTAGGGCTTTGTAAATTCTAGGGGAAAGGACAAAATGGGCGGGAGATGAGTCCTAAATATGGGAGAAACACGGAAAAAAAACATGAGTGTTGGCAGGTATGAACATGGCACCTATTTGGCTAAATAAAGAGCTGACAGAAATGAGCCCTGTGAAACTTAATTTTGAAAACAGAAAAAGTGTTTAATTTCTAGCTTACATTACATGCCAATCATAGCTTAACAGTGGGTACTGACAACAGTTCAAGTGTAGTTGGTTTGTAACCTCGAAACAACAAAACTAGGAATATGATAATAATTTCCACTAACACCTTTAAATCTCTTTCACACTGACCATTTCTTAGTATTATTCATGTTTGCTTAAATATGCAGGCCTGATATTTTGAAGCCTGTACCCTTTCCCATACTTGTACTTCCTATTATATGGAGACGGTTCACCTTCCCCAGAAAGGGACGGGGACATGTTTTTGTGACTCAGTTCCCAGATGTGCCATTCCAAACCAACCCCCTTGCCACACCCCAGCATTTTTATTTTGTCAGAAAGATCAAGGCTAAACCTAAATCGAACCTAAAAAACAATTATTTCTTAATCAAATATCAAATATTCTGCATTTGCTTATTTATTAATGTTTTTGTTTTATTTTCTACAGAAAAAAAATTACTGGAACATAATCACTGACAAATAATGCCATCAATTGATGTTTTTTTCCAATTTATATCCTTGATAATATAGGAGGCTAACTAGAATCACTTGACATCAACTTCTAACAGTAGCCTCTCATTGTGGCATCAAAGAGAGCATTACAAGAAGATGTAGCCTATGTTTAAATATGTTTGCATACTATTGCATATTACCTCGTTAAACAAGCCTCATGAAAGTTACATTGAGGAATATCAGCTTTTTTTCAATTCAAAGTCATCAATGCTCTCCTTTACTGATTTGTAACACATGCTGATCTGAATGAACAAACTGAATGCTTTTCCCTACAGAAATTATTATGCTAATATTTTCACAACATGCTGCATTGCATCTTTATAGATGTCCATGATCTTCAGAAAGATCAAGTGATGCCCCATCACTTGCGCTATGTGTGAATTTCAGACACAGCAACATACAGATTAACTACTTCCCTAAGCAGTCCACTAAGAGTCCACTAACCACAAACACATACATACTGCAGCCTATGTGATACACACATCATGCAAAAGCATGGCATCACCATAGAGAGTAAAAGAAACGGACAGAGGGATCTGGTCATTTTCAGTGGGAGGCGGTGAAGGCAAATTTTTAGTTTTCTGTTGGGTCCAGTATCCTGTGCGCACGCAACGAACACAAACACAGTAACTTGGCTAGTATGTAGCTACAGGAATTCTGATGTACCACAGACAAAAATATTCTACTGTCTATGACACACCACTGACCTTAAGTGCTCCTAAGTATCTGACAGAACCTACCATCAACATACAGTAAATTCCCTCTTGTAGGCCTATGACAAAAAGTCACTAGTGGTCGCTACATTTGTGTTGTGATTTTTAGTATTATTCCAGATAAAAGTTTCTTACAAGGCAGTAACAAGACACATGGGATATGAAGCCTCATATACATTGTTGTATTTCTCTCGGGTACAACAATTCTTAAATCAAGGTAAAGGAGGCTTCACATGTGAAGTTATTTGATTTGACCGTGATGGTAAAATGAAGGAGAGTCTGTGGAATGCTAATGGCTACAGGGCCCCTTCCAGTTGGAACAGGGTACTACAACTACGAGTGTTCACCAACCCCCTTTGGTATCACATACCATCACAACTTCAAATCACATGCAAATACTCTCCACTACAGTCAGTGAAATTAGATAAAGATAACAGCAAACTAAATATGGAAAAGTCTGTCATTAACATTTCAATTTCAACAGTAACATGTTTTCTATGTATTCTATTCTTTCTATCTATCAGTAAACATAGTAAAGTAGTGAATAGCTTCTGAATCATCAGTTAAAACACCCAAGTCCATGCACCCTCTGACCACTAACTGTTCTCTATTTACTCTCTATTTTCCCCTCATCTTCAAGTATCTTTCATATGTGACAGTAGGCTTTAAGTAAACAAAAAATATAACATGGATGAATACACACATTTTGGCCTCAATCGCCTGTCATATGAAAAGTAATGCTTAAATTCAGTTCAAGCAGTGGTGCAGAAATTGCTTAGCCATATGGGGGCAAAACCAATTGGCCAGCTTAACATTACTACTAGAAACCGGCTACCATTGCTGTACTTTGCAAACTCTGCAGAATACCAAAATATTGCTAATATAATACGTAAAATATTCCCACATCGTGTGTGGGACAATTATAGTTGCTTGCGTTGTTCCGAGGATCCATGGTATTAGGCAGCAACATTGCTTTGATTTTGACACATTGACACATTGTCCCAGTTAGATAGATAGATAGATAGATAGATAGATAGATAGATAGAGAAGTTAGATTCACTAGGCACCATCATACTAAACTTCAAACTCTCATCATCTCTCTCGTCATCTATGATCAGGATGAACATACTGTATAGCACATCAAATGCCACAAGAACTCCTACCATCTCCCTACTAGCCATAGCAAATATAATATTATATTTCCATGGGCAAGACTGGCCACTTCTAGACCTAGTGACCTACATACACTTAAAAGCCTTCAAAAGCCAAACCAAGTGAATCACTTATTCATGCAAATGCAAATTCATCATTTTATTGTTTCGCCATGATCTAGGCAAACAGCCACTTGATTAGATAGATGCTAGTGATATTTTGCGGTACCAGGATTGAGTCATAGGCCTATTGATCAACATGCAAGAAATCCCCTTTTCATTGGTTTTCATTATATTGGGTAACCATTAGTACAAATGTGGTAACCAATGTGTCGAGAACTAACGAAAGGGGGCATGTTCATGGTCAGAACAACAAAGAATAAGTAGAATATTATACAAACAGGTCTACCTGTACAATATCTAAACTAACTAAAATATTTCAATAATGGAAGTTCATTCACTTCAATAATCGAGGTAAAAGTGAAATTTGTATATTATATATATTTATTACAGATAAAATTAAATATTTCAAGTAATTATTTGTGTTCACTTTGATGACTGGCTTACAGCCAAAGAAAACCCCAAATTCAAAAAACTAGAATAAAAAATCCTTGATCCCTGAACATCCTTGACAATAATCAATTTTTTTTTTATAAATCTGTAAATCTATAGGCCTATATCATAAAATATATTTGAAGTCTTTCTTTAAAGATAAAACAACTATTGCTGTGGTAAATGAATGAATGATGCGTAATGCAACATAGCCTAGCTGTGTGAGTTAACATTGTTTCAGTAGCATGGATGACCAGCTTTTTTGGTCTCCTATCAATTTTTGGTAAACTTTCACCAGGGCATATATAACTTAATGGCCATGCAGTCCCACAGATTAATTTCATTTCATGTCAAGTTCATGAACATTTCCCCAAAACTGGAGACAGGTGGACCTTTAATTTTAGATTCCTTTTAGTATTGCATTATCTGATCACCTTCTGTGTCATCAAGAAGTTACAACTTTCATCTTTAAGGTTAAACGTTATAACTGTCCTTTCTCAGTGTCTACATCTTGCTCACACAAAACTCTAATACAGATGGCCATAATATAGACAGATTCACACAGCACCTTGCAGATCCTGTCACCCCACGGACACACTTATATTAAGCAATGACAGAAAAACAAAACAACAAGAAAGGGTAAATCCCTGCTACAACTGTAACTGGTCCATGCAACCAAAATTTGGTGGATAAGCTGCAAAGAAAGGCCACTGCGTAGGCCACCAGTGTGTTTCTACCTTTTCTTCTTCTTCTTCCCATAAACCGCTTGGTAAAAAGCTGGTAAAAATTTGGCACACTAATTGGGCACACTCCTCTGATCATTCTTACCAAATTTCATGTTGGCACCACTTACCCTCTAGCGCCACCAACAGGTCAAAGTTGGAATGCATTCACATATGCAACTTTTGACCCCTGTGGCCCCAATTGGAACTGCAATCCTCTGACCAAGCCTATTTCAATGCACCCTATGACGTCAATTTCTGCCATTTGGGATTTTGTCGAAAGTGAAACAAAATTTTCAGCGTCACATAGTTTGTCCGATCAACACGAAACTTGGTACACATCTTCAGACTAAGCCTTGCAAAAAATGGTACCGTATTTTTGTCGGACTTTGAAATTCACCTGCTATGGGCAATCATATTCAACGGCAAAGCCACCAAACATGAAGTGACCTCATATCTCAGCAACGCTTTGACTTATTGCTACCAAACTTGGTCATATGATCCCTGACCCCTTCCAAAAAGGTCGCACCAAATTTGGTGCAGTTTGAGCACTAGTTGCAACTATAATTGGCAAAAATGTGTTTTGGCTCATATCTCATGATGTGTTTGGGTTAGCAACAAAATTCTAATGTGTAGTCATGCTGTGGGTTATCCCATTAGCTATTAGAGTTTCAAAAGCACTCTGCCACTACAGCCTATCATATTCGACAGTGAAGTTGCCAAACAGGAAGTGAACTCATATCTTGGCAATTCTTTAACATATCTTAACCAAACCCTGACCCCATCCCAAGGGGGCACAACAAATTTTAATGGGGTGCTATAATTAGCAAAAACATGTTTTGGCTCATATCTCATGATGTGTTTGGGTTAGAAACTGAATTCCAATGGTTGGTCATAATGTTTGTAGTTCTGTTGATGGTCCTTGCCCGCTTTCCATGTCAGCATGATAAGTTGGCCACTATATTGCATTTTATTAAAAACTGCAACTAATTTTTCACAGGCCACATATTTCATCCAATTATGATGAATCTTGACACAGATCTTCAGACCATGCCTGATCAATGTCAATAATCAGCCATCACAGCCAAACAAATTCAATAGCGAAGCTGCCAAACACAAAGTGGCCTTATATCTCAGCCAGACTTTGGCATATTAATATGAAATTTGCGATGAGTGCTTATGGACATCTGTCTGGCCTAGCTACATTCTGTTGCCATGGCAACTTTGGCCTGCTTTGCTGCTTGGCCACCTCATTGCTGCTTGTAGCTATATTTTTGTTATAAGACTATACAATGTAGAAAAGTCTAACAAATTTATACACAAACAAAGCCGTCTCAAGAGTATGGTCCACTATCTCAGTTCACTTTTATATGCAGACACCAGCATACAGTATATCAGTATGTATAACATTGTGTAGCCCACTTGAGAAACTTCATGAAACTTGGGCACGCACAGAGGCATAAATTGTATTTTTGAATAGAACAAAAAGCACAATGAACCTGGAAGAAAATACAGCAGGTGTTATGACAGCAAAATGGGTAAACGGGCTTTGCATGATGCCATTCATTAGCTCTATTCTGTGTAGCAGCCATAGCACACAATGGGTTGGACTCTTCACCACTGTGGGCATCATTATCATTTCAAAGTTCTCTAACTACAATGAGCATACATGCACACAACTAATGTCTCTGGAAAGAAACATCTTGTCCCATACTCCTATGACAATGACAAAAACAAATCTTCCTACACAGTCACAAGCAACAACAACAAATACAAATATACGTCAACACAGCTTTGACCTGCCTGCAGTAATACTGTGAGGACACAGCACTGAAAGACAAAGCCACACAAGAGGCCCATACATTTGTCAGAAAAGGATTTCAGAACTACTTTCAGGAAAGGAGTGGGTAATGGGTTTAGGTAGGGGGATGCTGAAGCTGACAGGAGATTGTTCATTCACTCACCAGGCCATCGCAGTTGCTTACAGCCACAGCAGCGCCCTGTGTGCCAATAACGTCTCCCACATAGACACAGCTGATGTGCAGGGGCTTTGTGCTTGAGCCCTCGCCCTGCCCCTTCCCCTCCATCTCGTCGCTCTGCCACTCCATCTTGGCTCCGGGAGCCACCAGTCGTGAGTTAAGTCTCAGACGCAGGTGTAAGTCCCGGCCGAAGATGGTGACATTGTAGTAGAGATGCTCCTGGTCACCGCTGTTGCTGTTGCTGTGACTGCTCGTCTCCTTTCCATCCAGGTCTTGGGTGTCACTGGCCGAACCCGCCTCTCTGCGCCAGCGCCTACGGAACTGCCCTCCACTCACCTGGCCAGATGAAACGGCGTGTGAGAGGAATCGGCCTTCTGCATCCGTGAGCATGGGCCTCACCAGTCCATAGTCCCCAAGCTTATGCTGCAGGGTGTCTGCAGAACAGGAAAAAGAAACACCATGAGTTGACAAGAAGTTCTAATGAATGAATATATTAATTGTTGTTCTTTTCAATCCCATGACACTGGCTTTACATAACCTAGGCCTACAGTTAGTGTCTTACTTTTATTTGTGATGACAGCATGACTGATGCAACATCACTTTCATATGCAAAAGTAACATTAATTATTTTATTAAGCAAACCCCCATGACTAATTGGCATGGAAATCTGTTGAAAATAGTGCAATAAGAGTAGGAAAGGAAAGCACAGATAATTCCCCTACAAGGGATTTACTCTTTAAGACTAATGCCATTACAGAACCCCAACCACCACCACCACACAAAAACCCCAGTCGTAGCCTAATATTCTGCCAGATTTACAAATGTGCGCACTAAACCATGATTATGCTGATGATTAGTTTCACTCACAGGTCACATTTCACACTGGAACATGCTATAAAATATGGCGGCAAACTCTGGTCATTCCAGCGGGAGAGCTTTCAAAATATGTTTTTTTTTTTCACCACTGAACCTACTACTGGGGTACTACCCTACTGTAACATACTCCATCACATCATATACATTATACGGTTTGTCGCGTTAGGCTACTCCGGACCAAACCCCACCCTGGAGCCAAGGACACCGACTCTCAGAGCAGAGCAGCGCGTGTAAATCGGGATATCAGCTCTGTGCTTGATGCACGGCTTTTACTTCAGCACTGCTCTCAGAACCCAAACTGAGAAGGCAAGGAGATCAAGGTGATAATTGCAGTCCTTACACGCTGAATAACATATTCTCACTGCCTCGGCACTCCCAGTGAGCTACTGATAACTCTCCCGATAGCTTCAAATTCCACTATTTAACTCAGAAACCACCTGCGCGTGCGTGAATAAGAAACACTCTTGTTTAGGACTCACACCTTGCTACATCAACAGCCTCCGAACATGCACAACATATTAGACAATTGTAAGACAGAGAGACATGGACAGAAATACACGTGTTACTGATTAGTTAGGTAACCATGATAGATGGTTATCTACCAGCGTAAACTGAAGAGCAGCATTATACACACCCATAGCATACATCACAATGATATGTCTGTCTCTGAACACATTTCAATGTAAAGGGTCAGTTCCTTGAAAGTTAACACTAATAGGACCTTCTTTTTCCTCAAAGAAATTGTAAATAGCACTGTGATGAAGAGGCGCATTATTCAAGTGTGGTAGCTCACATAGCCTATAATAATCTACATGTAGTCCATCACTGTAGCGCAGAACAATTTCACTTTAAACCTTATTGTGATTTAAATAAGCCATCTTGTCCTGTTTGAAATTACATCTGCTCTCACATTAGTAAGCAAACGTTCCGTGTTTTTTTCCCAAAAAAGGAAACATGTGCGGTGTCCGCTACCTGATAGCCAATGCTTACATTAATTGACAATTGGATGAAGCAGTTGTAGGCTAAAGCATTTAAGCATCAGATTTTAAGATAAGACTGTTGTTCAAATGTGGAAGTTGTGAAATTTTTATCTGAACCCTTTTGAATAGAGATGTTGGCCTAGGCTATGACTGTCCACCGGTAAGGTATTCCATAGTAGACAAAGAAACTGAGAAATATTGTGATTATGTCAATATTGCGATTCTTCCGATGTGATAGATCAATAATTGCACTAACCACAGTAGAAGATATTGTTGTAGTTACTATTCCTTGTGTTCAAGTTAATAGTCCTGTTATTCCAGATTATTCAATTATGCCCGTAGCGTATAGCATATCTCCTGTGAGATGAGGAGTGTAGCCTATACTTCAAAACATTGACTGATGACACAGCAGACAAAAACATTCCACGAGTGTTAAGTGCTGGGAATTCTTACAAATGTATACTCAAACACCTATGCTGACACAGTGGGGTGATGGACAGTACGAACACAAGCTTGTCACAGAACCAAGGTGAGAGTCGGACAAGGCTTTGTTCAGTACACTTCAGAGTGCTGACTGAAAGTGTATATTGATAAACTGACTCACATACCTATGCTACTGGAGATAAAGAGACCGCTCGTTTGCAGAAAGACCGGCAACATTATTAAAATGGTAAATCCGGGCGAAAGATCCATAGCAGCTCCGAACTGCGCGGGTGAGAGAGACGGACTTTGGGATCCAGCGTGTTGAAGTTCCCCGTGACCAGCAACCGCCACGCCAGCAACAGCCGCCTGCAACTTACTGCAAAGTGCACCAAGAGAGACCGCACTTCTCTCTCTCTCTCTCTTTCTCTCTCCCTCTGCCTCTACCCTACTGGGTCTACATGCACATGCACACACATTACACACGCGCGCGTTCTCACACGCGCCCACACACTGGCGCTCAACAGTACGGAAGGTTCAGAGAATTCCTCTCGCTTCAGGGCGTGGGGCGTTTGCACGATGTATTTGACCAATCATGAAAACTTTTCTGAAGTGATGGGTTAAATACTCATCTAAATACTCATCATACTCAAGTTCTTTTGTTATTGTCTCGTCTTAGCAAAGGTGAAAAACTCTGTGAACACGTAATTGTCATCTCCGCTGGGTCCGCTAAAATTCGAGGTTACATTACAGACCCCTTTACTAAAGCAGCACCATAAGGCACAAGGTCTGTCGATACAAGAGCTCCCCCTGTGGCTAGTAAATTACACAAAAGGTCAATGTCATTCTGAAGTAAGAAATGTAGTGAAATTAATATGTTTAGTGCTAAATTAATTTTGCATGTAGTTGTAGGCATACCATGCTAATTCCCCGCTGTTCATCGAGAGCTGAATTAGGCCTACATTTTTGTTGACTGTGTGTTCTACCATAGAAGACAAGTGTGAAAGGTTGACCAGTTTTGTATGATTGTTTAGTCTATTGCATACCCATTGTACAGATAAAATGGCAGGACTGATGTAGTTTGGTGAGAGCAATTCACAGAGATCATAGAAAATATGGTTAGGCCTTTCAAAAAATGATGCAGAAATTTGGCCCTGACCACAATTTAGACCCCTGCTCTGAATAAAAGAAGCATCATATCAAGCTCATCATGTGATGTGCACCTGCATTCACATAGCCAGGAAAATGTCACATATTTCTTAAATCCCATACTGAACGGCTACTGCTGAGCACCTTTGCTTCCCACTCTTTCCCCATCGCTGTGGCGTTGCCATGGTGACACCAAGCCCAGCGCCCTGAAAAGTACACTTCTAAGGATTGGAACACATTAATATCACTCCTCAGACAGCTCCTGTTTGTGTAATGCTATCACAGGAGCTCATCAAGGAGAAAAACTGAGAATAGCGCAAGGGAAGGAGGGAGTGTGTGCAGGTGTATGACTAACAGATTATATCTTGCAATTAGAAGATTTATAAAAAGCAAGTGCACAGAATTATCAATAGTGTGACTACAAGAAGGATGATGTAGGTGGTACAGATTCCATGTGATAGTAAAAGAAGTTTAATTCAGGTAAGAAAGAGTCTTAAAAGACAAACCTTAAAGGATAGTTTCAGTCATTTTCGACATGCAGCTTTATTGCTCAAACTTCCCGAGACTTGACAGTACCGAAGATGCAAGAAATTTTGGTACAACCCCTATAGGTCTCCTTGAACAGAGAATTAGTGTTGACAGCTAACCCGTAGGGGCAGGACTTGAAGCTTTGTATTTAGTGTCTTAACATACTCAAAATCTCACCCCAAAAACAATGGAACTGGATTGAACTATATTTAAGGGGACCTCTTCAGTACTTGCAAGTCTCTGGTACCTTGAGCAATAGAGCTGCATGTCAAAACTGACCGAAACTGCTCTTTAAAACTGAACTATGATGCTGAGGTCCTCTTCATGAAGATGCATCTTAAATAATGTACATACCTTTAGACAGTCACATCCTTTCCAGTTACATCACATCCATCAGAGATGCTTTATCTACAACTCTAACAAGTCTGATGAGTGGCATAACCTCTAACAGCATTTTGATACTCTCTTTCAGTCTCCATCAGATCTATCCTTTCCAGTCTCAGACGTATCGTTTGCAGTTAGCTAGGACCGCTTCTGCCTACAATGCAGGAGCTTGTGATACTTTGCTCTGTCATCTAATGATTATGTCCTCCTTGAATCTTTCTCGGTGTATTGAGCAAATTAATAACTGGATGTCACAAAATTATCGTCAGCTGAATACAGACAAAACTGAAGTAATTATGTTTGAAAAAAGGAGGAAAGTCTCAAGATCAACACTGTTCCTGACAAAAAGGGGATTAAAGCCAAAGATACTGTAATCTTGCCATCCTCATTGACAGTTATCTAGTTAAAAACTGTCATCTAAAATCATGTTTCCAGACAAAAACTGTATTTTGAGGAATTTTACATGTGAAAAATAGTTCCCTGCAACCTCTATAGTTTCAACTATGCCACTACATTTGACGACAGCGTGCCCCAAAAGTACACCACTACGTCATACCTTCCCGAGTTGAGGAGAGCATAATTCAGATAAGCATAATTTAAAGAGCATAATTATTTGAGGAGAGTATAATTCAGATATTCATAATTCAGATGCACAGCTTCTGGTCAGGACTACATTTCTGAGGTAGACAAATTTAGTGATTGATGAATCAGAAGCAAATCTTCCCCAACTCTTATGGAACAGTAGGCCTACAGTAGGCTATACAAGAATAAGCAGACAGACAAAATGTAGCCTACAACCTGAACATGACGTAACGTTAAACCAGGCTATTGCAGTGCAACATATTTTGCAAACAATAGCCTAGCTTACCAAATTAGGCTCAGAATGCCTGGTACTAATGGTGTGCTACTAGTAACAGTGTCAGTCCAATCCTTGTTAATGTGGGCAAGTGTATTTAGAGTGGGAAATTCTTCCAGTTAGGTTTGTAAGATCGGCTTGTTAGACGTTAGATCATTAACCTTCGTCTATCCAACGCAAAACATCAGACTTTATAGTCGCTTACTGAATGGTGGTGTTAATTTAGATTTTCCCATAACCCAGCTGAAAACTTTTTTGAAACTATTTTTGGAAGCAACATGGTGTTTTGCTTATCATATTCCGCACTTTTCACAGTTCATCACAAATGAGGTGTCAAATAATAAGTAACAACACAGGGGTGAGGCAGCTTGTGTGAAGACATACGATAGTATGTCCTCTAGATATGTAAGGCCATTATCCTGCTTCCTGTTGCAACTCATGTGTGTAAGGAATAGACATCAATTTAAAACAGAAAAGCTTGCAGCTCAGTTATAAAGAAACCTGTTCAGTTGCTGTACTACTTTCTTTTCAACGGTGGTTATAGCTGCAGTTCAACTGTTATAGTTACAGTAGTTATAGTATAGTTAGATAAGTAGGGATTGGTATCATTTGGGTCATACCAATACCGGCACTGCTTATCTTTTTTACTTCACTCTGTTTGAAGAATGAGGACTAATAGAGGCCTCTACACACCCTGTATAGCCTATAGTATAATCGTGAAATCACAAGAAAAAAATAAATCTTAAATTAAGAATCTCAAAAATTAGTAACTATGGCCATCAATGTCAATGTCAATAACATAAGAATTATATGTTTCAGAAAGGTTTACAGAATGAATAGTGCATATGCCTAGCAATTTAGATTTTTCTATATTAGGCCTATATTCTATATATATATATATATTTTTTAAAATGGATATGCTTCAGTCATTTACTTGGTAGGCTATGCAAAAGAAATAGCCTAATAGTCTAGGTGATTTGTGAAAAAAGTGTTACTTTTTCATAAAAGCATAAAATTTGATACACTTTGGTGCCAGACATTTTCAGAAATGGAGCCATCGCAAAAATGCCTTGTGGCATGCCATGGCGGCTGTTTTACTCTCTGCCATTACCGAATACTGTATTTTACATCATATCTCTTGAACTAAACAAGTAGATACAGAAAAGGTGATGGCAACCCCTATGTTTTGATGGTCAAGGATTATAATGACACCATACATGACACTGTATATGCCTCATGGTTGCCACAGCAACCATTTTTTTCTCTGCATAGCTGAATTGTGCTCTGCATCATATCAGAACCGGACATGATCATGAAGAGAAGTTGATACCCATATGTTTTGATGGTCAAGGATTAACATTATGCCATATATAAAATGCCTCATGGTTGCTGTGGAAACCATTTTTGCTCTCATCACAAAATAATAACGTGAATAGCTTGTGTTAAAATCAGTGATGCTGTATGAGGGAAATCCCAGCATCTATGAACCCGCCAGATTTTGTACCATCATCTGTTGAATGCATATTGTGCAAATTTGAATCCATGAGTTCATTAACCTGACAATACAGTGATTGTACGTTCATCAAGCAAAAGATTAGGTGAACCTTTTTAGTATGGGTTGTTCCCCTTTTGCCTTCAGAACTGTCTGAATTCTTCATGTCACTGATTCAACAAGGTGCTGGATTTTTGTTGACACTGACATGATTAAATTCAATTGCGCATGACTTACTGTATTACTGCATATTGTGTAATTTTAACTGGTTGCACATCTTCATGACACACTGCCCGCATCCCAAAGATGAAGCAAATTAAGGACAGAGATATGTTATTTTCAATGTTTCCTTTTTCAATGTTTTGGCTGGTGATCATCCTAGCCGGCTCTGCTGGTCATGCTAGCTTAACCTGTAATGTTCATCTTGACTAGCTTGACCACAACAGCAAGACTAACTTCATGCAAAGATGTAACCAGCATGTCCGACTGGTGTCCCAAACCAGATACCATTCTTTGATACCTTTCATTGACACTCAAAAGCTATGGCAACATTTTTGCATTTCTCGTAACACCCAATTTTAGTGAGCAAATTGTAGACTCAGTTTCCTTCTATTTGAGCTTTTTTCTTGACCACCTTCTGTAAACCCTATGTTAGTGTGTCAAAATCCCAGTAGTTCAACAGTTTCTGATACACTCAGATCGGCCCACCTGGCACCAACAAATATACCACATTCAAGGTCACTTACATTGCCTTTCTTCCCTGTTCTTCTGGATTTAAAATTCAGCGAATTATCTTGGACACATCCCTGACAAGAAAATTGTATGAATGTGGCAGGGATATTTGCATCTGGGTGAAAACATCTTGATGATGCCGGAAATCAGAGAGAATCGGCCCAGCTGGTTCAAACTAATTGGGGGAGATCAATGTAATATATAGGCTACAACTGTGTCCAGCATTAAATTTGTGTTTAGCAGTTTTCAGGTGTTGTTTTGTTGATTTCTTATTATTACCAGAATATTAGGCTATAGAAAATATCTTCTCATACAAACACTTCTCAACATAAAACAATAACTTGTAACTGTCTTATATCTATGGCAAAAATGACAAATTTAACATCCATCAGAGATCCTGTATCTACAACTCTAACAAGTCAGATGAGTGGCATAATGTCTAACAGCAATTTTATACTCTCTTTCAGTCTTCATCAGATCTATCCTTTCCAGTCTCCCTTCAGACGCATCCTTTCCAGAGCTCTCTGAAATGAAGGAATGCTATTTGTCCTTGGTGGGGTCAAACAAATGGCAACCATTTGTTTGGCATATATTAGCATGTTTTATGAGCACAGGGACATATTTTAATTGTGCTATTGAAAGGTTATGCTATTACAGATCTTATCAAGAGAGAACTTGGATGAATTCATGCATAAGGTTTCAGAGCAGATACACTCATTCATGGAATTCCTTTACAAAGAGGCACAAAAACATAGGCTCTTGTTGGTTTAGCCAAAATGTCCAAGGTGTGGCATGACAATTTGGTTCCAACTGTCACTACAGTTCTCTATTTATTTATATATGTATTTATTTCCTGCTTAAAAACTAAAATCAAATACAGAGAGGGTAAAAGCGGAGTAATTCAAATTCTTTAAATAATAGTTTTATTCACTCTTAGTGGTAAATGTTGCTGTCTTCTAATCAGTCTAGCCAACAGTGTACTAAGATTTTGATGTGGGAATATTATAAACCTACCAGATTTGTTGTAGTCAGCTGTTGGAATTTTTGCTGCTACGCCCAGGAGTATCACCAACATCACTAAAGAGCAGAGGACATTCATTTTGTGAGAGTTAGTATTTATTTAACATTCTGGCTGTATGTTGAATTTGTACACAGCTATGTTAATGCTTAAGGATTACCGTTGCTACCAGTTAACTTAGACCTGAAATTGGTAGGCTGTAATTTACTGGTAGGTCACTAAGTTGGAACAACAACATGCAAAACCGCTGGAGGAAAAATGCATTAGGTTAATGTTAATGCTGTGCAGATCAACAAAGTCCTATTCGCTACTCAAAATGGAATATGTACTACAATAAAAATTGGCCATTAAATGTATCTACATCAATTTTAAGTCTAACAAGGCAATTCATATCAATGTGTATTAAATTTATGGGCAATTTGTTCTGATTTCCATATTAAATGATTTGATGAATGTAAAAAAAGAATATCACTAATATGTAAATTACATTACTTTTTTATTGTCATGCAGGTGTGCATGCAGCAGCAGTGATGGGTATAGAAGCAGACTGTCTGGAGGATCTGGACCCATAGGCTATGTCTTCAGAGGACATGCGTATCCTGATGTGTCTTGAGGAGCCCCAAGTGCTCCTGACCCACAAAGCATGGTGTGCTACAATTCCAGTGACCTCAGCCTCAGCTGATATTTCTCCAGCCTTCACACCTTCAACATCCAGCTGAGCTGGCCAGAACCTAATGCGGACTGCAGTGACACAGGGCCAGTGCTAAGCACAAAAGTTGTACTACAGCTGCTCATTCAGGTAATGCCCATGTTAGCTCAGCTTTGCACTGAAAGGTGCCCCAACAGCCAGTGTCATATCTATACCACAACATTACTCATACTTTACTCAAACAGTACGTTCATTTATTCAGTTTTTCTTGTCTGATTGTGTGTCCTTTTCAGATGCTGACACTGATAGAGGAACCATAAAACCCACTAGACTGTTGCTGTAATTATATAGTATTTTTTAGGACAGGGATATAGACGGAGGCAGCCTACTTCCAGTCCAGAAGTCATTCAAGATTCAGTGTCTTATAATGTCTAATATGACTACTTTTACCAATAAATTATAATGAAATGCAATTTTGTACACACATAGACCTTGTAGGCCTAATTAGTAATAGCTATACAGGCTATTGGTACAATAATGTTAGACATATAAAATTAAACTATTAAAACTAATAAATGTATGAAATATTCAATTAAATACATGGATAATTTTGGACACTTCTGGGTGACTTTGACTATAATTTGGAAAATGTGTGAATATCATTTATTAGTGATGCAAAAAAACATCAACATCATTGATGCAAAACATCATGAAGCAGGCTAAGTTAACTCTGTTATGACTGAACTTACTTACATTAATTGTTTTACGGCAGTCATATATATCAGCAACAGTGTTGAGATGGCGGGATCTATACTACAATTCCAAGAACTCTATTGGACAATAACGACAAAATGTCATGCATATTGGATCCCAAGTGTAACTGCCCCTTCTATCTGCCACAAGAATAACAGGATATGAAGTTATCAATTCACAACTTAATGTGCAATAGCGGCAAGTAACAAGTTTTTTTTTCCTCCCTTAAATTCAAACATTGGATTTAGTTACAAAAACCCGGGTCCTCCCTCATCAGGGATCATTCAAATGCACGAAAAACCACCTACAACTACAATTTATTTAATTTTGCCGGCTAACCACTGGCTCACTGGATTAATAGTGAAGTTGCCCACAGTGAGTACCATGGAGACAGGGGAAGAAGTGGGGAACGGAACAGGAAGGGAGGAGAGAGAGAGAGGGAAAAGGAGAGAGAGAAGAAGGTCGAATTGAGGGATAAAGAGAGAATGTTTGGCTGATCTGTATGGTTTTACTGGATGGTCTTAGAGTTCAGAAATACAATGTGAGCTATTTGTTGAACTTTCTTCACTGCTCAGTTAGTGCCACTAGTTTCCAGAATGCTGGTGGTTCCATTGAGTAGGCCGATGTGGGAGCAACACTGCCCAGGAAGCACCACTGGTGGCATGGGAAAGCCAGTGGCTCCTCATTCATTGCCTCGGTCATCTTCTATAGTACACACCATCTTCTTGTGTTTTCATTTGTCTTTTTCCTGGCTTGACTGAAAGAGTGTTGACAGTGGACTGAGTAGTAACCAGAAACTCGAACAGGCCTGCTGTATGTCTGTTGTGTGTAAGGAGGGTATGCTATGGCAAATAAGCTAAGTGTATGATACTGCATGTGGCCACACAAATTTAGAATACATTGATATTTATTGAATTATTACCACAGCTTGACTGCTGCCTATTTGATTTTTGGTTTAGGGCAGTATTTTTGTTTTCTAAAGGGCAATTATGTAACTACGACAAGCTTTAAGTTAAAAATTTCAGTTAGAAATTAATACTTAATTTTTTTTGGTTTAAAACTTAAGGTGCGAGAACATTATATGCCATCATTATTTACCACATAATGAGACAGGCTACATGAAATGGCGACCAGGATGGGATGCTTTTCTTTTAATAGCTTAAAGAAAGATACCTTCAGTACTAAGACAGAATGCATATATGTTTATTAAATATGTTGTACCCTTGTAACTGGTGCAAGGGAGAGTATGTAGATCCCAACCATGCTCTAGTAGTGATGAATTTACGTGAAGGCCCGAATGAAACATTGAAGAAACCCTCAATACTGTTAAGCAACTTACCAGGGGTGATGCCCGTTAGTGGAGGTGATCCATGGCCACTAAGTAAGCCTGAAGAGCCATGTAGTCGTGCTGGAAACTGGAAACAGCTGGAAACAGCTCTTACAAATGGTAGGAGATAGTCTCTAGTGCCATCAGGGTCCAAAGTGTAAAGAACCCCCTCATGCAGGCCTGTTTAATAGTCGATAAGTGTGACTACTCAGTCAGTGAGAAATAAGCGAATCATTGAGAGTTTAAAGGGCCCTGCACTGGAGACACTACATTACCAAAAGTATTCGCTCACCTATCCAAATGCATGCATCCACTTAGGCATGCAGACTGTTTTTACAAACATTTGTGAAAGAATGGGACGTTCTCAGGAGCTCAGTGAATTCCAGCGTGGAATTGTCATAGGATGCCACCTGTGCAACAAATCCAGTCGTGAAATTTCCTCGCTCCGAAATATTCCACAGTCAACTGTCAGCTCTATCATAACGAAATGGAAGAGTTTGAGAACAACAGCAACTCAGCCACGAAGTGGTAGGCCACGTAAACTGACGGAGAGCGGTCAGCGGATGCTGAAGCGCATAGTGCAAAGAGGTCGCTGACTTTCTTCACAGTCAATTGCTACAGAGCTCCAAACTTCATGTGACCTTCAGATTAGCCCAAGTACAGTACGCAGAGAGCTTCATGGAATGGGTTTCCATGGCCGAGCAGCTGCATCCAAGCCACACTTGACTCTGATGGACGAGTCTGGGTTTGCAGGTTGCCAGGGGAATGATACATTTCGGACTGCATTGTGCCGACTGTGGTCCCTTCCTCTTCCAAAATGACTGTGCACCAGTGCACAAAGCAAGGTCCATAAAGACATGGATGACAATGTCTGGTGTGGATGAACTTGACTGGCCTGCACAGAGTCCTGACCTGAACCCGACAGAACACCTTTGGGATGAATTAGAGCAGAGACTGAAAGCCAGGCCTTCTCAACCAACATCAGTGTGTGACCCCACCAATGCGCTTTTGGAAGAATGGTCAAAGATTCCTATAAACACACTCCTCAACCTTGTGGACAGCCTTCCCAGAAGAGTTGAAGCTGTAATAGCTGCAAAAGGTGGACCGACATCATATTGAACCCTATGGGTTAGGAATGGAATTTCAAGACATCTGTTATTAAACCATCAATTAAAAAACCAAACCTTGATCCTGATGTCCTTGCTAATTACAGACCCATATCTAACCTCCCATTTGTTTCAAAAATACTTGAGAAAATAGTATCTAAGCAAATCTGTAGCTTCTTAAATGACAATAATATCCAGGAAATCTTCCAGTCAGGCTTTAGAACTAATCATAGCACAGAATCAGCCCTAGTTAAAGTCTTCAGTCACCTCCTTATCGCATCTGATAATGGATATATATCAATATTAATCCTACTGGATCTTAGTGCTGCCTTTGACACTATTGACCATGGTATCCTACTACACAGACTTGAACACATGATAGGCATCAAAGACACTGCATTAGCCTGGTTCAAATCATACCTCTCTGGTCGCTACCAGTTTGTACACGCTCATAATGAGTCATCAACCCATACTAAAGTAACGTTTGGTGTACCCCAAGGCTCAGTGCTAGGTCCCCTGCTGTTCTCCCTGTACATGTTACCTTTAGGATCTGTTATAAGGAAACATGGTATTACTTTCCACTCCTATGCTGATGATACCCAGCTTTACCTTTCTATGGAGCCTAATGACTATATGCCAATGACTAAACTTGATGCATGTCTCCTAGACATCAAAACCTGGATGACTAATAATTTCCTTTGTTTAAATTCTGATAAAACTGAAGTTATGACAATTGGCCCTAAACAGCTGACCAACACTCTACCCCATCACCAAAACTTACTCAGTGGCCTCGGGGTAATTATTGACCAGGACCTCTCTCTAAAGAGTCATGTAAAACACATTTCAAAAACATCTTTTTTCCACCTACGAAATATATAATAAGGTTAGAAAGTTCCTATCCTTTGAGGATGCTGAAAAATTGAGGATGCTGAAAAAACGCATTTATTACTTCCAGGCTCGATTATTGCAATGCTCTGTTCTCTGGGTGTAGCAATACTTGCATCAAAAACCTACAACTAATACAAAATGCTGCGGCCCGAACACTGACCAGGACTAAAAAATATGAACATATCTCTCCTATTCTTGCTTCCCTACATTGGTTTGATTTTAAAATACTCCTCCTAACCTACAAAGCCCTCAAGGGCGATGTACCGACATATATTAAAGACTTACTTGTCCTTTACCACCCTCCTAGAACCCTAAGATCCCAAAATGCTGGTCTCCTTGTAATCCCAAGAATATCAAAATCTACGATAGGAGGAAGAGCCTTCTGTTATCGTGCACCCCTCCTGTGGAATAGTCCCCCCCCCCACATTCGACAAGCGGACACTCTCAATACCTTTAAGTCTAGACTTAAAACCTTCCTCTTTACTGTTTCCCATAGTTGGGGATGGTGCATGGCAAATCATCACTTCTCATGGGTCTTTTGGAAGGGACTGCCTCTGCTGTTGCCCCCACTTGCGAGGCATGGCAGCCACTGACCATCCCTGCAGTGGTGCTGGGTTACCATGCATCATACCTTAGTTATGCTGCTATAGCCTAGTGCCGCCACACAAAACTTCATGTGTCATGCCGTACAACTCTCTCTCTCTCTCTCTTTCAGCTCTCTCTCTATTTATATATGTGTGTGTGTGCATATGTGTATGTGTATATATGTATATATATATATATATATATATATGTGTGTGTGTGTGTGTGTGTATGTGTGTGTATGTGTATGTGTATATATATATATATATATGCACATATAGGTATGCCCAAATTGAGTGTCATCCCTGCCTCATTCCGGCGGACTCCTCTCACCCTCCCCTCCTGAGTGGACTACAACCAACATTACGGGAGGCACATGTCACAACCGACTCCCCATCACAGAGGACCTTCCTGGACGCCGATGCTGGGCCCGACTCCCCTTCCTGAGGCTTTGTGATTGACCCCCCCTCACAATGGCGCTGTCAAATGGACCCTTACTGTTACCCCCATGACCCATCTCATTCCTTGTTTGTCACTATGCCTGGCCGCTGCTACATTGTCCAGCCATAATTCCTGATAACCACCTATAGACTGACTACCATGTATTGTAAAAGTGGGATAATACTCTATTATGAACTATTATGAACCTTAGCTAAAACCATAGGCAACTTATAGTCTGTCATGGTTACCACTGATTGTAATTTTTCTCCATGACCCCTGGCAGTTGGATTAGCCCCTTGAGTCGTAGATCTGCCCAAGGTTTCTTCCTAGATTAACTGAACATAAGGGAGTTTTTCCTTGCCCCTGTTGCTCTTGGGTGCTCCTTCTGTGAAGCATCACGAGACAATACTATTGTAAAAGGCGCTGTATAAATAAAACTGAATTGAATTGAATGGGATGGCAGTTAAGTTCAACTGTGACTCGAGGCAGGTGAGCGAATACTGTTAGTAATATAGTGTTAGGTCCAGTGAGCAGCTGTATAACTAGGACAAGCTTTCAGTTAAGGAAATTAATACATTTTTGTTTAAAACTTAAAGGGCATGTTCCAAGTTAAAAAAAAAAAAAACAGTTGAAAAAGTGCTCATTGTAGCCAGTATGCATCAATGTTCTATTGAAACATGGAGCATCAGGCATAACAATTTTATCCACAGTTACAGTCCAGTCATTTGTAAATGTATAAAACTTTACTAACTCTGTCTACTTTGTTTCTGCAATTTAAATAATACAGTAGACTGTTATAAAATGATCACTGAGTAAATTACAGTTAGCCTACATACATCAACGGGTCAAAATCAGTTTCCATTACATAAGGAAGAAATAGTAAAATTATTATATGCATTTTTCAGACTTGTTACAGTTCCAGAAAAACAACACAGTTAATTAGCAGAAATACAGTATGTCAATGTGTCACATTATATCCAATAGGCTATGCAGTAATTTTTGATTAATTTTGCCGCTAACACAGATAAGGAAAATGCTTGATGTCTGTAGCTAGCTACCCAACAAAACTTGGACAAAATGTGTAATCTATAATACTACACATTCACTGACAGCGATCTGCAGTGTTGCTTGTGGGTGACTCTACACAATAGCTAACTAGCCAGCTGCAGCTAGATGTCCAGTAACATTAACAGAGCCAATGTTATGTAGTAGGCTAATTGATTAGACAGTGAATGCCCATTGCCCACTTCACTGCTTCAACCATAAATTAATTTGTTGTTGGAGTTATTTCTCAAAATCTTTCTGTTAGGTGCCAGAAAGGTTCATAATTATAAATCCAATGAATGCATATTGTTGCGACTGTATGTGTGTTCTGTGTTTTCTGGGCTGTTTATCCCTTTTCCTTTCCCATATGCATGTGATTGGGTTAATTAGAAGCGCCTGCACAAGTGATCATGCTCCTGTTAAAAACTCCAAGTTCCTGCCACTGGGTGAGGCTTCTGTTGTGGGGACTGCTGGCTGTCTTGCTGCCTCTTTGCCTGGGATTTTGTTGTGAGGTTTTGTAATGAACTTTGTTTTGGATTGTTAATTTAGTGTCTTGTCAGTATATGTTAATAAATCCCACTGGTTGGGCATTACTTTCAAAGATGTTTTATGCTGATTACTTCAATGGTGGGTCGTCCCAGTAGGGCCAAATAGGAAGGGGCGTAACAAATGGGGCTCGCCCAGGAATCCCATAAGGTGAGGTAATGCATATGTGAAAATTTGTGTAGCTGTGATGTATACTTGTAAACATGTAGTGTGTGACCTGTGTTGCTGATCCAAGAACACATGAACCAAGCATCAAGGCTACAGAGCGTGTTGCAAGTGCTACCTACCTGGACTTCTGATCTTCCTGGTATCGGGTACGGGAAGCAATGAACTTGAACTGTTTGATCACATTGTTGGCTACATGAACATCTGCAGAGCTGTAAGATAAGGGATAACGGAGATTTAACACCAGTGACACACTAGCAAGGGACACAATAATGGGGTCAATAATGAGAATTGAATCTCTTTTAGTTGACCAGGTAGCTGAGTTGGTAAGACTTAATGATTCTGCAGTACTACTGCCCCTACAGCACTATTGTTCATCTCTAACTCATCTCTGAGGTTCAGATGAGTTACAGTAACATATACAAGCAGATCAATGATGAGATCAATCCCAGAGTCAGAGATCATTCGCACAATGTTGAAGTTAACCAAGCCAGGGTCTTTCAAAGACATGTCAATAAACAAAGAGGATCTAACCATAGCTGAATTGAAACATTTTCTCCAATCACACCTTAGAGATAAAGCTAGCAAAGAGCTTTTTTAAGAATAAAGCAATGCTCACCAACAAGACAAAGAAACACCTCAGCAACTCGTATAGAACTACTGAGTCAGACACAGAGAGTACTCTTTGCATCACAGCAGGGTGATGCAGACTTCACTTGTGATAAAAAGTTAGTGCAGGGGGTGGTTCTCCACATGCTATATCAGGGACTGAATTAGAAATCGAGCAATGTTAGGAGAGATATTAACAGAAACGGACAGGGGCCACTGGCAAGGGACACTCAGTGGCCAACTTAAAGGCCAACTGCGTGAAGTGAAGTGTTGAATCAGATAATGGAGGAACAATGGTGGAACAATGCTGTTTGAGCCAATAGTCAATGAGGCAATGGTCAATGTTATGTTTGGTCAATGTATCAGATGTCAGCCTTTAGTATCTCTGCTTGGATAGCGTGTAGGCCACAGGTTGTGGAATACTAAAAAGCGAAAGCATAAAATAACCCCCTGTAGAACTTGATAATGTAATAATTTCTTGATAATGTAATAACTCCTGATAATGTAATAAAAAATCCCTAAAACATGTATTAAAAAAGTCCCTAAAACATGTAATAAAACCTGATAATGTAACATCTTCCTGATAATGGCATAAAGTGCATTTCCCAATACTGTAATAATCGCTATACCAATAATGTAATAAATTGTTACATTAATGGGAGGTTATTACATACATACAGAAAAAATGCAGAACCTGATAACGTAATAATTTATAACTTTTTCCAGGTTTTGCCAACATTCCACATGCACAGCTAGGCTTGCTGGCATCCATTGTGCTTTTACGTTTACTTATTATGACTGCTACAGCAGAGCGGCAGGCATATAGGTATTGCTTGTGTTTTTTGTTGTTGTTGTTGTTGTTTTTTGTCTTTTTCCAGAGTCCGAAGAAGAGAGGATGGAGGTTCAACTCAATACTGAACTCAAGAATTAAAAATGTAGCCTACCTGTTTTGGCTCTACAGTGTGTGTTAATGTATCTCCAAATTTAACCAGTTGGTGGAGGTAGAGTGAGTGAGGTGCTGACATGAAATTTGGTGAAATGAATCATTAGACTTTACTGAATCAGTGTGCCAAATTCCACAGTTTCTTGCCATATTCTATGGGCTACCATAGACTCCCATGGCAGTTGAATAATAGTAATAAGAAAAGGTAGAAACACAATGGGTGCCTATGCAACTAAGAAGAATGGGTAGAACAATAGTGGGGGGATAATGAACAACACAGCATGCGTATATCGGTTAATATTGCACGTTCGAGGTTGTGATAAGGCCCCGAGGCGGAGTGGAGTGCAATATTAACCGATATATGCACACCGTGTTCATTACCCCGCTTATACCACTGTTGTCACGTCTGCGCTATGTAGTTTTGCTAACAATTACACATTTTTAGCTAACACAGGCTTGTTTGCAGAACTACTTCTTTCCACCGCACATTGACTCATTCAAAACTTACGGGAACAAACTATCGTTACTAGTTCTAAATGGATGATTGCTATAGTCAAAAGTGGGTCGTTAGTTTGATCTGTCATGGTCAAGCATCATAACCAAGCATTCTATCCTGTCTTGGCATTGTAGATCCACCGTTTCCCATACAACTAAATGCAGTGTAAAAGAGTTGAAATCCATCTCGGTCACAAGTTACAATGTTACTGTGCTGCAAACATCGGTCAGGCCGGTCAATTCTAATCATTTGTTAACGTGACTTCATTCAAACTTCACAACAAGTTGGGCAAATTGATATGCAAGACGCTTTACTGATGCAATTGGTTATTGGTAACGCTTTACTGATGCAATGTGATTAACCCTCTATGGTACAATGTTACCATTTGGCAACAAACCCATTAAATTCCTCCTTCCTACAAACAAATTACTTCCCCCTTTATGATGTGGTGCATTGAAAGAGGGGTGGGGTCCTATGAGAACCAATAGTAGTGTTTAAATTTGTCACATGATTTTTTTGGAGGGAATTGGAAGCCCCTTTCTGCAGACCCCCTCAGGAGCCTTGCCATTTTGCTCTGAAAACATCACGTGAAAAAGTATTTATTTTCGACTTTGAAAAAAATACATACACATGGATAAGTAAGGTAAGTTCACTATTATGTTGTTTATTACACTGTTTTTAATCATTTATGTTGAAATGTGTACGGCAACACTGTACCATTACATTTACATGTATGCATTTAGCAGACGCTTTTATCCAAAG
The DNA here is from genome assembly GCA_027481765.1 of Tenualosa thibaudeaui. Classification (NCBI taxonomy): domain Eukaryota; kingdom Metazoa; phylum Chordata; class Actinopteri; order Clupeiformes; family Clupeidae; genus Tenualosa; species Tenualosa thibaudeaui. The sequence goes on along the minus strand of JAIFZK010000004.1, from coordinate 1,563,323 downwards.
TGATCCAAAAGTGAACATTTAAGGCATTTCTAAAAAATATTATAGCCATTATTGTAACCATTATTGATGTACACATTTTTCTTCCATTTACAGAATAAACACAACTATTTTTTATGGTTCCTCACTGAAGACAGCCAAACTAGCCCTGCCTGTAGATGGTGGTGAGGACGAATTAGGCTTTGGTGATGATGAAAATGAGCAGCTTGCCACCCTGCAAGGACAGCATGAGGATAGTGTAGATAGTGAGAATGCTGAAGATGAGTAGGAGAATGAGGACAGTGGGGACAGCGAGGACAGTGAGGGTGAAAGTGCAGTGATGGGCATTTTCAGTAAAATGCAGTGCTATATAACTATTTCTCTTTGGTGGCCTATGTTCTTTGTGATTGTCCTATGTGTATGCCCTAGAATGCTCAAATGTTTTGTCTTTGATGCTGTACAAATAAATTGAAATTGAATTTAGGGTTAGGGTTAGGGTTAGGGTAGATTGGGCTGGTGTAAAAGAACATCAGGAGCATTCTTCCAGTCCCTCAATGGAAACTCTACCCCAAGTCACAGGCGTGAAGTCTCCCATCGAGTATTTCAAAGGCCTGCTTAGTAAGGCTTGCAGTGAGAACATGGTGGAGCAGTCCAACCTCTTTGCTTGCCAGCAAGACCTAGAGAAGCCACTATCTGTCACCTGTGAGGAAATGGAGCAGTTTTTAGGAATTTGCTTCTTCATGTCTATTTTTGGGCTGCCAGGATCCCGGATGTACTGGAGAGCAGCTACAAGGGTGGAATGCGTTGCAAATACAATGACCATGCACCGCTGGGAGGCAATAAAGCGTAACCTACATTTTGCAAACAACATGGAGCAAATTCCACAAGGACAGCATGGCTATGACAAGCTGTTCAAGGTACGTCCCCGACTTTCATCACTGCTTGAAAGCTTCAAAGCAATCCCAATGAACAAGTTGTGCCATTAAAAGGAAAGAGCAGCCTCAAGCAGTATAATCCCAAAAAGCCAAAGCGCTGGGGTTACAAGATCTTTGTCTTGACAAACAACAATGGTCTCGCTTACAACTTTGAGATGTACACCGGTGAAATCTTGCCAATGGATGGAATGCCAGACATTGGGGCAAGTGGAAACATAGTTTTACGACTTGCAAGCATAATCCCAGAGATCTCTGAAGATCGTGTAATGAGAAAGAAAGGTAGGGGATCCTTTGAAGAGAAGGAAACCAAATATGAGGGAGTCCTGCTCAGGGCAGTGAAATGGTATGACAATCGTGCTGTAACACTCCTCTCTACCTTTTCTTCTGCTAACCCCACTGTGTCTATGCAAAGATGGGACAAGAAACAAAAAAAAGCAGTGGCGCTTACATGCCCAAGTATTCTCCAGACCTACAACAAAAGTATGGGTGGAGTGGATCTCCTAGACTCACTAATTGCTCTATACCGAGCAAAGCTGAGGTCTAGGAAGTGGTACCACAGGATTGTGTTCCACATGATGGATTTCACCCTTGTCAACGCCTGGCTGTTGTATCACAGGAACTGCAGGGCCTGCAACATCCCACAGCATACAGCATACCACATTTGGCCACAAGGAGGTGGAGGGCAACCACTAAGTGTAGAAATGTATATAGGGAAGGGACACTAAAACTTCCATTGCACTTAATGTCCATAAAGCAAAAGTATGACAGGAATGTTTGTTTTTGTTGCCCAGCCCATCCAAAACATCAAGGGAACAAAAAGAATAGAGATTGGGAGACAGACCAGCAAACTATTTTGATTGCATGTAGAGCACAACAGTTTAAAAAGGCCTTCTAATTGAACAGATTCACACAACACAACCCTTTTGTACACCTCAGCACCTCAGCAGAACATTTTACCTTCCATTCTTGAGAAAACTTTTCAGCTTTCTTGCTACATTGTGTAAATAATGTTAACAATATGCAGTGCATATAATGCAAATTTAAGCATTTTGTATGAAATCACTATAGTCACCATTAAAAATAAGCTTATCTTAAACATAAAAAAACAGTGGCTTCGTACCCCAGGAGTTAGGATACATTTTACACTGATTTGAATCTCATCTCTGTGTATTTGCTAAGCAAATTGCGCAAAGAAAAGATAAAAAGCTGCATACTTCCTGTATGCAGTATGGCTTCCTATCCTTTCCATAGTGTGACCTGTTTATAGTAGCATGGTCAGTCATTTTGAAAGTCATGAGAGAATCTTGATTTGCATACTTTTACCAAAATTGTTGCTTCAGTAGCCAACCTGGCTAGACAAAGTTTTAATTATATATACTGGTCAGGGAGAGAGAGGGCTGAGGTTTTGAGGTTTAGAAACAAAGAACTGCCAGCCTTACATCCTTATTAAAATAAAACATTGGAGGAACTTGGAGTGAACTTTAACAAAATCAGAAAATAAACTGAAAACATATAATTATAGTCCTACTGCCAGCTTTGCACAGGCCACCTGTTACAGTCTCTACCATTTTCAAACATTATCACACAAGCAAAGTATATCAGAGAGGGATCAAATGGTGTAAAAGAGTTTATGCATAGAATTCACTTTGTTTGTTTGCCTTTAGGGGAAAACATGACTTATTGTGGCTTCTATGCAGCAATTTGAATATTATTCATTGTTTGATATTCAGGAGCCACCAAAGGAAATCCAATCATTCCGATCTTATTGGTGAATTGTTTCAGTCATAAATATTGTGAAGTGGGGGTTGATCTTTCATATCAGCATTTGTTCCCTTCAATGCCATGGAGGTCTGTGGTCAAAGTCAATTTTGAGGTTATTGCATGAACAACTTAACTAAAGGCTGCCTTCTGTTATGTTGACATGTAGACATGAAAACAGAATGTTCATTAAACAATTTACAATGATAACTACAATGATCTGTGGTGCACAGTCTAGGCTTGGTTTGCCAGAGATGTTACAGTAACACTTCTGATGTTTTTGTCTGCTTTTTTAATTTATTGAATGATACATGTGCCTTTTTTGTTGTTTCTAAGACACAAAAAGTGGTACAATCAAAACTAGTAGTGAAACTACTAACCCATGTAGCTTACCTAAAGCACATTCACTGCATAAGACTCCTTTAGCAATTCTAAACTGTAATTCTAAACAGTTATGTATTTTAGTTTTGGAAGACTGTGTCAAATGGTTTGGAACAGTTAATTTCTGTCTAGGCATTTATTTAAGATCCAACATTTTATGTATGGGTCAATGATTTTACATTGTATTACTTATTTATTAGTCGTTTATCTTTTACAATGTAATTCTATATCCTAAGATGTGGTCTAACAGAGATTTTCAGAGGACCTCTAAGCTGTGGGAAGTGGTGAAAATGTATGTAACCATAAAGCATGAACCTGGGATTCATTGTTTTGGTCAAGATTCAATAAATCAGGTCTTAGACCTCAAAGCAAATAAATAAAATATTTGAATGCATATTTTAATATAACCACAGATAGTTTATTCTAATTCCATTACATTTCCTTCAAAACATTTGATAAGACATTGTACATTTAAACAAGAGCATATCACTATAGCAAACAGAAGTATTCAAGCCCTCACTTTAGACCTTTTAAGTGAAAACTTATGTAGCAACCTTATTGTACAATTATACATATTGTATAAGTATGAGAACACAATCAGAAATGCTGTTATGAAAATGCTTGGCCAACTTTCATAGTTTATCAGTAGATTTAAGATTAGAGCATTGGTTGTTTAAATAAACCATCCATGCCAAACAGTAAGGTCCATGTTCAGTGGCTGCCATTAATGGAAATCTTTTCACAAATTGCCCAAAATGAAACCATTTTCATTAAAGTAACAGTAAATGCTGAGTACTATCTACTTTTTTTTCTGAACAGATTCACAAAACACAACCCTTTTGTACACCTCAGCAGAAGATTTTGCACCTCAGCAGAACATTTTGCCTTCCATTCTTGAGAAACCTTTTCAGCTTTCTTGCTACATTGTGTAGTGTTATCAATATACAGTGCATATAATAAGTAAGTAAGTATAATAAGTAATTTGTATGAAATCACTAGTGACCATTAAGAATAAGCTTATGCTTAATGGTGACTGATGATTTAAAAGCAGAATCTCTGAATCTCATCTCTGTGTATTTGCAGATTGCCTTTGCATTAAAATGCATAAAGGTCTAGATGCACACACTACATCCTCAAACCACAGGGACATATTAGGCTACTGTAACTACTAACCATTCCTTTTCTGTTGTTTTCTTCTCTTGTCCTTTCTTCCTACTTTGTCCAATGTTCTCTACATTGTTACAATGTAGGATAGTATGCCATATGGATGCAGGATTGAAAAACCCTTTCTAACACTAATCATATTTTGGAAACAAAAGGCAAACTGTCTTTGGAGACCTGAGTGAGGCAGTAGTGCAAAAGGAAAGTCTTGTAACAAAGCTCTGTGGGAGAAGATTCTACTGAAAATGGCACCATTACTGGAAGGCAGTGAAGAATGCTCCACTGAAGGGCTGACTATGTTGATGCTGAACACCAATGAGGTGTCTCTCCACCGCCAACACATTTTAATTTCATTTTAATCTTCCTCATTCCACAGGGAGCTGGAGATATAATTAAACTTTATGGCATTATCCTGCAGCTCATACACACAAGCACATTGTCGCTAAGCAATGCTCAGAGAGAATGGCAGAAAAATGGACATACTTCTACAAACTCACCTTTGCAAACACAAAAAGGGAAATGGAAGTAAGATTAAGGGATGGAAAAATAGGCATAAAAAACATGGGCTTGCAAAATGGGGTATAATGGCATCAAGCTGAATAACGAAACACAGCAAAGACATGATTATGTAATGCAGAATTTATTTGCTTCCTACGTATTCCTTTAAAAAAGTGATGACATGCAGCTGTGTAATATTAGAGCAGTTTATGAACATTGGCAACATGGTAACACTTCAATTTAATACTATTCATATTTATCTGAGACTGGGTGGGAGTTATCCATTAATGTACTTCTTTCACAACCACATAATCTGAAAGTAATAAACTAATAATCATGTTATCCATAGGAGCTATGGTATTCTGATATTACATCTTGACAGATCTTTTGATTGTAATCCATTCACTTTGAATTACAATGTGGATCTGTTTGGAGCTGCACCTCTGCAAATCATCTCTGTGCTGAAATACAGAAAATGAAAGATATCCAATAAGAACACTGTTCATTTGGAAACATTTTCAGTACCCAAAGGACAGAAGCATGAAAACAAGTCATCTTAAGTTTTTATTTAGTAAACAAGTAGCCTAGTCCAAACATGTGTACAGTTTTTGTGGTTATTGCTGTTTTTTGACCAAGTTTTGAGTGTAATGGGTGGTTGGTTTGGACGTATATAATCTTTCTATCCATTTTGGCTGAAAATTGTTAAGTTTTGAGGGATATAGGACAACAGTATGTATATGCTTCCTCTTTGGATATTTTTTCATGCACAATGTCTACATATGTGGACAGTAAATATAATTCCATTTGAGAAATATTAATCATGGTTATTTTTCTCTCAATGTTACATGGGGAGTACCAGTAGGTTCATTACAATATTTTAAAAAGGTATTATGCAACTATACTAGCTTAATTTACCTTAATTTAACAGTTTAAGAGACATTGTGGTGGTTCTGTAACACTCGATTGGTGGCTGTTTTGACTCTCCCTACCTTATCTGGGCAGAGATAGGGTAGGTTTGGTCTCATTGAAGTCTAAGGTCTCATGAAGTAACGAATTGCTTTACGGCACTACACACAAACACATTCCCAAATAGGTACCGGCTATCTATGAATACAACGTAGCAAAGGGGACTCAAACATTTATCATGGAACTGCCAAAGAAAAAGAAACAGAGAAAACTGATGTCAAAGGAACAGAGAAATAGGAAATGGCAGTGTTGTAAAATATCTAGTCCAAAGCTGTAGGGGGAGCTCTGTAGAGAACAATGTGAGCGCAAACCTGGCACAAACCGAGAAAAACGTGAAGGAATGGCCAATCCTGCATAGGGAGGCTTTTAACCTAGTTATAATCTTGCATTCCAAATATTAAGCGTTTGAAGACATCATTAATCCATGATGGCCACGAAAGCTAGCTATATGCAAAAATCTCACATATTCATCTTTAAAAAAAACATTCCAAGGCCAAGGCGAGTGTAGGTTACAAAAATATATTGTTTAAAACATATTCTAAAATCTAGAATAAAATTCTGTTTTAAACAACAACAGCAAAACAAGAAAAACAACTCATAGTATGTGGACATCATGTAACAGAGGAGTCTAATGACTGAAATAATGAATTTTTCAAGTTCAAGTTGCATGGCGCAAGTTTTCTGTCATTGTTTTGGCAAGTAGCCTTCGGTGTCGGGGTCCTGTTTGTCGGAAAATATTTTCCTATAATGACCAGCAAACAATACATTATGTAAGTGTTAATGAACGACACAACGTGCATAATATGGGTGAATATTACACGGTCAAGGTGGTGATAAGGCCCTGACACGGAGCGGAAAGCTAACACAGGCTCATTTGCAGAGCTACTTCTTTCCGCCGCACATCGACTCATTCAAAACTTACTGGAATAAACTGTCATTATTTGTCATATCCCCTAGTGTGGTTGTACATACTTTTTAGCAGGTCTAGGTATTCCTTCAATTTCTCCTGCCATTTCTATTGATTGCTGTTTGTTATTACTGGTGTCTTAAGTTGTATTTTACTATTTAAATGTTCTAAAGCTCTGTGAATTCATGGAGGGGTGCATAATTTAATGTTTTTTGTCTATAAAGACTATTCTAGTCCCACTGATTGGTACCTGCTGTTTGTGCAGATCTGATCGATAGGTTTTTCTGAACGTTCTTGCAACTGGAACAAAAACTGTCTCTGGAGATCACTGTTCCACCCTCATTTACCACGGCCTATTTCTCCATGATTGATTTCTTTTATAACATCTCGTTATATAATGCTGACTCATCTCTTTGTCCCCCACTCAACAATTTTGTCCATTTGGTGTTAAGCCTGGTTATTTGGACAAATTTATTTTACAACTAGGCAAATAGTCTGGAGTGAATTGATTATGGCCATGCTCAAAGACTGAGGTGACACAGCTTTTTATTTGTCTGATACGATATGTGTCTAAGTAGTGAGTGTGTGACATAGTGGTAGTTTTTACTGTACTTTTAAACAGCTTTTCCTCCACCCCTTCCCATCTGTCATGTTCTTCTCTCACCACTCCAGCAAGTTCAGCTAGTGTGCCACAGAACCTGGTTCTCATTGCTCGCTCTCTCTCATATGGACAAACTCTGTTTAATACTGATTCAAGTCCTACTCAACACTATCGCATGGACATGTAATTCCACTCATGCAACCCCTAATTTGCTTCTCTCATTTTGAACACGCACAGATGGAGACACTCAACCAAACACATGCACAAACACACAAAATAACAATAAAACCATAACTCGTGTATAAACCACACACATGTGCAAACAGTGTGACATACTTGCTCTCATTGTCAAGCTGAAATTTCTACCCTGATTGTAAGACTGATGTCCAACTTTCTCCTTCAGTGTATGTGTCATATATAGTAAAACAAACTGCAGCTAAATCTACATTCACCACATCTCTGCTCTGAGTTTAGTAATGAATTAATGAAAACTTTGTACTCAAATATTTTAATCAAACTTGATGGACATGGACAGATATGGAATACGTGACCTCCCAGTCTTGCCCACCTCCTGCCTCTGTTTTTCTTCTTTCAGGATACTCAAAGGGCTAGCACAAGGGAGTAGAGGGATGGAAGATCTATGGTGATGTCAGTCATTTAATCAAGACAGGGATGCAGCACAATCGAATTTAAATTGGAAACTATCATGTAAATTAAACAACAGATTGTAGTTTTCTCCACCATGCACTTAGCATCCTGTAAATTCTTTAAATTCATGTCAGTGGCACTGAATCGCACCAAATAAGGCTAGGTTGGCCACCCTCTCTTTTCCATTTCAATAAAGGTGCTTGAAAACTCAAAATAATCCAGAATAGTTTCAGGCTGGTATTGTCACTTCAGTAAAAGATGTTTTCAAAAGCCTATATTGTCTAACTTGTCAAAAAAACTGAGATTTGAATTACTAGTGCAGTGCCCGTTCAAACTTGCAGCCCAGTTATATGTGTGCAGGTAGGTCCATATTGAATGTGTGATAACATAGATCCAGGCCTCTGCAGTTAGAATAGCCACTTGTTTATTGTAAGCAGACCTTAAATGATGGTCCAAAGTAGAGCAAGTTGAAATAGCATGTTGGGTTTACAGGTAAAGAAACGTTTTTTAAGATCCACTGCATACCCATGTGTTTCCCAGAAATTATTTAATGCATGCCAACCGTATAGGCTACAGAGGCCATGTCTGTGTTGTAGAGCTCAGAAGTTATTTTTTAATGTTCCGTCATAGTTGACGTCCCAACACTTGATGGAAAGTTACTTTGAAAATGTAATGTGTTACCCTATCTAAAATGTAATAGTAGTGTTTTAATTTAAAAAAGTAATGTAACTAATTACATTTGATTACTTTTTGATTTTCTTACATTTTCCTATATCACTGCATCACAAGGACTCCACTATTGGACTCCTGCTATTGAGGACAAGAAGAGAAGCATTCTCAGGTACTCCTCTAATCCAGCCAACAGACTCTTTCAGCTCCTCCCCTCCAGAAGGCACTTCAGGAGCCTTCAGACTAAAACCAGCAGGTTCTGAAACAGCTTCTTCCCCACAGCTGTCTCCCTACTGAACTCTGTCCCCTGCTGAACCTTCCTATTCACGCTACACCATGGCATAATCTTTTCACAGCGCTTCTCTTCACTATTGTATATACTATATCTATTGAACTTTGCCTATCTTCTACCACACATCTGTACATCTGTATATACATCTGTATATACATATATTATATTAATATGTCTAAACACCTGTATATTTGTCCATATTACATCTGTATATCTGTACATCTATAGAACTGCCTATGTATAGTAGTATAGAACATCTGTATATTAATATACTTAATCTGCACATTACTCTTTTGTAAATCAAGCCTAATTTATCTCCATATTTTACACTGCTCTATCTGTAAATAACTACTCCCATAATTTATTTGTACATAATCTGCACATATAAAGATGAATCTAATCTAATCTAAAATTTTCTCCACTGTCATACATTGTCAGTTTTTGAAACCTGGCAGAGTTAACCTTACAGCATTACTCAACACTAAATCCTTTTAAATTCCCTCAACATAGTCAGCGCAGTGTCATAATTTAACACCTCAATTATAATTTAACACCATGGTGGCACCCCTGATCCAGCAGCAAGTGGGTGATATTGCCAATTCAAACATGATAGGAGAACCAATTAGACATATCAGAATAGTATCAGACTTTAAGCTGTGAATGGACAGTGCAGATACAATGCATACCTGCCATTTTGTTACGTATTATATTTGTCCCATAACTGCAGTTATTGTTTGTAAGGAAGTTGATAAACACCCAAACATATCTGTGCAGTTTGTGCGTCATCATCAAACTCCCTCTGTTGCTGTTGCACAGATGTGACAAGCCCTTTTAACGTAACGGACACAATGCATTGAATAATAGCCATATTCCACACACCAGAATGGCGGAGCAGCTGCCATAATTTACCCAACAACAAAAAACTCTACACGCCATTGGTGCTTGTAAGGTGCCATTTTATATTAATTTCTCCTCAAATCCTCATACAGACCTCTAGGAGCAGTTGCAATTCGGCAATTCCCTCTGCTGGCTACCCTGCACAACTCTTCTTTCTGACGATGATTAATAATTTGAAAAGACTCACCCCCTAGGGGGGAGCTAATGACTTGTGGTCCATTCACTTGCATTATGAAAATGGGTGTTCCATTAGTTAACAGTTTTTTACCACAGTAGGAGAAAATGCCTAAAAGTTGTTGCTGCCAACAAGAAAGAGAACTCAGAACTTGTCAAATCGAAATACTGAGGCTGTCAGGAGAAAGAAATGGCTACTAGCAATCAGAAGTTAATTACATCCAAAGGGAGACAGAAAGTTGGTAAGGAAAATATTCCTAAATATTCCTATTCCTATTAGTTAGGCTGTTAATTTTTTAAAATTAACTCAAATAAAGAAGTTTTATTGGTAGACTAGAGCTGACGTTAGCTAGTAAGCTTGTCAGTTTGTTTCCAATCACCTTAATTCAGTTAACATTATGTTGACACAGTATTATCAGCTTAATAGGCCTAGCAGTGATGAACTTCTCTGTTCCCTGTCTCTATTTTTGCAATACCCTAAATATAATGATTACTCCATCAAGTGATGGCTATATCACCGTAGGCTAGCTGAAGGTGCAGTTAGAAAGCAATTATGGACAACACTGCATTTATTTACACTTTCTATGCAGATCTTAGCGTTAAGATCTTGCAATATGACAGCTGATTTGTAGCCTCTATAATATCAGGATTCATGTCACTTATTGAGGGTTTCTTGGAATCATCTATTGTAATCTGCAAGTATTTGTGAACATTTCAAGCCTAATATTGTTACTTTTTGGATTTGGAGAAAATTAACTTTATTTCAGGTCAAGCAGCTACCACTTACCACTGTATTCTTTAGAGATCAGGGCTCACCACTAGTTGTTAGAGAGTGGATTCTAGAGGAGGACATACTAGATTTTGAGTTTGACAGTCAAGGGCTACGCCTGAAGCTATGGCTGAGGCGGTCCCCAGGATCATGGGAAGTTGGTGGTGTGCCTGTGGAAAGTGCAGGAAGGTGCCGAGGGAAGACGAAACTAGATGCTGCAAGTAATATTACCTTGTCATCATGGCCAGCCTGAATGTCTAGCATGCGTTTTCTTTACATGGTGAACATGCAGACACATACAAAATGTGTCAACCAATAACATTCAAAAAATCTAATTCCATATTTTCAGATGCTATTTTAATCCAGTATTAGAAAATAGAGATTAAATTAACCAAAAACTCCTCTTTTCTTGAAAATACCTAACAGTGCACGCACACACACACACACACAAATATTTGTCTTTATTGGTTTCCATGGCAACCTGTGAGGCAAGTACAAAAAACTCAAGGACAGGTATGTTTGTCAACGAATGTGTCAGGTCACATCTGTGTATGCACACTTTCACATAAACAAACTGAGGGTCTATCCTTTCTCAAGGCCTTTCCTCTCTCAGCTGAGCCTGCAGACACTTTCCACTCCATATTGCTTTTAATAGAGACAAATAAATATGCATGCAAATGAAACAAAAGACCATGTTCAGATAGTCAGATATTATATTTGGTTCACACACAATCTCCAGCAAATACAAAATAAACAAAACATTATGCAGTATGTATATCCAACAGTTTAAATGGTTACATTAAGAAACATTTAAAATTCATACATTCACATATTCATGATTGTGTTTTGTGATTTCTAACCAGATATAAAATTTATTTTGCAAGTGTCTTGCTTACATTAGCCTAACCCAAACAGCCCTTTGTTTTGTATGGCATGACTACAATCAGTTCAATGTGAGGCCATCTCACATCTGTGGACCATATTTTGGAAATGCCTGCCTAGTACACAAAGAAAAATACAAACACAGACACAATCAAATTTACGAAACCAAACCGATGCAATGTAGTAATACTATGTTTTGTTTTTATTTTAGGGTAAGATGGAAAGTTGGATCTTTCCTGAACAGGTTAAAAATCACAAAGTATAATTTCTGTATACCTCAATGAAAAAAGGCTTATTACATACAGAAAGATGTGTTTAGCAGTTTGTCCAAGGAAACAATACACTCTGTTGTTAGTTCACATAACCTCTTAACAGAAATAAACATTAACATGCACTGATTAAGTATCTAGTAATCTTAGCATGACAAATATACATTTTTCTGTGTCACACTTGGTGTCTTTTCCCAAATGCCCTCAGTTTTAGTTATCAAAGATAGCTGCCACCCAATTTAATGGGTGTCTTATTAAACCCATGTGCTTGACCATGGTCTGATGTTCCCCACTATTCTCCGATGAGGTAAGTTCATTATCAAAATGTCAGAATGTCACAGGCTCCTCACAGAGGAAGCCCACTTGGACTTGACTGACACCAACCCTCAGTCGACACCACTGGTGGCTGACAGTTGTAATTGAACCCCAAATCAGAAATAGAGAGCAAGAGCAGAGGGAGGTAATTGAGAGGTACTTTGCAAAATGCCACATACTGTCAAAATGGTTTGGATTACAGAGTTTCATTTAATGATGAAAACTGCACTTTGAGGATAATATCATTTCAATGAAGTGGTGAAGGAAAATAATTAGCCAGATTAAGCCTTAAAGTGATTAGTCTAAGAGAGTTTCAGCACAAAATACAGATTAAGACTAAAAGAGATTAGTCTAAGAGAGTTTCAGGACAACATACAGTTGAGGATGAATAATACAATCTATTGTAATCCTGCAAAATGCTAATAAAACAAAACCGGAATAGTGAATGCAAAGAACTGAGACAAGGAGCAGAGGTTGATCTGGAAATCACAGAGGCCAACAGAGGTGCACATGATGAGATCAATAGAGATGAAAGCTGTTGTGAAGCCTTTTTGTCCCTTTAGGGGTGAGGCAAAATAAAGAGGTTATTTAGTTTTATATAGTGGTTTTTACAGAGGTGTTATGGGGATTATTTTTGGTGGGGGGGTACACAATTTCATGTACAACATTTCTCTGTTCGCTGTAGTGCTCCGGCAGTTTAGTGATGGTAACAAGACAATAGCAGCTCAGTATGGTCACCAGAACTGTTTGCGCGTCACTCTATTTGCCTGAGATAGGGAATCAATCAAAAACAGGCTTTTACCGATGACACAATGAAGGCAGGGTTAATACCCAACATCAAATTTAAGAAACCAGGGGGTCAGGATTTGGAATGTTAGCTTCAACAAACTAGCAAAGCATTTCATCACCACTAGTTATAAAAGTGGCATTGTTTCCACACCTTTCCCCCATGCTTATTAGTGTATGCTCATGCAAAGGTTTAGTGCTGGGCACATAAAACATTATTATCAGGGCACATTGTATGTGCCAAGAAGCCTAATTTACCCTGATAGCTATATTTTGTTGGTGCTTACAGTACATTAGCAGACTAGCTCACTCATTTGTAACATTTTTTATTTTTTACATCAGTGAAAAATGAGAACAGGGAAAGATTTAACAATTCTTTTAAAGCAAAATTTTAAATTAGACCTGCTTTTCCTAGGCAGTACTCTACTTCAGCCAAAATAAGAGGGATTTTGAGCAATTGTGTGTGTGTGTGTGTGTGTGTGTGTGTTTTAGCCACTCCCCTGACCAACCTATGTACAAAAGGCTAGCTCTGCCACTGGTAGCCATACAGTTCACACATTTCTTGCTGTTTTCACATTATAATTTTTACAATGCTTTACAATTTTCTACATATGGGATCACCCAGTGGAGGTGGTGGTAGTGTATTGGTTAAGGAACCTGGCTAGAATGCAAGTAGCGTGAAAAGTTGTGGGTTCGAATCCTGTGCCCTTGAGCAAGGCACTTAACCCTAAGTTGCTCTAGGGGAGACTGGCCCTGAACAATTGATTGACAAATTGTAAGTCGCTTTGGATAAATGCTAAATGCATAAATGTAATGTAATAACACAAATATTATGTATGTTTTATGGCTTATTTGCAAATGCTTACACACAGCATACGGGAAATGGAAATCTAATGTCCAAAACCTTACATACAGTACAAAACCCTTAGTTCGGCAATAACTGTAAATTGGTGATAATTCTTGAAAGAACATAATAATAATAATAATAATAATAATAATAATAATAATAATAAAATAACCAAAAGGGATGTTAGCAGCTCAAAAGAACTGTAGGACTATCCATCTGCAACAATCCCTTCAACAACAATTTCTATGGAACATTTATTATCTAATGTAATGTAATTTTTTTTGCACACATAACTATAAACACTCACAGAAACATAACATAAGAAAATTTTAAGTAAACTGTAAAGTAAACAGAAGCAAGGTCTTGAAGTCAATGAAGTCCATGAAGTCATGGATGTGAAATACATGAAATGTATGTAGTTTCAGAAATGCCATGACTTATTATTTTGAAAGTTAGTGTACTATGACTTAAAACATGTTCACTGTGTAAAGAAAACACGATCAGTAGAATCATTTGATTTTCAGAGATTGTCTGTGTTTTGATGGTGTTAGTGTGTATACAGAGAAGTTTTAAGCATTTTGAAATATTTGTGAAGACTTTGTGTTTTGTTAACAAAATATTTTAAGTATAGCTTAATGCTTGCGATTGAATGTAAATGTGAAACTGAAAATGTTGCCCCATGATTAGTTGTCCATTGTCAAACAATGCATTTCAATACAATGTAAATACATTATAGGACTGCATAGTCTGTGGTATGGAGGAATCTGAGGTCTCAGGTAATTCAGGCCAAATGTTTTTTTCAGGATGATCCAGATAATATGAATAGTCTGTTATGACAAGCACTGGAATTTTGCCTACTTTGAATATGAAGAAGAAAGAGAGAGAATGTCATGGAGAGAACACAGGGAAAGAGACAGGGGATGATTGCAAGCCATTTTATGACAAAGAAGCTGGAACTCACCAAGGAGACTAGATGTTCTTTGCCTCATCAACAGTGGCTGCTGTCTCACATAATACCTCAGAGGTGCCGGGCACTCAGCAGTGGCTGCCCAAGCCCCAGATTTCATGTCTAATTCCATGGTTTCTGTGGAGAGCGCTTACAGTCTGCTCGCCCCTGACAACAGCTAATCCTCCAAGGTTTAGGTGGCATCCTTCTCCAGGCCAACAAAATGTCATCTCCATCTGAGAGATGAGGCATTGAAGTTAGCAGTAATTACTTTCTAAAAGCACAAACACAGCTACTGAGTCTAACAAGATATTTCGATTTTTTTTTTTTAGAAATAAGATAGCCATGTCTATTTACATACTTTAAAACAGGACAAAGTTTCACTCAACTTGTATCAGTAGTGATTGTTAGAACCCTCTTTAAATGGAACAACCTTTTATCAACATAAAATAACCACAGGCTGTCCTTTCAGATGACATTTTGGGACACTCAGCTAAAAGAACGTTATGTAATGTATGAAACTGCTCAATAGATAAGATTGTTTACTGGTGGAACATGAATCTGAGTTTTTAACTAAAGACCAAGGCAAGAAATTATCTTTCTTGTGATCCATGCACCATGACGTGAACACATGGTACTTTAGAGAATATAGAGACCTGGTGGATGGGCTCTATCACTCTGAATCGTCTCCACCACAGGAGAGGTTAGACCCTGACACAGGAGTTGCTCCCGTTCAGGAGCCAGGCAGTCAGCTACCACAGCACGGTGCCACACTGTGACAGCAGTGCCATACTGGGACAGCAGGTCCTTACAAGTGGGCAGTGCCCAAGGCTCCCCTCGAAGTAGGTGTCACCACCCTGTCCTGTCTATCTCTGTTTCCTCCCATTTCCTCCTGTCTCTGCCGTAACAAGCTCAATTGACACCAATCACGCTCTCTCATTTCCTCATTTTCCGTTAATCACTGGGTTGGTCTTCACCTGCTTCCACTGGCTGTTCCCTATTGTTCTCCCCAGCTGTGTCTCCTTTCCCCTAATTTCTGTTAGTATTTATTTCACCCTGTTTCAGCCACCTTTTGTCAGTGTATTAGCGAACCAGCACGCTTTATAGCTTTATAGCTACTGGCAAGCATTCTTAATCCTGACTCCCGTGTCTGCTCCTCTATTCCTGTTTTTTCCCTGCCTCTGTTCCAGCCTGTTCCTTGCGGGGACAAGACGGGGAGTCTTGTCCCTGCTCTGTTTCTGTTTTGTCTCTGTTCCCTGCATGATCACCTGCCTGTGCCGAACCCGGACCGTCCTGACCTACGCCTTTGCTCGCCTGCCCTGGTTTCTGACCCGTTGCCTGTCCACGACCTATGCCTCTGTTTGCCTGCCCTGGTTTCCGACCCATTGCCTGCTCATGATCTACGCTCTGCTCTTCTGTCCCAGCAACCCGACCCGACGCCTGTCCGACCACGAGTTCCTCTGCCAGCCCTTCTCTGCTCTTCGCGTCTCCTGCATCCCTGCGCCGAGGGCACGCTCTCGGAGCACACTCTCACTCCCCTTTTCCCCAATCCTTTAATAAAGACTATTTGCAACTTGACGCTATAGTGGTTCATTCTGTCTGTTCATTCTGTCTAGGGAGATGATCAGGTCTGAGAACCATGTCTTTGTAGGCCAGTGAGGGGTTATGAAGATCATGGTGTGTCTCTCCATGCACACAGCATCGTCTGTTGGAGGGCAAAAGGAGGAAAAGCATGTGAAAACAGTGTGTGAGGCCACAGATGTGCTAATGCTGGGGGGTTCTCACTCATGAACGAGAACCACCATCTCTGGAACGGTCTCATATATAGCCCAAGCAGAACTGCCCCAGCAGCCTCCGCCAGCAGACTGAGAAGGCCCTCTGAAAAGAACCTCTGTGACAGTGGTGCTGTGAACCAGATAGGAGCGAGGTTTGGGGGGAGAGTGTAACCTCCCTCCCCAACACTTCAAAGAGCATACCGCAACCAAGATTGCGGTGCAATTAATATCATTAAAGTGTCACGTCATAACTGTTTTGGCCTGCTATATAATGAGGACGCTGACAGGATCCATGCTGTAAAAAATCAGAACATGGTTTCTGTTTATCAGCCTACTGTTTTGTTGTGTTCCAGTGACAGTTTCACTTTGTTTCCAAGCAATTTTTGCAAACAACAGCAAACAACTTATTTCATCCCGTCATACTAATATGTTTTTAGTTCGCTGACATAGAAGACATGAAATGCAAAACAAGGGAAGGTGTTTGTTTCTTTATCATTATCATTATTATATAAAAAAAAAACATTACTCCCGGTGTGCATTGCTTTTTCACAGTGTCCCTGGTGTGAAAAGACTGCTAAACTTTTGAATGTTGGGAAAGTGGAAAGTCAGACCATAGGTTATCCCTTCATTTAAGTATAACCACATCTATTTTGTTTGTAGGTGTTATTTGGGGACACTGTACTCTATCTACTGGAGAGATATCACATAAGCACTGTGTATGTATGAGAGTTCGGTTCCATTACTTTCACTTCCTTTCCATTACTTTTCAGGTGAGTTACTAGGGTAACATATGCTTCTGAACTAACCTGCTCTGTGGCAGGTTAACTATCAGGCTTAATAAATAGGTGTCTCAGAGAATGCTATCAGTCAGAAACACAAGTCCCCAAAACGGGTTCTGTCCATCTGCTTTTATAATATTTGACAGCAAATAGAGGTTGATTGATTGTATGTCGATTTCAAAGAATTTCTATATAAATTTGGCTCTGAATAATAATAAAAAACTGTTTGCATCATCATGGTTGCAACAGGCGCTGCATGCTGGCCTAAAATGTGGTCCAACAAGTAGTGTGTCTTAAAGACATACCAGGCGAGACTGTGATTCTTTTATCTCCCCCTTAGCTCCCCCTATAGGCACAGATTAAAATAAATAAATAAATAAAAAATAGCAACAAGATTGTACATTCTCACGAATCCATGCAAACCAAAGAATAGGAACCAGTGATGATCATTATCATGCATTACATTGACTGACTAGCCAGTAATAAATGCGATTTTGATTTTATTCACTTTCAGTTTCATTTCCTCCGACCCAGTGTGTAAATTAACTTAAAAACATTGCCTGGTGGGCATTTAATTGAATGATTGGATTACCCTCAGTTCCAGGTACAAATCTATTTTATATTTTTTTGTTGAGCATTTGGGTCCTGTCCTAAATATGGTTGTGACAAAAATACTTTTCATCTATAAATTAAGTAGCAGTCATGTGTATGGTAAACAACTTTTGATTGTTCCTCTGTCAGAATGGAACTTAATCCAGTGGCAGATAATTTCATAACCAAAGACTCACTCTGCCAACAACTCAGTATATTTTTGCATGCAAATGCAAGTGCACTACAATTCCTAAATGATTCCTTTGCAAGGTTAGTTATGCTTTACAGAAACCCTAAGACATAAAGAGGATTGCCACTGCCCTTTCACTGCCTGGACAAAAAGGTGCAAGAGAATAAAAAAGCAGAATAAAGAAAACTACAAATGCTGCAGTTTCAGCCTTTACAAAATGTCAAGAAACACATAATTTACATCATTTAACTTATGATTGATTTAACTTATTGACTTAGATGTCCGACTTAACAAAACAATATTTGCATTCCATCTCAGTTCGTTAAATGATTGATGTTTTTTGTTTTCTTCACAATTTTATTTGAAAATTATTATTAATAACTACATTCTTTTAACATGATTTAACATGCACTCTATTTTAGGTAAATTAGGACCCCTATTCTTTTAGAGTTGAGAATGCCATCTAGTGGACTTCATTTACATCTACAATATATATCAATATATAAAATACAAATTTTTCAACATCTTTCAGAATTCTATACATAAATATGGGCATAGGGCTAGACCTACATACATATTAAAAATATATATCATATTTCCGTACAAGGTAAAGTACAATATCAACTAGATGCAGCACATAAAGCATCCGCTGCATATTGTAACACGTGTCATTCAAACAAAATGAATCTCCATCCGCTGGCACATCTTTTGCCCCTATAAGCTGTACTTACATGTCAACACACATACATAAATGTACACAGTCACAGTGAATTCAGTCTGAAAAATTATTTACCTCAAGTATTTGTTTGAGTGTGTATGTGTTGTGTGTTTGTGGGAATGGTTTGTGTGATCAAGCACCTCTGAGTGTGTGTGTGTGTGTGTGAATGAGAGAGTACGGCTGTGTTTATGTGTATCATGCATATGTTTATGTGAATATCTGTAGGTGTGTATGTATTTGTGTGTGTGTATGTGTGTTGGATGCTCATCCACTGACCTGTAGATGGCAGTGTAGAGCCAAATGATTCAATGATTCTGGCGCGTCTCAATCGTGCACTTGCACACTTTCAAACTGTGTGGTACACTCATAATGGCCAAAAAGTTGATGGACACTACTGGCACTAAACAACCTTCATCTTGCCTACGTAGTGGAAGGGGTAGAACTGTTGACCAGTGTTTCAAACTTGATTAATGGTGGCCAACACTGAGACAATGATGGGAGTTGCAGTAACCACATTTAAATCCAAGCAACAATGGTAATGAAAATATTTTACTCATGTTTCATACACCAGGCTACTCACGTCACTCACTGACTACAGCCATCAATCTGAATATTTGTTTGAACTGGTGATTTAAACGGTGGTTCCGTCTGTCACCTCCACTAACTATTATAAATAAGTGATCCATTTAGGACACTTAACATCACAAATGCACACTACGACAGTAAGTGCTCAGTGCACACTGTGCACTACACTGCAATGCACACATAGAAGCGCGTGACCTGAGACAGTCAATAACATTGAATTAATATGAAATAGCAGAATAGCTGATATTTATATCACGAAATTTGGCATACACCTGGAAAATATTAAAGTGATTCTTCATGTGAAAGATCATGCAATTCACATTTTCCCAACACATGATGTTGCCAGTTGAAGTGCCCTGTTTTTGCTTTTTTGTCTCTCAGTAGGTGTCGCTACACAACAAATGAGTGGTTATTTAAGTTTTTCTCAAATGCGAAAAAAAAAATCTGTCTAAACACATTTACTAAATCTAGCCATCATTTTCCAGTATCATAAACACATTTCACATGAAGACACAATTCACAAAACACAATCCTCCGTTCTCATAAATCTAAACACATTTTTCCTTGCTAAAACACAAGTTGCAAAAGAACTCAGCACAGATTCCAAACAAACACAATGGATGAAGGCAGAGTCAGGGGAAGAGGAATTTGAGTCAGAGGAGGGAGAAGACCTGGCCATAGAAGAAGAGGAGCAGGCCAACGAGGAAGAGGAGTTCAAATCAGAGGAGGAAGAAGAGCAGGCCAACAAGGAAGAGAAGGAGGCCAATAAGGGAGAGGAGAAGGTCCAGGAGGGAGTGGAGAAGGTCCAGGAGGGAGACCAAGACAACCTTGCACCATCATTATGGACAAGATGCGAGCAACGAATCAGGCACAAAGAGCGCTGTGAATACTTTCCAGATGCACTGTAGTACTTATTCGAAGGAAACAAGTTAACACTGCAAAGCTTTCATGAAAAGACTCATTGTATTATGACCGCTGCTAGCATAGTTATGACCACCAGTAGCATAGTGGGCAGGTATTGCTCAAGTTTTTTATGACCGCTGCTAGCGTAGATAGTGTAGCAGGCATATAGGTGTTGCTTGAGTTCCCTTTCTTCCCTCTCAGACATTCTCAGACAGTCATCCATCCCCAGGATACCGAAACACTGGGCCATGTGAAACTAGATCCACTTGAGTTTTAATGCATAGTTGCTTTTGGTCCCGAGGGGGACACTCCACCCCCACGCTGGACCGCCTAGAACACGGGGTGGTTGGACACATTTTTTTCCGGAATATCTCGAGAATTGTAGCACCTGAGCTCAAGAAATTTGAGTGGTATGTAGGTCTCAAGGAGCCACATCAAACAAGCCCTCAACTACCCATGTGTGATGTACCCACTGTGTAAATGTCTTTTTAAATTAGTTATTAATTATTTATTCATTTAAATGCACTTTGGAAGTTTTCTTTGTTTTTGTCTGAGATTCATGAGACACTCAAACATTTGGTGTCTTGAAACTCGGTGGGCATGTAGCCTCAGTAGGCTCATGGCACATAGTAGCTTTTGGTCATGTGTGGTGTAATGCTACACCAAAAATTGGCCATTTTTCTTGTAGGTATACAACAATTCTTGGCAGCCGAAGCACCAGGTCTTATGACACTTGGTGGGAATGCTGCCCCACTAGGCCCACAGTGCATATGTTATTTTGATCCACTCCCTCCTGTGTTGGCCCCTCAGTAAGAAAAACAGATTTCATGAAATTACTCCTCAACCATTGTATCCAGGATTTTTTTGTGGTATGTAGGTCACACAAATACTCAACAAATTAGTTTTTCTCAAATGCTAAAACACATTTCACAAACGTCTCCTCCATGTTCTTCAATGTCTAAACACAACACCCTTTTCTAAAGCCACATAAACACAACCACGCCTTCTGACTTCAAAACTCAAACTTTCACACCAAAAGAGCAGCTTGAAGCTTTCAAAAATGTAAACACTATACCCATCATTAAATGGACTGCATTTATATAGCGCTTTTCTACTCCTACGAGTACTCAAAGCGCTTTATATTGTATGCCACACATTCACCAATTCACACACATGCACCGGTGGCAGAGGCTGCCATGCAAAGTGCCAACCTGCCACTGGGAGCAATTTGGGGTTCAGTATCTTGCTCAAGGACACTTTGATGGGGTCAGCCAGAGGGGAGCATGAACCTGCAGCCCTCCGGTTGCTGAACGGCACCTCTACCACCTGCGCCACCATCTCCCGGGGTCAGCCAGCAGGGGGCACGAACCTGCAACCCTCCCACCTGCACCACCATCATTACACACTACAGCAAAACAATTGAAAACACAATGCTCAATTTGTGAAGGTCTTGAAAACATGACCAGGGTGTCATGTGTGTATTTACTTTATTCACACCACAATCACTGTGCGGCACCATGTCGCTGAGCTGCATCGTGCCACATCACCTCATCCACATCGCAGGCTATATTGTCTCTTGCCAGGCACCGCGGGAAAAACGCCCTGGAATGGCAAATCAATCCTTGGAAGGCCTCCACTGGGATGTCAACACAGGCCAGCTCCATTGCCCTTAGGAGGTTCTCTCTAGTGTATGGTTGTCTGTCATAAACCTTCCATCTCTACGATGAGAAGAACTCCTCTATAGGGTTCAGGAAAGGGGAGTAGGGTGGCAGACAGACGTTTAAAAACTGGTTACTGGTTAAAAACTGATTTGGTTTGTTCTTTGGAAGTGGACATTGTCCCAAATGATCACATAAATGTGATGTGTGGGTCCAGGATGATGGTGTTGGCAGTCCAGGAGAATGTCTCTTAGCTCCTCTAGAAAGGTGAGGAGACGTTGGGTGTTCTAAGACCCAAGGACAGCATGTTGGTGAACAAGCCCCTCCGAACCCATGGCCGCACAAAAGAGTAATATTACCCCCCCCCCGTTGGCCAGGAACCTCAGTGATGGCTCTTTGGCCAATGATGTTACGGCCTCTTTGCCTTTGTTTCTGCAGGTTGAAGCCATCCTCATCCAGGAAGATGAGGCTGGCTTACTCATAAGGTCTGGCCATCATGTCCAACTGTAATATCCTCTGTGAAAATGTGAAAGTGCACAGGTGTTCAGAACAACAGTCAATCAGGTAGTCCAGTATTGTTCAGAAGTAATGTAGAGCAACATAGTATGTCCACTAATTGTACTGTGAACATGGATGTATACTTGCACATACTCGTAATGTAGGTCTTTGTGTCATGCAGAGTTGCGCTCAAAAGGGAACCCTGTAGACCCGTTTCATCGGCATCTTTTGGCGCCGGAGAACTCTGTCTATTGTGGCCAAGCTGACCTCACCAATGCTCTCAAAGTTGACATTATCGGCAATGACTGTCTCTGATCTCCCAGAGTCTGATGAGGTTGTTCCATATCCACAATGAGGGTTTTTTGTGCGGCTGTAAATATGGCAACCCTCCCACCTCTATGTGGCATTCTTTCAACTCTAAAGAAAGAAACATGTGTTGTCAATTGACATGTTTTACAATAACAACTGATTTGAAATGCCATGTGCCTTTTACTAAGGACTGGCTTCCGTCTGGCCACTCTACCATACAGGAAGAGTCCTGGTGGTTCCAAACTTCTTCCATTTACGGGTGATGGAGGCCACTGTGCTCATTGGGACCTTCAAAGCAGCAGAAATTTTTCTGTACCCTTCCCCAGATTTGTGCCTCGAGACAATCCTGTCTCGGAGGTCTACAGACAATTCCTTTGACTTCATGCTTGGTTTGTGCTCTGACATGCACAGTCAACTGCGGGACCTTATATAGACAGGTGTGTGCCTTTCCAAATCATCTCCAATCAACTGAATTGACCACAATTGGACTCCAATTAAGCTGTAGAAACATCTCAAGGATGATCAGTGGAAACAGGATGCACTTGAGCTCAATTTTGAGCTTCATGGCAAACGCTGTGAATAGTTATGTACATGTGATTTCTTAGTTTTTTTATTTTTAATAAATTTGCAAAAATCTCAAAAAAACTTTTTCACGTTGTCATTGAGGTGTTGTGTGTAGAATTGTGAGGAAAAAAATGAATTGAATCCATTTTGGAAAAAGGCTGTAACATAAAATATGGAAAGAGTGAAGCGCTGTGAATACTTTCCGGATGCACTGTATATACAGTAACAGCATTTCACATTACCCAGATTGAGTTGAGAGCTATAGTGTAGTGAAGTATAGTGAAGATATTGCATCATCACTGGTATGTCACACTATTTTTCACAAATCAAAGAACCGAAACAAAGAAAGAACAGACAACCACAGTCATGACGTTTTAGAATATCAGAGTTTATGCAAAAGTTAAGTATTGAACATAAGTATTTGTAAGTGCTCTCCCACCCATCCTCTCTCCACAAGGTACAAGTCAAACTATGTGGTAAGGGCTTATCATGGATGTTAAATTTGAAAAGTGAAAGAGCTGAGTAAGTGATATATTTCTTTAACCCACCACACATAACCTCCATCAAGGAGATGACTTTGTCTTTGGTAGTCTTGGTCCTGTCTTTGGTACGAGAATCAAAATATCATCTTTGTATCCTATATTGATTGAAGAGAACGGGAGCGATGGCTGTATACCATGGAGATATATGCTTGGAGAATGTGAAAGCCTCCATTAATTTCAGTGGACATTGCTAGGCTTGCTATTGTTAGTACTTTCTGTAAGTTCTTTGTATTATGATTTCATTGTATTTGATTATTGTCTATTTGAAAAACATTTTGAATCAACTGTGTTAAAGTGCTATAAAAACAAAGACTACTTGACTATGAATCTCCATCCGCTGGCACATCTCTTGAACCATGGCTCTTACAGGTTTGCCCCTGTAAGTTGTACTTACATGTCAACTGTACAGTCTGAATTCAGTCTGAAAAATTATTTACCTCAAGTATTTGTGTGTGTGTGTTGACTACTTGTAATTCTGAGTACATTGTACACTGAAAACATTTGCTACTGGTGGCAGTAATGTGCAGTAATGTCCACACAGACCAGGCCACTTGACCAACATTTTACTGCCTTTCATGCAGTGTTGATGCATAGCAATCTGCAGATATTAAACCTTTCCACCAACAAACCTTTTCTGATATAATGCAAAAGTGCAAGCTGTGTGTCCTTACGTTAAATACTTCTAATTCTAAATAGCTGATAAACAAGCTAGTTGTAGTCATGTGAATTCTTCTTATTTGGAAAATGAGGAATCCTTATGTTAGCACTGACAGTTATTTTTAGGGGGTTGATAAAACTGGGAAGTTAGTGGTTAATTACATTCATAAGGTTAATGAGTACAGGTCTAGGGTTCAAAACAGTCAACTATCCACAAGTGTGTTCTTTTTTCCCCCATCTCAAGATGACTGGTGAGGAGACAGTGAAACAGACATAGCATTTATTTGTCAACCATAGTAGGAAAATACATAGGTGTAGAGGAAGCAAGCCAACCACATATGTACACAGTTCCATGTTTACCATTCTGTTTAATTGTACAGCTTGTTTTGTTTGCTTGAAAAGAGCTGCCATGTTTCAAAACTATTAGTTTTAACTTAACATTCCTTTAATGTTGTGCAAGTGTTTTGCTGGTATTTCATGAATAGTAAACAAGGGTTGGTCCAGTGTACCACACAATGACACAGATATCCCAGGTGGCTACAGAGAAGAGAAAGTATTTATAGGCAAAGAGGCCAGAGCAGTAGGACCAACAAAACAGAAAAAGGCATTAGATAAAAAGATTTGATAGATAAAACACTTCTTTGCTAAAGGCTACATAATCAGGTTATGCAGATGGCAACTCATCAATAACAATTTCAGAACTTCATATTATCTGGTGACATCTGCACTGTCTCACTGTTTTAATTCAAGTTGAACGGACTACCTCATTAAGCATTCTTTCCATAACCTTTTCTAAAGCACACATACAAGTGTGTTGAGCTGGTGAAAGCCATAAGACACGCCTGGACACTGTGTCCATTTTGAATAACATTTATCTTATCAAAGATCACACAGATGTGTAATGGAGAAACTGCAACTGTACAGAGTATTGGTATTTTTCATGTATATCACATCTTCGCATTCAAGAAAATAAATAAATAAATAAAACTTTGATAGAGGCCGAGTGGGACTCATTTTGACAAGCCCATTAGAAAGTCAAAGCTGGATTGTCTACATCTCTGCCTACAATCTTTTTACAAGTAATGTTGTTGGATACTACTGATGTTATAATGACTATTTTTCCTGGTTAAAAATATAGAAAATTGCCTGGTTTTAAAGCCATATGGAAAATAAACTAACTGAATCAAATCCAAAAAGCAATACTACTAATCATTCAAGATTTACACATAAAACACAATACTACTAATCATTCAAGATTTACACATAAAACACAATCGCAAAATTTTGTAGAAACGAAACAGGAGATACATTTTTATTCACATTTTACATAAAGCTATACTTAATTCTACAACAATAATATAAATTTATTAACAGGACAAGGTTATTTAAAAAACAAAAACACAAGAAAGGTCCTGTAGTCATTTACAGACATTTCTTGTTTCAACAGACATATTTCTTTTTAAAAAGCCTAAATATAGTCTTGTAGGGGTGGACGTTGTGAAGTACAGTCATGGCAGGTCAAATTGGATGCTAAGAACTCATAAATAATCTTAAGTACATGTTTGCAATGTACATATTCAAATTTCAAATATGACACTTTGACAAAAAGTAGCGTGTCTTAAATAGCACACACATTAAATATGCACATAGAGTATCTTCAGATTTTGGTCCAAACCATCTGAATTTAACATAAGATATTGTGTGGATCAGTAATACACGCTGAATAAAACCATCTGAATTTAACATAAGATATTGTGTGGATCAGTAATACACGCTGAATAAAATTTCCAGAGAAATCTTGGCTGTACCGTTTGCCATCACAATGGAAAAAAATGGGAAAACCATGGCAGAGTTTAACAGTAGCCCCAACCCAACATTGAAATTCTCAACCACTGACGTTAGAGGATAACAAAAACATACACTGAGTAAAATCAGGGGCTGGATTACAAATCTTCACATTCTGAGAGGAGCACCCGTTAACTCTGGGGAGAACCATCTCCTAAACACACAGGCCACTAAAGGAGACGTAAAGAAAACAAAACCACATCATACAATACCTGATTGCTGAAGAACTCTTGGACCTTAATGAAAACAAACACATACACATAATGGCATTGTCAGATCTAATAAAAAATAATATAATAAAAAAAGACAAGGAAAAGAGGTTGCACAGGTGTTCACTGATGGCTGATAGTGCAAGATCACTAACAAATGAGGCACAATGTTGACTATCACAGGAGAGAGTATTGCCTTGGAATTTGCACAAAATTAATTAAGACCATGACATTTGAACTGATGTATCTTTTAATCCTGCTTAAAGTTAGTTAACTGGCTGTGTAAATGTACGTGGGGGATGAGGTGATGAATCCATTTGTCAGCATCACAATGGACAAGTTAAACCATGTTCTCAGAAACATCAAACACAAAAATCACCGTTAAATAATCTTAAGAGTGCAAATAACGAAATGGCAGTGAAAATCAGAGACAACCTCTTTGTTTTTTGTACAAGCTGGTAGTTATCAAGTGTATATTTCAACATTTACTGGATAAAAATGTATCTTTGTTTATAATACAATCCTTTTCTCAAACCAGATCATAATTTATTGTGAATACAAAAAGTGAAACAAAAATAAACGCCTGGTCTTTTTTATTCATATACAATCAGTTGAGACTAAATCTATATTTCTATTTGTACAAACACCTGCAAAACCATGCCGAGTTCAGAGATGACATTTATGTGTGGGTACCGCTGCTACTGGCCTAAATAACAGTGCTACAGATTTGAATGACAAGGGTGCCCTCTTCTTTTGATTGACAAGGTTACCATTGCCTAATGCTTTGCGGCAATTGAGCTGCTACTAAAACAATTGTGTTGAGGGAGAGCGTTGGTGTTGGTAATCACCAAAGTACAAATGAACTCGAGCCTCTCCACAGTGTATGGATGCTCTAAGTCAATTCCTAAGAGGAATCCTCAACATTAAAAGGTGTAGTGCAAAGCAAAAACAAAGGTTTCACATACACACACACACGCACGCACACACACAATGTTGGATGGTAGCAGTGTTGAATAGGCATTTATGAATGTTAGTAACACATTTGGTTGGGATACAAAATGTAGTAATCCCTAAGCTTATGATTTTTGGAGGATACAGCCCACAACTTTTGAGGCTAAAATAAAAGAATATTTGTGGCTGCCCAGATTCCAGGTACATTCATTATATTTGCTCTAAGCACTTAAGCACAATGGTAAAATATTGCACCACTTCACAACTGGAGGAAACAGTATAGGCTAGCACCATAAGAGCAAAGTGTACTTAACAGACTAGCACAATGCTTTTACTGTTTCCCTCCCCGCTACTCTGGTGTGCACATGGTCCCAGACTGGACACAACCAAAGCCATGAGGTCCAAGAAAAACACTGAGGAGTCAAGATATTTTGTGGTGTCTTATATTAGTAGGTCTGATTCACAGGTGCTAACCTGTACTGCACACCTTGGAGTGATCAGCACAGGATCACTCTGGGACACCTCAGAGTGAGCATCAATGCTATGACACTGCTATGGTCAGGAAGTTATTTCAGTGCTATGCTGACAGTATGACTCTATATTGAAATACAACAATAGTACTGGACCCAAGTCAGGACGAAAGTTAATAAAAAGCTGATTGCTGATAGCTATAAACCATTTCTGATTTTCTGATGAAAGTCAAATGTTGAATGGGAAAACAAAACATACAAAAAACATACAGGACATCATTCTTCGACTGGGCCGGAGATGCAAGCATAATTACCATTTACCTTTTAAAATTTCAGTGAATGTGAATAAATGAAGATAGAACATAGATTTTCCCTGTTGAACAAACAGAGCTTTATAAATCAATGCGCATGTTACAGTCTCAAGAACAAAGGGGAGGAGGTGTGGGCAATGTCTCCCTATGGGCTATGAGGACTACCTATGACTACCTGCGAGACGGTAGATAGACTCCATTGAGTGAGGGCAAGTGAGGCAGGAGCAGCTCCAGTTGTGCAAACAGGGAGAAGTGATCAGATGGGATGTGGGGGTGAGGACAGCCACTGATATTGTTCTCCAGGAGCCAGTGGGGGTCTAATGGGCCCAAGATGCCCAAAACGTTCAGTTGAGGCTTAGAGTAGAAGATGTAATCAATAACACCCTAGAGCACAAAGATCAAAGGTCTGAGTGTCAAAAATTTAAAAGCATCAACAATCACCTAAAATAGCATGACAACACAATTGTAACACATACATTTTTAAAAATTTCAAGAGAAATATGTACAGTCAGAAAATATGATGTGTGATTCATACTGTAATTGTTTTGTCCCATGACCATTCTTAACTCTACTAGAGCAACATAAACCATAAAAATGCTTTGAAATTTCCTTCAAAGGTTACAGGATTGATGCAACGTATTCTCAATCTGCAAAGTTAAATGGCGAAAAGGTAATGGTAGAATCAATGTAAATGGTTAGGCTGAACCAACAATTCCAAAGTTAATACGAAGTCTACGTCCATTACAATGCTGGATTGGAAACATTTCCTAAAAACTGTGTGTGTCTAGGGAAATAAGGGTAACATCTAACTGCTGATGAAGCAAGTAGCTCCCTGTCTTCACAAACCCCTTGGACACCAAACTAAATGCAAGTACAGTGCACTTAGCCCAATGTAGGTTTGACCAGTACCATAGGTATTGAATATACACTGGATCCTTTGTGGAAGTTATTTTTTGCTGGAAACAGGCTGAGAGAAGGCACCTCACCTTGAAGTCAAAGGTGTAGTTGGTGTAAGGCATCAGCCCATTTTCATAGGCGCTCTTTAGTTTGAAGCCATGTGTGATCCTGCCATTTGATGTGCCATTCTTGCCATTGCAGTTAAAGTTAGTGAGGCAGTCGCTGTATCGTAGCTCTTTGAAGTCTTTGTGGGTACAGTCCACTCCACCTGTACTTAAGAACTCCACCACACCTGTTTCACAGAGGAGAATCCGTTTCAGCAGTGTTTCATTGATATAGGGGCACATCTCATGTGTCATTCAAGAGGAACGATACCACAGTTCTGTTTATACCTGCAATACCTGTACAATACTATTTGCACTGGATTTCGGCAGTAGGGGCTATTCTGACATCAAGGGGCAGATTATTCCAAAGTTTAGGAAAGCTGGAAAAGCACAATCTTCCCGATGTTTATATTAATTTTTGGGAATAGTCTGAGTGCTCTTGCTGTGGTGTAACTATGTAGCAAGTCAGAGAGGTGGGAGGGGGCTTAACCATGTAAAGATTTGTAAGTAATTCTATAACATACTGGGAGCCAGTGAAGAGAGGGAAGAATGGGGGAAATCTGTCATCATTTCAGTGTACCAGTTAGCAAAACGGCAGCAGCATTTTGGACCAACTGCAGACGTAAGCGAGAAGACTGACTAGTTTCAACATGAAATTAACTGCAGTGATCCATCTTGGAAGTTATAAATACATGAATTACTATTTCAAGGTCTTTAGGTTTATGGAGAACTCTCAACTAGTTCAAAAAGCTTGACTTAATCACAGAGTTTCTGATTGTCAAAAGTTAGATTACTATTCATAATCATGCCCAACTTCTTTACAAATGGTATGCGAGAGATATCACAGGCACCACTCGGCCTTACTAGCAGGACCTCAGTCTTCTCTCATTAAACAGAGTGAAAGGATGTGGGAATCTTATACATAATGACCTTACTGTATTTCACATTCCAATAACTGAGAACTATAGTAGTGACAAGAATAACTCCCAGATAATCAGACATACCAGAGTCTGGTAATGAGTTGAGATCAGCACACAACACCAGAGGAATGGAGTTAGTTTCTCCAGAAATGGAGGAGAGCTTCAGACTGCGTGTAGCTTTGTCTACAATATTCTTCACTTCAGACAGGAACATCATGGTCTGCACCAGTTTCACATCCGAATACTCTGGGTCCCAGTGCATGTGAGCATTGGCCACTAGCATCAACTGCTTCTCCATACTCTGCAGAGACTTGCCAGCTGGATCAGGAATGAATAGCAATGTTGTCAATAATTTTTAAGTTACAGCGCTCAGAAATATAACAGAGGACATTTTAAGGACAATGTAATTTAATAGAAAAAACATTAAAGACGGTGATACTAAAAAGCTTGAATGTATAAAACTACATTTCCGAAAAGCAAAAAAATCCTTGGGTTTTATAACATATTGTGCATTTTTCTTCCCCATCATCTTTATTTTCCTGATTCAACATTAATGTAATTACAGAGTGTGACATCTATGTTTGAGCTGTTGTGCTCCACGCACCATGAATAAACCACACAACAGTTTTTTTTTTTGTAAATCTAAAAAATAAAATTGTATATTAACAGCAATTTTGTATTAATCACACTTGACCAATGACCATATGCCCATGAAGCTTATTCTAACTGCTCATTTTTTTGATTGTGTGGTCATACAGATGAGTAAAACAAAATCAACTTTCAAAATTGATGAACATACTGCTTGCTTTCACCAGACTCCTATGAGAGCCCGGAACAGAGCCGATGCACTACAGATTTATTAACATTCAGGTTTCCCAAGAATTAAATGTTATTGATCCGTGAGGATAATGGAAAATGGCAAAAATCATATATTAAACGCATAACTGTGAAAATATGCTATAAGGCTTTTTATCCTGGAATTTACAATGATAAAAATAATGGGGAAATGGTAACAAATGTCAAGGTTAAAACCTTTTTTGAAGTTTGAAATAAATGCAACATGTGTCCAAGGTTAATAAATAATTATAAACAAATAATCATAATAAATTATTATGAAATAATTTCAGAAATGACCAAACTAATTGTGATAATTTATTACATAATCAAGCAGTCTGTGATTAACAGACATTCTAGGCACAATTTTCTTTGTCCATCATTCAATGTGCACAGCACCCCATGTACCCCAAGCCTATAAATTCATTTCAAATGACACCCTTGCCATGAAACGTAGGTGACCTATTGTGATCATTCTGTTTGTGAACCAGCAGACCAAATAAAGAGAATAATGAAACTGTTAGTTTTTTTTCTTTAAAGGTGACTCACACGACAGTTCCATCATCTCTTTGCGGAGCTCCAGCAAAACAGCTACACCAATGTTGTCCTTGGTCATGACGCGATTTAACATTGCTTCAGACCCTTCAGAGTTAGCCATAGCCAACTGGTTGAATTCCACTGTATGCTTCTGCACCAAACTGAACCTGTACAACATATGAGTTCAAACAATAAATTCAAGAGTTTTTATATGGTTAAGTGCAGTGCCTTCTACTATCAAAACCTATGCTGCTGGTTGCATCTTTAATGGGCACAACAATGCAGACGAATGACTGAATAATGTTGGTGTTTATCTACACACACACAGGCCACATTGGCCCGAATTTCTTTTTCCTGTATATACCTCTGAAAAAAGGTTGTCATCTTATATTCAAGGACTAGACAAATTAAGGGGGTTAAAATAGAATGCAGAAAAACATTTTTTGTATTAAAGCAACATAGGAGTTTGGGGTTCAGTACGGTATTGTCTATAGCAACTTTTGTAAAATCTGTATGACAGTGTTTATTGACAAGCCTCCAGAGCCACTTGCTCTAAAAGGTTCTCCCACTCACAATAAAATGTGTGCCTAATGGAGAGGCCTTTACTAGGCTACTTGCTGTTGTTCTGGAGCCGCTATCTAAATACCAGAGACTCCTGTATTTGATTGAGTGTATGCATGTGAATTCAGATTCGTGGTGCCTTGTTTTCTGTGAAACAGAACATAATCACGCTCTTGAAGAGCTGAAAACCAGGGAAATTTGATGGAGACTGTTGAAAATCCACAAATATTAGAGTCCCAACACATATTCATTGGGACTCGGGACAGGCAAGTCAAAACCGGGGAAAGTGATGTATGCCATAAAGCAGTCAAATTTTGTATTTTTTTTGTGTCAGGGTTCCTACCCGAAGTCTAAATTTGCATAGTGCCAGTGTAAGTGATACAGACACTCTCAAGTGATGACAAAGGTGGAATTTAACCTATTGGGAGTTGATGTACCATCAGAATGATAGTGAAATTATAGTTTTAAGGCTGAAAAAACTACATTGTTTTGCTTTGAATGAACCAGTAGCGTCTACAAATGCCACGCATGATTGAGAGGTAAAAGATTGTTTTGAACAAATTCAA
This sequence comes from Tenualosa thibaudeaui, assembly GCA_027481765.1. Lineage (NCBI taxonomy): Eukaryota > Metazoa > Chordata > Actinopteri > Clupeiformes > Clupeidae > Tenualosa > Tenualosa thibaudeaui. The sequence goes on along the minus strand of JAIFZK010000004.1, from coordinate 1,530,672 downwards.
AAGTAGCCTTGAGTGGTGTAAAAGAATGACTGGGTTTATGTGCACTTCAGTATCCTTTGACCCGGTGTTAATAGCATTTGGTATACAGTGTTCAAATGACCACAAAGCTAGTACACTTCATATCCGATTATATTCGGGATACAAAAATGCATACTCTCCGACATGGTCCCTGTTAATGAATGAGTCTTGCCCAGTACCTGCACAAACTGTCTTGTCAGCGGTAGGTAGCCAATGATCAAACTAAGGAAAACTCACTCGTATCCCCTCGATCAGATAGGCTGATCCAACATCAGTGTTTTTTCTACAAGCCAACACCTGTTACTATTACAAAGAAAGGTTGAAAATCAGTTACTATGCGGTGGTAATGAGAGAAACGAATCGCTTCTATGTTTGAGTGCAGTCTGTAGCCTACCCATGTCATACATCTAGACCTTTATGGCTAATGCACATGTTTTTCTGCCTGGTAGATAGCCTACAGTGTACTGTTTGCACATGGAAAATTATCATTCATATGGTACTATTCATTTTAATGTTTTAATTCAATTTGCATATGACAATTTTATCCAGAAGATCTTGATCTCATACTTGAATTCATAATAATGATGTTAGAAAACAACTGCCTCACTTTTAAAATGTTTTCCAATGGGTTTTCACCAGTATTTTCAAATAAAAACATTTTCTATATAAGGCAAAATTTGGTCTACAAATGTTTTTTTTTCACCCAAAAATAGAATAGGGGGGTTATTCAGGATCATCTTATATCCAGGTCAATACTTTACCAGGCCTGTCAAGCAATTAAAATTCATACTGTATGAATATGATTTGGAGGAATAAAAGACTGGACTACAGGCTATCCACTTGCACTCAGGAGAGCAAAGAGGAAACAATTTGACTCTTGACTGTTCAGCCAAGTGAATTAACAGAATATTTGGAAATCGTCAGGCTACCAACAATCAACAAATAGCATGCCATCAAACATGGTGGATTAAAGGTTTGGGGGAGGGGAGCGCCTCCTGGGTAGCTGCTGCCTTCTAGATGATGGTTGGACACAGAACACCAATGAGTGCTCACCTACCAGTAAAACTAAACTCGTACTGCAGTGCATGCATCCTACACAAACTAATTGGACAGTTTGCAGGATCAATTGACAGGTTGTAGAGCAATATTTTACTACATAGTTAATGTTATAACTAGCTTTATTGTACATTCAGTCACTGCAGAAAATCTGTGTTACTTCCATACCAACAAAGGCACATTTACTGTTGTTGAAAGACCCTGCATTAATGCCCACCATCAGAGGCTGGCTATACTGCAGACTTGACCGTAAAGGGCACAGATTTCCAAGGATTTCTTAGATAATCCATCATTAGTGTGCATGAGTGTAGGTCTGGAACACCAGACAATTATAAGGATTATAAGGATTATTATTATGTTGATTTTTTTTTGCTTCATTTCCAAGTTATATCTCAAAATCAAGACACACCTTATAATAATTCTGTTGCTAGGTCTTCTGTTGTGAATGTTTTATCATAGCTGAACTTAATATACACAAGTACCACAACATTCTATATTATTATGTACTCACTTTTCTGTTCTGTAGAATATCGCACATCCATCCACATGCTTGCGATCAGACTCAGACATTGTTCTTGCTCTTGACTTGGGACTAAAGAATCCATCGTATCCTTGTTGTTTCAGCTCCACTAAGAAGAAGTTGTAATACTGCTCTGTTTCCACTTCCTGTTTGAGAAATAAGCATTACATCACCATATTATGAAGCAGCAGCAAAACATGCAGTTTTTTTATTTTTGTTTTCGTACACATCAACATTTAAAAGAAGCATGTACTGTTTTTACTATTAACTAAAATATTTTTTTTATATTGACACACTGCATTTGAACCTGAGTTATTCACACAAAAGTTTCATGAATCATGTCATTGTACAACATGAAAGAGGTTGCATTACATTCACATTGCATTCCAAAACCAGACCACCTCTTGAGACTGCTATTGAAAGAGTGGGTCTGGAGGATGAATCATTTACTTCCCATTTCCAGGATCACTATCAGTGTGAAGACTTAACTAATTGGTGCATTAAAGCAATAGTTTGGCATCAATCAACCCTTAGCCCTGTTGTTCAAGATTGCCGAGTGCTGTCTGTAGGAATAGGAACAAGACAATCTGGCAAAACGTAGACTGATGAAGGCAAGGAAACGCCAGTTCAGTTTTGTTTTCCTGTGCCCCGTTCAGTTAATATTAGCTGCTGGTTCACAAATTCAACAAATTATGAAAATGACCAAATTATCTTGATCTTATTTATACCAACAGCACTTGGCAACCTCAAACAACAAAATAATTCTTTCCTGTAAACAAGTAGTTAGGTCAGTCCAAGAAAAATGCACATCTATATGGTTTACTGTTGTAGCCATCATTGCTTAGGCATCATTTCATGTCTATCCGTTGTCAGATAAACTATTATGACTGGTTCCTGAGTTTTTGGCCTGCAATGGGCTTGACTCCAATCTGAAATCTGCTAGCAGCGTCTGGGTTCACTACATTCTGCCCATGATGCACTAGACTGTCTCCCACACATAGCTTTGGGCTATTTGAAGAACATATGCTTTGGCCAATTTTAATGTACCGTTCACTAAGACAGGACCTCCCTCTTATACTCCTGAACCAATGTGTTGATTGTTTATGGCTCAATCTGAGTCATTATGCTAGCATTCCATTTACAGACCCAGGACTCCAATTTCAATTGGACAAAAAGTGTTCTGCACTACAAATTACAGACTGCACTTTTAATTAAATAAAGTGCCCTATAATGCTGCTGAGACATCTTCAGGGTGTTTATGACTGCATGGGTGTATTTAAGGCTCCCATTCAACTCTACCATCACTCTACTAGGGATAAAGTGATAAAGACCTGAAGACTGATGATGTCAGCATTACAGCTGAGAATCTCCTGCATGATGGCCTTCTTCCTGTACTCCCAGTTTAGGGCCCATGAGGGACAGTAGCCATACAGCTGACGTGTAGCGTACTTGTCACAGAGGACGTTGTAGCACATGACTGAGAAGAGTGCTGATGGAAAAAAGAAAGAAAATGTATATGATTGGAGCTGGGTTGACAACCTGACAACCCACAGTTGCTGGTACTGGTACTTGTTTCAGTATGGGAAAAACATCTGACTGCAACCACACTGACAGGCCTAAATTTTGTAAGGATGGAATAGTATCTTGATGGCCAACCAGTCAAGCATGAAGAGCCAATAAAATAAAAAAAAAATGCAGAGATCCATGTAACGCAGCAGAAAGTTTTCAACGGCCATTTTATGACAGGGAGGGAGAGCAACTGGTTCTGGTGGTACATGTCTTTCTCTGTAAAGATCCTCTAAATGTTATTATCACAATGGCACTGTCAAATGGACCCTTACTGTTACCCCCATGACCCATCTCACTCCTTTGAGTTGACACTATGTCTGGCCACTGCTACATTGTCCAGCCATAATTCCTGATAACCACCTATAGACTGACTACCATGACTACAATGTAAAGTGGGACAACACTCCATTATGAACTATTATGAACCTTAGCTAAAACCATAGGCAACTTGTAGTCTGTCATGGTTACCACTGATTGTAATTTTTCTGCATGACCCCCGGCAGTTGGGTCAGCCCCTTGAGTCGTGGATCTGCCCAAGGTTTCTTCCTAGATTAACTGAACATAAGGGAGTTTTTCCTTGCCCCTGTTGCTCTTGGGTGCTCCTTCTGTGAAGCGCCACGAGACAATACTATTGTAAAAGGCGCTGTATAAATAAAATTGAATTGAATTGAATTGAATATGCATTCATTCATATTGGAGGTATCAGTTGCTTTAGGGAATCAAATTCACAAATTGTTTGTCTTAAACAAGTAAATAAACATCTCTGGCTATTAAGGACTGTCCGAATCAGCACCACCATAACTATTGTTCAACATATTTCTGACATATTATATTAAGTAGCGGAATTATTGATTTCACTAGATACAGAAATTGCACTGGCAATATCCTTGCTCTAACACCTCTTTGCACCAAAGATGGTGCAATTCTCTGTTCACAACTGCATCCTCCTGCACATTTCTACACCACTTTTAACACTTTAATGACAGTTTTTAATAATTTCTGTAAGTGTATGTGTGTATATGCCTTGTCTTGTGTATGCCATGACATGGATGCTACAGGATGCCTTAATTTTTCATGGGATAATAAAGTATCAATCTAGTAGTCAGGAGGCCAATTCTGAAAGTGCTTCCATTGAGACTTTTGTGGACATGTTTAGATCAAAGATGACACACTATTTTTTTTTTCTAGATAAAGGGGAACCATCTGTGAACTCTAGGGTGTTTTTTTGAGACTTGGAAGCAATTTTAGACAAATTTTCAATTAATTTTTTTCAAACATGACATAACCTACAGTAAATGTTGAGTATCTCCACAACCACAAGGACCACATACATAAACTTGGTATCAAATGAAAGCCTAGTCTCACAGGATGTCTGTAGAAGGTGCATATGACAGTGTAGGAAAAAATAGAGCAACCCATGACATTTCATGGTAAAACCTCAATGCCTTGAATTTTTTTTTAAATTCCATAATTGAGGCAGTACTGAATTAGGATTGGACCGAGACTTCAAACAGAAATAGAACACACATAGTTGAAGGTGCAATCTATGGAAGACAGGCAGTTTTGGGCATGTAGATAATACTGTCATTACTATCATAACTGATATTTTTAAAGCACTCAGTAACTATAGTTTTCTTTTTTGCGTTGTTGTTGCATTAGCCTAGCCAAAAGCTGTAGGGGGAGCACCATGGAGAAAAAGAATGCGACAAGATCCCAATACTGTCATAAACCCCTCTACTCCCTCTTTTCCATTGCTATATCTACTACACACATACATTTATTTTTGAAAGAGCCAGCGACCATGCTGCCATACACATACCCCAAAGTCATGCAGTCGACACGAGGTAAGCTGTTCTTGCATCGGTTAGCCTACTATACAATTTTTGCTTGGCTTCTATACTCTTTGGAAAGTAGCAAGCACTTCAGACATAAACAGGGCAAGACAATATACTGCCAAGTGAGATGTATAAAGAGCACTCACATATGTTCAACTTCAGCAAGCTGCATCCAAAAATTTCTGTACTTACACAACTGAGGACAGTTAGCCTAGCTCTATTGAAAAAAGTTGTTCACTAACATTATTGATTGGCATTGTGGACATATACTGGGCTACAAATTGTTCTGCCAAGATGACTTAATAAAGGCCATTCCAGTCCTCCCATTATCTGCCCGTTTCTACACCACTTCATCAGGACAGCCACATGTAACCAATTCATCCTAAATGCAGCCGCAGAGATTCTATTGCTCACTTTGCCTTCATTCAAATTCAAGAGATTGGCTCCAGATGCAGAGCCAGAACCAAGTCCAGTGCTACCATTCTAGGAAGAATCTCTCTGTAAACCATCCTCTACACTACCTTCAGACGCACTCAATTAAGTTGGCCCTCAATGCAGTTGTTCTAGACTGCTTGGTCTTCATTTAAATAATTTCCCAATTGCCATTCACTGACATTTCCAAAATTCGATGCTCTGACAGTCTCCGCCTCCTTAACCTACACTAACCTAGTACTTAAACTCAAAGCCTATACCATTATATCATACCTAGCAGGAATCCATTTTCTTTACAAATACATTTTTGGGTCCAACTGTGAGGCATTTGCAAGCGATCATATTTTGGCACTAATTAAAGGCATTTGCAAGACCAAACCGGCTACTCCAAGCCGTCAGCTTCCAATCACCTTACATTTGCTCGCTTTCTTCATTCAAGTTTTTAAACATGGCTTCTTGTCTCCAAATTCAGATCACAATGATGACGATGCCATGTTTATTCTTGCATATTTTGGGCTGCTCAGATGAAGCAAATTCGCGAATCCGAGGGCTAGTTTCAATCCGCAAATTCACCCATGAGTCCAATTCCAATTCCATCCGATATTTCATCAAACACAGTAAGACAGACCAATTGGGCAAAGGACACTGTGTTTATTTTCAATATAGCTTTGCCCCTTCAGCCTTACCAGACACTGGCTAATTACATTATTTATCGCTATTCTGTCGCATCCCACACTAAACCCCTCTATGCGTCAGAAGATGGCCAGCCAGTCACTTGCTCATGGTTCCAATCTCATCTTAAATCCATAAATACGCAGGTTGGGATCCCAGCCTAGCGCTATTCATCTCATCTGTTGAAATTCGCCGCAACCACCACAGCAGCATCTAATGGCCTGCCCGAGCTAGCACTCAAAGCTTTTGGATCCACTGGATCTTTAAAAAAAGACACACACTTCACACCTTGTGAAGTGGCTTTGCCAGCACAGAGCCATTATGATCAAGGAAAGTTCACTGGACCCTCTCACTTTTAAACACATTTTTTATTTCCTCAAATCTCAGATTGCAAACTAGTGAAACTGGCATGCCGAATAGTTTTTTTTTTTAAAGGTCAACTTTGTACATTGGATTATATTTAAAATATGTTCCAAATTACAGGAGGAGGTTAAGAAGATTAATGAAGCACTTTGAGATAAAATCCAATCTTCCCATTTTTAAGAATACAGCCATAAAATGGGGAAAAAATCCAAGCTGACAACCTGGCTAGAATACATGCTAAGGGGTCAAATATTAACACTGTATAGATTGTCAGCTTGTACCCTGAGGAATCCACATAAGTAACAAAAACCGTTTTGCCCCCTGACTATCTATTTACCTATCTATCAAACTAACTAACTTAATAATATCATCCAGTTCTAGGCCTATTCCCCCTCCTGATCTAGGAGAAGACGCTAAAAGCCCCATTCCTCAACTCTGATGTCTTAACTTTGCTTATCACTTCACCACTTTACAGTCAATGAACCTCAGAGTGCAAGAGCAAATTAATATCTGTACACATCTTATCATACAGAGCGGTAAACAGATGGAAATTAGTCGGATTGGCTTTAATGAAGTTCGCCATCCGGACCACTTGATTAAAAACTTCATGGAGCTCTGTGTAGAGGCTTTAGTTTTAAGCATATAAAATTTCTTTTCAGTACTTTAGTTTGGGTGGCCAATTCATTGTGTTTTAATAAATCCTCTGGTTTTCATTTGAGATGTGCATGTTTTATTTCCAAATGTTGCTGGGGGTATCACACCCTTGTTACACAGCTAGGCTATATAGTGGCAGATAGCCGATTGCTATCATTAGAAACAAAGCTGAATTTAAGGCATATGCAGCATTTGTAATTTTGAGTAAATGAGCAGTGTTTAAAGAAAGTCCTACTTGATTTGACCATGCCATGAGCTTTATATTTAGAGCTCTATTTTGAAAACTTAAACTATGTTTGTTAGACATATGTGCTAATCAACGCCTGGATAATTCATGAAAATTCTGCACAATGCAAGTCATTTATTCATCCCATCCAAGATCTGCGAAATGAGAAAGGGATTGTGAAAAATTTGCAAATGAACCACGATGTGCAAACATTTTGAACTCATTGTCCAGTTGCAAATTTTGTTATGCACGTAAGCTCATAGGCTTGCTTGCTTTTTGCAATTTTTTTCTTCTTTTTTTGCTGTTATATTGCTGTCTGTTTCATGTCAACATACTTATAAACCCCATTTTTGGTAAATGCTTCATGAATTGTCCTTTTTTGAATATGCAGTCCATGAACTATGCAGTGTTTTTTCACTGCTCTTCATGGTGTATCTGGGGGAAACTAAATTCACACCTAAATTCAGAAGAATACTGCTGACAGCAGCCTGCAATCGCAGCGTTGTGCACAGCACACATCTTATCCATGTGTAGGCATGAAAGGGGCTATGTCACAGTAAAATATTTTGTTTACTGCCATGTACGAAAGGTTGGGAAACTTTTTTGCTCTAATTTAAAATATCTCTAGATATTCAATATTGAATCATAAATTGTGACCTTGTGGATCGGAACTGAACTGATTCAGAAAATCAGCAATGACACCCAGCCCTACTTCTGATAGCCTGATACTGGAAGACACACTGGTTAGCTTTGGCTGCCAGTTCACCATTTGGTGAGTCATTCTTCCTGATACAAGTTACTTTTTTTGGACAAAGTGTCAGAAGAACACAAAATAAAGTTTACAGAACACAGTGGAAAACATTTACAAACATACGACAGAAAACTGGGCGTACGATCCTTCCCATGCAAAACTTATCAATCTGTCACATCAAGTCCTGACTTAGTGTGCACACATTTTCTATTCAGGGGCTTGCAGCACAGTGCAGTCCAGTAAGAGAAATGTGAAGTATTATGTTATGTGTTATATTCACAGAATAGATTATGATGGACAAAACTTTTATTTACATTTACCATTTTCATTTAATTTATAATTTTTACCTGCACATTTACCATTTTCACAATAGCATTATTGGTATACTTCATAGTCCTCATCATATAGCCAGCATTATATTACACTATTATAAATACTTCATTTTTAAAAAACACTCCCCAGGACAAGGTGCTATGTGATTGTGTAGTGAAAGCATTTGGCATTGTAGGCCTGTATCAGCACATCACATGTTCTGGGAAATAACGTTTTACACTCACTACCCAGATCATCTGATGACCTCATCTCATATTACAGTTTTGTTTAGCGTCATATTGCGAGTCCCAGCATTAAGCCCACTCTGCTGCCTCTTGCCTGTCCGCTCTTCTGCTATGTGTGGTTTACCAATGTTATCAATAGCACTGTTGCTGAGGGATGATGCTCAGACAACCAGTGGTAGGCTGGTAGTGGGCCAGCATGGCCAGAATACTCCCTGTGGATTTTAGTGTCCCCCTCCACCCCTGGTAAAGTGGCTATGTACCTGATGGCCTTGTTCTGTCAGGCTCCTGTAGTACAATCCAAGACCTGGATGGGGGCTGCTCAGTTGGAACTAAGCAAAGAAACAAATTATCTATGATTTTCCATTGGCCTTACAATACAAACTAATACTATTAGTATAACCTGGTTTGTATGGCCCTGAAAGAAGACAAAACAAATATGCTGAACTATCTGTATGTTTTGTATCTGTTTGTAAGATAACAAAACTAAAAGGCATATGCTCTGGTTTATCCCAATAAACAAAATATCTACTAATTATAACATATCATCAACTCCAGGTTTTAATATAAACCTCTGCAGCCTAATCCTGACTATGTAATCTTAAAATCTAAAAAATAATGTTAACATATGTTAACAATAACTTGTTCATGTGTGCATTTGTCATTTTTTATAAGCATTAACGCACTGATAGGTAGTCAAAGGGAAAAACACACTTACTGCGTTTGATAGCACCAGCCAGATTGTCAAGTAGGTAGTTCAACAGCCGTCTTGTACCATCTTGTTCCTGGTATAAGTTAATGATCTCCTGTGTGAGAGGGTTGCCTTTGGAAGGTATTAAATTAAGATGTCCATTTAATTCTTTTTCAGTACATTCAAACACTCAGTGAATCTAACAGGAGAGAAAAGCCACACTCACCTTTCAGACCCAGTGTTTGTAACTGCGACAGTTTTCCCAATTCAAAAGGCAAACCCCGCAACTGGTTGTTATTTAAAAGCAATTCCCTGTAGAAGGTAGACAAAGGCTTTGAGAAAGAGGAAAAGAGGAAAGAGGAAAAATACTCCAGAAGAACCTAGCAACTGGGCTTACCTGAGAGACACCATGTTGCCAAGCTCAGCTGGCAGGCTCCTGATTTTATTGGATGAAAGATCCAAGTATACAAGGTTGTGTAACTTGGCAATATCTGGGGGAATGTGTGACAAGGAGTTGTCGCTGATGTGCAGAGCAGTGAGGTGAGTGAGTGACCACAGGCCTGAACTGAGGCTCCGCACTTTTCCTGCAAAAATTGATTTCAGGGATTAAGTTCAGCATAACCAAAACAATATAACCGAAATACAATGATTTTCAAATAATAAGTATACGAGTTTAGAAAAGTCAACCTACCACTTATTTCAAGCTCAGCCCAAGATGACTTCTTCCCATTGGCTGCCTCATCGTTGGACATGATAGTGTACACCCGGCGTGGGTCAGGTGGCTCATATTTTTCCTTGGGCATTCCTGGAAAACTGCAATGAATGATACATCAGTGTGTAAGCATATCAACCTGAAAAAGTTTTTCTTCATGGAACAAAACATGAATGACTGGAAAATGTTAATACAAGTTATCACAAGCCTTAACAACTAATGTTTAATTGAAACAATGTTTCAACATTGGATGTAAAGACTATGACAAAGGCTTCAAACAAGTAACTTTTACACGATACGAGGCCAGGGTATGAGAATGAAGAGGCTTGAAAGGTTTTCCTAACAAACCAAAACAGTAGTATACATTTACAAGTGGTCCTGACAACAAAGTGAATGCTTAATAAGATTTCTTTATTTACGATTACTTATGATTTCTAAGTTGTTAAGTTTCACACCGATCATCTAAGGTGTTGTAATCTTTTGGCACACTTCCTTGGCCAGCTGGTGGCGCTAGACCAGGTAGGCCATTTGGGCATGTGAATATTATCATATTTATAGGAACTAATGCTTTTTTAATATTCCAAAAACGATTCTGACTTTGGCCAGCTGGTGGCGCTATTGCGGACAGGCACACTTGGTGTCTAGATGTCATATCCATCTAGTTTAATGATATTCAACATAAGTGAAAAACAATTTCTTTGTGTGTATCTTTGTGTTTATGTGTGTGTGTCAATACCACGCTGTAAGATTGGCAGATATGTGTTCAATATTACTGAAGCATAGGCTAGAGCCTATGGCTAGATTGTGTGCCTTGGCTAGACTTTGTGTGTCAATTAAACAACCGATTGAGGAATAACTTGCAAAAGCGTTCAATTTCCTTAATTTATTCATTTTCCACGATATTCATTCATTTAGTCTATTGCATGTCACTCGGCGAGAAAAAGACAAAACCAGAACATTTTTGGCAAACAGATAGAAATGCTGCCTGTTTGTCTTCACTGCATTTGGAGAAAAAAATTAGGGTTTCATATGTCAACTTTTCCAAATCCGTGGGTTTTCCCATACACCCGTTATTCTCCCTCTCTTCGGGATCTGTTATAACTGAAGTTATGATAATAGGCCCTAAACAGCTACCAAAACTTACTCAGTGGCTTATCACTGTCAGTTTTTTTTTTTTATTTATACAGCGCCTTTTACAATAGTATTGTCTCGTGGCGCTTCACAGAAGGAGCACCCAAGAGCAACAGGGGCAAGAAAAAAATCCCTTATGTTCAGTTAATCTAGGAAGAAACTATAAGTTGCCTATGGTTTTAGCTAAGGTTCATAATAGTTCATATTATAGTATTATCCCACTTTTACATTACATGGTAGTCAGTCTACAGGTGGTTATCAGGAATTATGGCTGGACAATGTAGCAGCGGCCAGGCATAGTGACAAACTCAAAGGAGTGAGATGGGTCATGGGGGTAGTAAGGGTCCATTTGACAGCGCCATTGTGAGGGGGGGTCAATCACAAAGCCTCAGGAAGGGGAGTCGGGCCCAGCATCGGCGTCCAGGAAGGTCCTCTGTGATGGGGAGTCGGTCCTGACATGGGCCTCCCGTAGTGTTGGTTGTAGTCCACTCAGGAGGGGGGGGTGAGAGGAGTCCGCCGGAATGAGGCAGGGATGACACTCAGCAAAGATAATTGTGGACAGAGTCTCAATACCTTTAAGTCTAGACTTAATGTGGGGGGGGGAGACTATTCCACAGGAGGGGTGCACGGTAACAGAAGGCTCTTCCTCCTATCGTAGATTTTGATATTCTTGGGATTACAAGGAGACCAGCATTTTGGGATCTTAGGGTTCTAGGAGGGTGGTAAGGGACAAGTAAGTCTTTAATATCTGTTGGTGTATCGCCCTTGAGGGCTTTGTAGGTTAGGAGGAGTATTTTAAAATCAATTCAACTTTTAATAGGGAGCCAATGTAGGGAAGCAAGGATAGGAGAGATATGTTCATATTTTTTAGTCCTGGTGAGTGTTCGGGCCGCAGCATTTTGTATTAGTTGTAGGTTTTTGATGCAAGCATTGCTACACCCAGAGAACAGAGCATTGCAATAATCGAGCCTGGAAGTAATAAATGCGTGTATTAATTTTTCAGCATCCTCAAAGGATAGGAACTTTATAACCTTAGCAATATTTTGTAGGTGGAAAAAAGATGCTTTTGAAATGTGTTTTACATGACTATTTAGAGAGTGAGGTCCTGGTCAATAATTACCCCGAGGTCTTTAACTTTTGCATTACATGACAGTGACAGGCCACTGAGTAAGTTTTGGTGATGGGGTAGAGTGTTGGTCAGCTGTTTAGGACAATCATCATAACTTCAGTTTTATCAGAATTTAAACAAAGGAAATTATTAGTCATCCAGGTTTTGATGTCTAGGAGACATGCATCAAGTTTAGTCATTGGCATATAGTCATTAGGCTTCATAGAAAGGTAAAGCTGGGTATCATCAGCGTAGGAGTGGAAAGTAATACCATGTTTCCTTATAACAGATCCTAAAGGTAACATGTACAGGGAGAACAGCAGGGGACCTAGCACTGAGCCTTGGGGTACACCAAACTACTTTGGTATGGGTTGATGACTCATTATGAGCGTGTACAAACTGGTAGCGACCAGAGAGGTATGACTTGAACCAGGCTAATGCAGTGTCTTTGATGCCTATCATATGTTCAAGTCTGTGTAGTAGGATACCATGGTCAACAGTGCCAAATGCAGCACTAAGATCCAATAGGATTAATATTGATATATATCCATTATCAGATGCGATAAGGAGGTCATTGAAGACTTTAACTAGGGCTGATTCTGTGCTATGATTAGTTCTAAAGCCTGACTGGAAGGTTTCCTGGATATTATTGTCATTTAAGAAGCTACAGATTTGCTTAGACAGTATTTTCTCAAGTATTTTTGAAACAAATGGGAGGTTAGATATGGGTCTGTAATTAGCAAGGACATCAGGATCAAGGTTTGTTTTTTTAATTGATGTTTTTTTAACAGATGTCTTGAAAGATTTTGGGACATGCCCAGCTATGAGTGAGTCATTTATAATTTTAAGAATATTCTCAGCCAATAGAGGGAGAGCTGCCTTAAGAAGATCAGTTGGGATAGGGTCCAATAAGCATGTTGAGGCTTTAGCTGAAGAGATCAAAGACGTAATTTCTGATATATTGGTGGGTGTGAATGAATCAAAGTATGCTACAGGTTGACTAGAGCTAGCTGTAACCATTACATGTGGTCCAACTGGATTTGAGGTTACAAGGGAGTCGTTTATTTTAAGTCTAATAGATTCAATTTTGTCATTAAAATAGTCCATGAAGTCCTTGCTGCTTAGAGTTATTGGAATGGGACACCTCAATCCTGCTTTTTGTTAAACGGGATATAGTGTTAAAAATGAATTTTGGATTATCTTTATTATTGTGTATAAGTGAGGAATAATATGCTGATTTGGCATTGTTAAGTGCTGTCTTGTACTCTTTTAAGCTATCTTTCCAAGCAAGGCGGAACACTTCAAGTTTAGTGGCATACCATTTCCTTTCAAGTCTACGAGCAGCCTGTTTCAGTAAGCGAGTCTGTGTGGTATACCATGGGGCAATTTTTTCTTGTTTCCTAGTTTTCTTTTTGAGTGGTGCAATTGTGTTGAATGTGGAGTATAGTACATTTACAACACTGTCAGTTAATTGATCAACTTGGGTTGGGCTTGGCATAGAGCCTTCTAATACAGGGCTATATTGGCTCAGCAGAGGCTCAAGGAGAGACTGAATTTTTGCTATGAAGTCATCTGTAGTTTTGGGAGTTATGTTTCTAGTGTAGTAGTAGACTGAGTTAGGTGCTACATAGTCTAATGTGATTTTTAAAGTTAATAAGTAGTGGTCAGTTAGTGTAGAGTGTTGAGGTAGGGTTGTAAGTTGTTCTATTTGTACTCCACGTGTCAGAACAAGATCAAGGGTGTGGTTACCTTGATGTGTAGGTGTGTTTACATTTTGGCAATGTGATCAAGCAGAGATTGGAAACGAATTGCCAGGCTATCGTTTGCAACATCGATGTGGATATTAAAATCACCTAATATGATTATCTTTTCTGTTTTAATGACTAGAGAGGACAGGAAGTCAGAGAATTCTGATAAGAATTAGTTAAAGATCTCAGGGTAATCATTGACAAGGACCTCTCTCTAAATAGCCATCTAAAACACATTTCAAAACCATTTTTTTCACCTAAAATTAAAACTAAAATAAAATTGCTAAGATTAGAAAGTTCCTATCCTATCCTAAGAAAGTTTCTATCCTATCCTAAATTAATACATGCATTTGTTACCTCCAGGCTTGATTATTGTAATGCTCTGCTCTCTGGGTGTAGTAATACCTGTATTAAAAACGTACAGCCAATACAAAATGCAGCAGCCCAAACATTCACTAGGACTAAACAATATGAACATAACTCTCCTTATATCCATATCTACCTTAAAACTAGGGCTGGGCGATATGGACCAAAAAATATATCTCGATATATACGATATACATGTCAATATCTTCTTTCCCTAGTCTAAAACCGGGACACTTTGCGCATGACCTTCATGCTTGTGCACGCACACGCATTTCTGATGCCAACCCTCGCCTCTCAAACAGGTGCTCATTTTGTGGAAGCTGTTATCTACATGTAGACTAATTCTATCACAATTAATTTAAATCAAGAAAGTCAGACAACAGACAGATTTGTGATGATAGGGAATAGGCCAGGCTACAGCCCAAATTTCAACTAATTTATTTCACCTGTTTGTGAAAATGCATATGCATATTGTAATAAACATTTTATGCACTGTAAGATGATTTTTAAAATAATAATAATAATAATAATAATATGCCTTGTAAAAACAACGAGTGCATATGAAATCGTTGTCACCTATAAGCTCATACTGTCAACCCACCCACCCTAAGAAAATGCCGTTTTATTGCATATATTTACATGAGGAGTGAATCTACTCAGTCTTGGTTCGTGCACAAGTAAAGCGTTCATCATAAAACTAATCAAACCCACGGTGCAGTCCATGGACCTGAAGGTTTGGTTGTGGTTCACCAAATAATAGGATAAAGTACCTTCCTCAGCAGCCCATTGGAGTTCAGCACTTATAGCGCTAACTTTACTAAAGTAAGTGGCCACACTGCTAGCCCCTGGCTCTACCCACTGCTTGTGCTTTGCTGATTTGAGGTGGTCTTTAACACCTACGCTACCACCATGAGCAATAGAGAAGGAGCACTTACAGTGTGTGCAGTAAGCTTCATGTTCATTAGTCTTGACTTCTCAGAGAAAGGGGTAAGTAACCTGCAAATCTTTTGGGAAGTGAACATTTTCTCTTCAGCATTATTGCGTAGTTGGCAGCCGCTAGAAAAAAAAAAAAAGTTATGCGGCCGATGTACTGCAACATTGTAGGCATACAAGATACATTGTAAGGGGCTGACTGTACATACACACATACTGATGCCAAATTGCTGGACGCTGTATTAGGCTAAGCTGCAACATCTCGTTGGCAATGTGATCACTGTAACCGGGACAGTTTGATAGTGTTTTGTGTAAACCGGGACATTTCAGCATCCCAACAAACTTTTGTGGGGACTAGGGACACGCAAGTCAAAATGGGATTGTGGACGGGATTGTCACGGTCAAACCGGAACGTCTGGTCACCCTAAGGAAGGCAGTTCATGCAGGAACAAAGTGCTTCTGCGACATTCAAAAAAAAAATCCCTGTACACAAACATAATAATTTATGTATAAAATAAAGGAAGAAATAATACATTGCCTTCATGTCATTCAAAAATAAAACAATTCAACTCAAGGTAGATATTTAAGATGACAAAAAATCCCTGATTACAAAAATAATAATTTTGCTGTAAAATAAAAGAAATAATACATATTGCCTTCTTTTCAATTAAAAACAAAACAACTCAACTCAGGCTCATCTTAGCATTAACTGTTGTAGCCATCCACCGCTATATGAAATGCCACGGACTCTGTGATGCTAACCACCTTGCGCTCTTTCTTTCATAATCTACACTCTGCGTTAAAGATTTGTGGAGTGTTGTCTGTGAAATGTTTGTAGTGTGTGGAGTTTGTGGAGTGTTGCCAGAGCTAGTGGGTTTAGTTAACAGGGTCCTTAGTCTGATGCACCCCTCGTATGCGAGCTTGTGCCTTGTCTGTAAATGGTAGAAAAGGTTTGTGGTGCTTGAACCTTTGGTTGGCACCAACTTTCGACATTCACGGCAGTAGACATCTGTCTGCTGTTTCGTCCCACGCCTTAAACGTACCTCCATATAATGGAGCTAGTTGTCCTTTTTTTAAGACAAGTTCTGTTGCCTCCGGGCTGGTTGTGGGCGCCGCCATGTTGAATGAGACAACACGCGAGGGGAGGGGTAACAAAAGCAAGGAGGCGGATGCGGGTGAGCACAGCACAGAGAAGGCAAACAAGCAAAGTGGCGAAATCTGAATTAAATACTTTTTATATTAGTTATATAAGTTATCACAATATATACGATATATCAAAATCCATTTTGTGTTTAAAAAATATCTCAATATATTTTAAATACAGAGATATCGCGAACCCCTACTTAAAAGCTTTGTCTTTACTGCTCTCCATAGTTAGGGGTGGTGCACAGTAAATCATCACTCCTCATGGATCTTATTGGGAAAGACTGCTTCTACTGTTGCCCCCAGCTATGAGGCATGGCGGCCACTGACCATCCTTACAGTAGTGTTTGGGTTTCCATGCGCCATACCTTAGTTATGCTGCTAAGAGGCCCAACTGAATACTGAATTGAATACTGTAGGCTACATGTGTTCACTGGAGACAACATATCTGAAGTTGCTCCATACCTCTGACTTTCCTCTGGGCTTGCAAATGTTAACTCTCCTTATGTTGTAGCCTAT
This sequence comes from Tenualosa thibaudeaui, assembly GCA_027481765.1. NCBI lineage: Eukaryota > Metazoa > Chordata > Actinopteri > Clupeiformes > Clupeidae > Tenualosa > Tenualosa thibaudeaui. The sequence goes on along the minus strand of JAIFZK010000004.1, from coordinate 1,513,671 downwards.
TTTCCATCACATTACCAGGCTCTTTACTTGATAGGCCTATCTGATGCAGAGAGTACAGCAGGTCTAGTTTGATGCCTGCGAGTGGAGTGGAGGTGCTCACCTATGCGCAGACTCTGCATGGCAGTCAATTATAACAAACATGTTCAAATTCCTTTTGTGTGATCACTGTATAATTTGGTATGATGTATAACATTACTGATTATTACTCCATAGCTTCATATGGGCAAGTTAGTAAAATATTTTAAAAGCTTACATAATGATAAGTGATCAGAAGGCCAATCCGACAGAGGCAGAGGAAAGTGGTGGGAAATCTCGGCCTGAGTTCGGGTAGGGCTCAGGCAGAGAATATAAACTCTAACAGAGACAGAGTGTGTGTTTGTAGCTTTTGTATTGGTCTAAACCCAAGCGAGCAAACATGCCATCAGACAAATCATCTCATATGCGTATTATTCAGTTTTACTTAGAGATCTATTATTGTTAAGCAATTTTCTCTACCTGCAGCAGTGCTTCTCGCACTTGCGTGATAAATAAATAAACCGCTACTTATCCCCGATTTCCCCCACGCAAACCCCGCCCTCGCATTTTGGGGGCGTTAACCAGACTTGCCGTCTGTATCTATGCGGTTAAGGTTAGACACAATGCTGCAACATTAATATTCTACTTGTGAGGATGCAACTGATGACAACTTCACTAATGTCAAAACGCAATGTCCTGGCAAACGCAACTTGTACTGTAATGAACTTCTAATAGCCAGGTGTAATGGTAGTGCAGCTGAATGCATTTGCAGAAAAAAAACTTCTAACCAAAACAGTGAATATCGGACTTGGTTAATAAATGAATGCAACTGTCGATGGAGTTCCGCTTCAGAAGCATGTCCGCAACCAAACCATCGCATAAACATCATAATACGGAGAGCTCAGTGAAGTAAACGTTTAAAGAGGTTAAAATGGCAGTAGGTTTGGATGAAAGCCAGAGTTTATACAATATGAAATTTATTCAAGCTGCAATGCTAAACAGCTAACAACAACCATGCATCAAGTGCTAACTTCACAAGCAACCTGAACAGTAGCAAACCAATTTGCTATCTAATACCCAAAGCTATCACCACAAGCGGTTGTTAAACAAAGTTACAAGAGTGACAGGCAGCGATGCACGTTAACTACAGTTACAAAACAATGACCAAACCCAATATGTGTACAAATGGAGCACTGTAACTGATAGCCTTACAGACGTGTTTTCGCATACACCGAATGCAAAACACGGCCACGCTTTTAGCTGCATGTTACCTTGCGGCCAGCCATCAATACAACTGCAATAACGTTGACTTTTACAGTTATGTTAGCGTTACGCTATGCCATGAATCTTCTCGGGTCCACAACCAGATTTTTAGCATTTACTGTGATTTTGATGTTGAGAAAAAAACTAACATGCAAACAACCCGGGCGTGAGAATCAATATGCTAAGTTATTGGCTATTAGCTGGCTAACGTTATGATGGTAAAGTACAGTAACGTTAGATAGCTTTTTCAGAATAGACAAAGGAAGTTTCGAGCCACGTTCGGAAACGTATGGTAAATGTATGTGGATTCATGACATTTTTTCTTACACTGGCGCGCAAACGGTTATTACACATTACCTGAAAAAACATACCACTTCAGGCCGAAAAGGTGTGTATAGCTATAGTTCCAAGTCCACCCGTTTCTGTTGCTGAATTACGGAGCGCGGACAGGCAACATGGCGTCGGATTTTTTTTTTTTACTTTGTTTTGTCGGTGATACTTACAGCCTGTTTCTGAATCAAAGGGAACATGTGCATCGTACTATTTTTTTCGCTAAGATTGCAGTTCATAATATTAAATGGGAGTTGTATGGTCAGTTCAGCTTGTCACTGGTTTTATAAAAGGCTAAGTGGCTCTGTATGGGCCTACTCCTAGGTGAATACAGGCAGAAAGCTTCTCTCCTATAGGCTACACTTTGTATGTTCGTCCAACCCAGCCCTCAATATATCAATGACAAAGTTAGTGCATGTTTCCCGAAGAAAACTAAAAGCCTACCTGAATGTATTTCTGAACTGTGGACTATAATAATGTGAATGTGATATTGCCAGCCTTTAAAGCTTCATTGTTCATCAAGCTATGTTGCGCATTGACAGGGCCCATCCCAACCCATCCCACATTTACAAGCTGTTGTGACAGCATTTTTGATAAAAAGAAAACAATACTATAATATTTAGTGTAAAGATATATACTGCAGTAAAACTGCTTAAGAGTTTATCTGCAGTTTGACACTGGCAATATGGCCATGCCACACAACCTGCACATTTAAATATGTGCTTAAACTGCATGTTTTCATGCTCTCATTGATCATCTGATCAGATTTTTTTTCACCCTGATTAGTTGGTGCTGAACCACCTTAAATTTCTCATCCTTTTTACTGTGAAGCACTTTAGTTGTAAATAAATGTACATTAACACAAACTTAGTCATGGCACACTCATCTTGCCCAGTAATTTGTGTTACAAAATTTCAGGAAGTTCAAAAGGTACTAGGTGTAATATTTTTACATTTTACAAACTGCTAAAGAATGTGAAGAACAACCATACTGACATAATGTCAAAAATGTCTAGCATGCACAATTTGCAAATCAATAGCACTAGGCCAGTTCTCCTATTATATCATGTTCTACCTTGTGTGACTGCTTTATTTAATTCAAGTGTGTGATTGCTTTATTTAATTCAAGTGAATGCAAAGTTGCATTCAAGTGCCAAGTATTTCATGAAATAAAGTATTTCATGAAAACTCCAAATAGCAGCTTTAACATTACTCTAGAGACTAATGGATGACATGTAATTGTCAACTACAAAAGTAAAACTGACCAAATGCAGTTAATCTTTTTATGCTACACATTTTAGCATTCATGCATCTTTGGGATGAGTATAGCACACAATGGGTTATGGTTGTATCACTTATTGCATATCTGTAACATCTCCTTGACTATAGAAATTCCAAAAGCACATTCCAAGTCTCCAGTATAATGTTTACTCATAAACTTATGGTGTTAAGAAAGTATACAAACCTTTTCTAAAAAAAAACAAACAAAAAAAAAACAAAATACAATAAATAATTTGACATTTTGTACAGACAAATAAATAAATTCTACAAGACTGTCCCTAAAAAAAATTGTAAGTATCTAGTAAATGTTCTTGAAGTAGAGCAAGTGATTCCTGCACATGTGCTGGAAGTGAAAAGTTCAAGTCTCTTTCTGCTTTGGCCAGAAAAGCATCAGCTGCATCCTGCACCATGGCCTCAGTTAACTTGTCGTTCATTGTCCAAGTTGGGGCCCGGCTGTATGTAGATCGTTCTGTAATCGAACAGCGAAGGTGACCTGATGAAGACACGCATACATAGTGTTTATTAACCATTCACAGTGATTTACTTCTTGAGCATGAATCAAAATTTTAAATCAGTATGTGGCTACAGAGGATTTGTCTTTAGTTAGACATACACAACATTATAGGAAACTCTACCACTATAGGAACCTACCAACTCTGTCATTGGGTAATAAACAACTGTGCTTTGTTATTGTATTACATTTGGTCATCCACCACCATCCCATCACATACAAGCTTCTGATTGAGAATCAGTTTTTTTTCTTGTTCAAACAAAATAATAAATAAATGTGATTATGATGTGGTTATAGATGCGATTATGGGTAAGGAAAGTAGAAGCTCACTATTCATTCACCACTGAATAGGAATAAGAGGTAGCAGTTACTCTGAACATCTGCTTTTAAATTCACAGGGCATTAAACAATTTGATAAACATGACGGTTTTAAAGACTTTAAAGGCTTTCACATAACTGATTGCTGCTCATGTACATTATGTACATTAGCTGCCAAATTTGCCTGCAATATCCTGATGTTGCTGGCCAACTCTGAGAACTGTAGACCATACATTTCCTGCATTACCCCTCGCAGTTGGGTTGGCCCCCTAAACCATGTATTTGACCAAGGTTTTGTCCTTCAATAACTACTGCAAGAAAGTTTTTCCTTGCCCCTGCTTCCCTTGGGTGCTTAAATGACTATAAAGCGAGACATTGAATTGAACTTCAAACAGAAAACATTGAGAAGTGAATGGAACATCCCACAGCATTCTGGAGAGATGTATAATAAAGCTTTATATTAACTTTCTGGCTGGTAACTTTGGAGATTATGTTTTATCAGCCTGTGACATTTAATCTGTTAAATAATTAGGATATTTGACTGTAATATTTTCATTTTTAAACTACATTGTAACCGGACTAAACCAGGGGTTGGGGATAGTTCTTGAAACTAAGGTTTGTTCAGGCACCAGGTAGTAATTAAACCACCGATACGTGTTTAAATTGGTTCAGCCATGCAACACAGGTAATCTCCCCAAAAATAATATAAACAGAGAGACTTGAAAAATCTTCAGAAGGTCAAGTTAACTTATATAAATAATTTCAAGGTCAGATGTTCAATAGATCTGCTAAGATCTACAATATGAACCTGCCAAAATAAAAACCAATGCAGTGGATTTCTGAGATTTTTTCATGTATAGTTTTACACAATTTTTTTTGTGTTACAAAGGTGAAATGGTTGATGTACTCTCGCTGGGCAAAGACTGATGATATTGCCAAGTTTTTGTTAACATGGCGTAATGGAAACCCCTGGATACTGTAAATCATGTAGTTCTGATAATAAAAAAAAATATGTCCGGAAAACCACAGAATGGTTAGTTACCAGCCAAGGTTATCCTGCTACCCTGATGATATTTCTCTTGGTTGGTAATATCTTGATTGATTTGTACTGTTAAAATGATTGCATGGGTGATGGTAGCAACCAGTGGTGGAGCAGCGTAGAGGATGTTCACCCATGGCTATAGTGGGGGCCATGTGCCTGCAACGGGCTACATTCCGCTGGCCAGGTTCGGAGGAAGGCAGCGCTGCCTACCAATCATTTTGCCTGTGCGGTGGTCTCCATTCTACGGTGGCTGTGAGATGCCAGATTTGCGAGATCTCGCAAATTTATTTAGCTTTTTTAAGTTTATGGACCAACAACTGTCAACAACTTCTGAACCCATCCAATCACTCATCAAGAAATCAACGTCACCTAACGCAATCACCATAGAATTATAAACTTAAAATCCCAGTCAGGGGGGGTCCTCTCAATTAATAGCCAACATTGCGCATGAAACTGCACGCAAAAGACACGCCTTGCATGGTCACACACCTATGCCTTATGCCTCCGATAAATGCAACCTACAGCATATTAGCGCAACGTAGCCGTAAAATTCTCGCCCTATGGAGACGCAAAAGCAGTCCTCTGTATAAACAGAGTGCACGCAAGTTTCATGCATGTCAGTTAAAAAATAGCCTAACCATAGTGAACGCCTAAACTCACCCAAAGTCATCCAAAACAGCCAAATTCCCCTTTGGGTCCATTCAGTAACGTCTGTTGAATGATTGGATGGTTTCAGAGATTGTTGATAGGTAGGCTATCTTTGCCTAGCTATGTTTTACTGAATATGCAAACCTATGATCTTTTCAAGTGGTTATTTGGCGTAGGCTATACCCACGTATCACGTAGACTACACCCCTGACATCTACAGCATATCAAAACAAAAAGTTTTGTGAGATCCTGCCAATAAGTAACGTATTATAAGATAGACTACTGGAAATAATAAGCAGCTCCGCCTCATTCAACTGCATGCAGCTGCCTAAGGGCAGTAGCGTAGAATGGTGCCTGTTGGTCCATAAACCTAAAAAAGAAAAATAAATCTTTTGCGAGATCTCACCAAAATGTTTTTTTTTTTCCATGGCATCTCGCAGCCACCATACCATTCTAACATGAGTGGGCCAAGTGATGCCATCTCTATTACCACCTTGGCTGAATACAACAGCCTATTCCATACATGCCGTCACACCTCCACCTGATTTCAAAGCAGCCACAAAGCAGCGCACTAATTCCCACGTATTTGCTTTTGCTGTATGTTTCTTTTTATCTTTTATTGAACTTATACTCCAATTTATGCAATTTCACTACGTCTTACATTAGTATTTAAATTTATGTGACAAACTCCTTGATTCTTTTAAACTGCATGAAAACCCCACAAAAACAAAGTAGACATTGAGCACAATGTCCTAATAGTCCCAAAGTGAAAATTTACAGCAGTACAGTGCGATCGTCTATATAAACCCAAAATGAAAATGAATCCCATGTGCAATGGAGAGATGCGCTTTAAGTCAGACAAGATGCCGATTCAAATAAAGTCAACAACAAAGCACAACCTCACCAGCTGATGTGTTCAGTGAAATATATCCACAACATGTCATAATCCCAATGTCTTGTAGGTTAAAATCCACAATGATAAATCCCACAAAAACAGATACGGCTCACCTGCCAGCTTCCTCCTCCAGGTGAACTTGCACCCTAAAACGTACCCCCAGACTAGTGCCATGTATTTAAAGAACTTTCATCCCCAAAATCTGTATTCACAAATTAGTCATAAGTCATTGGAAATGACTCACAATTTACACATGGCAATAATAATAACAATTATACATATAATAATAATAAACAAGAATTGCATTACAAATTCTAACATTTAGCCATGTGGTGGACTTATTGGCAACCTTTAGAGTGCAAAAGGGATAGAAAGGGAGGAGAACAGTAATACCCACTTAAAACATGTGTTTTGGCCATCTAATTCACCGATGCCATAGGCACATCACTGCAGAGCACTGGCAATTGTCAAAAGTTTGATAGACACCCTCAACTTAAGCTTTATTTATAGCCCTCGAACTCCGCCAAGACACGCATAATGACCATAAACTTTTTAGTTATGGCTGGCTTTAGTAATGGTTGCTATGCGTACGATTGGTCAGTTGCCGTTCTTGAGGTGGGGGGGGCTTTGTGATTTTTGCAATTCACCTGCTGGAATTACTCAACGGAATTACCAACATTCAGAGTAAACTAGAGTAAACTCCTACAGATCTCCACACTACTGTAGAAAAATCGGAATCGCAAAAACGACACACTGTCTATCTATTCCAATTAATGTAGCAGCTATCAAACAAGATGGCAATAGACTGTCTACCCTGTCAAATCCTGCTAATCGCTGTTTTGTATGTAAGGAATAGTTTACACATTTTTTGACAACACAAAAGTGCCCACCTTTCATGACTTCCTCATAGCTCAAAAGAAGCATCCAGATTAGCTGCATTAGCTCCTCCCATCTCCTCCAGCCTTCACTGCCATCCTAGAGAAGTGAATTTGTGAAAGATACCACATACCAAAGAACAAGTTTTCGATATGGCATAAAGATACTTTACACTTTCAGGCAGTGGAATGTAGAACTATTTATTGTCCTCCTCAACTTACCATTGGATCAGATGGCAAAGTCGAATACTGCAGGAAGTGGAGCAGCAGACTGAGGGACATTGGGACAGGTATCTTTTGGGGGCATTCATAGTCCAAAAGAAGCTCTAAAAGTTTGCACTTCAGCAGATTGCTCTCCAAAGTATCTAAAATAAGCAACCTGGGATAAAAGAAGTTAGAAAAGAGCTGTGTAAATAAATACAGAGGTGTAGTACATCCTATTTACAGTGTGTAGAGATGAGATGAGAACAAATTGAATATCACTTCTTTTTCAAGAGTGTTGGTAAAATGAGGCAGTGTTGGTAAAATTGGTCCCAACAAGCACAACTGGCAGTACAACATGGTCCAAAAAGAAAGACCAGTTCCATATGGCTAAAGTTAATTTTAAGATGCCAAAAATGCAGCAATCCATATAGATAGGTAATTGTGGAGTAATGAAAACATAATTCTTGAATACTACATTCTATTTTTGCCAATGATTCCCACACGCACAGTCTCACCTGTGCTCGCGCTTTGGAGAGCTAATAATAGTGTGAAAAAGTTCCTGGGAAAGCTTATTAGAGCTGCAGGTGGGAGTACGGTCTACCTCCAAGGCTAAGACCAGCATCTTCTGGAAAATCATCACCATTCTGAAACACAGCACAAAGAAGGCCACAGAGAGATAAGTGACCTGTTAAAGCAACACTAATGAATCTTGGTGTAAAACTACTGGACAAGCTACCCAAAAGGTACACAAAATGTTGCAAATATTTCCCAGGGCCTTATTGATATTGCTAGAAAATGCTAATCAGTCTTTGCAATTTTATGCTGCAAAGGTTTTATTGTATTTTGTGGTGGTTTCCTACCCTCCACCTAGAACTGCACAGAGCATATCCTGAATGGCTGGTGAGAACAACACCTGCGTTTATCCAGCCTTCATGTCACTATATAGGGTATATTATGGACCATTATTGTTACCCTCATGACCCATCTCACTCCTTGAGTTTAACACTATGTATGGCCACTGCTACACTGTCCAGCCATAATTTCTGATAACCACCTATGGACTGACTACCATGAAATGTAAAGTGGGATAGTACTCTATTATGAACTAGTACGAACCTTAGCTAAAACCATAGGCAACTTGTAGTCTGTCATGGTTACTACTGATTATAATTTTTCTGCATGACCCCTGGCAGCTGGCTTAGCCCCTTGAGTCGTGGATCTGCCCAAGGTTTCTTCCTAGACTAAGAGTTTTTCCTTGCCCCTGTTGCTTTTGGGTGCTCCTTCTGTAAAGCGCTATGAGACAATACTATTGTAAAATGGAATTGAACTATATGCTATCCAAATTCATTTGAAGATGATACCAAAGCAAATAGTTTGATAAACAGGATATTTGAAATAGTGGTGAAATGTTATATAGTTCAGCTTTAAACCCAAAAAACTAAAGTGAGCATAACAGCTACATGTAATATACACAAAGAATGAATGAAAACTTACAAAAAGAACAGGGAAACATTTTATATTGCTGTATGTAATATAAAGACAGATATAAACATACTTCAGATTTTCATTCCTCTCTCTTTTTGAGTTTTTGATGTCTTTGATACCAACAGCCATGGATACTGCTTCAAAAAGCCAGCAAATGAGTTCTCTGAAAGAAAATAACATACCCTCAATGGTAATGATTTTTAAATGCTCCATTATAACTAATTTATCAATAGAATGTAGAAAAATGCAGATACGACAGAATTAATATGTGATTCATGAGACGTTCATATCAAAGTAGGCAATAAATATGATAAAGAATATGAAGAATAAAGAATATGAAAAAGTCAAAATTCTGGTTCAAATTCTCCACTACTTTCTACTGTAATGTATCTATATTGACTTGGAAACTTGCATCACAAAAATCAAACATGACGTGAATGTTGAGCATACACAAAATCAAACCTGACATGAAAGTTGAGCGTACACAAAATCAAACATGACATGAAAGTTGAGTGTACACAAAATCAAACATGACATGAAAGTTGAGTGTACACAAAATCAAACATGACATGAATGTTGAGCATAGCCATTGCTCATGTTCAGATTAATAAACACTAAACCTGTCCTACGCCTGTTTTAAGTTATATATTCATTTCAGTAGTGCAAGTGCAATTGCAAGTGCAAGTGTGTACTAAAATATTTTGATTTCATACACATAGCTGTCTCAGGGTACCCTCTGGATTGTTCCACTTTTTAAAACCTTTTAAGACCACTTCCAAAAAATGTTAAGACCAACCTTGCACCTATTCTAGCATAGTTATATTTATAATAGTGCTGTCAGATTTAACATGTTAATGCATGTGATTAATGTTACATTTTTTGCAGATGTATACGTCACACTACCTGCCACACATTGCAAGGGCTGTGATTAGTCAAGTTTGTCCACTCGCTTTGTTTTGTTTGCTGGTGTGTTTCAGCAGCCCACGTTTAGCACTTACTTTTAGCAACATCCTAGTCTACTGAATAGACTTGTAAATATTTTAAGACATCATTTTGAATTCAGTGGCAGGATTTTCCAATTGTACTGTGCATATCTTTCAATAATATTTTAAATTCAGCACTTCAACAGCAGACAGAACTTAGGCAGTTATGCTTACTTAAGTTTACTTGTTAACAGAACATAAACTGCCTGCCCAGAAACCCTGTAAAAAAAGGCCAAACCACGGTAGATTTGAAACAAGGGGGAGTGTGCAGAACTTGTGCGCCTGGGAGGCGGGTGTGGAGGGAGTTGTTGGGAGTTGTCATGTGGTCGGTCACCCCTGTCATAGACAACACGTGGGAACTACACTCCTTCACATTGGGTGTGTAGGAAACCGAGGAGCGTCACTTTGAAGCCAGAACTAACCAGGTGCATGTGTGGCATTCTTTCTTCACAAAAAAATAAAGAAGAATCTGGAACTTTGAATGTGATTAATTGTGATTAATCATGTTTACCTTAAAATTTTTTATTGTGATCAGATATTTTCTTTAATCAATTGACAGCCCTAATTTACAATATTCTCAGATCAAAGTTAAAATTTGTAATTCAACTAATTGCCAAAGGTTCACATAATTTCAAGCAGCAGCCCTATACATTTTGTCGCATTATAAAATGGCACCCTCTCATGTACTGCCCAAACCATCCACCCCACCCCCAGGTCTAGATAAGGGTTTACTCAGGCTTCCATCATGTGAGTGAGGATGAGGATAATGTAGAAACTTTCATACATCCCTCCAATGTGGCAGCCTAATACTATATTATGATATCATATCCCATGAAACCATAGCTTAATATTTTCTGACCACACTAACTTACTACTACTTAGACTTACTATGTGCACATCATGAATAAATAGACCATCTTCATACTTGGAAAAAAGCAAATGCTCCCTCCTACCAACCTATAGGTCTACAATGTGTGCATAGCCTTATCTTCATTGCCTAAAATAGAAAAACTAGGAAGGATAGTCATCTACAGTAGAGTACATTATCTGAATATAACAAATTAAATTCTGTTGTCTGTTGTCAGAGATAAAAATATGTTGTCTGATCTATGCCCGACCAGTAGACCACGGCTCAAGTGCCCTTGAGCAAAGTACCTAACCCCTCACTGCTCCCCAGTCGCATACTTATACTTATCAATGTTTTTGCCCATATAATTCTGTTAAGATGTAAGGTGTGATTAACAATGTTTTGTTTTGTGCACAATTTGTCAGTGGAGGGGCATTATGGAACTCATTCATTCAGAGTAAAAATGTTAGCCATGTTAGCTGAAATTGTGACTTCTTGAAAATTTTGGCAACGCTATTTTCTGTGACATGTGCTTTCACTTTGAGATTTGCGTTTGATAGCATGTTACCCTTGACAATTCGGGCATTAGCCTACTGCAACAATCATCATGACACACATTCCTCCAGACTTGGGTCTACTCCCTGCTAATAATGAAGCTAACATTAACCCTCGACTTTCTCGTGTCACTGTCCCATCTTGTTGTGTGCACTCTGTCTGTACAAATATACGCATATAGACTCCAAACAGCACCACCCACATACTTAGAAAATGCCATTTCAACTTGAAACCTCACTGTGGGACGTGATGTTACCAACACAAAACATATTATTTCAGACGGTACAATATATTTTAATTCTTGCAAAAAAAAAAAAACATTCAAGATCTCTGACATAAATTTAAGACTTTGCATACAAATTCAAGACATTCTCAAGGCCTTGATTTCCGAACATGTACCTTGTGTCTTTGTTTGTGGAAAACAAAGTAGTTCGAACCAAACTGTAAACAATTCCTTTAAGGCACACCAGGCAACATTTTATGCTGTTTTTAGATTATGTGCCAGCTTCATTGTCCCTTTGATGGTTAAATGGCTCATTACAGGGTGAATGAGCCTAGTGCGCATTCCTGCACAACTTTCCTTATGTCAGGAAAGACATAAACCTCATGAAGACAAAAAGCTTGTCTGCAACATAACTGAAGCAAATTTCATGTAACATAGCTCAAACTTCAGCAGGAGTTTGGAAACAATATTGTGCATCATCTATTCTGTGTCAAGCTGCCACAAATGCAAGTATTTTGTAGCTTTTTACATTTTCCAGTACATCTGCCACTAAGAATGTACATGATTGTTTAAACCCTACAGGAAGAACTCTTGTTTACTTGTGGTCCTAAGTGTAGTGTCCTCACCTGACATGAGTGAACCTCTGCTCACAGGACAGCATGGCCTTTGTGATCGATAGGTGCAGCTTCTGCATGCATAATTGCTGCTGAAAGTCATCTTCGAGAATTTGCAGTACATACTGCAACAGCATACGCCTGACTTCCAGCCGAAGCCTCTTGGTATCATCCTTTTAGAGGACATGAATGTCCCAAAAAGCAGTAAACATAGGGTTTGAGAAAGAAGAGGACTAGATATTCTAGGAAAATGCTTTTCAAATGTGTTTGCAGACGTATTGTTCATGGGTCATTTTATTTTCTTTTGATTTCTTTTAATACACCCTGAGAAAAATTATTTTTACAAGTTATTATTAACTTGGCTCCTTACCTGCTGGTCCATTACAGCAGTCAGCAGTGCCCAGTCCCATGAAAGAGTGGATATATTAGATGGATGGAATCTGCATTTGGAAAAAAAGGATGAACTAAGCCTTGAATTAAAAGCTAATTAATCACAAGACCAAAGAAATCGTTTGTTGGGTTTGTCGTTTGTCATTTATTAGGTAGTTTGTCAGAGAGGGGGTCGATAATGCTTCAAATGTATAATACACTTTTATCAGATTGGGAGATGGATTTATCAGGGATCTCTATACATGAAAGATCACAAAATGTGTCCCTGTTGCAGATCAGTAATAGTTTCAGAGCTGCAGAAAGTGTTAAACAGACAACAACACAAGCACATGGGGGCTGCGCTTACTGTGGCTGCTGATTTCAGCCAAGTACATCTAAACCTTTTTTCAGTTGTGGCACCCTTTACATGAATGAAAAATCTCAAGGCACCCCAAACTACTACTACTCACGTGCACGCACGCATGCATGCACACACACAGGAGTGTGTCTTACTCTCACAGCGAGAGACTTGGGTCTGGGAGGATGCACACAACTGCACTATTCTCGCAGGAATGGATAAGACACACATGTAGGTCCTGATCCACAGCACTCAGGCGCTCTCTGTACTTGTTCTTGATGCAAGTTAAGCTCGAGAAGCTCAGTTCACACAAATATGTTGTGGCAAAAGGTAAGAGTATCTCAATGGCGCTACTTGATAATATCGGGTATTCCTTTTCCAAAGATATCCAAGGTCACATCTTCAAATTTCCTTCCTTAGTGTATGAACGTTTGTCATCTCTGCCAGTTGCTCTTGTGCCTGCATTGGCAGATCGGCTGCGTTCTCCAAAGCGCACAAAATCCATGAATCCGTATGAGGTAGTTGTCATCATACTATCTTTTCTTAGTCTCGCTGGAGTTCTCTGCCTTCTTTACTCTACCTCCTGTCCATATTGCTGGCTAATTAACCACGACACAACGTTACTATGGCAACTCATCGATATCACACACTGTAAGTAAAAGTTTTTGCCTACGTCATGCATGCTACGTTCCAAACACTGATTGCAGCTTCAGCGGTAGATTAATCTGAACTGTTTTCTCTAATGTATGGCCTTGATTTCCTTAACTGCACGACAAAGCTAAAATAAAGCTAAAATGTTCCATTAATTTATAGTAATTTTATTTTATTAGGCTGGGTGAGCCACATTTCTGTGGCACCCCTGAGGATGCCAGACGGCACCCTGGTTGAGAAACACTGATTTACTTAATTGCTTGATCAAGCTAAAATAAAGATTATAAAGATATTGCATTAATTTATATCAATTTCATTTTATTAGACTGGGTCAGCCACGTTTTGAGGGTCAGGCACTCCTGAGGGTACCGCGGTTGAGAAACACTGATCTAAACCGATTCCTGCCCAAACATATTCACTTCCCCACATGTGGTTACAACACACAGGATCACTGCTACACACAGGTCAAGGAAAGTTATAAAGCTAAATCTTTAACAAGCTTTCTGGAAAAAAAATCAGATCATGCCTGTTTTCCTGCTGGCTATATACAAACAGAGAAGTCAGAAGGAATCCCAAGTGACAAAGGAGGTCAAGGGCTGGACCAACCAATTGGAAGCCAGGCTACAGGACGCCCTTAGCAAAGTGGACTGGGAGATGTTTCAAACGACCTCTGTCGATATCAATCATGTTTATGGAAGTAGCACTGAGTTACATCAATCTGCTAACTGATTCCATCATCCCAACTGTAAAGGTCCGAAGCTTCCCTAACCCGAAGCCATGGGTGGACAGAGAAGTAAGAATTGCATTAAAGACATAATCCACAACTTATAATGCAGGGCTTATTTCAGGCGATGTGTCAGATTACAAAGCAGCGTCATATAGTTTATTATATCTACTGTGACAGAGTTGAAGCTGATTTCACAGAGGGTGACCCAGCAAGCATGTGGAAGGGACTACAAACTACCACAGGAGTAAATCAATCCGATGAACTAAATGGTTTTTATGCTCACTTAAAAACACAGATCTTGTACAAGGTACAGTGTGTTGTGATGCTAGTGGGGGTAGACCCACTTTGTGTCTGAAGCTGATGTGAGCAATGTCTTCAGGAAGGTTAATTGCAGAAAAGCTGCCAGATGAGAGGCTTGTGAAAAACATTATCTGCTCATCCCTCCCAAGCTCCTTCGACCCCCTCCAATTTGCCTACAGAGGCAGCAAGTCCAGACATGATGCCATCTTAAACCTTCTGCACACCACCCTAACTCACCTAAAGGAGGGGAAGGGGAATTGTGTGAGAATACCACACTCTGTCAGGATATTTGACTTTCTCACTAACTGTTCACAAGTGCTTAGAGTGGGCAGTCTGACATCTGACACATTAACCATCAACACTGAACAATGAACAGGCCTACTTGGATCAGGTTGAAGAGGTGGCACGGTGATGTCATTCTAACAGCTCAGCAATGTCAGGATACTGATAGGATAGGAGACATCAGTCATGTTCTGAAGAAGTCCAGACAACGACTCTTCTTCCTTCATCAGTTAAGGTTATAATAATGACCGGGGTGGCGGTAGCATAGCGGTTAAGAAACCAGGCTAGCGTGAAAAGTAGCCTGAAAAGTTGATGGTACGTGACAAATGAGGTGTCAAATAAAAGGTAACGCAAGGGTAAGGCATCTCCGCACAGCCTTTCCGCTTTATCATCAAATATACTGGAGCATTAAATTATTATCTTCATCTGGGTCAATTAGTGATTCTGCAAATATCACACAAAAAGATACATTACATTTTAAATGTAGCTGTGCATACCTGTACACATTTCATGAGAGGGGAAGACAAATCTGTGCACAAAGTGTGACTGTTGACTTCTGTGGTAATGAGCTTGCTAATGGATGAGAGGGGCAGAAAGCTGAAGGTTGGTTGAGGAATTCATCTCTTCTTCAGAGTCAGGATGTAGGGGAGACTGCTTCATCCAGACTCACAGGTTTGTTGGAGCTCTAGCTATCACTTATGAAATGTTTCAGTGGACACATGCAAACACATTTCCGAAAAAAAAAAACCCTATGATTATTACATTATATCAAATCACCATAGCTAAGACTTCCACTAAGCTCTCCACTCTGATATAAGAAAATGGGTTTCATTGGGGAAATCTGGTCTAGCTCCACCCTTGTAGTACCAAAACAGTAGTATGGTTGGTTGGTTCTGGGTTGGTTGTATTTTCAGGTTGGTTGTTCTGGGTATAGTTCCAGACTTTTCAGACTGTTCCGAGAATTTTCGGTTGTTGTGGTGCACACCCCCAAATACAGAATGGCACACTGCTGCAATCTCTCCTAAAACACATTAAACATTCATTTGTAAAGACATGAAACTCACCAAGTGATCAGTAATATTCACTGATATCCTGATTCTTAGGCGGAAGTTTACATACGAGTGTGATGGGGTTGAAAAGAATATGTCCACAATTGAGAATCACTTGTCAAAAATCTCTTGGAAATCATACTTTGCAGCAATTGTTTGTGTCAACGTATCAGTGAACATTACTGAACACTCGTGTCTTGTCTTTACAAACAAAAGTTTGACACGGAAGATAATTTCCCCATAAAAAAATTGTTGTTAATAGTGTTAATAGTGTTAATAGTGTTAATCTTATGTCTATTCAAGAGATGCCTTACCCTTGCGTTACCTTTTATTTGACACCTCATTTGTCATTTGTTTGCGTTTTCGTGCCTCTGATCGGAATGGATAAGCAACACTGCTTCGTTTTGTGGTGCCGCCTGACATTATATTCTTTACAAACAGAAATAACTTCTTTGCATATGAGGCACAAATACATACAATTACTACACCTGTGTAAGACGAAGGCGAATTTGTAACATTGTAAGGAGACGGCCAATGTATTTTGTGTGTCAAAATAAAAGTAGAAAAATATTATTTTACTTATTAGTAATTTATTTATTATTATTGCCATTATTGACCCTTTTACAGTTGCAGACGACTCAATAGTTAAAGTCCATTAAGAAAATTCAATTATCAAACTAAAACTACTAAGACTATCGATGGGCTTGTGCACACGCCACATGGTTTATTTATTGTGATTAGTTATTTTTATAGACCCTTTTTTATATTGACCATTCTCCATGTAGACCTGTTTTTTTGCCAGTAAAGCTTTGAAGGTTCTTACCGCAGGGTGTTTAACTAAGCCGTAGGCCGGGCTCAGGCCCGCCACCTAGTGGCAAGAAAAGAAATCTGGCCCTACTACTTGCCGACCCCTGATCTATATGGACTCTTTATGGTTGTATTTTTTTTTTTTATAAACAAAGAAACAACAAACAAGGTGGATATTAGCAGCCTGAGGCCACTTGAACCCCAGCCCCGGTCCAGCCCTGATCATGTGACGCATTTCCACTATGGAATAAAACCCTGGTGTTTCGTGTAAAGTTTGGGATTGATCTTTGCATACCATCGCAACCTGTTGCTATACTCTCATTGGCCAATTGAGAATGAGAATGCTGCATTTCCTTATGCATATTATTGAGACTGGAATAGTAATGAGAAATGTTCTGAAGGGGGCAGAAACAAAAGGAGAAAAATATAGTGATAATATCAAATCTAAGAGGTATTTTCAACAAGCAGCTTCAGAGATATGTATAAAAAAGTATATGTCCCCTTTAAGGACAACAGTGAACTGATTCATGCTACGCAACTAAAGTCCCTTCCTGTAAAAGCACATGTAAAAACAATTATCATTAAAAGAAAAACAATTATTTTAGTATCATGTGGTTCACTTAATGCAAAACATTGATATTTTTCTGAGCAAATTATGGAAGATAACATTCATATGTCTAATAACAATATGTGTACTGCGTAGGCTAAAATATTATAGATCACTTACATCTGAATCCTCATGAGTAAACTGTAGGCCTCCAGCGCCAGAACATCAGGACAGTGAGGGTCCATCAGGATACCTCTGAGTAGGTGTGCCATTATGTCAGGGGGAGGATAATAGCGAGGTTGCAGAAAATCTGACAGCAACTGAAGGGTACCCTCTGGATAGTTTTCTTCAATGGTGCTATAGACTAGACTAAGACTCTGTCTGCATAATAACTCAGGTGGACCATAGTCTTCCTCTTCTTCCACCTCATCAATCTAGTTATGGGTGAAAACAAAACACTTCGTAAAGACCTTTTACAGACCTTTGAAGCTCTTTTCAATGGATATAGGTAGTAAATAAAACAGCAATCTCACCAGATGTTGCACCACAGTCCCCATTTGTTTCTTTAATTTCTTTAGCTGAATATGAGAAATATACTGCTTGTCCTGTAGCTCTTGTCCAGATATCCCAGGACCACAATCAGACACCACATGACTACCAGAGTCCTTCTGTCTATGGTCAACTTGACCAAGACCATTATGAAGCTTTACCCCCTCCTGTTCTTGGCAGCCTCTTTCAGATAAAACATCCAAAAGACAATTTTGAGGACAAGGAACACTATGGGGTTTGGTTGTGCTCACTGCAGTTTGAATGGTCTTACTGACATCAGAAACAGGCCTCCCTGGAGAATTTGGGGTACAATTAGTCTGGGTGTCTGTCCATGGAGATGCAGTATCTGAATCCGGCAATGCTGTGAGATGACCTACATCAGAAAAATCAGACTGAGGTGCAGATGATGAGGTCACTCGGTTCTCCAGCCAAACACCTCTTAAACCAGAAGATGTACCAAATGTTGAGTTGCTTTGAGCTTCAGGAATGGTGGACTTGTAAGGTATGCAAGAGGGCTCTGCCAGTTGGTCAAATAAATCTGTGGTGAAAGTGGCGTCTTTTACCTCATGCATGTTTGATTCATCTGAGAATGAAAGTGGATCAATTTCAGATGGACAGTGATAAGGGCTACCAAGGCTAAATGGAGAAGGGATGCTTTCAGAAGAGTCATTCTGTGAACCGCACTTTTCTAATGTAAGCACTTCACTGTCAAGCAGGACAGAGCACTTTTCAGTTGACTCGATATGTGGATTTTCAACAGATACATTTTGGTGTACATTCAGTGCAGCTGGTGATGGAACTTCAGACTGAGCGTCTGTTTGAAGGCCATTTACCTCTTTCTCTGATACTGTCAGAGCTTCACAAAGAGAAGGTATACAAGAATCTGGGGTTGGCTCGCTCCCCTGTGTATCTTCTATTAAACTTTGGCTTCTCGCAGTTTCAAAGGAGGACAGATTGTGGCAATCATCTGGTTGATTCAGACAATCCTCCTCGTTATCTGATATTTGGAATGCAGCGCAAACAGCTTCTGATTCTTTTTCCTCTACAAGACTCAAGTCCACAACTTCAATGGAACCACGCTGGCACCTTTGCGGGCGTCTCCTTCTGAGTTTTGACAAGTCAATGACAACCTACAGTAAACAGAAGAGAGTCGACACCATTGGTAAGACACTTTGACAGGTGAGTATACCCACGGTGCTTTAATCCATTAGGCTTATTACGAATAGCTCTATAGGTATTAATATCACCATCATATGTTAACTGTAAAAAAAAACAAAAAACAAACAAGTGATGACAATTTCGTTATTAATAAATAAACGTCATAACTAACGTTATAGCTAGCTAAGCTAGTGACTGACCTAGCAACTAGACGTTAAATTTGTCTCAACAATCATATCGACGTAACACTTCATCATACTTTATCTGTGACATGGTGAGCTAGATTGAATGTTAAAGCCACGGACTCAGATCCTTCTAACCAGTAAATTACATTGGCTGTAGCCAGAGACAGTTTTGTGTGTCTGACTAGTAGGCGTTACCACGCTAGCTTCATAACTAACTTCACGCGCACAAACAGGACTTCAGAGTCAGAGGCCATTCTAGATGGTTCAAAACAACATGAGCAACTTTGAAACAATATTCCGTAACGTTAGACCGTCTTTGTAATAACTTCCGCTAGCTCAGATGCACACGGGTGGGTACTGTTTTCTGCAAACACTGTCAACTTTTAGCTGATTTGCTTTGAGTAGCCATCCCACTAAGTAGCTAACGTAACGGTAATGAGACGATAACGATCGAAAGTGGAGGTGTGTAAAGCCCACACTGTTTTGTTGCTGATATTGACAAAGCAGTAGGTGCTGGTTCCGACACTCACCGGTTTCACAGCCACCCAGTCGGTGCGGATAAATGGTCTCGTATCCTCTCTAGTATCATCACTGTAACAGCCCACAACTTCTAGGTCGGAGTCTGAGTCGCTACCTGAACTTAATGATATTATATCGTCCATTGCCAGTTGAGAATCGTGGCACTTTACATGATTCTGTTTTTTGACTACAGTGGTCCTGTGGTTGTGCACTTCCGCGTTGTCACGTGGGTAGAAAGAGTATACAAACCAGAAGAAAAGCACCCGAGTAAGATGGAATGGAGATTTTATATACCGCCACCCACTGGGGGGAAAACCCATAGCATTCATTTAGGCCTATCCCCGGGAGAGGAATAAGGCGCTACTGCCCAATGGGTTCAGCCCATGGTTCAGCCCAACTCGATCATGTCACATTTTGCCTCAATCATCAAGCTTGTTAGACTGTACTGGACTAGGGCAGAGGGCACCTAAGCATGCCATTGAATGGCATTGTCGAAGAGGAGATATGTACCTCTAACCAAGCGTTGCTCCTTGCTCAGCTGCAAACGTCCAGACCTGGCTTAAATTTTTACTTTTTGTTTTTAAAGCCCTTAATAAAAGAGCTCCATCTTATTCACTGTTATATTCTGTTATACACTGTTATGTTCCATACTCTGCTTTAGGCCAATCAGGTAACCTTTGCCAAACTTGTGAAGTGGTTTGCAGTATGGAGTGTCTTCTCTCTATAATAAAATATTCTTTTTATTTAAAAGTCATTACAGTGGAAATTACTCTCTTATCTTACCTAACTTTTAACAATTAACCACAGTTATCATAAATATACACAGTTCTCATAATATACGTTCAAAGTGAAATATGTTCTATCCAAAAGGCTTCTTCAGTTCAACTAAATGGAACCACTAAAATTATCCTAGAGGCCTTGGTTAGGCCTTGATGACTAGGCCAACTGTATTGCTTGCTATCTATCTATCTATCTATCTATTTATTTATTTATTTATTATCTATTTATTTATTTTATTATTTATTTGTTTGTTTGTTTGTTTATTCATTCATTCATTCATTCTTTCTTTCTAACATTTGTCTTTGGTAGGCCAGGGATCTTATTATCAAAAGGTGTACACAACCTCTGTCAAATTGATTCGAAATTCATTCTTAACAGGCAGAATCTCAGGTGAGGTGAATACAAGAGGTGTTTAAAATCAGATTCGGCCCTTAAGCATTTGTGTACACACGTCTGTGTATGTGTGCCAGGCAGTGTGTGTGTGTGTGTGTGAGAGAGAGAGAGTGTGTGTGTGTGTGTGCCTTAATGCCTCATTCACCATTCAAAGAAATGTATTCTTAAACCCCACTTACATGTTTTCAAGAAGATTGTATTCTCCAATGTTTTCTTATCTTGTATGTGTTCAGGTGAGAGCAGTGGTGGAAGAACTACTGGAACTCAGTACTTAAGTAAATTATATTATAATTTATAATAATAAATGGTTATGGGTAATGGGTACAGGTATTATATATATATATATATATATATATATATATATATATATATATATATATACACACACACACACACACATAATTGTGACATGGCTCGGAGTTTCAAATCAAGGATCTGTGGTTAAGCTGTCAGTTGTCCGTCACAGTGGCGTTCATGTTTGTAAATTGACAAAACTGGCATTTAACTATACGACTTACATTCAAATAGGCTACATGGCCAAGACCTTGCCTCTTTTATGGGTCCGGTTTATGGGTCGATATAGCTGGAACACAAAAACTACCCTCCTATTGCCTACCATTATTTAAGAAGTGATTCTGATGTAATCCAGATGATTTTTTCACCCCATTTTATGCCTGACCTTCACAATCCTCCGCCTTTGACAGACACTGTAAATGCCCGTTTCAAAACTGTTTTGTTTATGAAAGAGGCATAGATTTTTGATCATTATGTTAACATATTTATAATTGATAATACGTATGCTCCTTGAAATTGAAAATATCTCAGTTTACCTGTGATATATTAGGTGAAAATGGCTTTTCTTTCAGGCACTGTAATTGCCTCCAAGTTGGGGTCCTGTGATGCATGGCGCAACCAGAGCTCATCTGTGCAACTCACATGGGTTAGATAATTCCAGAACGCCGTAATACTGAAGTACCAACAGGAGTGCTATTTGACAGTGACCGTTGTTGAAGTTCTGTGGCCAGGTAGGGTTCTAAAAGGCTTGATTTTGCTCGAATATACATATATATGGACCAAGTGAAAATATTGGACGTCTCAAAACAGCCTCTCTTAATTTGTCTTTTTCAGATTAACTACCGCTCTCCATATTTGAAACACCACAGCTAGTTGAAATCAAGATGTTGAACTTTGCGAGAACAGCATCGAGAAACCTCTCTCGTTCCCAGAATAATACAAGAGGTGTAGCCTCCTTGGTGAAGAAGGTATGTCTTGGAGATCATTTAATACTATACATATAGTTAATACTATACATAAAGTTGGCATTTTGTGTTAACGTAAAATATTGACGCATAACGTTACGCCATGGAAGGATAAAGCTGTCCATGGTTAAATTAGCTTTGACATGCTAACTTTGGACACGATGTTCACATTTTTAAACGCTAGCTAGCCATATTGGCTCGTGTTATACCAAGTGCGCTGTGTGGTTGATTGTCATTAACTGCACCACGTCGGTACGTTTTGTGTCGACTTGTTCCACAAAGTTAGAATGTTAACGTTAGCTGACTAATTGTTAATATAACCCCAGGGTCCATTCGTTAGCTAAGTAAGACAGTGATGGCTGACGAGGGTATGAAATAAATGTGTGGTGCTACTGCAATTTGCACCACATTGATTTACAGGCATAGTAAGAAAATTCATACAAAGAAAGGTCGTACTAGTCATGTAAAGGTATATGTTACGTTAGCTAACTAGTTACGCTAACGTTAACTGACGGTAGGTTTCAACACGGCCTAATGTTTGCCACGACTGGAGCCTTGATTCGTTGTTTGTTCCGTAACATTAACAGCTTCACCAGCACACAGTATATAATTTGAATGGGTGTCACATTAAGATGTGCTCTTTAGCTGCTCCTTTTAAGGTATAGCATGTTGTTCATTCATTCATTCGTTTCTCACATGTACGGCAGCGATAACCGCTCGTGACCTTCGTTAGGTGTCCCTGAACACTGCACCCGTCCAGCCCCCTCTTGTACACTTTTCCGTAACCCGAAATATCAAGCATTAGGAGTTAACTGGTTAACTATTTTGACAGTTATTGAAGTTTTGCCCGCTGTATCTAAGACGATACACATCCATCAACATCTTTATATAATTAATGTTTTTTTTGTTGTTTGTTTGTAGGCTTGCTCCAGTGGATTGAGGCAAGATGTCCTGAGAGTATTGACCAAGAGAGACTATGCGTGAGTCAGAAAGTCAGATTTGATACTTTGAATTGGGTATAATGGATTTCACATTTTAACATTTTCATGTTCTATGCTATCTTGACTGAAGTTCAGAGGCTATTAAAGGATCAGTGATTGGAATTGACCTGGGTACCACAAACTCATGTGTGGCAGTCATGGAGGGTAAACAAGCAAAGGTGAGATTATGATTGTGTTTGTGTGGCTATTTTACTGAGATTCTAGTCTGCCTTCTGTCAGTTATACCAAGGTCTCCAAAAAATCCAAATGACAAAGGTGTGTAGGTAATTGGTGGTAAGAGGGGATGGAGTTTGTTTTGAAATCATAAGTGGCAGTGATGAATGATAGTAGCTGTGTCTGCAAACATCCCAAATTACCATTAAAACAATATGTAAATTCATGCATATGCATAACGCTAAATGTATTCTTTTTAGTTTATACAACATTTAGGTCCTATCGAACTGTTTATTAATTTCTGTTTGGATGAGACCCCTTCTATACATTACTAGGGAACAAGTAGTAATCGCTACACGTTTTCCACGGAGTTGGCCGACGTGAACATTCCATTCATTCAAATAAGAGCAAATTTTTGTAATGTCATATTTGGCTGTTCTCTCCAGAGTAAACATCTAAATAGAGTAGTGTTAATATGCAGCTTAGCATGTGATAAGACAAGTAAGCAGACATGTGCACAAGCACATTATATGTGCTGCCTGTAGGAAAAAGAAATGTCAATTTTGACACAACATAGACTGAATAGCAAGCTGTCATAGTTTAGGCCAAGCGCTTGCGCTAGGAATCCCTGATCAATCATCAGTGAGTCTAGGCACATTACAATGCTAGATGGATAGATTACTGCAACTCTTCACAAAGAGAGTTAGTCTTGTACACCAGTATAACCCTTTCTATTTGTGCTTCTATTTGTAAATAAATATAAATCAGACTTTATGTTCACCACTGTTCTTTCAATATTTCGTCAAAAGTGAGTAATTACTAGCAAAATGATCGCTCCAATTACGGCAGTTTCTGTTAACTGAAATTAGATTGGGATGCAACAGCTTGGTCAGTTTTTTTGTGCTAGACTATAACCTCTTGAATGGATTACAGGTTCTGGAGAATTCCGAGGGAGCCAGAACCACTCCCTCAGTCGTGGCTTTTACAGCTGATGGCGAGAGGCTGGTAGGCATGCCAGCAAAGCGCCAAGCAGTCACTAACCCAAACAATACCCTGTACGCCACCAAGCGTCTGATAGGGCGTCGCTTTGAGGACCCAGAAGTGCAGAAGGACCTGTGAGTTTCTCATTTGATGATTGTGTATTTCAATTTCCAAATGCAATATTTTGCCTTTTATTTCTCAAATTAATTTATTAATTCTCTGATAGAATAAATATATGGACAGTGGTAGCGTATCAGTTACGGAACCCGGCTAGCAAACTAGTAGCCTGCAAATTGTTTGAATCCTGGCTAACACTAATGTGCCCTTGAGTAAGGCACTTAACCCTTAATTGCTTTATTGGGGAGGCAGTCCCGGGGAAAAAAAAAAAAAAAAAAAAAGTAATTGACGAATGTAACTCACTTTGGATTAAAGCGTTTGCTAAATGCTTAAATGTAAAATCAACAGTAATGTCTCTGGAAGCCTTGTTGATTGTAATGGCTCTGGGAGCCTTGTTGATTGTATGACCAACACAAATCCCTTCCAGATTAAGCAAGCAAATTTTGAGTGTACATTCACACACCATTTTATATCCATAGGAAAAATGTCCCATACAAGATTGTCCGGGCATCCAATGGTGATGCTTGGGTGGAGGCTCATGGGAAGCTATACTCCCCAAGCCAAGCAGGGGCCTTTGTGCTCATGAAGATGAAGGAAACTGCAGGTGTCAAAACATCCCTTTTCCTTCTGCCTTATTCCATGTTAAATGCCTGCATAGTATTTATTCATGTTTTGGGCGTATTTCAGAAAGCTACTTGGGTCACTCTGTCAAGAATGCTGTCATCACAGTCCCAGCCTACTTCAATGATTCTCAGAGACAGGTAATGCTTCTTGTGTCCAGCTTTTGATTGATGTTTTTTATAGTTGAAATGTTACTGGCTAATGCTTTTGGTGTGATGCTTTTGATTTTACAGGCAACAAAAGATGCTGGTCAAATTTCCGGCCTTAATGTTCTGCGTGTCATCAATGAACCTACTGCTGCAGCCCTTGCCTATGGGCTGGATAAAACTCAGGACAAAATGTAATTATTGAATGACAGGAACTACTGTTGATACTTATGAGCTGATTTCACTCATTTTAAATACAAATGTAAAACTCCATAAATAGCATTTTGTGATTTTTGGTGGATATATAAAGGCTTCACATAAATGCTTCATTGCAGCATTGTAGTCTATGATCTTGGAGGTGGCACGTTTGATATCTCTGTCCTGGAGATTCAGAAGGGGGTTTTTGAAGTGAAATCCACCAATGGAGATACATTTCTGGGAGGAGAGGACTTTGACCAGCACCTTCTCCAGCACATTGTGAAGGAATTCAAGAGAGAGGTTGGTGGCCACTGGGCAGTTGAGCCCCCCCCCCCCTTTTTTTTTTCTTTTTTTTTATTCTCGACAATTCATAAATCCCTCTAGCAGTTTTCTTACCTTTGTACCACCAGGAGGTATGGGCACTAGTATTTCATTCATTGTTTTCCTGTGGTCTCTGAGTATCAGTGATGCATAATAGTTATTTTGATTTATTTGCATTATTATGTTTTTTCTGATTGGGTAACCTAATATGCTGAATTGAACAGGTACACCTAAATAGTGCCTGCTAAATATCTTAACCATAACTTTGTATAGATACAGTACAACTGAATATTCTCCTAATTAGGATGCTTCAGATTCCTGTCTGTGATATGTTTACATTTGTGTGTAAGAGGATGAAGTAGAATTCAGCCCCTATAGTTGTATCTTCACTCGCATAGAAAAGTCGGTCAGTAAGGAAAAGAATGTTAAATCAACAATGCTTTTTTCCAGTCGGGTGTAGATCTGATGAAGGACAACATGGCACTTCAGCGAGTAAGGGAAGCGGCAGAGAAGGCCAAATGTGAACTTTCATCCTCTTTACAAGTGAGTATTACCAAAGTCCTTTTAGGGCAAGTCCCTTCACTCGGCAGCCATCTTGGTGACGCCTTCTGGCAGTTATTTTGGCTAGAAAGTGCAGGCCCTATCTAAATGAATGAGAAGATGGCCATATCTACAGATCAGCAGGTCATGTTCAGTTAAAAGTGTGTAATGTGAATCCCAGTTTAAATCTGAATTGAACAAGATCTTTGCGGGGGTTGCCCAAATAATGATTTAAAAGACGTTATTTTAAACATGAATTTGCTTACTACATCTTCATCAACATTCACCACATGGCTATGATGGAGAGAATAAACAAAAGGCTAAATTACACGTGCACAAAGTGTTTTTTTTTTTTTGTTTTGTTTTTTTAATGACCCATTGTTTGTTGTATTAATGTCCACATATGCGGGATGTAGTATTTGTTTCTGAATTGTGTTTGGCCAGTTTTTAAAGTGTTAAAGTGGATCTTGGCTGCTCTGGTTTAAAAGATTGACAAGGTAACAAGGTACAGCTTGACAAAGCAGAAATATACACTAATCCAGTCATCTCCTCCATCAGACTGATATTAACCTGCCCTACTTGACCATGGATGCATCTGGCCCTAAGCATTTGAACATGAAGCTCACCCGCTCTCAGTTTGAGGGCATCGTAGCAGATCTCATCCGCCGCACAGTGGCTCCCTGCCAAAAGGCCATGCAGGATGCTGAAGTGACCAAGAGTGACATTGGGGAGGTGCTCCTGGTTGGTGGAATGACCCGCATGCCAAAGGTGAGTGCAGGATTCCTTATGTCTGCAAATTTGTTGCTATTGAACATGACTTTTCATAGTGCTTACAATCAAAAGGCATTCAGATAGTGTGAATATGTGGTAAGGGTGGGGGATATTCATTTTGTACAGATTAGGGCTGTCGAAGTTTACCTGTTTAATGCAATCTCACTTTAACGTGATTAAAAAGAAATGTTGGCATTAATGTTCCCTGTCCCCAAAACCTTTGACCAACCGGCCTGCCAACCTTTACGCATTTTGACATCAAAATACGCTGATGCACATTGTCACTTAAAAAGTATGCAGATTTGGTGAGTTGACAAATAGCCTATAGTCTAGCCTATTATTTCTCCAGATTGTGTTCTGCACATCAAGCCATTGTTTTAAAAGGAATACAGGCTTAATATCAAAAACATGAATTCCAAATACTTTACACTATTCATGCTGCACTGTATTCTGTAGACATGTGCATGTCGGCCTATATTTAGTCAGACATTCATCCATATTTAATGTTCTTTATTTAAGAACCCTATTCAAGAATGAAATGGATAGATGCAGTCTGCTGTGGTGTTCTGAGCATAAAGTAACGATTAAATTACCAATTTAAAAAAACTAGCTGGTATAGACTTTTTTGGTTGTTTTTTCCTGGAAACATTCAGTTGGGTTGGCTAACTAAAATGTAGACCTATCTTGCCAATGTGTTAAATAATATATATTTTTCTCACTTTGAGACTGACTACAAATGTGCACGTTTGATGTTGATTTTTGGTTTCATCTTGTTGCCTGCTGTAGCTTATTCTAAGCTTCTTTTTTTCCCCTTCCCTAGGTCCAGCAGACAGTCCAAGATGTCTTCGGCCGTGCGCCAAGCAAGTCGGTCAACCCTGATGAGGCTGTAGCTATTGGGGCAGCCATCCAAGGTGGTGTTCTTGCTGGAGATGTGACTGATGTGCTGCTACTGGATGTCACACCTCTTTCACTTGGCATTGAAACCCTTGGTGGGGTTTTCACAAAACTGATCAACCGCAACACCACCATTCCCACCAAGAAGAGTCAGGTAGAAAGCTGTATTTGAAATTCTGTTTGAAATAACTTTTAATTACTAAGTTAAGAACATCTGTATGTAATTGCCCTGTGTGGTCTGTCAACATGCATTCATTCTCTCCCATGATTCTGCACCTCCAGGTGTTCTCCACAGCTGCTGATGGACAGACGCAGGTGGAGATTAAAGTTTGCCAGGGTGAGCGTGAGATGGCGGCAGACAACAAAATCCTAGGACAGTTCACTTTGGTAAGATGGTGACATTATCATGTATTTGCCCCCCCTCTGCAGAGGCTAGTGGGTTTCTTCATCCAGGCTCTTGTGTTCACAGGTGGGAATTCCTCCAGCTCCACGAGGAGTGCCCCAGATTGAGGTCACATTTGACATTGATGCCAATGGTATTGTCCATGTCTCAGCTAAAGACAAAGGCACTGGCCGTGAGCAGCAGAGTAAGTAAGAAGCTTGGACAGAACCTCTGTTTGTGTGTGAGGCTTGCTTATGTGAATGCCATGTCTGCATATGTGAACCTCTGTACTGTCTGTGTGTCCAGTTGTGATCCAGTCCTCTGGTGGCCTGAGCAAAGATGACATTGAGAACATGATCAAGAATGCCGAGAGATATGCTGAGGAGGACAGGAGAAGGAAGGTAATGTGCGTGTTCTGCGGAGGCCATTTGTGCCTGTGTTTAGTGCATGGTGATTGCTCTGGGTGTTCCAGTTTCTGCTGTATTAATGGTTGCTATTCTCAGGATCGTGTTGAGGCTGTGAACATGGCTGAGGGCATTGTCCATGACACAGAGTCGAAGATGGAGGAATTCAAAGACCAGCTTCCAGCTGATGAGGTAGGCTTTGAAGCTATTGTTCAATGAATAAGCTCTAATTCTAATTAGTAAACAACATTCTTCTGAAAGACTTTGAGTTGGATAGGAAAGTTGACTCTACGTTATGTCACACCATTTGCTTCTTTTATCTTTTAGTGCAACAAGCTGAAGGAAGAGATTGCAAAAGTCAGAGACCTCTTGTCACGGAAGGACACAGAAACCGGAGAAAACATCAAACAGGCCGCCACTAACCTTCAGCAAGCATCACTGAAGTTGTTTGAAATGGCATACAAGAAGGTGTGGTTTTGTTTCAGTTATTTAGCTTTTCCAAATTGAACACACACTAGTTAACAATAGTGGCCTTTACAAAACATGCCTGTTTTGATAGATTAAATAAAAAGATGTTGTAATGGTCATATATGCATTCAGCAACGACACGAAGTTGCATTACATCAGATATGCTACTGTTGGTGTTTTGTTTCTCAGCTCTCATTTTAGACCATAGCCTCTTACTACTCCTTTAGAAAATCTAAGTTAAGTGCTAAGAGTAGTCATTGTATGGTCAATGTGTAGTTTACTGCCATGTTGATGGCCATATTGTAGATTTGTTGTATTAGTAGACCAAAAGCCTTGCTGACCCTTCACCTCCGCTCATCTCTCTCCCTCAGATGGCTTCAGAAAGAGAGGGGAGCAGCGGCTCCAGTGCTGGTGGTGAGGAGAAGAAGGAGGGACAGCAGTAGTCTTTGCACATTACTTGTGTCGGAGTCTAAAGAACTGAAAGGCTTGGGATCCTGGAGGAGACACTATCCTGAGCGTTCATTGCATTCAAGTCATTCTCACATACTGTGTTTTTGCAGTACAATTTCCCATACATTATCAGTCTGAATCCTTTTCCTGGCTAAATCTGTCTTTGTAGTCCAATAGCTTCAAATATTATGTTTTTATTTTTCTTGACCTTATTGGCAACAATCTGTGAACTTGTGTAGATATCTGTAGTAGGGTCTTCATCAAATTATATCTAGCTATAATGGGTCTCTGGTTGGACATGACCCTCACAATATTTTAGGATTATTTTCATCCCTAGTGAGCTCTTGAGATGTGCATGCACATTGAGGAAGTAGAAATTTTTGTTCTTGCTCACATCTAAGGTGTATGGAATAGTGATGCCTAAAATGCGTTCCACATACGGGGTATCGTTTTACATAAAAAGTTTTGTGTAAAAAAAATTTTTTTTGCAACATTATTCCATTGATTAGGGTTCTTTCCAAAGCTTGGAACCTCTTCAAGCTCACATACTGTCAGATGCACCATAATTGTAGAGTATCATCAGAGGCCTTTTGTCTAACACCAGGCAATGAATAATTTTAATGTGCACAACGTCTCAACCTGGATCTGATGTTTCCCCTGTCCTGCTCTTAAGGTCATGGTCATTGTGAAAGACCGCATCAAGCAGCCTTTGAGATTGTCAAGGCCTCACTCATACAGGCTTTGAAATTATGTATTAAGTGAGGTTATTTAATGTTAATGGAGTTAAGTAATATACAGAAAGGTTGAGATGAGGGATGATTCCACAGCAGTTTTTTGTAATAAAATCTTAAAATATGTTGGTTTTTTGTCTTTGAATGCTTTTGTCGTAAGCTTGAACTATTGGTGAGCAGGGGCCTGTACTACTAAGCAAGGTTACTGGTGAACCCGGGTAGCTTTGGGAGTTACCACTGAGCTTTAAAAGAACCCTCCATTGAGCGTCAGTTGTTTCTGAAGTGACTGTTTTAGATCAGCGGTTCCTCCAGAAGTTACCCAGTTTAGCCAGTAAACTGGCTTTGTAGTATACCCCCTTGGTCTTGAAGGTGCTGCTTCACAGTCAATCCATAGACCTGTTGTGTGAGGTCACCAAGTGCTGTTGGTAAGGAAAATAACAAGAAGATTTGGTACAACGTAGACCAAATGCCAAATCAGCAGCCAACACCAACTGAACAGGGCACACAGAAACTCACTGCTAGTTTTCTTTTCCATACATCAAACAGCGAACCAGCTATGTTGTATCGAATTTTTTGTTTTGTTTTCCTACAGACAGCACTTGGTACCTCGAATGAAAGGGCTATAGATTGATTCACACCAGATTTCTCCTCTAAACTCTTATTTTAAAAGAACACTTGTCTAGTACATGCCCCATGCAAGTTGAAGCAAGAGGGTATCGGCAAAGGTCATGTTTGATTAACATGATTTGTAATAGTAATGCTTTTGTAGTCTGATAAGATGGGTTTTCACATTTAGTGAGATTACTGGATTCCAGCCAGGCAGGGCTGAACTATCAGTGGAGATAGTTACTATATAGCAACTATACAAGCTTGTTATTACTGAAAAAGATTCTATCGCTCTTGTGTCAGTAAATGCTTGAATGAGACTCAGTTTTGAGTAAAACAAGGACCATAGCAATTACATCTTGCCTTTCATTTCAGTGCGTAACACCAAAATGTTATCAGATGTGTCTTTTTTTGAAAGGATCGAGTAAATCGGTGAAATAGCCATGTTTATTTATATTTTTGTTAGGCTAGGTTAACAGTAAAAAAAAAGAAATAAAAATAAATATTACGCCTATTTAAGATTATAAATTTCAAGCATCTTCATCATCAAAATCTTAAAGTAAAACAGAGCCAAGTTTCCAGAATTGCTTTAAATGTGAATTCAGGTTGCATCTGTGTCCAAGGCGTGACCCATTTACTTTTTCAAATCAAATCTTAGTTTGTAGAAGCAATGACAGTCCGCTTGTCTTTATTTCCATTTGGGCCAGATATTCTCCTCAGTGTGTGGCACTGGTCAAACTTCCACCATATGTAGTTGGGCATGCTCACTCCAGGAACTCACTTCTCAGGCTCCGCTCACTGTCTGAGAAGTTGAGCAGTTCTTCCACGTCCCCATCCCCCTCTGTGTCCTCTTCTTCCTCTGCCTCCCTGGACATCTGAGGCTCAGCCTCACTTTTGCTGGCCAGTTCCAGATAGCCTTTGGCTGGTGGGTTGGGACCACTACTGCGGACCCCACTGACCTCAGAGGCTTTGATGACTTTGGTGCTCTGAACCATGGAGAGTCTTTCATCCCAGGTTGGTGTCCCAGTCTCACTATCCTCCTCCTCCATATGGCTGAGAGCATGAGCACTGGGAGCCAGTGACACCGTTGACCTGCTGGTGCACAGCCCCATGAAGACTGCCTCTCTCTCCCTCCAGTCCCGTGTGCTTGTCCTGTCTAGTCTTTACCCCACTAGGCCTACCTCCTACCAAAACGATCTTGAGCTGATGTTCCATAGATGAGCTGTCAGACAATGATAGGCAGCACAGGTGGTCTAAAGATGTGAGGCTGGTTTGAAGTTGTTCCCTTTTCATGCCACGTCCAGACGGTTAAAAATGGGTTTCAACCACTAAAGGGCTCTTGAGTTGTGCTTTGTTTATGTCACCTGATTGTGGCAGTTGTGTCTCAGCACTGGTTACACAAGGTAGACAAGTTTAACTTAAGCAAATGAAAAAACGGTCCCTGAAACAGGCTATATGTAAAGTTGTTGAGAGATGAATAGTAAAGTGACATTAGTTCTGTATTTGTTTTATTCAGAACATAACTACAGATTTCTTAGACTAGCATTCTACTGACATAATTTTGCTGCAAAACCACATGGGTGCAGGTGGACCTAGTAGCAAAAATGTTGTCTGCTCTGCTTAATTATTCCTTTGTCTCATCATAAACATCTGAAGGAGTTAACAGAATGAAGAAATAGCCTTAGAATTAGCCCTTTTTTGCTTTCAATTGCTAATTATGACCGCCACTAACATAGCTAGTGAAGCGGGCAGTTTTTTTCCTTTTTTCCATTTCATTTCTGGTTGTCTGTCCGAATCACCTGACGTTGTGAAACTCACTGGGCATGTAGATCCAGTTGAGTTTTAACGCTTAGTAGCTTTTTATCCTGTCCTCGCTCCCCACTGTTTTCATGGAATAACTAATAAGTGAAGTAAGTGAACTCTTTGGGTTATCTGTTGACCCTCTTTTCACAGAAATAGCTCAAGCCATGGCTCCTGATAGCTGAATCAGATAGCAGATCAGCCCAAACTTTCAGTTCAGGAGAGGTGCAGTTACAGGTGCAGAGGTGCATTCCTAGGGATGTCTGTGAATGTTTTCTATGCATTTCAATGTGTGACGGTCATGACTCAAATCGTAAAGCTCCCCCAGCTGCACTTAAGAATTGAGAGAGTTGAAAACAGCCTGTTTTCCTTTAAGTTGTGAGAGTACTTTTAAGGAATGATGCTTGTTATATGATTATTACAATCACAGGATAGATCGTTTTGGACACAGCTCAAGAAAGAAATTATTTTAATGCAATACAATTCTGCTGCGGCTCCTATGTGCTCTACTAGTCAAATCTCATAATAATAATAATAATAATCTTTATCATTTGTCATTCTCATATATTCATTTGAGAATGCCAATAGCAAAACCTGACTCCAATCTTGTTAATTTGTGCACATTGTTACAGCTATGTGTTTTCTGTGTTTTGTGTTCCCTGTGCTGTTTGTGCCTTTTCCTTTGCCATGCTCTCTCTACCTCTGTTCAAGTGCACTGCATGCCAATTGCCTGAACCAGATCCCACAGGTTTTGCATTACTTTTAAAGGTGTTTTATGTTGATTACTTGGGTCAGTGGTGGGTTGTTGTTTACAGGGCCAACTAGGAAGGGGCATGACAAGATAAAATAGAATTTCTTTTAAAAGTGTGTTTGCAAAAGATATTCCATCCCAATGTTAGCCTACTGGTGTAGCCTAGAAATCTAAAAACCCTAGTGGTAGCAAATAGTTTTGCTCAGTTTTGCTGAGTAGCTCTTCTATCCAAGGTTTGGTAGGACCAATCACAATGCTCTATCTTTGTAGAGAGTCGTTGGGCGGGCTTGGCACGATGACGACAGGGTTGTGATGGGGCAAAACAACTAAGATGACTGTGGCCTAGGAACAGCGGTCGTTTAAATTGGCTTTGGCACTGACTTATTTACTGACATATTTGCTGTTTTGACGACGTTGCTATGATTGGTCATAGCACTATCCTATTGCGTGCAGAGGCAGTTTGACAGACAACTGCTAATTCCGCTCCTTGAGGATGATCTACCGATCATGGCCAGACCCTACATCTTGATGTGGTTTGGCTTGCCAGGTTACTACTAGTGACAAAAAAAATGGAGAGAAACTAATATACATAATGTCATTAATGTTACCTTTAGCTAACAATTATTGGTTGTTCCATGAATGTCACATGAATGTGTTGTCACATCAAATTTGAACCCTGTCATTTTTATTACCTGTCACCAGATGGTGCTGCAGGATTATACTTTTTTTTCTTCAAGCAACAATGAATTGCAATAAGATTACCAGTGATTCCTTTGGCCATGGAAATTTGCAACAACATTGTACAAGTTTAGAACGTGTTCTTTATTTGTGAAAGTGAAAAAAGTAAGAAGATGCATTTTTGCCCAGGAGTGTAGTACAAATTTAAATGATCCAGTCATATTATGGACATTTTAGTCTTCCATGCTACAAAGTTTGGGCAGGCTATGAATAACACTTATTCAGATAGTACATTTACATTTACATTTATGCATTTAGCAGACACTTTTATCCAAAGCGACAAAAGAGGATAACATTCAAGCTACAACACAATGAAAGAAACTAACAAAGAGTGCATATTGCTAACAGAGAAACTGCACTATTTTAAGTTGAAAGTGCAATAGTGTGATAAAGTGCAGTATAAAAGAGAAGTAGGGCCCAAACAAGAAAATCAAGAGTGAAAAATGTACAAAAACATTGGAAATTTTACAAAAAATATTTTACATTGTTTGGACCTAAACAATATGTAATAAAACTGAAATCAGAGAAGGTGCTGAGGCTATTTTCCTGGATTCTGTCTGACATGAAATTACCTCTCCAGGTCATGATAAAAAAAGGTAAAAAGGCAGGGCTAATTAAATGGCTTGCATACACCTGAGTAAAAAAAGTTGAAAGTTATTTATAATTTATATAATTACATTTTTATTTGTCCAAATACAATAAGGGAGAGAAAGGCCCTGTTTTTTATTTCACCTGTATTTAATAAACAAGAAGTAGTCATAATAAATTGTGCTTACCTTGGTGGAATCTTCATTGGTGGAAATCCATGAAACAAGAACCCTTTTTTTCTCTGAGATAATTTGTATTGGTTATTTGGCATCCATTACTGTTTAGTCCTTGGCTGAAGCAAATCATTTCTTTTGAATCCACAAACAACATAATATTGTGGACAATTCAGTTAAAGGCATAAAATGACACAGACACATGATGGTGAAGCCCTTAATCTGTTTCACCTTCAGTCAGACAGGACAGTAGTGATGAGAAAGATGGGAAAGGATCAGGAAATTACTTAAGGTTGGAATCAGACCTATAGGTCCCCAGGTTTATGGTACAGATGCCTCAGCCATTGGGATAATTAAAAATACACATTTATGTTGATTTTACTTTGACAATTTTGTCAAACAACAAAGTTGTAGGTCCTGAAATTAACTAGAAATGGGGGTCAATTACATTCAAATGCTGAGATCATGAGATCAAAATAGTTAATAATGCAACCTTTTTCAAGATGGATTTCCCCTGAGATACTGAGCCATATACTCCCCACTTAAATAAGTCTCCCTGGACATTGCTGAGCACCTGTTTCTGTGCCTTGTTTTTTCTGTTTGATTAGACAGCCCTCTCCCCTTTTCCCATATCTTCCCCTTTTGGGGAATAATTAATCACCTTCAATTATGACAGCTTGATTTCACAATCCTAATGGTCCTTGTTGTCTTCACTGCTGCCTCCATATGGAATCATGACCATAAAATGTTTTCCCCCAAGAGGATGTCTTGTTCCACAACATGACAGAACAAAATAAGTGTTATGAGGTGAACTGTGTTGTGCAGATTTTTAATGATCTTCTGTGTTCTTCGCATGGATCTCTGTGCCTGGATATATTGTTAATTTGCTCATTAGGGAGACTGAAAGACTTCTGCATCTTAGTTGTTTTGACATTAACATTGGTTTCTGTGCTTTTCTACAGGCATCCACTCATGAAAAAATCACAGGAGACTATTTCAAGACAAATATGTCAAATCCTGAAAGCTAACAAACAGACAAATATCATGATAACAAACAATTCAAACTGCTCCCTGCAAGCTCTCCAGTGTTCAAATTATGCAACTTGCATTTTTGTGATCGGGGTCTATCTCACCGCTCTTAATGTTTGGGGGGTTTTTGCCTTGTGCTGGTAAGCTTGTTGCATCGGATTTCTCGAATTTCTATTTGCCATTTGGCTTGGCTTCATACCTTTATACCTTCTCCCTTTATCTGTCCTCTCTTCTTTCATATTCACTGTTCTATCTGAAGGAGTCCAAAAACACACCACTTCAAAAGGTTTCATTACCCAGCAGTGTTACTGACTACAGATCAACAGTTAGTGTGTTGTGCAGTTGTGCATAATCTGAATTCTATCACAAATATGAGGGTGTGATATAGCCATAATAAATAGAGGCATTTGCTGGAAGACCACTCATGTTAAACATTATTGCTGACTGCAGCTATAGTGCTGCTTGTTTGTTTGTGAGTTAAGTTGGGTGGGTGAGGGTGGAGGGCATTCAAGAGTAGGTCCCAGTGATTGGGCAGGCAGACAGGGTGCTCAGGGCAGATGGGTAGATAGGAAAGACTGCCCAAGAGAATGGCATCATACACAGAGAGGCCAGAGCAGAAGCTGCAGGGCTATAGGGAGTACTGTAGGACTGTAGGACCCCGCCTCTTTGAGAGGCAAAATGTTCGGAAAGCTCCAGGCCCACATGGAGTAACTCCCTCCGGTCTCAGAGCCTGTGCTGACCAGCTGGCACTGATCTTTACACACATCTTCAACAGATCACTGGAGATATGCGAAGTCCCTTCATGCTTCCAAAGCTCCACCATCATCCCGGTCCCCAAGAAACTCTCCATCACTGGACTTTACAACTACAGACCTGTGGCCTTGACTTCAGTTGCCATGAAGTCCTTTGAATGCCTAGTGTTGACCCACCTAAAGAAAATCACACACCTTAGCTGGAACCCCTGCAATTTGCGTAGAGGGCAAATAGGTCAGTGGATGATGCAGTGAACATGGGGCTACACTTCATTCTGCAACACCTAGACCAACCTGGGGCCTATGCTAGGATCCTGTTTGTGGACTTCGGCTCGGCATCCAACACCATAATCCTGGATATCCTCACTGCTAAACTCTCTCAGCTCACTGTACTTCCTGGTATCTGTCAGTGGATCTCCAGCTTTCTGACTGACAGGAGCCAGCATATGCAGCTGGGAGATGTCACATCTGGAACATGGACAATCAGCACTGGTGCTCCACAGGGCTGTGTCCTCTCTCCTCTGCTCTTCTTCTATACAAACGACTGCACCTCTAATGACCCAGCGGTCAAGCTCCTAAAATTTGCTGACAACACCACTGTCATTGGTCTTATCCAGGATGGTGAGGAGTCCGCATGTTGGCAGGAGGTTGGCAAGCTGGTGCTCTGGTACAGATAACACAACCTAGAGTTGAACACTCTAAAGACTGTGGAGATGGTTGCACCTTAGTGGAACACTTATCCTGTATGGGTCACTCATTACTGCACTCAGGAGAGTGAGGCCCCTTAGGAAGCTTACTTGGCGATCCAAGGAACTTGAATGGGAAAAACAGGAAAAAACATGGAAATGGGATTTCATGTTCACTAAACAGTGAGGAGAGCTTAGCTACCAGAAAGCAGCACCACAGAAGACCACAGAATCACCTTGCACTGTCCGTGACTAGACTTCTCCTTACCTTTCTGATCCTGCAGAAACCTTTGAGCCACTCAAATCATTCTCGGCCAGTGACTCTCATTTAGGGAACTGTGAAAATCCAGTAAGCACTGTGCCATACAGACAATAAAATAACTAAAATAAATCCTGTGCCCGTATGATTTAACTTCATTTTTGCACAGACCTATTGGTAACAGAAGTGGGACGTCCCTTATGCCAATGACTTTAAAGCAGTTTTTTTCAGACTGGCTTGTTTTCTCATTGGTTTTGTGTTTTATAAATAAGCGGCAGTACCAAAGGCTGTTTTCTTATGTCCAAGATAACACACATGCACATTACGCATGGTAGCCAATGTTCGGGTTCATGGGAGCTGCTGCATACCTTCAAAATTTTAACCAGTGCCTATGTGTGGGCTGTGCATGAGCATGCATTGCATCTCTCCACACCACCTTATTCTTGCTTGTCCCTAAATAAGGCAACAATGTTGATCAAACACATTCTAGGACATCCAGACTATGCATCGATAGGTGAGGAAAAGGTAGTAGGCCGCAGGCCAGATAGGGTCATAGTGCACCATCCCAACCTCTCAATGAAAACTACTTTTTTTGAAAGCTCTGGCCATACTGAATGTGAATTTGAATGTGACCACTGAAACTTTTTGGGATGTGCTGCCTATTTCAACTCTATGAATAGCTACCCACTGAAAATCAATGTGCTTCATTAATTCCATTGAAATACATTAAAAATAATGCATAGCTCATGGGATAGAGGAAGTTGGGGCATGTCTCAATCAGTGGTGGACCAAGACATTTGTACATAGGGTGGCCAGGGGGTGGCCAACGATATTTTAGGAGGTCAGGAATATGACAAACAATTTGCAGCCCATAACCATCTGTGAGCATGTCTGAATAACAGCATAAGTGCATGGGTGCCAAAACCATAAATGGACACACATGCTTGTGTGTACACACGTCCACACACGTCCACACACACACACACACACACACACACACAATTGCTCTTATTTTGGCTCCAACAGCTTACTAGGGAAAAGCACACAAAACTCTTCTTAACCTATTCTTTTCAAATTTTGCTTTAAAAGAATTGTTAAATCTTTCCATTTTCTCTCTTTAATTCTTAATAAAAACATTGCATAATGCAAACATAACATTCACAATTTACTTACATGCTAAATTATACACATCCTCATTCTGTAGGCCATACTCCCTTAAAAATATCATCTTCCAAACTAATGCCTATAAATGTTTAGTTTGATCGTAGTCCTGAAGTAAATAACTTACTTTACACAAGATCAAACAAACTCTGAATATTTCTAACTGGATTACAGTAGCCTAGAATGTATAATTTTAGACAAGCTCTGCTCAAAATATCTTTGGCTTTGGATTCAGTGAGATTGTTTAGAGGTTTTGACATATGTTTTAAAGTTTGTAGAGTTTTTTGAACTATTGCGCTTAGATGAATGCAGTTATGCAGAATAAAATATGATTCCATGCAAAGTAGTTTCATAGTTATCTGTCTGGTGAACCATTTATCATGATAACTAGCAACTAGTATTGCAAAGTTCAGATGGTGTACTACTCAGTGGTTTTTGAAGTGGGGGCGCCTCAGTAATTTGTCCCAAAATTCTTAATAATAAAATAATACTGAAATATTAATGGTGTTATTAATATGTAATATAACAACTTGTTATTTACAATAATAATGAATAAAAATAACAAAAAATCTAATCTTATTCACACAGAAAATTAGAATTTAACGCTATTTGGGGAGCCACTGCATAGAAAGTTTCGGAACCCCTGCTTTAACCTACATGCTAAATTAATACTGTGAAACCTAATGTGAACCACTGTATTAATTAAAGTATTAATTATACAACAGCACTATATGTATAATATGTATAATAATAAACATTTAGGTAAACATGGAAGTGTAAACAAGGGTGTGGCTAGGATGTCATCATTGGGTGGCCATTAGGCTTGCTTGGGGGGCAAAAAATAATAAATAAAAAATAAAATGGGCACAAACACAGGTGCCATCATTTGTTTCAAAGTAGTATTGCTCAACATATTGTGCATACAACACATTGCTGATGTGGGCTAATAGCCTTACAATAAAACAATATAGGCTGCTCCAGCAATTGTAGCTCAACAAATACAAAGGTATTGGAAGTAGCCAAAAAAGAATGTAGGCCTACCATTATAAGACAACATCAACATTATTATGGTATGTAGCTTATACTTTTTTTTAGAAAGACCATATTTGCAAAAGATATTGGATTAATGGGCCTATAAAACTCATATATACATCAAGCAGAGTAGTTTTTTGTCACTACTGCTTTGAGCTGAAAATTTTGAAACTACAGTAGATTATACTGAGATGCATTGAGTAGTCTAGACAAGAAATAGAGTAATAGAGATGCGGTTGTCACTTAGCCTGTCTATCTGGATGTTTTTCTCGACAAAGTCACTGTTCGACTTTGTGGCTTGACATTAGACTCAAGGGAACTAGAAGAGAAGGTGCTAGGCCTATAAAAGAGGGGGAATGGCTTACCTTTGCTACATTGCTCTTATCAATCAGGTGATCCAACTATGTATACCCTCAACTCCACTATACCTCTTTCCGTAAATTTTGATCGTCCAGAAGATTTTTTAATATTTACTTTTCATATTTTATTCGCCTCCAGCTCTGTTCTTTTGGCTGGTTCTGTTGTTATTGGCATCCTCGGTACTCGATCACTTCGAAATCAGAACCGCTTCATTTTTATGTTGAACACCAGCATCAGTGACACATTAACAGGATTCTCGGTTTATTATCTTGGTCTTTTTGATGTTCAAGAAGGTTACCCATCCCGGAATGGAACTTTTTACATACTGCCATCATTTCTCGGTGTAAATGTGTTAACATTTTTGTTTGCGCAATTCGATAGGTACCTCGCAGTATGTCATCCGTTTTTTTACAACCGGTTCATTACTCGTGCCTTCGTCATCTGGATATGCGCATTCTGCTGGA
Source organism: Tenualosa thibaudeaui (assembly GCA_027481765.1). Classification (NCBI taxonomy): domain Eukaryota; kingdom Metazoa; phylum Chordata; class Actinopteri; order Clupeiformes; family Clupeidae; genus Tenualosa; species Tenualosa thibaudeaui. The sequence goes on along the minus strand of JAIFZK010000004.1, from coordinate 1,473,073 downwards.
TTTATACATACCTCATTCTGACTGTCCAAAACATGGTGCCTATATCAAAGGCCGCTCAAATCAATGCGTTTGGTGTCATGACTTTACAAATAATTGTTCTCACTAAGGTTATCATGACTATAAAATTGTATGTCATTGCTAGACATCAACTGGGGCGGCAGTTGCCCACAGCAGAGAGAGAAACAAAGAAAGAATCGTTGCGCATTATTGTATTTGTTGTGATATGTTTTCTAATTTTATGGTGTCCTTCTTTTGTGAATATTATTGTCAGACAACTAACTGGTAAAGGTCTAAGATTCAGAAATGAAGCAACTAATCTCTTTGCTATAATGGCGAGGTTTAACGCTCTCTGCACCCCCGCTTTGTACATTTGGGGAAGTCCTTCCCTGCGGACTGCAGTGGGCAAAATCGTTTGGTACAGATTTTGCCCAAAATTGAAGGAACGACAAATTAATTGTGTGTAATTTCCATGTAAATACGTCTACATTAATCTGCCCTCTTCAAGATCATTCAAGACCCTTTGGAATTCTTTCATACAACTTTAGGTAGAAGGTTAAAGGCTTAACCCAAGAGTGCATTTCCAAACACAAAAAAATATTTATTTATTTGGGTAATGGGGTTGACAAAGAGCATCAAATATGTACTTCTGAATGATCAGTTTTGGTGTAATTAGACTACTATGGTGGCATTTCCTACCGTTTAAGTTTAAAGGGAAAATCTTCAGTGTCTCCTGTGCGTGAAAGAAGACTGTGGAGAAAGTGAAGGTGCGTGTGAGGGAGAACAGGGGCTGTGCACAATCTTACATGTTGTTCTTTTCATTCATGTGTAGCGTTGTTTTTAATGGTTGGTTGAACAGGTCATAAAGAGGGCAAAGCCTGTAATGAGCTCTTGAGATGTAACTTTTGTCAATGTGTATTCAGAAATGCAGAGAGTAAAGCTGAATCTGTTTGAACGGTTATACATTTGTAAATTAAGTTAAGGAAACTATACAGCTATTAAGGACATAATATTCTGTCAATAATTCTGTCAATAATTACTTGTTTTGATCCATTTTCATTTACAAATTGTATTTTAAATGACTATAGACCTACAACACCACTCTGGTGGTTTGTCTGTTGAAAATTTCTGCTTTCAGGGTCATTTTGCTGTTGTGTACTCTGTACTAAATAGAATGATCTTTAATTCTTTATGCAAGGAGAGCTTTCCTTAGCAATGCACTGATTATACAGCATTGCTTTAACATGTCCCCAAGCTGAACCAGTATTAATGCATTTGATGCTAGAATATTTTTTGTTGTAACCAGATCCACAATATCAAATTTAGACTAAAAAGCTTTTTGAGACATTCTGAAGCAACATTTTTTGTGCAAATACAATCCATAGTTTTTTTCTGAGCCTGAATGGTTTTTAGCAATACTATCATGAGCATATAGATGTGCTTCATTCTATTAAGTAGAGGACAACCAGGAAACAGAAAATAGGAGAAAAAAACTATACATCCGTCCATTTTGCATATGTATGTATCCATCCACTGGATGCGTTGAGGAAGATCATGATGCTGGAATACTTATTGGTTCTGGTTCTGCTGCTGACACATTGACATCAGGAGCAGTGAGGACATAATGCTACTTTAACAGAAAGAAGAGTTTGTTGAAAAGCAGGAAGGGTAGGCCTACAGCTGGAAGGTTAAGGGCTAAATGAGAAAGGCAGAACCAAATTGTTCTGTTGAAAGATCCTTAAGAAGCAGACTGCTACAAGGTCATCATAGTACTTTCTAAATCTGCTTGCTCACTTCTTTGATTGTGATTGGCTGAATCATGTTCCAAGCTGTTCAAATCCAGCATAAAAACTCAGGTTTGCCTCTTCTATTTTACTCCACAGCAAACTGTAATAAAAAAAAAATGTTGTAGCGTAAGTAACCACTTCCCAAAGGAACTATATGTTTTGGTGGAAGAAATGTTTTTTACTGTATTTAAATAAATCTTATTAAAGATTTGTTGTAACAGTTTCAGAAAAGCAATAAGCTACTCAAGTCTGTGGGTTTGCACTGCAGCTAAGGGGGTTTAATGGCACTCTGCCTCGCGCTGTGCCAAACAACACCCCTAAGCTGTTCTAAATCCAGCGTTTGCACAAACCCACAGCCTCTCGTGGCTCATTGCTTATACCAACCACAAATCCAGTGGTTAACATTGGTTGACATTGGATTAGAATTGTAGTAAAAACTATGTTTTTTCTGTTTTTACAGTCAATTTCTTTGTGAGAAATAAATATTTATGTTTCTTATGACTTTTGCTGAAGCAAAACATGTAATGTAGAGTGCCTCAAGACTTTACTGTAGACATAGTACTATCTGAACAGAATGTTTTAATAAAAGGTGCACTAAAATGAAAACTTCTTTTACTGAAACATTGATTCATTTTGCTCATCATGTGCTTGTTTTGCAGTTTTTACCAGTAATTTTAATATTTGTCACATTTGTTCACATTTACATTAACCAAACAGTATATACATTGAAATTGCTTTCAGACAAAATGCTTTCAATTACTCTTGCTTTCATAATTCATAACTACCTCTCTTGGTCAGTATTTACCACCAACTAAATTCTGTAGCCTACATCTAACTCTTCTGATATCTCAAAATAGTCAAATTTCAGGTTAGCATGTCAGGTTATTTATTCAAATGTTTGTTTATTCATTCTTTCTGTGGATTCTAAAAGTGTGTATGTAAGACAAGTATTTTGTTTGTTACTGATGCTCTAACAGTGAGGTCAGTGGTTGAGCTGGAAAGCTACAGATGTTATCTTTTAGGTCTAGATGGCCAATGAGAATAGTGATGCTTTTGACATCTGTGTTATGTTTCTAACCTTTTGTGAGCTTGGCTGGACAAGGACAGGAAGAAAGGGTTTACACAACTGCTTTATGGGAAACTGCAACCTCTGGCCCACAGAGAATGCAGCCATTCAAACTGCACATGATGTGATGATAACAATTAGTACAAAAATAATTGCATAAAGTGGCCAACAATAGGTGAACTCAGGTAAATTGGGACACTTTTTTGCAAAATTTAGAAAGGCATACAGGCATACAAATATTAACAAACGTACAAAACAGTTTTGTTTCATTATATTTGGTTGTTGGCTATACTTCTGTGGTGACAGTGGTTCATTTTATAAAGATATATTTTTAAAAAAAGTTATTTTTAAAACCGTAAATGTTAGATGTCTCTTTCTGGGCAAAACAGATCACATTCAGGTAAATTGGGCCACATGTTAGGTATAATGGGCCAGAATTGTAATACAACTTATGAACTCAACTTACTTTTGAGAAGAGTGTGTGTAGCCCATGATATGCCTTTATAGTCTGTGTACTTGTACGCATATTATAGGTCTACTACATCTTTTAATTGACAAAATAGCTTTCAGTCAAGTCTTGTTTGTAAAAATGTATATTGTTGTAAAAAAAAATATTGGGATAAAATGACTAAAAATGCACGGCCCATTTCAGCTGAAAGTTGAATTCAATTTTGAGGTATAAAAACTTTTTTGTTAACTAAATACCTCTCTGACTAAAGGTATTTAGTTGATGCAATTGATACAGAGTTTACATTACTTCATTCAATTCAAAAGGTTATATAAACCTTATTCTAGTGATACATATTGATATTCTGGATTCACTCACCTTTTACATTTTCCTGTCACTGTCCATATAAGGTATAGTCCCACTGACTATGATAACCTCAGACCAACATGTCAAGTATCATTGTAGCAATAGTTTAAATGTATTGACTTGTGTATGTGAAATGTATTTGAATGTATTTAAATGTATTGATTGGTTGTTAAAATGTAAAGATATATGATACTCTTTATCTGATACTCTTTATCTTTATCTGGCTCGTTTTAGCTATTGGCCCAATTTACCTGCGTTCAGCCTTTATCACATATTTTCATGGCAAAAATATCACTAATAAATGTCTTTTATCTAATTTTTGAAGAATCCTACAGTTGGTTTGTGTTCTTCCCTAATCTCATTTTAGAGTATAGTGCATTATGAGTGTAATTAGTTCATGGCCTCCATGGCCACCTCCCTAACGTCATCTTGTCCCAAGTGTCTCGCCATTATTGCCCAAAAAGTGCTTTAAGGCTTCTCCATTCAATTGGAGCTATCAGTGTAGCCCACCACAAAATTTACATTCCATCAGCTATTCTGTTCCATTCCATATCACATGGAGCTACAACTACACTAAGTGGTGTATGGTAGGCTAAAGCATACGTATTATCAGGTATCCTCAATTTAAAAAAGTAAAAAAAAAACAAAACAAGAAAAAAACAATTGCACTGATGTAACAGTGGACATGAATGGGACAGGAGATTTGGACAGTTGTGGATTTACAAATGGTGCTGTGACTAACAAATAGCCAAACTATTTTTGACTAAAAATGTAAAAACCACAACAACAACAACAACAACATAATAATAATAATTGTATTGTTTGTTATATAAGTCTTAGGCTTGTTGAAGTTATAAGTTGAAATATCATCTTACAATCATATCCTTTCTGATTCAATTTCTGGCTATTTTGCTTTAGAAAGAAATGACAGATTCCAAATAGTCAGTAAAACCACAGCATGTTTTTAATCATTTTTACTTCTACACCCATGCACATATGCCAAACACACAAGACACTTTGTATGGTATAATAAAATCTAAATAAGAAGCCACTTGCACTACAGAAAGTAAAGAAATATTCACTTTTAAAAAGTAGGCCTGTTCACTGTGTAAATAAAATTTAGACCATATTGTAAAGCTTGCACAAAGATAATACATTATTTACAGCCACATCCATGGTAGAAAAACATATGAACAGTGACAGTGTCATCTAACATTACAATTTTGTAACGAAGAAATGTATGCAAACAGGGAGGGGAAGGGAAATGGGGGATAGCCTATCAACCATCGACACACTAAACCAATGCTGTTTTAGGCCAAGCCTATTGTTGGCTATATACAACACTACAGGGAATCTGTATAGATCTTATTAATTTCAAGCTTCAGCTGTGTATGGCTTAAGCCATAAATTAAGCACACCATGTGTCCTGTTTTGGGTATGAGCGCAGGTTCAGCGCGTCCACCGATTCTGGTTCAATGCTGGGAAAGTAAAGAACACAAGGCCTACCATTCAGAATTCTCAAAATAAACACAGGCATAACCAATCAAAAAGACAACGACAGAACACACAAAAGTGCGCATAGTAAAAATATTTGCAGTTATTTCGTCGTGGCGTAGACATAATGGTTTGCAAGTGTAAGAGTATAAACGCAGGTGCGTGTTGTGAGAGAAGACGAGATTCTTACCTCTTGCGTTTGCAAACAGCTCTCCAGACCTTAGTAAATAAAGTGGCTCTCAGAGTAGTACAACCCCTAATGTACAGCAACGGTGTCAGAACCGCATTGATGCGGGGTAAAGTGCGTAAAGGGTCTGTCCCTTCGTTTCTAAAGGAGTAACAAGTAGATCCTATGAAATTGCATATAATAATATGTAGAAAAATTGGTAGCCAAGCAGCTAGAAAAAAAACTGCCACCACAATTATAAGATAAATTGACGCGCGGTTATTTTCTCGTTCTGCACTCGGAGGTTCGCGATCCAGTTGAAATTTTGCAATGCAAAACAAACGAATATTTAGTCCAATCATTATAATTACTGTGAAGATGTTTCCAACAAATGTTCCTATTCCCGTAACTCTCTTGGCAATACCAATCGTAACCAAATTATTAACGGCCACTATCACAAATGCATAGACCCAGTATGCTACAATAACCATAAGGGTACGAGTGCGAGTCATGCGCTGAGAGTACTTGAAAGGTGAACTAACTGCGTGGTATCTGTCTGCCTGTGCAGCCAATATGGCCATGTAGGAAAGTCCGAGAAACGTTGGTGCAATGTAGAATGTGCGAGTTGGAGAGTCATAACTATCTCTGACGTCAAGTACACCACAATAATAGTAAGAAACACCTGAACAGATGTCACTAAAACATGTACTAAGCATATACATGAAGCGATTCTCAGTGCGTAGGCTTCGGTTCATCATAATGGAAAGGAAAACAGACACATTAAAAAATATGATGGCAGTTGCTAGAAGTATATTGAATAAAAATAACAACACGTTGCCAAAAGAATTCAGAGGCAGCACGGTTGTGAGGCCCGTGCTATTACGACCACTTGACATGAATAATGCCTAACAGAATGAGCTCATGATCAGTTCACCTGCAGCTCCTCTGCAGAGTAGTGGCACAGAAGAGGGTTGATATTTAACACCGGTGATATCTCTCAAGAGATGGGTGTTCTAGATGGGAGCATGTGCAAAAAGGTGAAGTGATACGTAGGCTGTGTAAAGTATTCTGTCCTTTGAGTTATGATTTTGATAGAAGGTGTACACATTGTAAAACAAAACAAAACAAAATAGAAATGCCTAGTTTTGAGATGATAAGATGAGCACTTACATTTTTACTCATGATTGCTCATACTAAAATCAATGCTTTGGCCAAAGCTATAAACCCCTACATTCTTAGAATAACTTTTAAATATAAAGACATTTTCTGCTTTGCACTTTGCTTGCACATGCAACATGGAAAACATGATGCTCTGTTGCTCAGCTGAATTGGCTACAAATTAAAGCAACCAGCAACGATCTGCTGATATTGGTGGAGATGCACATAGCATACTGCTCAAATTTTTGCCACCAAAATGTGAGCCCGACACTTTCGGTGTGCATGCAATAAGGGGCTTTCAGTTTTTCTCCCTTCATGCCCACATTTCTTCCACTTACCCATGGCATAATTAATTCCTGATTGTCTGTACAGAATACAGACTTGTGTATCACACTCTTTCCACTGGCATGATTATCTAAGAGGGAGAATATATGTCTGACCTTGTAGTGTCATACACAGGATGGGGACACGTGTGGGCCAATTCATCAGACCTTAAATTATCACAATTTTGCACTGATCAGTTGGCTGTGCTGTGGTGGCTGTGCTGGCTAAAACAGGGGAAGTGAGGTTTCAGTCATGTGATTTTCATAATTGAAAATCAGCCACACAGTAAATTTATGTAAAATGGATAACGGCTCCCAAGGTATGCTGCTATACAGAATATATTGCACAAAGTGAAACAATGTGAAAGCATTTGATGCATTAGTCTTTCCATTTTCAATACAGAATGGCTGCATTAAAGCCACCTTGTGTCATTTTTCAGGTTGTCCATATATATATATATATATATATATATATATATATATTCACAAATATGACCAGGTAGGCTTTCTATTCGCCATTTATATATACATTGCGCTGACGTAGCCATCTTGAAACTACGGGCCCGTTTTTTGTGTTTTACGTTCAGTGGCAGCGCAAGCAGAAACTAGGCACAAACTCACAAAGAGAAGCTAGGGAGAAATGATTGAGGGTGCCCCTATTTGCAAATTCCCAACCCTCCTGAGCAAGAGTGAACACTGGAACGACTTTTCCCAAATGGAAGGAGTTACTGAGGAAAAAATCTTTTGAACATCAAGTCAAGAACATTTTTTGAGATCAAGTTAATTAATGTGGTTAAATTTGTTATTTGCTACCATATGAGTAATAATTTTCCATGAAAGTGCAAACAATACACTGTATGCTATCTACCAGGCAGAAAACCATATGCATTACCCATAGAGGTGTGCATAGAGGCAACAGCCTTGCGTGTCAAAGGGGGGAGTGGGCCCTGACTGCAAGACACTCAGACATAATGGTGATTCGCTTCTCTCATTTTCACTGCACAATAACTGATTTTCAACCTTTCTTTGCAACAGTAAGAGGCGTTGAAAAACATGAACATGAACATGAATTTTAAAAATTCCACCTAATCTGCTACTTATCTGTCAGCACAGAATAGTGTATTTTTGTAACTAACTTTGGCTGTCTGTTGAATTTCCACTGCCCAGGTCATTTATTATTAGAATGTTGGCCACTAGGCGACATAGACCCCCCCAAAAAAGAGCTTATCGCCTATGCAAGTAGAGGAACTTCTTTCAGTGTGAAGTGGTATCCAGCTCACAAACTGGAATTTCTTGCTTTAAAGTGGTCTATTGTGGAGAAATTCCATGATTATTTATTTGTATGGAAACAAATTCACAGTCATGACGGATAACAATCCGCTGACGTAAATTCTGAAGTCGGCTAAGCTTGATGCTGTCAGTTATTAATGGTTGGCTGAACTTTCCACGTTTGATTTGAAGTATTGTGCTAGGAAGTGCAACCAAGATGCAGATGGCCTTTCCAGATGGCCACACAATGCTCTGGAAGATGACCACGTTTCTTTAGAGGAATGAGAATGAATGAAACTATGATTTTCATCATTTGTCTTCATGTCCTGACCTTCCTACTGAACTCATACAGCCTTGTGTCACCACCATCTCTTGGGTGAGGCTGATGATTACCTGCCTTCCGTCACCTGGGTAGAGTCTCTCACGTTCAATGCTGATGCAATTCCAGATGTGCATGAAGAGGAGGGTTGTCCTATCCTGCCTACATACTGAGAGGAAGAGCTCCAGCATCACCAGAGATCTGATCCGGTCATAAGTCCTGTGGTCAAGTTCTTGGAGGTTGGAGATGAAGCAAACCCCAGTCTTAATCCTGACTCTTTGGAGCTAAAGCTTTTGCTAAAAGAATGGAAATAAATGGAATTGAAATGGTCTTTTTTATAGAACTCAACAGACAGTGACATTAACTACCAGTTTGTGGTCCTCAGATCCCTGACGTCCACCATTCTTCACTGCCTCCATGATCATATGGGGCTCATGCAGCCTGGTAATAAAGCCAGACCCTAGTTCTACACTTTTGTTTTGTACAGAGGGTCTGGACATTTGGTAGTGAGATTCAATTGCATGCTTGAGGTGTTTAAGTTTAAAAAGATTGGATCAGATCCAAACTGATGGCTTGCTTTGACTGATAGCATTCTAGCGCTGCATTAACAACACCTCCCTCTTTTTCGCTGATTGGACAGGTTAAAATCCCTCCTGAGACAACAAGCTCAATGGGTCAGATCCAGACTAGCACTGTAGGGAGATGATAGGGGAAGTGCTATGAGGGCATGGCCAGGCTAGGGCACATGGGTCTGAAAAGAACTCTGGATTTAGTCCGGTCAAGATTTAATTGGCCTAAGATGACCGCAGATGTAGAGAACAAGATAAAGACATGTGGACGTTGTGTCCGAAGGAAGACACCACTTGAAAAGTCAGCACCTCTTGTGAATATCCAAACAACCCACCCCATGGAAATGGTATGCATAGATTATCTATCCTTGAAGCCCGATAGTCACAATACTGAGGACAACTTAGCTATTACTGATCATTTTATTATGCGGTGGCCGTACCTACAAAAGATCAAAAAGCTACAACAGTTGCGAAGTCACTCTGGGAGCAGTTCCTAGTGCATTATGGATTTCCTAAGCACCTACTTAGTGACCTGGGGGCTCATGCACTAAGACTTGCGTGGATTTCCTACTGATTCTGTGCGAACGCGAAAAATCTGCGTATGCACAAAAAATCTAGATGTATCAATTCGTGCGTAAGCAGGTTTCCACGCACATTCTCTTTGTACATCCCAATTAATGTGAAATTCAGCGCACATGCACAAGCCCGACTGTCCGCCCTGTCTCCTCCCTCAATTACTCCACATTTAATATGCTACTTAGTATAAATAGGCCTGTAGTAGTGCCCCCGTTGAGAGAATGAATATGGAGAAAGGAAGGAAAAAAAAACTCTTCGGCATGCGAGGTGGAGGTGCTGATTTCGGAGGTGGAGGCCAGACACAAAATCTTGTTTCGTTCACTTTCCACCGGAATCAGCACCAAAACAAAACTTGCCTGGACAAATGTGGCAAAGGCAGTAAATGCGGTAGGGTCAGAAACACGGGCCGTTGCTAATGTAAAAAAATGGTCCGACATAAAAGTGGATGTGAAAAAGAAAGTCGCTGCCCACCGAAGAAGCGTGGGTCAAACAGGCAGCGGAGCCGGAATCGGGGAGCTCTCCTTATTTGAGCAGAGGGTGGCAGTTGTTCTTGGGGACCGTGTGCTTTTCAGAGTGGTGCCGCCAGCTGAGGGGGATTCCGACTTGGCCCAGCAAGATCCCACGGAAGGTGAAATCATTTTCATGTATTTGAAGAACTTTCTTATACCTGCTAGTAGGGCTTGGCTAGTATTTATTAATCTAATGTTTAGCCGGCAATAAAACACTTGTTTTCCTTAATGAAATTAATATTTTATTAGCAAATGTAATCAGTCACAGATAGCCAAGGAGCAACAGACACCACCCATATGATGCCGGAGGAGGAAGAGGACAATTCCCAGCCAAGCGTCTTCGGCGTCTCCACTGTCCAATGCCCCCCTTCAGCTGGAACGTCCGCTTCTGCAGCCAGCCAGACAGGCCGGGTATTAACGCGCGCTGTGCTGGACTCACAGGACGAGATAGTGAAGGGCATTAAGGAGATCAACAACAGCCTCAAAGGCATCTGTGAGGCATTACAAGACATAAGTGCAACATTAAAAGAATTGGTTAAAAAAATGAATGGTCTCCGTTTACCTTTTTACAGTCTGGCTATTAACTGCTGCCGGGTTCGAATGGCATCTCTGTGTGGCTGTGCATTGTTTGGTCCGGGGTCTGGGTCGTCTGCATGGTCCATTGCCTCGCGTAATGGCACGCCGTGCCTGTGCGCAATATTGTGCAACACCCCCCATGCATGCACAATGCGGCACACCTTTTCAGGGCGATAGAGCAGCATACCCCCGCTCCGGTCAAGGCAGCGCCACCGGCCTTTCAGCTGCCCTATCGTGCGTTCCACGACTGACCGAGTGCTTGCATGCATTTCATTATACTGCTGCTCTCGGACAGTCTGTGGATTGGCGAGGGGGGCTAACAGCCACGTGCGCAAAGCATCACTGCTGTCTCCTAGGAGTGATCTCAGTATGTGAGAACTCTGAAATCACAGCTTGAAGAAAGGCATCAAGTCAAATTTGAATATAAATACAAATAAAATGGTACCGTCTTTTCCAAATAAACATGCTTCCTATGACTGCTAATATAGAGCAATACTTGCCATTTGTTTTGCTTTTGTTTTATGTAGCCTCCCAATGTGAAGTCCACAGACCACCAGCCTATGCACATGACCTAAACTGCCAAACACTGGGACAATGAGTAGGTATGTGCAGAGGTGTAGTGGGGATTTTTTTTAGTGGGGGTATGGAATATAATCTTATAAATGAATGCCTAATATTTTAAAAGTGAGATAGCCTACTTAAATGATCTGTTCCAAGAAGTTGGTACTCACTCACTTTTCCAGCTGTTCCAACGCCCACTACACCCCTGTGCATCTGTATCCTAAGTTTTCAATTTAAACAAAAAAGGTTTTGTGCAGTGTTCCATTGTGATGGAGTGCCGTAACTATGGTTGAGTATGCGCTCTGACTGCCCTACTAACAAAACTGGCTCTTTGGCATTGCAGTCAGGTTGCATGGTTAGACCCAGGTTCGAAACCGTGTGGGGTCACACACTCTCCCTCTGCTACATCCATATATAGGTCATAGGCAAATGATATTTCATTGTTTCAACATTTTAATTTTTACATACACATAGTAGTGAAGTATGGAGGAAGATGGAACATGTTACCCTGATATATCATATGCTTTCATGTTGTTTCACGTGAGTGTTCCCTCATGTTGTTGCAAAGTGCCTGAAGCTCTTCCATCGAACGTTTGCTTTAAAGGTGGGCATATACTTTCTGTGAACTTTAAAACTATGGGACATGGTTTCAACCATTCTCTAGCGCTTGTGGTTCGCTACTGGTCATGACATCACTTTCAGCCCTCCCACTGAGGATTCAGCCCTTCTGCTGATCATTGATTGGTCCTACAGCAGTAAGGTTGAAGTGAACCAAAGCCTTTGAATTGGTACCTGATGAAGCACTGGCCTGGCTAGGAACATGTATTAATGTATGTATAAATCACATCCAGAGGGTATGGGATTTTAGAAAATATACATAGTTTATTACTTTTTAACCTGCTTTCTTGTTATGGCACAGGCCAAAATGTATCAGTTTTTCACTTGAAAGGTCAAACCCCAGCCCCAAACGATATGATGCTCTATGCCATTACTATACTAAAGATACCCATATCAGCCTACCTTTGAAACATCTAGATAGTTGTCACAGTTCTTGGAGGTATAAGGTAAGGCCCCATCACATGACAACCTTAAAACTAAAAAGGCTTTACTGAGGAAAATGCAGAAGATTTACACGGGAATATAAGGAGACCAGCACAGGAAACGAGGGTTATGTATATAACCAATGAGTTTCGGATGACCGCCAGAGGCGGTGCTTTCAGCACATGGATGTCCATCACACGAACGTGCAGGTCGAGTAATAATAACAACAAAGTCACTTGTGACCTGGGTGACGTCACCCCGTGACCGGCACAAAAGGCCGGTGAACCCAGGAAATGATCTCTTGGCAAATCTTCTCGTGTACACTCCGAGTGACTGCCAAGCTCTGGCGGTCATCCGAAACTCATAGAACCGTGGTTATATACATAACCCTTGTTCTATTTCGTTTCTCCTTCAGCACATGGATGACTAATACCAACAAAGTCATGAGGAATGCCCACCCGTTCTCGCTGCTGCTGCAACGGGCCTGGAAGCACCACTGTTGCCACGGGATTATGCGGAACCACATTAACCCGGTAAAACCTGATGAAGGTGCAGCTGGACGCCCAGGAGGCCACGCTGCATATGTCTGAAAGGGGCACGCCCTTCAGTGACACCCACGAGGCTGCCACGCCCCGTGTAGAGTGAGCCCGCATGGGCTGGGGTGCTGGGGAGCCACTGTGCCTGTAGGCATGTAGTATGGTCTCCACAATCCACTTGGATAGCCTCTGCTTGGAGAGTGCCAGACCCCGTCTCGGTCCTGTGTGGCAAACAAACAGGGCGTCAGTTCTGCGAAAACCCTCCGTGCGGGACACGTACACCCTGAGGGCGCGAACCGAGCACAAAAGTTCCGACCTCACACCCTGATCCGGCTCAAACGCCGCCAGGCTAAGAAATTGATTGACAAATGTCTTCGGAAGGAAAGAGGGATTAGGCCACAGTGTGGCTCCACTGTCGCCTGGGTGCCACTGCATGCAGTCCCCACTGACTGACAGCAATGACAGTAATGGCTAGAAGAAAGGCAGTTTTCAGGGAAAGCCATGAAATGTCAAACAGTGCATCGCAGAGAGCCTGCAGCACCAGGGGAAGATCCCACGTGGGCACCCGGCTGCGCTGGGGGGGTCTCAGTCGGAGAGCACCCTTCAGGAAACGGGCCACCAGGGGATGGGACCCTACCGTCCTCCCTTCGACTCTGGCATGACGTGCAGAGATGGCAGCTGCATACACCTTAATGGTGGAAAGTGCAAGTTCCCTGTCAAACAGGGACTGCAGGAATAGTAAATTGATCGGCAGGGGGCAGCGCGTAGGCTCTTCCGCCTGCGTCAGGCACCAGTTGGAGAAGATTCTCCATCTGTTGGCATAGAGGCCATTGGTGGAAGGTGCCCGAGAGCTGTTAATGGTGTTGATCACTGCCGGCTCACAGAGCCCTAGCAGGGGTCCGGCCCTTCAGTGGCCAAACCCAGAGCTGCAGCCGGGCTGGCCACACAGCTGTGACAGCAGGTCTGTCCTCACCGGCAGGCACCAGGGATCTCCATCTAGAAGCTGCAGCAACTTTGGAAACCACACTCTCCCTGGCCACCAAGGGGCAATCAGCAGCAACTTGTGGTGGTCCACTGCAACCCTGTGTGTAGAGTTGGCATGATCAGTGGCAGAGGAGGGAATGCATACAGCCGTTGTCTCGGCCATGCATGTGCCAGCGTGTCCTGGCCCAGGGGGCTGGGGCCGTGGAGGCTGAACCAGAGAGGGCAGTGTGTCGATTCCTGACAGGCAAAGAGGTCCACCTCTGCCCTGCCAAAGTGTTCCCAGATGGCGAGTACCACCGCTGGGTTGAGTCTCCACTCCCCCGGGTCGGGGTCCTGTCGGGACAGCAGATCTGCCGCCCTGTTGGCTGCACCTGGCAAGTACATAGCCCGCAGACTCCGAAAGTGTTGATGGGCCCACCGCAACAGCTTATGCGGCACTTATGCGACACTGTAGGGACTTGGTGCCCCCCTGGTGGTTGATGTAGTACACCACTGTGGAGTTGTCCGTCCTTACCAGAACATGCCTGCCAGCTAGGTCTGGGAGGAAGTGCTGTAGGCCGAGAAATACAGCCTGTAGCTCCAACACGTTGATGTGCTGTTGCTGCTGCCGTGAACTCCAGCAGCCCCTGATCGTCCAGCACTGCCAGACTGCACCCCATCCTTCCAGGGAGGCGTCCGTGGTGATGACCTCCCTCCGGGAAGGGATGACGGCTAGGGGAACACCCTGCATGAAGTACGCCCTCCTCCTCCATGGACAGAGGAGCCTGGAGAAGGCGTGTGTGACCTTCACCAGCCTGTGCCCGTGCAGTGCGGGGTGGAGCTGGAGGTCGTTCAGCCACCTCTGAAGTGGACGGAGCTCCAGGAGGCCCAGCGGGACCAGAGAGGAGGCTGCTGTGAGCATGCCCAGCAGGCGCTGAAACGTCCTGCCCTGTCTGAAGCGGCCAATCAGCTGGCAGATGTTGTGGATCCTGGCCTGGAAGGGGGTTGCCCTCAACGACCGCGATTCTAGGTGTATGCCTAAGAAGATGGTCTCCTGGCTGGGCACCAGAGAGCTCTTCCTGTGGTTGACCCTGAGCCCCAGCTCTGGGACATGCGTGAGCACAGCCGCAACGTCGGTGTGGGCCTGTGCTTCTGACTGAGAGCAGATGAGCCAATCGTCGAGGTATGGTAGAACACGTATGCCTCGCGTCTGAAGTGGTGCCAATGCCGCTGCCACACATCTGGTGAACACACGGGGGGCCAGTGCTATGCCAAAGGGCAGGACACGGAACTCGTACGCCTGGCCCTCGAAGGCAAACCGCAGAAATTGCCTGTGGTGTGGCGCAATTGGTACATGAAAGTAGGCATCTTTGAGGTCGATGGTGGTAAACCAGTCGGCCTCCTGGATGTGTTGCAGCACATCCACAGTACGCAGCATGTGGAATTTCAGGACCTTCAAATGTACGTTCAGGGACCTCAGGTCGAGGATTGGGCGGAGACCACCGTCTTTTTTGGGAACAACAAAATATGTTGAGTAAAACCCACCTTGCTGTCTCTGTTTGTCGACTGGAGAGATCGCTCCTTTTTCCAGGAGGGCGACAATCTCCTGCCGTAGGACGAGGGCCTTCCCCGGGTGGCCCATGATGGTGGTCTTGACCCCTTGGAAACGTGGCGGTCGGCGGTGGAACTGGATGCGGTAACCCTATGTGAGGGTCGCCAGCACCCAGGGGTCTGGGGTCATCATTTTCCAATGCCAGAGCTGCTGGCTGGAAAAACCGCCGGCGTGATGATATCACCGCCACCTAGTTCGCCCCCGCTGGTCTCCGAGGGGGGCGACGAGGCACAGGCTGGTGGTAGGGGGCAGCGCTGCGGGTGCTGGAGGTGGTGGGGCGACGAAAGTCATCCACACGCCTAGAGTCCTGGCGGGTACGCGGCCGAGATGGCGGTGCTGGTGTAGGCCCCCTGGAGGTTGAAGCTGTGTTGCCATGCTGGTACACCTGGCGAAGACCGGCGAACTGCTGTCGTGCTTGCACGACCTGTGCACTCCTGTCCAGGGCCTGCTGCAACAACTTCCCGGGGCTTACAGGGAGAGAACAAAGCACCCGTCTGTCGGGCTCTGCCAGTGGAGACTGGGCCAGCCATATTTGGCGGCGGGTGAGGGTGACGTAAGACATTAGCCTACCCAGCTCCTGTGACGAGTATACGAAGGCCTGGAGTGCCGCCTCACAAAGTTCCTGCGACACTGGGTCTGTGCCTTGCAGCGTCTGGGCGAGGG
Source organism: Tenualosa thibaudeaui (assembly GCA_027481765.1). NCBI lineage: Eukaryota > Metazoa > Chordata > Actinopteri > Clupeiformes > Clupeidae > Tenualosa > Tenualosa thibaudeaui. The sequence continues at coordinate 1,457,074 of JAIFZK010000004.1, read as the reverse complement.
CCAGCATCAGGTGGGACATAGAGTTTCCGTTGCATCCCATACGCGCCGCCGTGTCGTAGCCCCGAACAATGAGGTCGTCAGTGATGTGGCACTGAGCGCGGGGGCACCGGCCGTCAGGCCGCAGAGCCTTGTTAGGAGACAGAACGAGGGCAGCCATGGATGGCTCTATATTGGGCATCCGTTGGAGGCCGTAGGTGGGGGCGTCTTGCATAGCTGCCAGCGCCCTGCAGTCTCTGGGGAGGTGAGAAAGGCGCTTAGGGTCAGCCCAGCACCTTTGCAGCTCCTCGATGTATGGGCTTGAGGGTGACACAGTCAGCATGGGGGGCTGTGGGGAGCCCCTGAAGAAGGCACTCTGCCTAGGCTGGGCCACTGGGGGCGTGTCCAACCCCAGGCGGGCCAATGCTGCCTTCAAGGCCGGCTGGATGGATGGTCGCTCAGCCGCCGATGCCCATCTGAGCCAGCCTGGCGGCACAGGCACATGCAGTCAGCACAGGCCATGTCAGTTAACCCCTGCTTTAGGTGTTCAATCCCCAGGCAAAAGGGGCACTCATGGTGGCCGTCGTCCGGCTCGAGGGGGACCAGGCAGTTGGTGCAGCAGTTGAACATCTGTGGTCACAGGATTTCTCACTCAGAACAACCTCCTCGACTCCAACCAATCCGGTTTCAGAAGTGGCCACTCCACTGAAACGGCACTTCTGTCTGACAGAAGCACTAAAAGAGGCCAGAGCGGCAGGTCAATCCTCAGTGCTCATCCTGCTGGACCTATCAGCAGCATTTGGTCACATGGTCAACCACCGCATCCTACTGGACAAGCTGACCAACATGAGTATTGATGGCGCAGCGCACTCCTGGTTCAAGTCCTATCTTATTGGACGGTCATTCAACGTATCATGGCTAGGACAGACATCGGCACTTCACCAACTCACCACGGGAGTGGTTCTGGGGCCCCTTCTCTTCGCCCTATACATCACCTCGCTGGGCTCAATCATCCACTCCCATGGCTTCTCTTACCACTGCTATGCTGATGATACCCAGCTCTATCTGCCCTTTCCGCCTGACGACTCCATGGTGTCAACACGGATCTCGGACCGTCTCTCGGACTATCTGATATATCTGCATGGATGAAAGGACATCACCTCCAACTAAATTTCTCCAAAACTGAACTGCTGGTCCTCCCAGCCAAACAAGCCATACATCACGACATCAGTATCAAGTATCAAGATCGACTCCCTGTCTGTTTCTCCCACCAAAGTGGCAAGAAACCTAGGTGTCATGATCGATGACCATCTGACCTTTGCAGATCACGTTGCCTCTGTGGCTCGGTCGTGCCGTTTTTCCCTATTCAACATAAGGAAGATCAGGCTGTACCTAACCCAACACGCAACCCAGCTCCTGGTACAGACCCTGGTTATCTCTCGTCTTGACTACTGCAATGTCCTCCTACCAGCCTGTGCGGTGATGATCCAGAAAGCAGCTGCACGTCTGGTCTTTAAGCAGACAAAAAGGGCACGTGTTACACCTCTGTTCATTGAACTTCACTGGCTACTCTTGGCTGCTCGCATTAAATTCAAGGCACTTATGGTTTCCTATTGGGTGAATGATGGCTCTGCTCCCATCTACCTGAATACTCTCCTGAAGCCCTATGTCACCCGTCAACCGCTTCGCTCCTCTAAGGAACGTTTTCTAGCACAGCCAACACCTTGTGCAGGTCAATCCAGACTCTTCTCATATCTGGTTCCGCGCTGGTGAAATGACCTTCCAAGTGCTACCAGATCAACTGATACCCTCTCCACCTTCAAGAAACTCATGAAGACCCAGTTCTTCCAAGAATATCTCCTGCCGTAAATTTTGAGACTGCACTTAATTTAATTTCTCTGCACTGTATTACACTATTGCACTTTCAACTTAAAATAGTGCAGTTTCTATGTTAGCAATATGCACTCCTTGTTAGTTCTTTCATTGTGTTGTAGCTTGAATGTTATCCTCTTTTGTAAGTCGCTTTAGATAAAAGCGTCTGCTAAATGCCTAAATGTAAATGTGAATGCTATAGGGTGCTGCTGGGGCCACTTGCTACCGCAATTGCTGTCCTCCTTCATGGAGCAGTCGCCCCTCCTCACCCAACCAGACCATCTGGTAAAGAGCAATATCTCAAACATACACACCGTGAATGTTACCAAATCCATGTTCTAGAATTGGTCACTTGTGGTGTCTTTTTGTCTGTCTGTTGCACTTAAACAGAAGAAATATTCCCACCTCAGTCCAGTAGATGGCGGTAATCCATTTATGTTGAAACAAACACAAAACAGAAGAAGGACAGAAAATTTGTTATCTAACCCAGATCCCGTTTACGGAATATCTGATTACACTATTGGTCTCCCATCGATTTCGTCTGAATTTGTCAGATATTTTTACCGTGTATACTCCGTTGAAAACTCATGTAGAAGTTAAGGGACTTGCAGACATGAGCTTAGTAGCTTTCAGGTAGGTCGTGGTCGCGGTAGTAATAGCTGGCTGCATCGTTAACGTCAACATTTTTATCCAAACGTGAGTTAACTTGAATGTCCTCTGATGAAATATAGCGTTAACGTTACGTCTGAATGATGTGACTATAAAATTAATCAGCAGTTACATGCTATTGTTTTCGTTTTAAAAAACAAGGTTTAAGGTTAGGTTTGAATTTGTGACAGCCTAATAGTTTCATATTGTGTTGTCAAAGTTGTGCTAATAGGCTAACTTGCTTGTAGTGGCTGTAGTGTTTTTTGTAAACTAATGGTCCCAGTATGTGAACACGTGTGACTTCAATTTAGTCATATGCTCTTCGAAATTCCATATTGCATTGTGCTTGTACTGCACACTACCCCCACCATACTATACAGTATAGTAGGTCAAAGATTACATTTTGTACCCTGCACTCCGGGTGCTTGCTCAAGTATTGTAAAGTCTGGAAGTGTAGCCCATGAGGGACCGATGTCAACGCTTACAAACTGAACATAACGTCACTGAATGGTCTTCCGAGCAGGGCGGTTATCAGAGACGTTTATCTTGATATTCCACACAGGTGGTTCTAAAAATGCCAGCCAATCATACCTGATGTGGCATCGCTTTGTCACTACCGATGGATACGTTTTCTTCAAACCAGCTACTCATTTAATTCGGGCCTCTTCAACACCTGTGGGTGCATACCCGGTCGTCTTCGAATATAGTTTTAAAACTATTAGCACATACAGTTGCTATACTATTCATGTCGTAGAAGACATGACACAGTTTGCAGAGGTAAGGAAATTTTAGTCCATCTGTTTTTATTTCGGTTGGCACATTGTTCGCAGGCGGATGCTCGAAGTACCGTTACCGCCCTTAGCGTAACGCTATTCACTCGTGTTAGTCAACTCTCTCTCCCCGCTAGGGCTGGGCGATATGGAGGGGAAAAAATCTCACTATATTTATGCTATATCTCGATATACGATATATATCTCGATATCTATGCAGGAAAAACAGACCCCCAAAAACAGACACACCAATTTCAGCAAGGTTTTTTTTTTTATTGAACTGCAAACAGGTAGGCAGCCAAGTGCCTAGAGGTAGACCGGTACTAATTACAAAGTGCTTGTGCATCATTTTTAACCAGAACTATCAGGCCAAGGAAGTAGTAAATTGCCTTATTTTAATTCCAAACATAAAAACTGAGGGTAGGCAGTTATTATAAAGTTCGTCTTTAACATTTAAGATAACAAAAAAAATAATAATTTGACTTAATTTTACTTGACTTAAATTATTATTTTAAAGACTGTATCTTGGGTCTAGCGTTTTGAGCATTCTTATGAACCCCAGTTGCTCAACGACAGCAATAGGTGCCATGTCCTTTGATATATGAAATGCGACCGACTCCGACCTTGCGCTCGTTTTTCCGTATGGTACACCCCGGGGTAAAGCGGTGTGGAGTGTTGTCTGCTGTTGAGCCTTGGTAGAGGTGTTGGGTTGGGTTGTTGCCTTGGTAGAGGGTTGGGACCCACAGCCTGCCACACTCCTCGTACAAGAGTTTGTTGCGTGTCTGTAAATGGTTGAACAGGTTCGTGGTGCTCGACACTTTGGTTGGCACCAATTTCTTGCATTCCCGGCAGTAGACCTCTCTCTGTTGTCTGTCCGACGGTTTAAAACCAAAATATCTCCATATAATGGAGCCGTTTGTCCTTTTTTTGGAACGAGTTCTTCTGCGGGGCGGGCAGCGCCATAGCACAGTGAAGGAAATCAAGTACAACGGCAAAATCATATTAATTTAGAGCATTATCTCGATATATACGATATACCAAAATCTTTTTCGCGTTCATAAAACATCTCGATATATCGCCCGCCCCTACTGCCCGCCTCACATTTCACATGCACATGCACAACATTCGTATTATTTTCATAGCATAGCAAAAAAGACGAGTGCGAGTCAAGATAAGAAAATAATAAGATCTGCTTTGGCTGGACACTAAATGTTTTTGTTGTAATATTAATGCATTAGTGTTTACATTCTGCAAACTCTAGAGAGTTTTGAAAGATGAAAAATTGGTTTGGACACATTGCGATGAGAATTTTCTTAGAAAATGCATAGAAATAAATAATAAGAAAATAAGAAAACAATAGTCATGTGACATGCAAAGGCCTATCAGCTTTTAGCTCAAAGTTGTTATGAAAAGTCACAGAAATTACATGTCACTTTTAGCTTTAATGGAGGAAAAAACATCAGAACTAACCAAACAGCACACCAACAATAAAAAATATTTTTGGTTTAGATAATTAGGCCTAATTCATGAACCCTTACCTACCTTGTACTTTTTAGCCACTGATTGTACATTATATTAAAGCCGCAGCTGTGACAGGCCCTCGCACGTGTGGTTCCGCAACCGGACATTCCGCCACGCAACAACAGACTCACATGTCATATAACCCTAACATGTATACAAACAGTCATGAGTCCAAGTACCAAGTTTGGTTACAAAACATCAAACTGTTGGTGAGATGAGTTGACTATTAGGTAGAGCTAGAGCATTGAAAACGATCATTAAGAGTTTTTAGGACAGGGTCCTCAGTCCACCTACCAAGTTTGGTTGCGATACATCAAACCCTTGCGGAGATATGACTTTTGACCAGAGAATTTGAGGTAATTGGTTCTGAGTGTTCAGGACAGGGTCCTGAGTCTGTATACCAAGTTTGGTTACGATACATCAAAGCGTTGCGGAGATATGGTCCACTTCCTGTTTGTCGGCTTTGCATACAAAAGTTGTTCGTCTTGAGGAGTCCCACACATCTACCGAATTTGGTGCGTGTAGCTGAAACTATATGCCGACCACGAAACTCAACGTCATTAGGGGGTGCTATAGAGTCTGTGGGCCACACCCAGTTCCAAAACCTATATGGCTGAGTAGCGGGCACAACGACTGATGTGTGTGCCATGGGAACCCCCTGCAATATGGCCAAATGACACCTCGACAAAAGGGAAGAATAATAATAATAATCCTTACAAGGGCTTTGCACCGTCCAGTGCGCAAGGCCGTTACCCTAATTATATCAAGTATTTCTGGTCTCAGTGGTTATATTGACTAAAATAGCAAATACTCCATTGCCTCAGATAAACATAAGTCATCAATTTTCATTTTCCAACATATTCCAGTAATCTCAAGTCATAAGTGCATCATCATTTTGTAATACCGAAATGAAGGCTGTGATAAGTGGAGTTGAATCTCTGGTTGTATAGCAACGGCAAATGAAATCCGCTCCTCTTGTTTTCAACTTTCATCTTTACCACCTCGCAGATAACGAGCAGAAATCCGTGTTCAGTCTGTTCGTGACCTTAGACAGTGATGGTCTTACAGTTAGGGAAAAAATCAGCTTTACTGTGCGAAATTAGATCACTCAACCTCGCATTCATGCAGTAAGATGGCTAGTTCTCATTAAGATAGTCAGGGACAGTCAGGTTGCAATGCCAGGACATGAAGGCCCCAGCCCTTTACAGTAGCCTATGTAGACCATCATACTGTATGGAATTTTTTAACCTTATTGACCACAGTGAGGGAGAGGCAGAGAGGATGAGGTTGACTCAGTGGAGGTGGTCTTGTAGGCCCTTGACTAAAAGAAAAAGAAATTAAACTCATTTGACAGTTTTAAATAATTTCTTTCAATTTATGCATAGCTTCATATTGTTCATTTTCGCCCTTTTATTGGTCAGCTTCCTTCAACTGAAGTGAATCATTACTCAGTTCAATTAAATTCAGTTATATTTCTACAGCGGCTTTTACAATAGTATTGTCTCATGGCGCTTTACAGCGAGAAGCATCCAAAAGCAACCATTCATTTGAATGGAACGTTAAGTTCTGTTGCTCACTTGCTATACCTACTGAAATGATTTCCTTTACAAACAAACACAGCTGTAACAGTCAAATTTCAGAGGGATATCTACATTACAGTAATGTCCCAAATGTTAAGTTGCACCATGTATAAACCCCAGGTTAGTGTTTTATACAAACTAAAAAAACAACTATGTATTTACCTCACCCATGTATTAACCTTGCATGCAATGAAATGCATTCCTGTATATAACCCTTACCCATGTATTAACCTCATAGATGAAGAAATTTAGCAATATCTGGCCAAAAAAATATGTTATGCAAGTTAAAATGTTTAACATGATAATGTCAGATATGTATGTTTATAGTCCCTGAAGTTGCCACAAATCCACTGCTGTTGTCCACCATTTTTTTGTAAAGATTTGAGAAGTTAGAAATCACATTGCATTATGCGATACAGTACCAGAGAAGTGTGGTGTGGTTGCATGCTGGCGATCTTTCCACGGTTAGTGTAACATCTGGTAAACTTTTCCATACTGGTAAAATCATATTTTTCACACATTGCATACTTTTTACTACTTCACGTCAGCATCAATTTGCAAGTAGTATTTAGCACGCAATTTCAAAAACGACAATAGTAGACCTCGTGTAGTGTATGAGAGAATGTTCTTCTTGACCGTAGGCCTATGATGTGTGGCATTCAGTTGCAAGGCTGCGGTACATTCATTTTCAGGTCTGAGTAGGGTTGCAAAATTGGGAATTTTGGGAATTGGAAATGAACAGGAATTTTTTGTGAATTCATGGAAATTAACAGGAATAAACTGGTATTTTGGGGGGACTTGGGTATAGATGGTAAAAATATATCATAGCATAATCCTGGCTAAAACAATCAGATTTGACAGAAATAAAGTGGAGTATCTATTCCTCAATCACAGGGACATAGCACATTACTTAACACGGAGCTATTGAAACCACAACCTCTATTACATGCATAGACTTCCAAATTGACCTCATCAAAACATCTTCAAAATGTGCTCTTAGCTGATGTCTCAACTCTCTGAATATGTGTACATTACAGTATATGTACATGCCCTACGTATTTCTGTGTGGCGGTATTGCAGTTTTGTTTGTCTAAAATAACATTTAATTCATTTCAAGAACACTGAATAATTATGTGTGTGTGTATTTATGTATCTTATTTTATTGCAGATAAAAAATAGGACACAAGGATAAAAGAAATAACATTACCATCATGGCATCACTGGAGCACCCAGAGACCATTGACATTGATAGTGACAGACCTGATGGTAAGTAAGGTGTTTTGGCTACAGTACAGTGTCTTCAAGACAAGTTGCTCCTTATATTCTACTGTCATGAAAGATACAAGAGACTAGGGCTGGGCGGTATGGCCAAAAATGTATATTGCAGTATAATATCAAGCATAGACAGTATGTATTATATGTATGCGATATACTGTTTGGTATATATATTTAAATACACTTTAAGGACTGAGCAGTAAACAAACAAAATAATTGTCTGGTTCAGCAAAACTGGTTAAATCCCCCAACCCTCCGACCTCAACCTTCAAGATGGCACTATAATCAAACTTCTTTGAATGCAACAAAATGAATTAAAATTTGTTAATTCAAAATATTTAGTTAAATAAAAAGAAAATATGATAATTTAAATGGATACCTAAATATATCTTAAATAAATCTTAAATTAAATGAAATCTATAAATAATTGCAAAGCAGCATAGAGTAAAAACTGTACGTGGCTTGGAAATATTTAAGATTGTGGAAAGTGTCAGCCTTTTTTGACAAGTAGGCGTGACACCCAGGCACAAATTGGCATTGCACCATAAAGCTCCTATAAAGTTAGCACACCTGAAAGTTTATTAGGGCTAAAAAAAACATCAAGGACATTATATGAAAGCATGTAGGCTATATAGATTCAAATCAAAACCAAATAAAAATTGCTCTGTTGTAGTAGGCCTATATTCAAAATCCCTACCATGGGACAAATTTATATCTTATATCGTTTATACTGCCCACCCCTACAAGATACCAGTCCCCTTAGTGTCTTTATGAGGAGGAGGATTGAAATGATGACAGTGGAAAATTATAGCCTACTGTTGTGCAGGCGGAGAGGTTGTGGATCTAACAAGTGAAGTGATGGAAACATCTGTGGTTGACTTGACAAACAATGATTCAGTTGTGGTGAGTGTGAGGATTATACTGTCTTGTGCATGCATATTTTAATCTCTTAATGGTTACTGAGCACTTTCTAATATCTTTTTCTTTTCCTGTTTTTCATTGACACCGTCTGAGACAGCTTGTAGATGAAGGTACTGAAAGTCTCTTTTTTCATTACTACTGTGTAATTGGAAAAATGCAGCTATTCATTGTTTAGGCTTTCATCTGTTTGTCATTGATTTGCCTCTCTGAAACATGTAGGGGTAGGTTGAGCTGCCCCACAGCCACACACAATGCTGAGAAGTGCACAAAATCAAGCCTACACAGGCAGTGGCATAGTGATCATAATGATTGTCATTTTTCAGGTCCACAAAACAATGGTGATACAGATTCACCGTGTGCCCTCAGGTCCAGAGTCTTTTTATCTCCCCATAGGAACACGAATTCCAGGTATGTCATATTTACATATTTCCATTAACATAAATGAGGCAGTGCTTATGGAGAAAAAGAAAAAAGATGTTGGTGCAAAAAAAAATGAAGTAATTTAAGATGTGTGTGTCTTGTGTGTTCATCAATTTGTGCTATATGGAATCAAACCCTCTTCCCCCATTGGGGGCCTATGGGACTATTAGTTGTTGGGAACCTAATAAGAGTAAATGGTGTTATGACCTTCATGAAATACCTGGCCAGTCAAAATCAAAATCTGTTTGTCTCTGCTGAGATACCAAAAGTGAATCATGATTCGATCAACCACTGGATCAGTTAACCTGTTTATGTTTTAATAATGGCATAATAATCAAGGATCTTTGCTGCTACTTGAATACATAGGCAGAACAGTGAGTCTTGGCTTTCACTAAAGATACTTTCCAAAAGCTCCTTTTTTGTGTATTCCAGTCATAGTCACATTGGTTTTATTAATAGAAGCTACTGGGGGACTTTCTCATGTGTTGAGTGATGGCACAGCATCCAGTTGTGGTAGAAGCAAAGATCCTTGATTATTATGCTGGAATGACAATATAGTTCCTTTTCATATCTGCCAGAAAAAAAGCACAATTAATTTGTACATGTTTTAATTTGTTCATGTTGTAACTACACAAGTGTACACTTTTAAACAATATTCAATCCACTTCCACTGAAGAATTAAAGAAATTCAAATGATTAACCTAGCCTAACCTAGCATTAGTTACACTAGTTTGCTTTTATTCAGACAGGTTAGTGACACAATGAGTGAGACAAAGACATTGGATGGAAATAAGAATGGACAACAGTTGGGAATGGAACTGTTGTATAACACTCATCGTCGTGAATTTGTCTGTGGATATCCCCACTGGTGGAGTTACATGGGGCACTCATGGCTTTGTGCCTGTGGCTGAACCTTTGAGTATATTCACTAACAACCTCACTCCCACTCGACATAATTGCGTTCTACAGCACCTTTTAGCACAATTCTGTTTATAATTTGCACTCAAAACAGTTTTCAACTGATTAGAGATTCTCTTTTGTTCCCAGGTCTAAACCAGGTGTGGTGAGCTGTCCGATTTGCTTTGATACATATCCTGAGGTAAGGATCCCTGTTTCATGTTTGTCTAAAGGCAGCCATCTGCTGAGTGAAGTAACATGATGTGTGATGCTAAGACTTGATTTTGAAGTTGTGTTCAGTATGTACATTTACTGCATAATATATACTGCATCATATACCTTTTACAAGAAATGTTTAATAGTGTAAACAGTAGTAGTGTTGCTATTAACTATAATCCCCCACTTTGGCACAAAGCACAAGTGAAATCTTATGGCTGTCTCATTGTGGTGCCAGGCAGGATTAGGGTTGGGTACTGAAATGCGGTTGTACTATGACATCAGTGCTAACGGAAATGGTAGTAACCTGACAAAATGATGCATGGATTTCAGTGTCAATGAAATGAAAAGTGGTGTTCCAACATTATGCAACAGAAGCATCAGTCCCAACTTGCATCTCTGCAAGTTGCACCATCTGCACCATCATTAAAACAGTTATCAGTTTTAATGAGCCTAATTTCAATCTGATTGGGGAAAAAATGTGCATGTAAACACACTCATTGTCACCATGCCAAGCCTATTTGAAGTTGTAATGGGAAAGCTTTCCCTGTTTTTTGAGGAATGATTTTATTCATTAAAAAATCATACTTGTCTCAAAAATAATGTTGTGCGCCTCAGTGGCAATTTGACATATAATAGGCTACTAGCTAATCCAGTACAAGCCATCTAGTACGAATACTGTTTTTGATACCACAATTACATTTATGACTAGAAACAATGTAGTTGTATTGCTGCAATACTTCATTAGTACAATGTTGCAATATTGGTAAAGAGAATATATAGTTATGAATATATAGTAATAGAATATATAGTGCCTAATCAATAATAATCCTAATAATAATTTTAGGTACGGTTTAGGCCCTGTCACTGTTAAGAGGCATGATATTTTACAGTTATTTTTAGAGCTCTTTTTGCATTCCTAGCAGTGCAAAGCAAAGACTGCCATTGTGCTTGCCTGAATAATGGAAATTAGTTTGACCTTCCTAATGTATTGTTTTTTGTTTGTTTTTCCTCCTTCACAGATTTTGCACAGTGGAAGAGTAATGGTGTCCACTCTGTGTGGTCATACATTTTGTAGTCAGTGTCTACGTGATTCCCTTGCCCATGCCCACACATGTCCAACCTGTAGAAAAAAGCTCACCCACAGACAATACCATCCCATTTACATTTGATGAAGAGTACATGGAGGAGCTTTGAAAGTGTCCATTGAAGTTTCTTCTCTGGATAGTGTGTTAACTTGAGTTCAGGTACACTATTTAGAACATCAGTGTACCTTGATCCTTGAGAAAGGGTTAAGTGCATATTACGCACTTTGTATGACAGACGTAGAGTTGGCTTATTTCTTAAAAAATGGAAAGATGTATTCGTATTTTCCTTTTTGTCTTCATTTTATCCAGATAGAATAAACAAATTCAACTGCAAAATCCATCTATACATCTATTTCTCCATTTGTCTGTTTATTGATTTATCAATCTATCAATCAATAACTCTAGTTTTTCTATCCATGAAATATGATAATGATTGACCTTTTTGAGTGATTCTTAATTATTGCTCTCAAGAACCTGCTCATATTGGGTGGGATCTATTCAACTCCCAGCACTGACTGTTTCCATTACTTGTGCTAGCCACACAACTCAAGTTCCTCTCCTGAAATGCTATTTTTCAGCTATACAAACTCGGAGGAAGGTAGATGTAGGTATATGTTTTATGGATTTAAAGGCTCATCTGAACAAGTCACATTAATGTTGAAATAATGTACTGTGGACAGATAATGGCTTAGATAGTTATTTGAGCACAAGAGGGCTTTGGTTAGAAGAAATAGATTTAACGGCTGCTGTACTGTATGTGTTTCATTTTTCCATTGGGGTGTCCAAACTTTGCATCTGCCTGTTATCATGATGCATATTGGATTGGTTCTCTTTTCCACAGCTGAAAGTTTACTCTTATACTCCCATTTTGCTCTGTAATTGCTCTATGCCTACTTTAGGTGGCTCCATTTCAACATAGCTTGGCCTGTAATGATGCTTGGCCAGTGACAGTGACCAGTGCTTGCTCAGTGTGCTTTTGGGGACACCAAAAAGGACGTTTCATTAGCCAGAATACATAATGAACCTCTGAGTAAAAATATCATGGTCTCAAATGAAAGCTAACCTATTTAGACTACATGTCTGAGTTATTAGACATAATGGAAGCAGCTTCTGGGTCAGGGGAATTCTGTCAGGAGGCTTAGGGAAGTCCTGAGTACAAGAAAGATGATAATATGATAAAATACTGATGGAAAAGAAAGGAAGTTGCAGTACTTTAGAAGAGGATGAGGAACAGTGGCAACTGCAAAAGGATGGCAAAAATGCAAAGGGACCATGAATATATCATGCAAGAAGACCTCATTCTGGCGGAGAGAGAGTAGCCCACAGGAGTTCACAGAGGGAAGTTACACATGGCTTTGAAAGTCAAAACAGAACAGTACATTTTGAATATGGGTCAGAACTGGTACTGTTGCTGAGAGAGGATAGAGATGATTTGAAGTAATGATTTGGAGTGTTTGGTATGGGTCTTTCATTCTTGACAGTGAGGCCAATGAATATTACTTTCAATAAAGAGGACAGGACATAATGAAGCCATGGATCAAGGTTTGTATATCATTAGGAACAAATTGGCGTAAAATTGATAAAGATGTACGAGAGGAAAATATTGCCTCCTACAAAGATTTTTAAACATAGCTCAATTGCGTTCTCTGAAGAAGGAAAAACAAATTAGAATTCAGTAAGATCTGGTCCACATCGCTCCTCCAAGGAACATTATCTAGGAATAACCTTCCAAGTGCTACCAGATCAAAAAAATACCCTCTCCACCTTCAAGAAACTCTTGAAGACCCAGCTCTTCCAAGAATATCTCCTGGCTTGAATTCTGAATACCAGGACTGCACTTAACCTCTTATATTTAATCTTTGCACTGTGCAATGCTGCACTTTTATTACACTATTGCACTTTCAACTTAAAATACTGCAAATTTTATGTTAGCAATATGCACTCTTGCACAAATATAAAAATGTAATGTCAAATAATGTAAAATTTAACATTGAGAATTTCAGACAATTCAGACCATTTCTTAACATGAAAGGCTAGGATATTTTTACACTCAATGATTTTCTCTCATATTGAGCCCTACTATTTCATTTGGTCATTACCTAACACAACAACACTTACACCAATAGAATTGCTTTTTAACTAAACCTATAAAAATATTTGACAAGAAAGCACTGTCATTTAATCACTGACATTTTAAAAATCAGGCTTTTGAGCTTTGAGAATTCTTCAAAAGAGGTGAGGGTGGCATTACAAGGGCTTCAAAAGTGACTGTACAATATCGTTCAGACACACTACTTTTGGACAAACTGTACTATCTGTAAAGGGTTGCAAATGCTGGAATAGTCTGAAGGCTGAATTATGCCTCTAATGCTCCAAGATGCTGTTTGATCTTTTTTTTTAGCTTTTAGTCATTTACTACACCAGCACATATGTAGTTTTATACCTACTTGTGTATTTTGGTTAAATTATAGATAATAAATATATTATCCTTGTAATATATTGGTTGTACTGATTATAATCATAATTTGACCATGTTTTTTTCACATGCTGATGCATACAGTTTATGCTAACAGTAGATGGTGCTACAGGCTAACGGGAAGGACATAAATAGTAACAAATTATTGTCAATTATCTTTGGCTTCATGATGTGATGAAGACATCTCCATCTAGAGGGAGAATGTTGACAAATCAAGGTTTTTAGAGACACTACTCCAGATTGTAAGTGTAAAGCCTGCATGCTGACAGCGAAGAGAGCTCTTGAGACGGTCCAGATTCATAACTCATCGAGCCACCTTTAATGTACAAAAGTTTAGGCATGCTGAAAATTATCAGTCTATCTAGATTGATATTCTTTTGCACATGGGCTACTCTACTCTACACATGGGTTACTCATAGGTGACGAAATAACAAAATGACACCAATAAACAACAGATTCATTGATATTATCAGACTGGGTTTACAGTGATAAGGCCTTTTTGAAAGCCTATAAAGCGAGAAAAAGAAACCTGAAGAGACATTTGCTTCAATAGCCTGCAAGCTCTGGCTGGAGTTCAGTTTGAATCCTGAGGGCATTTTTTTCTTGTCTGTTCAATATATTCTTGATTGAAGGAATCATAAGTGATGACAATTAGGATTAGGAATCAGTATTAGGATTCAGATGTCATGATCAAAAGCAGCAATGAAGGTATTACTGTATTACATTTACATTTAGCCTATGCATTTAGCAGCCTAGTGTCCTATAGCCTATTTTTGTAAAATTATTCTATAGGGAAAGAGTTAAACCCACTTTTTGTAGTGCCTCCCTGTGATTGGTCAAAACTTTGCTTTTGGTTAGGATGGAATGCCCCTCAGCGATTGCGGTTTTAACAGGACATCAGCTGTGTGTAGACTATGTAACGTAAGTTAAATCTATTATGCGCTTATTCTTAAAACGAGTTCTTGGCAACATTGCGGTAAGGCCACTACACATTTGAAAGAAGAACCGCAGGACACTTTGACTTACAAGAGATCAGTGGATCTATTACGAGAGCCTTCATGATTATCACTAAAACCATGTCAACTGTTGGTGTGTGACCGCGTGTTAAGGGACCTGCTATTTCCAACTCACAGAATCTTTTGTCACAGGAGTTCATGTAGGCTATTTTCCTCTTACGTGATGGTTTGAAGTGTGGAGTATCGGCCTACCCCGCTATATTGACACTGGAGCGGTCCGGTTTTTAGACAGATTTAAGCATGGTAGCTCTGCAATCCGCGGTTGGAGATTAATTCCAAGGTTCATTCTCGATAACTGGTAAGATATCACAAAGGTTTTAATAGGTATTGTCAATGGGTGGATGCATCTTTTACTGAAAGAAATGGGTAGCTTAATACTTAAAGTGTTATGTCTTGGGGTGACCAGAAACAGTTTCTGTGGAATGTGCCCATATAAATGTTCACATATAGTTGTTATCATATCATATCATAATGTCATAGCCTATTTTGTAACAAGTGATTTTTCCAATTGGCCATGCACTGTGTATAATGACAGTTGTGATAACTGATAAGTTTCCAATATAAGCATTTGTAAATGGCTGTGTGTGTGTGTGTGTGTGTATGTGTGTGTGTGTGTGTGTGTGTGTGTGTGTGTGTGTGTGTGTTGTTTTGAATGCAATGTTTCTACAGGCATATAAGATATTAACTGGAATGGAATTTTCATGGATAATACTCTTCTTATTTCATGGTTTATTAATGTCGGATTGTGCACGAGGTAAGTCCCACATGTTTCTGACAAATTATTTGCTCGAATTTATAGAGAATGAAGAGATGCTATCATATTGAATGCTAAAGTCTTAATCTATGACTAAATGCTTTAGTCATAGATTTGTTGTCAGTCGTGTCCCATGCTTTTGAACAAGTTTCCTGTTCCCTGTAAGATTTAGAATTCATTTATCAGTTTGCCATTCAAGTGCCCTTAGCCCAATGATGGGCAACAAAATCTTGTTAATCTCTGTATCTTTGTAAGTGAAGCTTGAGTTCATGAGAATGATGATGATCGACAGGTAACACTTCAGACTCAGCTGCTGTGGTCAAAGAGTTGTGTTTGAAACTGGGTACAGATGGAGGGATGAGAACTTGAACAACCTAAAAAGTTGCATTTGTGATGGAACGTCTGAACAGTCATGAACAGAGAGGCCAAAATATTTGGCAGTGAATTTCACATGGAACACAACAAAAATAATTGTGCCATATTCAGTCAGATAAGAATTGTGAGATTGTTGCTGCAATCACTGATCATCCTAAAATGTCATGTTGTGAGATGTACACTGCATTAGCACCACAAAATGATAATGGTATGTTGTCAGTTTAATGAAATGCTATTGTTGAACGGAATCAAATAGATTTGCTTAGCCTTACTGATTTTTAAAAACATTTGCTTTGCAACATTTCACACTACACCACACAATCATATTGAAGTATATTAGATATACTTGTGTATTATATTTTTGAGGCACATTTGAGTTGGCATGGTGGGGAGGACCCTTCTGCCATCCTGATAATGTTTGATGTCTGCCATCTTGATATTGTATAGCAAAAATGTTGTGAAAATGTTATGTTTAGATAGAAAGCTCTGTGGTTTAAAATGATTATTTATCTCCTTGATGCAGTGGCAATGGCATTAATACCCAGGGTCTCATACTTTCTCTTACACTTTAAGTAGATAGAAGCTCTCTCCTGGCCTTGGTGTGTGGTGGTACCAAGGTGTTGGTATAAGCTCATATTTCGCTGTGGGGGAGGGAGGTACCCTCTTATCATGTGAGTGAGAGGAAAAAAAGTAAACACTCGAACCACAGAAGGTGGGGGTTGGTGCTTGAAAATATGTTGGGGCAAATTTGTGGTTGCAAGACAACAAGAATCACATATATTCATTTAGTGATAACTTTAAGAGCTGTGTTGTGATTAGTTTACATTTTATTCAGTTGAATGTTAAGTGTATCTGAGAATACTGTAGGTCTATCTGAGATATGGCCTCCAACTTCAGATTCACAGATAATAAGTAGTGCTTGAGATGATGAGGGATTCTTCTCCCTAAACCTGTAAATTGATGCATACAGCTTTAAAGTTGTTGTTTTTTTGCTTTGAAACTATGACATGTATGTATTTCAACATGCTGTACATTGTTTGCAAAAGTGTTTTTGTCAATAGTTGTCCCTGATCTGTATCAATACAAGAGAGGTTCATTGTTTAAGGATTGGAGCCTGTGTTTGGCCAGCCTTTACAGAGGATGCCAAAGGTCGGTGTCTGGAAGACTGTGGAAAAGGGCAAGATAGGTCACATGCCTGACCTTACCACAGTGGTCTAACAATAACAGTTCTGCTCAACAATTTTTCCAGCATGTTCTTTCATTCACTGTAGTCTTTTAAAATGTACATTTAAAAGAGTAAAAGTTTGCTAAGTAGTTATAGTCCCTCTAATGTAAACTTAAAAGCAGCATGCCATGCCATTTACACTACACCACTCGCACACATACCTCTCATCTCACACTCAGAATATAATCAGTTGTTAAAGAGGCATGGGGCAGACCAGAAAGGGACGGTGAGACTTTCATGGAATCTGACTTGACATGTTGTCTGCACTCCAAAGAACATGGCATTTAGCATACCCAGAGTATTACAAGAGCTTGAAAACATCTACATTCACAATAAAACATTCTCATATTGTCATATCAAAATCCAGCGGAATGATTCTTTAGTCTATGTAAATACAACATCTAGGTTGGATAGATAATGGTCCTGCACTGTAGTGGCATAGTAACCATAGTGCCATAGACATAGTTGGATTTATATCAAGGCTTTGATTGAGCCACTCTAGTATTGCTTTAGCAATTATTTTATTATGTTGCAAAACCTCTCCTAAGTCCTAGCTTTATAATTGATGACAGAAGGTTTTTTTGTAATTTTGTGTGAAACGTATGGCTATTCATATCTCCATTGTTTCTAAGGGTTTCCTAGTTGCTACCAGTAGCTGTACCAGTAGTACAAAAACTTGTGGGGTGGGCTTTGGTGCCCGAATGCTAACCAGTTTGATATGTTTATAAAGGCCTATAATTTTGTAGGCTACATTGAGAAAGGTAAACACAAAAGAGAAAAGTTTACACAGAAAGTTTTCATAACAGCCAGAGGAGAACACAATTAGAACGGAACACAACATCAGGCTCACAGAGTTGAAACACCTGCTGTGTCAGATCAGCCTGTATGATTCATTTTGTGTTTTTTTTTTCAGACAGGCAGGCCCTATATAATCCATAATGTCCAGCATTAAGCTCATTCTACATTCATTTTGATGTGTCCTACCTTCTATAGGTGTTCCTGCAGACATCAGGGTTCAATGGCTGGGACTCCATGTCCTCTACGCTGCTGTACAAGCTAACACAATACTCAACTCTGCAACTTCTTTGCATTCTTCTGAAAAGTGCAACAAGGCCCTGACAAGTGTCTCTGACATTGTCATGTAAGCCCAAGACTGCAAGACAAACTTTGTTATTATTAAATAATAATAATAATGTATCACAATACATTTTTCATCTCAACCGGTTTTAGTCCTCACATAGTTGTATGGATTTCTAGCCAGTTGATGGATGCATCCCTAATCCAAAGAGACCTGAGTATTCTCTCTTACATGCAAATTCAGCGCCTTTTGTAGAGCATTGTGAATTCCCTGTTTTCATTCTTTCAATGTAACTTAATAATTTCAACAGACTCGTCTCATTTTCCGAAGTTACATTTAGTGTTAAACAAAATCGGTATTTATTTTGATTAGCTGCATTTAAAAGGCTTAAACAATGCATTGTGTACCCCCTAGGCAAATCCTATTTCCCTGCCAAATATATCCCTTATGTATTGTGTGACAGAGAAACTGCAGTATTTTTTGTCTGCATTATGCAATTTGTAGTATTTTGTATGAATACAATGGTTATGTGTCCAAAATATTGCAAAACTGCAGGACAATGAAGAATATTTTTTGCAAGGGATGGCCTATCAGATGTAAAGTTAGTGATGGTTCCTAGTGTACAAAAACACAGACCAGGCACACACATTGTGAGTGATGCAGGATGTAAAGTCTCCCAGACAAGATGCCTTGTTTTTAGGGTGTGCCAGGTGTGGGTGATTTATTTTTTCCGGACAATAGGAGTTCTAATGCATATGACATTAACAACAGCAGACTGTAAACACAAGCAGTCGGCAGTTATTTAGGTAAATCAAAAGCTAGTCATTTCTATGGACTTGACATGAATGAAGTAAAGCCATGTTCTAAATTCTGACGTCAACACGTACTAGACGCTGCCAGTGGGCTCTGTTTAAAATAATGATGTCCTAAACATCTGTCAGTGTGCGTCAGACACCATCAGTGGGTGTTAGCCAGCAGACTGATCTCATTTATTGAAACTCATGTTTACAGTTATTCACCTCCTCCATGTCCCCATGTCCACGTCACATTAAGCATTTTCTTAAAGATGCAGTCTAATAGATGGGGCCCAACCCTTTCATATTTTGAATTTACTCTGACTAACAGTGTTTAGCTTTCCTCATAGCTTTCCGCATTTCCTTCAGTGTCATAACTACACATCAGCGTTGGAAATGAAATGATGTTTGTATAAAGTTGTCAACATCTTTGTTTTTTTTTATAGGTCCTGCTTTTAAATATTGACATGAGATTAACAGGAGACCAGACAGGTGCCAGTCCACCTATCAGTAGAGTGGCTGTCATTTCCCAAATAGATTAGGTTGTGGAAGGTGGTCTATGTAGGCCAGACTGAAGCATTATCAGTGGACTGGAGGCAGTTGATGTCAAATATTAACCACACATTAACCTCCTCTGTCCTGCAGAGCATTTGTAGACATTGTTTAACGTTTCATACCCTAGTCAAGCTTGGAGTAAATATCCTGATTTTCATTGTTTATCTAGCTCTTTTCTTCGGTCTGTAAATGTTAACTAAGGCCAATGGCCCAGCTTTGTGATAATGAATGTTAAATGCAACTTCTAATCTTGCTAAATACAAAATGGCATGCCAAGATAACGATGGCTCTTCCGAAATTGTTTGGCCTGTCTGGTTTTGCAGGCTTAGATATTGAATAGTTCTGATTATTCTAGATGCTACACAAACTATATGTTTGATTGCTTTTCTGTATAAATTTCCTCAGCGCAGCATGCATGCATAATGTGACAAAATACACATTATGATGGAACATTTATTTTAAAGATTTTTGTGACATCATTGGAGGAACTTTGTTGCATTCCCTTCAAACATGAAAATACCACCCACACTGGGTGGCCATTTTCCATCAACTGAGGCTGTAAATGCAAATATTGCAAGAGAATACAAAAGATATTAATAATCTGTATCAGCATGCCTTGGAAGGGGTTTTGTTGGCTAGAGATCACTGTCTTAGATTGTCTTAATAATGGTCCAGTGTTTCACTATAGAAACTACACTAAACTCATTCCATCAAGAGTCACTATCTAGTCAACTGTAAAAGACCATTGATGGAACAGAAATAAGTGTGGCCTGACTGGATCTGTCCCTCAGTTCATCTTTGTCTGTGCTGTGACAGGCAGACGGAGGGAGTGGTAGGTCAGATAAACTCCTATTTCACATTCCACGGCCCTCAGATCCAGTTTGTCACAGAGGCAATCTGAAGGCATCAGTGTATTTTTCCCTATACATTGTCTTCTACATCCATTTGTTTACAGAGAAAAAAAATACTTCCTCTAAAGAATTCTCACAGCAGTAATATATTCTTTATAACCCTATATAAGTAATATGGGTCATATTGTTTGACTGTATAGAATGGACTTCCATTTTAAGTGGCATGATGTATTGCACCCTGCTGTATGGCTGCTTTGAGGATAGCCATGGCAGACTTGAATCAATTGATTAAAGTGAAACAAAAATGTACATACTGCATTTTAACAACATAAATTCATCATTTTATATTTTATAAGTACATTTATTAATAGTTCCCCACATTTTTTGTATTTAATTCAAATCTTAGGTTATGATATGCCTGCTTAAACGACTTTCAAATCTGCCCACCCTGACTTCACTTGAGAGAAAACAGCATGGGGAACATTAAAGTCTGTGGAATCTGCTGACTTGTTGGCGTGTCAACTTGATCCGTTCACAGCCCCCACTACTATTCCAGCCCATGGGTCTGTGATTCCCAGAGTATAGAGGCCCCCTCGGCATAGCACTGCCAAAGAGAGTTGAGTTTCAGCCTTGCTTTTGTCCCCACTAAATATCCATAAATTTATGTTTTCTCATGTTGCCATCATTCACTTAAAATGTTGTCTTGGCTGGAAACTGTTAGAATTCCTCTGTATGTAATACATTGTATTAAGCTATGCATAAACTGCATAAACTAAATGATTGTTCTGATTTGAGGTGTACATGTTAACGTTTATAGTATTTTGATTTTTTTTTATTTTCTGAAAGATGAAATCCAAGATAATTTTCTGTGAGTGTGAAGTATACATGTGTGACAGACACAACCCACAGTAGACATATACAGGCATGGTGGAGCAGGTGACCCAGGTTCAATTCCCAAACCCCATGTTAGAGAATCTGTGTCGCTTTGGATGAAAAGCTAAATAAAGCTAAAGCCAGTCTACTTTATTTAAAACTGTACAGGAGATTTATAGAATGTAGCATAGGCAATATTAACAATAACAATGACAATAGTCATCATTCCCACCATGGTTGCCACACTAATTATAAATGGATGGATTATAGTGGATGGTTGCTGTTGACAAAACCCAGGCCAGTTATTTACTCCATGCCTGTTGTTGCTAAACATATGCTTATCTTAACTATGTAAAACCTCTCTTGTCCGTACTCCAAATATCCAGATGACATGCTGCTGTACTGTACTTCTATCAGCCCACTGATTTGTAAAACAAAAACATTTCTCCCAATGAAACCTATTTGAGGAGGTTTTAATACTTGATAAAAATAACTCAGAGAGGGGAGTTCAGGGCACAAAGTAACGCAACATTAAATGTGACATGCACTTTTTAGCTAGATACAAGAATTGATCAGGGCGATTGGTCAACTGACTACATTACGTTATCCCACAAATTTTCAGCTGGATTGGATGAGTTTTCACAGAAATCTATAATCAATCACAGAGGCCAATCTTATATCACCTTATAACTAATCTTAATAACTAACCTGTCTTGTTACCATTTTTAAAATATAACCAACTCCTAGCAGATCTAAGCGGGGTATGTTGTAATACCCATTCAGTAAAACAATAATGAAATACATCCATATGTCTCTCTTAGTGTTGGTATAGTTACTTTCAATCATGCTTTGCATTTTGATCTTAGGGTTTTTTTTTTGTTGAAAGGCATTTCTATGTCATATTGTCCTGGCTCCCTACTGTGCATACTGCACATACACATATGCAATATTTGTCCATACTCAAAATTAGGTCAGAAGTTGACACTCAGTCTGTTGTTATTAGTGCAGATGAATTTTCTATCTTACAATTTGTCTACACTTTCTCTCTTTCAATGTCTGTACACATCAAAAGCCTACAAGTGTTGGCCTTCTTCTCTTCCTGTGAGCTGAACCTCTGAAACTCTGGTGATAGTGAGTGACCTGCCATCAAACTCTGAGGTAGCTGCTAGGCCCTTGGCACAATCCACAGGGCTTTCTCAAACAGAAGGCTGAAAAGCAGAGGACTCATAAATCTGGGTAAAGAGTGGGTGTGCTGGTCTCCAAGCCTAGGAGAATGAGATTTCAATCTGTGCGATTTTTAACATGGGATTGAAAACTCTGATGAGAAATCCAGTCGAAAATGGGAAAGAGAGATTCCTGGCTGAGCCTGTGACAAATGTTTTCTTCACACTTTCAGCCCTCATTCATCAAAATGTCAACTTCTCACCTCCAAGCCAGTAAATAGCAGTAGCATAGCATGGTTAGGCTGGTAACTGTTTCTTCTGGTCTATCTATATTTTTAACATACAGAACAGCAGTAGACTGGTATCATGTTTCACTACTTTGAGCAGATTAAAAGATCTAATAAATTGTGTTTTCAGCTTTTTATGTAATGTGTCAAAGTCTTGTATGCTCTGTAGCTTCTCAAGACAGGGAGACATCCAGTTTATGCGTGTTCAAAAGCACACTTGCCCACAAAGTACTGCTTGCTGGCAAAGTGCTGATCTTATAAGATTATTGAGAAATAGGCACAATCAGAACATAGCATTTCAGGGGGAAGCTTGACCATACTCTGGAGGGTCTTTGGGGACACGCATACTGACAACCATGTCAAAGTTGAGTGTTGTATCAGCAGATTCTTGGGAGTACTGTTCAAGAATCAAAAAGTTATGCTGGCATTGGTTGCTTCTGCAAAACAATAGCCAAGTTATTTGCATTAATGAAAATTTGGCTCAAGAATATGCACATCTTCATGTGTTTCCATCAGCTGTGTAAAGCAGATTATAAATGGACAGTAGCCTAATCAAATGACATGTCCGACAAGCTGTGAAATCAAAATGTATTGTTGGCAGGACTTACAGTATAAGGATAAAAACTGTATTACACTGTAAATGTGAAAATATGCTAATTAAACCATTTAATCTTTAATCACACTATGCCTTAATTGCATCAAGAGTTAATCCACCTCCTGGAATTTATATTCGCATTAGGGGACTGATGGGAATTTGAAGGTGTTTCCAACAGAGGATTTTTTTTTTTCGCATAACTGAAATGTACATTAGCATAGTGGATGGAAACCTGGTGAATTATACAAAGTTCAAGATTCACAAAAGCATTCATGCAGAGGCACAGATTTGATGTTTAATGACCATTCTGTAGCTACTGATGAAACATTTCACGACTAAAGTGTCTTTCCATATAACATACTGTAGGTTGAAATGAAACTGATCAACTGATATGATGATTTGATCTAATGTGATGTAATAATATGTAATAAGTGATTTCTGACCCTTTGCCCCTCCTTCCATCTCTAGGACCTCCTCGGGTAGCTGAGAAGGTCATTCATCGTCAAACAGTGCGTGTTGGTCGCACCATGAAGCTGCTGTGCCCAGTTGAGGGTGATCCACCGCCTCTTATTATGTGGACCAAAGATGGGAGGAATATCCATAGTGGCTGGATGCGCTTTCGCGTACTGCAGCAGGCCCTGAAAATTAAGGAGGTGGAAGCAGAAGATGCGGGAACCTTCATTTGTAAGGCCACAAATGGCTTTGGCAGCATCAGTATCAACTATACACTCATCGTCATTGGTAAGACCCTTTTTTAAATTAGTCAAAGAATGGTAGCTCTATTTCAAAAGTGCAACAAGTATTGTGAAAGAGCTTTACACATCTGCAACCTTGACATATGAGTTGAGTAATTAGAAGGTGTGGTAAGACATTCTTTATCAATCACAATCATTCAACCATATGCCTGACATCATTGTTGGAGCAGAGCAGAGCTCACTTCGAGGAACCAAAGTGACCAAATGTGATTCTGAGAACTTGTGAAACATTGTAAAAGCTGTTCAGTGATGTCAGATGTTAGATGATGTTAGAGAGAAGCAAAAAAAAAATGGCCTCTATGAACAAGATCAGGGCAACAGGAGGGAGTCCCAGCAACAGCC
This sequence comes from Tenualosa thibaudeaui, assembly GCA_027481765.1. Classification (NCBI taxonomy): domain Eukaryota; kingdom Metazoa; phylum Chordata; class Actinopteri; order Clupeiformes; family Clupeidae; genus Tenualosa; species Tenualosa thibaudeaui. The sequence continues at coordinate 1,432,751 of JAIFZK010000004.1, read as the reverse complement.
ATTCCACATGAGAATCAGGCTTCACTATCACCACAAATGTGTCATGGCTGAATCCTAAGTTCTCTCTGTGAAGAGAGAGAGCGGCTGTTCAAACCAGTCATTTCAGTAGTCCTGCCTTACTAAACAATAAAGGCAGCCAAGGGCAAATCCATTCAAGGGTGAGGTCCTCTGACCAAACCAATGCAGAGGGATGAGTTTACAGGTGGTGAGATTGACAACGGGCTAAAATTGGTTCTGCATGCCATGTGTTTTAATTGATATAAACAGTGAAAGCAGTTAGACGGGCTTTATCTTGGAAGAGAAACCTGCTTTTTTATTTGAAGGTGTTTAGGAAAGCATGGTGAGTCTTTAAAGTGTATGGCTTTTTTCCTGAGTTGTTTCAGGAAGCACTAAGCTTGACTCAATGGCTGTCCAATCATTCAAGACCTAATTTGGTAGGGTTCTCTACAGAGAACTCTGTCTTAGTCTTGTGACACCACACCCCCTCACACACACACACACTAATCCTAATCCTCTCCACTGACCATAAGAGGGGGAAAGAACGTAACCAGACGAAGAAAAAGAATGTTAAACAAAACCACTTTTAACCCCGAAATTTCACTTTTTTTGTCAGAAGAATAACAAGAGTGTAGTTTTATACAGATAGATTATGTTTGGTGAGTATGAAGGCATAGTGCATGAAGTGCTGAAGTCAGAGTGCAGATTACAACTCTTTAAACACTGGTTCATACATGTACAGTCTTTGTGGAATTTTTCAACATCATCACAGGATGTTGCTGAATACTTAGAATCTCTTGGCTAGGGTTACAAAAGAAACAGAAGAATACATGAGAAGAATACATTTTTCTCAAATATGTACTACAGGAGATGTATTCCTTACTGTTTGCACAGAGTGATGGAAATGAAACAAATGTAAGACTCATACTTTGCATTTTTATATATGTAGGCCTATCACTACCAGTTAAACTGCTTCAAGAGTGCAAAGACCATTGTTAAATTTCAGCTTCATGCAAAAGCATGGTTGGCTTTCTAAAGACGCACCCCATATTGCATGGACAGCCTTCAAATGCATATACCTGCGAAAATCTAAAGATTTAGCTGAAACTTGACTTAATATAAACTCAGGTTGAGATGAGACTGAACTGGTGCTTATGTAGAAAATCAAAAAGTGACCTTTGTGACGTAAAATTATGGACAGGAAATGCATAGGCTGAAAAATGTGCAACACATGAGAGAACCTCTGTTTAATTCATATTTTTTGGCACACATCTCACAAACTGTCCATCTCACAGACTGCCCCATGTAAAATCTTCTTTTGTATTGTCATTAGCCTATGTATGTTATAACATAGTCATATGTGTAAACCAGGGAGTAAATAGCATGTTTTAGTATGTGTAAACAATAGATGTATAAATGTATTTTGGTTTGGTTTGGGTATTGGGTATACAGGTCAGTCATGGCATTGTTTTCTGTGAAAGAACATGGAAAAGGTTTTATAAGGTGAAGCTGATGCATTCTCTCACATTCCTAAGGTCTGTATTCATTGTGCTCAAATATTTTATGACCCGTAGCCTGTAGAGATAGACCGCAAAAAAATATCACATCTAAACTTTGAAATGAGCGTATTTTAAAGCTAAGCACTGAAACAGAATGTTTGAAAATAGACAGATAGAGTGAAATGGAGTGAATCTCTGAGCTCAGGCCATAGTGAAGCAGCACAAGGCTTAAATGATCCCCCCTCTGTGCACGTCCTTGCGAGGAGTTTGAATGCAACAGCTGCCAAGATGAGCTCAGCGTGGCAGCTGCAGCCTCTCTCCGAGGGCACTTACTCTCAGTGCTTGCCCACCTTTGATGAGCCGACATGAACCCTGCCATGGCATTTAGTCAGGGCTCGCCGTGTTTTCTAATCTCTTTGTTTGCCTGTCTCAAGGCTTGTAATTCAAGCCATGGCAGCTGTAGCTGATGTTTATGTGCACAACTTGGAATGAGTGAGCAATCGAGACATAAGCATCACGAGAAGATTCTAGTAGAAATTGCGTTGTATAAATAGAATTGAATTGAACTGAAAGTCTAACTTGAATGAATACTGTAAATGTGAGCTGCAATTTAAAATTAGTGCTATTTTTCTCCCAATTTATTAAAGGTGTTGCCCACAATTTGAATGCTATCTTGCTTGTATCCTGTTCATCAAATTCCTCCTCATGGTTCAATCGTGGCAATGTTTGTACACAGTCATGGCTCTGGAAATGGGAAAGAAGTGTGGAGTTTCAGACAAAGCCATAAACTTTTCCAGCCAATCAACACATATGCTTCAGTGACATGGGAGTAAACAGCAGCTGATATGCCCCTCCCTCAGTCCAGTCCATTAGCAAGCAACAATGAAAAAGTCTCACTTGTAAGTTCCCACCACTCTATCTCCTCTTCTATGGCTGTGCACACTGTGTATATGTCTTACATCCAATCTGAACACCATAACTTAGAGTGCAGTTTTTAAAAGACTTAAAAGCCTGGACTATGTTGTTATTCTCCACCATTCATAAATCCACCCACCGTATCCTGCAGGCACACACACTTTAGACTCACACAAACTTAAATGTCAAAAAATAAGTGGACAAGTCCTAATTGGAAGCCTGACTTTCTGCTTGCCTTAACATTACACAAGCCAAATTCTACAGCTGTCAAGGGATATAATTTAAGAAAACAGATCATATTACAATGCTAGTATTGCAACCATCTTGGGTCCCTGCAATATCCAGTGATACATTAATGAAAGCCTTAGAGTCATGAATTTAATTTTGTAGTATGATGTCCCATCTCATTTGCAGAGGAAATGAGTGGTAATTTGACCTCCAGCACAATGTTTGCTGGTAAGATTTGATTTCAAGAGGTTACCCGTAACTGTGCAATAGTTTGGATTGGCACCTGGCACACCTAACTTTATGTATGTTAAGTGTGATACTCCTTCATACCCATAGCAAAGGTAACACCACTGAAAGTACTTTATTTGGGACACACGACCTGGGTAAGTGAGGTTTACAGGGAAAGGTGAATCTCCATAACTGAGAGATTGATTTTCGTGAAGACTTCATTGACCCCTTCTTTGAGACACATCTCAGACGCTGTAGGGACACAGGCATTGATTTAGTAAATTTACTTTTACTTTTAATATTTAATTTGTATTAGTAAATATACAGTATTCATAAAAACTCATACTGTTTTGAGACTGTATGTGTCACAGTTTTTAAACTCTATGTATCACTTATTTTTAGATATCAGTGGCTTTAATGGTGGGAAAGCCCTGCAGGGTTTTTCTTCAAAATGTACCTCAATTAAAAAGTTTGAAAATCTTTATAATATTTATATTACCTGAAAACACAATCTTTGTTTTAAAAACACTCAAATATGACATACACTATTATTCAGTAGACTCTCTGAACCACATTCATTTTGTATTAGCATTTTAAATTAAAGTTTCAAGTTATTTTTGTAGATGCTTTAAGATATGCTTTAAGATTTTAGGATGATTTACCAATGTCGTAGTCACTTTTATGGTTAAATGACATGAGGTGAATAAAGGCTCTCTTGGCCTATGGTATCTTGTATATTTACTGTGCTTACAAGATGCCACTGTTGCCTCGCTGAAGAATGAAACCTGAAGTAATTCATGTATAAGCCCTTTGAGTCCCACCCAGTCAACATAACTGTTTGAAAATGACTATCACTGGTTCCTGTTCTTTGGTTCGTAAAGAAAACCACATTGGCAAAAGTTAGGACTTTGGTGTAAGTTACAAAAACATTGGTGACTGTAGGGGGATCTCCATTGTCAAAAAATCCCAGACTTGCAGAGGATACCTTTAAATGAATGGTATACCAGGCAAGCCTGTGTTTTTTTTTACTTTTCAGAGCTTCCCCTACAGTTGCCAATTTTTTAAAACCTAACACCAACATCGTAAATTCTCACCAACACATGACACTTCACTCCAGAGAGCTATATTAATAATATTCATTGTAATGCTTTGCTTATTACTGACTCTGAGTTGTCAGACCACTGAAAGTGAAATAGTATTCATACAGGTTGTAAGTGCTAACAAATGATCTTTCCTGTGCCGGTCATGTAAGTGTATTGAATTCAGTAAGGACCAAAACACAGATTAAGATCTCTGGATTGTTGCCTTGTTGAATTGTAGGTGCTTGTTTAAAATTGATATGATTGGGCATTGACCTTTTGCCACAGTGGAAGTTTGGTCAACAAAACTTGGGACAAGCAGAGGGGTCAGGGTAGAGCACATACTGCTCTTGAGTCTGGGCCTGCCTTTATTTCCCTCATGTCTGTTCATGAGTGTCTGAGCTCACGTGGGCTGGCGAGGCCCCCACATCCTGGTTCTGCATCACTTACCACAAGGAAGAACTAAGAGAAGCAAAGAAACAGAGGGAGTAGGAATGACATTCCAGTCTGTTTTTGTACAAAGAGTTTGTCATGACAGCAGTTTGTGTGATTTCTTTGTTTATATATATATGCATATTTCGACAATAAAATATGCTAAAGTATGTGGCACTATTGGGAATTAATGTATTTGCATTAGTTTATTTTATGTTTAATTTAAGTTTAATCTTAAGTTTATTGTATCTATTACATGAGCAACTCCCAGCAAGAGATTACCTTAAACCTATTCAATGGGCAAAAGAAAGCTCAAAGGTTTGGGAAAAAATAGCAAATCATTGGGACCTCTCCTAGACTATGGAAACAAATGAGAGAATTTCACAGGTTAAAGTTTAAAATCAAGGAGGATTTCTGCATGCAAAAAGATGTTTAGAACACTGATTCTGGTCCTGGAACTCGAGAGACCATGCAGAGAGAGATTATGCAGCAAATAGCCCTGTGAGTGTGTGCTGAGAATGGGGCACTAAGAGCTACTGTTTTGGAAGGAGCTAGTGCCTCGTAAAAACAGACACAAATGTTGCATGCATTAACTTTAGCTCTTGGTTGAAAGTACAAATGAAATTACTATTAAACTGATACATTGGAGTAGTTTGCAAACTTGCTTACAGACTGCAGCTTGTCCTGGGTTATGCTCATATCCATATCTTACTGTTCTGACTGCATGACAAAGTCAATTCATACTCTGTTTTGATGCATAGGTTTTGTGCTCTATACTAAAACTATTTCCCTGAATTCAGACAGAAATAGCAATACATAACCTTTCTTTAAGAATTTCTTTTCAAAATCTCTTAACATACTGAATTGTAGCCCATATCTGACTATGTGTTTTCTAGATGTGTGTCTTTGGACATAATCATTTGTAGCATTATTAAAGATGATTTCATAATACTGGGAAGAGAGGTGCCATTTTCAAGGGCAACACAGGGTGATCAATATTTGAGATATGTTAATTCAGTAACACTCCATACTCTCCTTGATGTTTTCTTAAATTTTACAGAAGAGATGTGTGTGTGTGTGTGTGTGTGTGTTTGTGTGTGTATTTAAAGCAAGTATAGAGGCAAAGATGCTTGACACTTCTTCAAACAACAACAACAACAATAATGATAATAATAATAATACTCAGGAACTATTGTGATCCTTAGCTAAAACCATGAACAACTTGTATCATGGTTTCTACTAATTATACTTTTCCTGGATGACCCCTTGAGTTGTGGATCTGCCCAAGGTTTCTTCCTAGACTAACTAAACATAAGGGAGTTTTTCCTTGCTCTTGTCACTGTATAAATAAAATTGAATTGAATTGATAGATGAAGTTATCAAGCATAGATCAACACAGTATATGATGTAGATTGCAGTGAATTAAAGATAGCAACCAGGGTGATGGGCTCCTATAGGTATTTGCATTAAGTATAATGGCAATGCTGTACTGAACTATAGCATTCAGTTATGAAGCAGAGCATCAGTAACAAATTGCTCTGTTGCCTGGATGCCATGGATTTGTGTAAGGTTCTGGAAAATGTGTTTGTGTGTATGAGTGGAGACAATCACTGAGCAAGTAGAGGAAACTCTTAATACAGGATCAGTTCTTAGCTAGCCACACATGTGCATGGGTGCCAGATGAAGCAGAGCACTGGAGGCTCACACAGTGTAAGATTACCTTTGCTTATTTGGCCTCATCTGGGACATTTTATATGAGAAGCATAATGTTGTTTTTGTTATATCTATCTTTTATTTGAGGGCAGCGGCTAATGTATGGCGAAAACTTTTAGCCATACTAGGTGAAGAGATTCATTTTTCAGTAAGTTTCACAGAATGAGCAACTGGAGACTGAACTTTTTGCAGGCAATGAATCTGTCAAGCTTTCACTGTTTTCCGTTATTTGCTAGTGATGCAGCTAGTTTAGTGGTTATGTCTATATTGTGCATGTACATTTTAATCCATGAATGTTTAAGGCTGGCTCTTAATTGAAAAAAAGACTGCAACTGTGTTGACAGTAATAGTTTCCAGAAGCTCACAGCTGGAAATTGTGTAAATCACAGGAGGTTTGTGAGCTATAGCCAGTAAGTCACCATGTGACATGTGATGTGTCTGCTTGCTAAAATGTGTGCATTAGTGATCTTAAGATCTCAAGTTTAAATACAGCTTTGCAAAATAGTAGCTGGATAATTAAGGCACAGCATTTATACCTTTGTAGAAATGGTGATGTGCTTTGCATGTGCATTTAGAACAGAGCTTTTTTGTTTGCATTGTTACGTTGTGGTTACACTCAGGAATCAAACCAACAGTCCAGTGGAAGGGTTAGATTTTTTTACTACAGAAAAGAAAACAGATACAGCACTCTACAAAAGCCCAAACAAACAAAAAACAACAAAAACAAAAAACAAGTTTCAGCTGAAACTGGCATTAAAAGATTTTTATATTCCTTAAGTAGCACTGCCTGACTTACATTTCAACATATAATCCCCAGACCAGGTTCTTCCACATTAAAACTATTTTTGCTATTTTTGCATGAACAGCAACTTGAAAATCCAGACTGAGATTTCAAGTTACTGAGCTGGCTCTCTGGGGCAGTCCGCTCTACAAATGGGAAAGCAAACACACAGAGAGGTTATGCAAACACCTCCCATTGTAGCAATGGAACCAGAAGAATCAGTAAATCTGGGAAATATGCTATAGAATGCTCTTGTTTCATGATGCCTCAATGAAAGAGAGACTGTGGTTTGTTTTATTTAGAAATCTGATTATAATCATTCCACTTTTGTTTGCTGACTTTTCCAGTCTAAATCTTAGAGTTGATGTATATGGAGGTACTATAGCTGACATGCTGCATTTTTAAGTAAAACATGGAATAGCTCAAACTCTTGGAAGCCTTCCTAATAACCAAGTGTTTCCAGGAGCTAAAACTGAATCATATATTATATTGAATAGGCCAGGGTGTCTACATGGCATCTGTATCATTCTACACTATCACAACACATCATACAGGATTTTTTTGCTGCTTGTGACATTCTTGTGTTCTTGTCTTGTGATCTTTTTGTCTTGTTTAGTGTTAGGAAAATGTCCTTATCTGCTATGCACTTTTTTTTCTTTAGTGTTAGGAAATGTCCTATATTTTGTATCTTATATCTTTGTATCTTTATCATTTTTGTTTAAACAAGAATTTGTTGCAAGAGGTGATCAAAATTACTACTGTTAAAAGTAGAGGGTTAGACTGAGCCCTAGTCAATGTGTTTCTTAGTAGTTCTGCTTCCTCTCCTTTGCGGCCTGTAGAAGACTCAAGAACTGGGAAGGAAACCCCAAGTCCAGTGGGAAGCTTGGACTACTCAACCCAGGCAGGTAAACATGGTTAGGTAGTAAAGTCATTCAGTGTGTTGTACAATGTGCAAAGATTTATGTTAACAATAGATGTGTCTTACAAAATGGCAACTCAAATAAACCATGTATTTTCACTATTTCTTTTTTGTAGAAGGTAAGTGGATTTTACAGGTTCAAAAAGAGACTATCCATTAGTATGCAATTAGTGCATATAGCAACTATAGTGATCTTTTGAGGTCAAACAACCAGAGCTATGACAGCACAAAATTAATTCTAAATAAATACACCGGACAAAGCCAAGTTCTTTCTTGTCTAGTACGACCCAGGTTTACCCAGCCCACTAAAATGCGCAAGCGAGTGATTGCGAGGCCTGTTGGGAGCTCAGTGCGGCTCAAGTGTGCTGCGAATGGGAACCCACGACCAGAAATCATGTGGCTTAAGGACAGCAAACCTTTGACTCCTGAGAAGTTTGGCGAAGGCCGTAAAAAGAAATGGACACTCAGCCTGAAGAACCTCACCCCAGAACACAGTGGCAAGTACACGTGTCATGTATCCAATGGTGCAGGGGAGATCAATGCCACCTACAAAGTGGAAGTCATCCGTAAGTGAAGAGAATGTGACAGTTGCGTGTTGAGTGATTTCTGTCACTGAAGTTTTAATTGGCACATCAGTTATAGTGTTAAATAAGCATCACAGGAGAATCACATCAGTCATAACCAAACACCATTTAAAATGAAGATTCAGTTAGTGTCAAATGAATCCTAGCAGTGTCTACTGCAAAGTACAATTTTTAATAGAAATGGAACATCAAGCTGTGAATACTTACAAAACTCTTTGACATTTCAGAGCGAACAAACTCCAAGCCTATTTTGACTGGAACGCATCCAGTTAACACAACTGTATCCTACGGTGGGACCACATCTTTTCAATGCAAGGTCCGCAGTGATGTCAAGCCAGTCATCCAGTGGCTGAAGAGGGTAGAGCCTGGTGATGAAAACAAATATAATTCTACCATCGAAGTTGGTGATCATCGCTTTGTTGTGCTGCCCACTGGTGAAGTGTGGTCTCGGCCAGATGGCTCCTACTTGAATAAGTTACTCATTACGCGTGCAAAGGAGGAAGATGCAGGCATGTATATTTGCCTAGGTGCCAACACCATGGGCTACAGTTTTCGCAGCGCATACCTAACAGTGCTACCTGGTAAGGCAAAAATTCTGCTGTCTAATAACTTCACAAAAATATAAAATATTTTTTTCTATAAACAAATGTGACTGACCTTTGTTATTTTTGTACTGATAAATTATTGTTTTAAAAATGAATGTCATTGTATTGAATTGAACAGAATTTACTCTTACAATATTTTTGTATATATTAAGCACCAAGTCTTTGAGAATATGTGCAATTATACATGTTTTTGTTATCTGTCTGCTATATTTCTGGGATGCCTTTGCATATGACTGCATATCTTCCTCCCATGTGTAGACCCCAACCCCCCCATCTATCCCTTTCCCACTGTGATGTCCCCCAGCCTCCCCTGGCCAGTCATCATCGGCATCCCTGCTGGAGTGGTCTTCATTCTTGGTACTGTCCTCCTCTGGCTTTGCCAGTCAAAGAAGCAGTGTTCCCCTGGCACCACTGACACAAACCAAGCTATGCCAAATCAGAGTCGCCAACCTGCTTGTGACTGGGCTCCATGTACATTGTCTGCCAGTGATAAGGAACACATGGGATCATTTAGTTATGAGGAGTATGTTGCCCAGCAACAACAGCTTCTATTGCCCCAAGGAAGTGCGCCCAAAGTCTATCCAAAGATCTACACTGACATCCACACACACACACATTCACACGTGGATGGCAAAGTACATCAGCACCAACATATCCATTATCAGTGTTAAGCATCCAGTGGCCAACCACACTCTAAAATCATCAACTGACTGATGAGGCTACTGGCATGGCTGTCTACAATTTAAGCCAATAATCCAATCATGTCAAATTTACCAGAAACCAATGAGTTTGAGCCATCTTTGAGACCTAAAGTCATCTGTCACAGATGACATCAGACAAACAATAGGAAGAAAGGAAGGAATGGAATGACAGTCCACTTAAAGACACTTACAGTAACTGGAATAAATGAATGTGTACAATGTTGTCAAGTTGCATAATGGACAGGCCTACCACAAAGGCTATAACCTCAATTCCAAAAAGCTGGGGTGTTTTGCAAAATGTAAATGCTATGATTTTCAAAACACCCAATTTGATGCTGAAATTTGTCTCAGAAAAGTTGGAACGGGCTGTATAAGTTAAGCTAAAAACAAAAGAAGGAAAAACATGTCAGCACTAATTAGATTACCTGGTAACATGGTTGTGTACATGAAAGACCCTTACGGAGAGGCCCTCCTGTACTACTCCTGTACGACAAAAAAGATGCTCATCTTGCCAGTTCACTTAGCCTTAACCAGTTGCAAATTTGAAATGAAAGTAAAAATAACAATTTGACAATTATTGCATTTGGTTTTATTTACATTTGTATTTACGTCCAAACTATTTTCCTAATTGGGGTTGTTTACTTTATGGTGAGAACAGTAATTAAAGGAAATTTATGATGCAGGTAACAGAAGCTGAATAAGGACTGCTGAATAATCACTTATATAACTAAGAAATAATGGCATCTTTCAGTATGGTTACCTTACATTGTGCATGTTATCATCTGTGATCGACAGAACTTCTGATATTGTAATACCCTTAGAAAATGTGTTGTTTTGAGGGGTAATGATTCATATTTTAACTAGTAATGCTGACATGAATGATTTTACAACAATATTAGGTTCTCAACACGGGGTTGCACTTGCCCTTTACACTCTTTGCACTTCCAGATGCTTTTAGCCTGATAATGTGATAAATGCAGGTGTGGTGGAGCAGCGGATACGTCACTCGACTGACAATTGGGCAACCTGGGTTCCCTTTGGATAAAAGCGGTCAACTTTACTTGACTTTAATGTTCAGAAAACCTCTACCTATATAGTGGCTATTGGACCAGATGCTAGTACAGTAGTAATATTTTTGTTTAACCAAAATATGTGTTGCTGAAATTGCTTGTCATTTGGCCTAATCATTAACTTAGTATGTTATTGACTGAATACAGGGACATCATACTTGCTACACCCAATCATCATCTAAAGTGTTCTATGGTAAATTGTATCAGTAGCTTACTTTGCACTACATTGTTGGACTGAAAGGTTTGTCCCAGCTAATAAACAGAAGGGAAACTACAACTTTGCATCACTGCATATTCATTTGGTGCCATTTATTTTGGCCTATTCATGTGGTCAAAGTTGCAACGTTTCAATCTATTGAGTCAGTAGCTAGATACAATTTTCAAAAAAAATTAAAGAACTCAAATTCCAAAATACTTTCTCATGTAGAAAATATATGATAATATTGGGCAAAACAACCATCAGCATTTGCTTTCTGGGACCATGTTTGGAGCCTTCATCTCCATAAATTGTGAGTTCAGTAAGGTCCATGCCATCAGTACACATGTTTAAAATTAAGATATCTTTGTATTGTGTGCCATCACAAACAAGAACATTTGAACAGAAATACATACATGTCCTTAAACATACTTTTATGTACTATAATATAAATCATTTAAGTACTTAAAAGGTTAATATCTCATTATTTTGCCAAGATCTGGTCCAATAGTCACAACAACAAAATGCATATTTTCTCTTGTAACGTGTATTTGTCCCTTACAGTCAAAAAGATAATGTTACCATTACAAACCCATCTGACTGCGAGGTTATCCTTTTGGTGATGATTAAAAATGCATAAGCCAAAACACAAAATGGAACAGTATAAAACTACTGATGGTTTTGATGATGGCTTAATACAAATCTTTCCTGAATATGGCTGATGTAGATCATGAAAGTGACACAAGACTCAAATTTTGGAAAATATATCTAAGTACTTCATGTCTTGTAATTCTAAAGCAAACATATAGTTATAGGCATATTTGAAATGGGGCATTACTATAGTATATGTTTGAATCACAACTACAGAATTTGTTAGACTGTGTGAAAATAAGCTATGTACTGCAGCATATATCAGGCGTAAACACGTTCTCTTGAAACAGTGACCTGGTGAATATCATATATGCATTATCTAATATGAATTACATTATTTTATCATTTAAGCTCATGGTAAGTGTTGTCAATGTGCTTTTGAACATGCTGTTTGTGCTTCAAACAAAGCTTCTCATCCAGCTAAAGTTGATCTTGTTTCCCTCTTTCTCTGATTGCAATATCTACAGGTACTGAAAATATATTTTCAGTGTTTATTTAAAAATAATCCATTAAATCAGTATTTGATGGGTGTCTCTTTTAATTTAAGAGATGGAACCATAGACAGTGTATGAATGTGAGCATGAAAATTGAAATAATGCAGCTGTGGACAGGTTTAAAATGAACTGCATTGTTGGTACAGTCACAGGAATTGTTGCATTACTGTACATTACTGTAATTTTGGGTGGTCAGTCTCAAACAGTCAGCTGTCTATATATTTTAGTATTAAGTAAATGGTCATTCTACCCACTTTGTTGTTTTTAAAGCATGTTTGAGAAGCACTGCAGAAACAACTAATAGGGATTGTCCTGAGTTAATCAACCCATAGCCCTGTTGTTTGAGGTTGCACAGTGCTGTCAGTTGGAATAAGTAAGTAAGAAACCAAATTTGTGAATCAACAGCTAACACTAAACAAACAGGTCACAGGTCACACAAATGATTTAGCTTGCCCTCATCAGTTATCATTGGCTGCTGTTTTGCTTGTACCAAATTTTCCTACAGACAGCATGTAGCAAACAACAGGAATATGGTTTGATAGACTCCACACTCCACACTAATTTATACTTGTATAACTACTTGTCAATTACACCACCAAAGCCATTTGTGTAGACTGAGAGGTTTCCACTTCTTTGACCTTCTTGATTATTTTATGCATTGCTAGTTGGACTGGTGTTTTTTTCCCTCTCTGAGTTGTCAAGACGATTACAGCCAAAATGGCTATAATAAATGTCATCTTTATATTATGCTCCATGGATTTCATATAGGCTTACTGTGTCAAATGTTTTGGAATTATTCAGGGATACAAGATCTTGGAATAAACATATCTTTCTTTGTAACATTCTGTGGATATTACTTCGGTATGCAAGTGGACACAAACAGTGATGAAGGCTTCTATACACGCATAGACTAAAAAGATTGTTTAAAAGGCAAATCAAGTTGTTTGCAATTCTCATCTATTATCATTTGTTCCGTTCTCCAGACATATTCAAGAGGCCCCCTGGTGGCTGGTTTACTGCCTCTAACTGACCAAAGAAGAAGGCAGCCCTTGAAAGATAGTGTGTATTGATGATGCATCTTTTTAAAACCAAAACCTACAACAGCCATTTCCCACTTTCATATGTCTGGAAATGTCATGACACAAATTACAACAAATTGTAAGCAGCAGGTCTAGTTAATTTAAAAACAAAATTCGGTAACACATAATTCATAACGCTCCATTTACTTAAATTGGATTTCCCAATGTTCAACGTTCTGATATTTCTTGATAATGGATTGTTGCTAAGTATAACAGATTGTTGCTACAGAATATGAAATAGAATGTTACCATAACCAGTCAGCTCATCTGTGAGTGAACACACTACTTTTTTTTCGTGGAATTGATATCTAATTAATATGAAAGCAATGATAAACAGTGTTTCATTGTCATGTTTTTTATGTCTTCAATAGATAGTTGTGTAATAAATGTGCTAACGTTCTGCAAGGTCATTAAGGGAGTTATTCCACGATAATGAAGATAAAGAATATTATATACATATCTTACATATTCATAAAGGGTTATGCATGCATAAAGTCATTAGTGCTCATAACTGATTATACATGACTGTACTTAAAAGGCAGTGCATTATCTTTTAAGCCTTTACAAAGTGTCACAAAGTATTCTAAAGGTTTCATTTGTTACTTGTCCTTTTATATGCCCAATTGCTCATACCAAATAATGAAGAGATACAAGCACTCAGTGAATATTCAAAGTAAAGTCAGACAGACTCATAATTACTCATGATAATCATTAAAGCACCACTCTAGACAATAAGAAAAGTGGTGTTTCCATTGTAATGCTCTGTGACACTTTGTTGTAAAGGCTTATATAACATTATAATGTATTATTAGTACAGTCATGAAAATGCATTCATTTATGAATGCTAATGTTGTTAGTTATAAGGCTTTATTAATGCATTATAACCCTTTATGAATGCATTTATAATGCTTTATGAATACTGGGTTCATAGAAAGTGTTTCCAAAATTCCATAGTTTTCTGACAGTGGTAGTGGTCTGTCTGACCTGAAAAAAATATAAGGCTACAAGATAGTGCCAAACTTTTGAAACAAAGGAGAAATCTGGTGTGAATCAATCAATATTCCTGTTGTCTGATGTTGCTGAGAGCTGTTGGTAGGTATGAGAATGAGAGAATTTGATGCAAAGTAAACTAAATTTGCAAAACAGCAGCTAACGCTAACTGATGGAGTTTAGCTAACACTAAATTCGATCAATTTAAAATTAAATTAAAGTAAATTAAATAAATCATTTTAAATTAGTTACTTTAATCAATACATTGTAATGATACATTGTATTCATACATAATATTTCCATACATTCCAATATAATACATTACAATTTCATATCATTAAATTTAATCAATACAACAGTATGCTAAAGGATAATATATAATAGATCTATTGGTATATGCCCCACTTTGTCATATATTACAACAGCAATTGTTATGTCACTGAATGCAATGATGACATAGAGCAGTATCTATAGGGAGGTTTAAACACAGGCGTTTCCCATGATGCATCTCTGGGGTTCATCAGGTTCAGGGATCGATTCATCAGCCCATCATTCAAGCTACAGGAAAATTCACGGCTAGATAGAAAGAAGATGACAGTATTATTTTGACTGAGGAGATTGTTGATACATAATTTTAGCTCAATTTCACATTTTCATTTGTGGCTATTTGAAGTTGAGCACTGATTGGGTGATGGGATGTGTATTACTACACAATTTTTGGCAACATGACTCTCACAAACCTTTCAAATAAGTGGCAATAGTGTCTGTTCTGTGGCATAGTGTTTGTTCTTTTAACAAAGCATTTTTTGTTTGCCTTTTTTTTCTTTGCTTGAATAATAAAGACACAAAATTATCTCTATAGGCTACTGATATCCACTTGCACCTTGCATAGAAACAGAGTTTCACAGAGGTTCTGTAGTGTTAGGCTCATGCCAGAAATTTAAAGTGAGGGGTACCTAGACCTAGGCCCACAAAGATCAAATGCAATTTAATCACACTGACACACACTTGTTTATTGTTAATCATGTACTAAATAACAATTGATTATATTTATGTCTGCTGTTTTGTTCTGTTTTCTCTTGGCTTGGAAAATAATGCCCAGTTGAAGCTGAAGATAATGCCTAATTCTCCTAATTCAATGGCAATATCGGATTGGTATCAGGTATTGACCGATATGCAAAATCCATGTATCGGAATCAGTACTGGAACTAAAAAAGTCAGATTGGTACATCCCTAATACCTAGGCCATGTTTACCCACAACGTTTTTATATCCAACCTTGGTGTTAAAGTCCCCTAAAATCCCCCAATTTTTCCCATGCACCCAACACTGTCTTAAAGAAAAATCTGAAATAACTGCAACTGCAACTGCAAACAACTGCAAATATTCACCTAATTACCACATTTTGGTTAAACATGAACCACTCAAGAATGAATATCAATGTGCCATAGATCAATAGTGCAATATTGGCTTGATGTTGTATATCTCTGGCACCTCCAAATCAATGGGATTATGGAAGTTTAGATAATGGTGGAAGCAGTAACCCTACTGGGCAGCATGCCCTGCAGACCTGGACCTTAGCCACTAGGAGACCCTAAGCAACAGATAACAGTAAACAATAACATTTAGGACCACAATAATTCTAAATTTTGATAAAGCATGGTGATAGGATAACATATATAAAGGGATAGCAATACCTTACAGATGCAGACCGTGCAGCATGGTTGCCCACTCTGTGAGATACTGTGCCTGTAATTCAAATACAAATAGTATTGTAATGCAAAATAATTTTAATTCAATTCAATTTTATTTATACAGCGCCTTTTACAATAGTATTGTCTTGTGGCGCTTCACAGAAGGAGCACCCAAGAGCGACAGGAAAAACTCCCTTATGTTCAGTTAATCTAGGAAGAAACCTTGGGCAGATCCACGACTCAAGGGGCTAACCCAACTGCCGGGGGTCATGCAGAAAAATTACAATTAGTGGTAACCATGACAGACTACAAGTTGCCTATGGTTTTAGCTAAGGTTCATAATAGTTCATAATGTGGTGTTATCCCACTTTACATTATATGGTAGTCAGTCTATACGTGGTTATCAGGAATTATGGCTGGACAATGTAGCAGTGGCCAGACATAGTGTCAACTCAAAGGAGTGAGTCACAATTAATCACACATTTAAAATTCCTTAATTCTCCTTTTTTGTGAAGAAAAATCCCAACACAGAGCTTTCTGGCTGATTTATGGTTCTGCGTTGACTCAATACAAAGGGCACTCGTTGCCTTGTCGGCATTCTTTTCCTGTGTTTCTTGTTCTGATGTTAGATAGAAGTATACTCGACTTAAATAATAAACTGAAATGATATTTTACAAGCCCAGTTACAACCTTGAAATGGTCTGTTTTGGCAAAACTGACCTCTCTTTTCAATTGTACTTTGGCAACCACAATAATTGATAGTTGATTTCCTAAATGTGACATCACAGCCAGGCTTTGTTCTAATTCAACCATTTTTAGTGTCTATTTCTCAAGATTTACATATGAAAGAGGGCACAACGTTTTGCATTCGCAAGGTAATGTAAGACAAGGTAAAAATGGTTTCCCATTCTATGTCCCCTTTTAAAACATTATATGGTTAAAATTCACAGCTGACAGAGGCCTCTTAAGCTCTTAAGCAGTTTAAGAGGTAGGCTAAGCTTAACAGGTTTGTTGCAATCAATACAGGTATAAGACTGATAACTGTAATGACATGTTTCTGAGTCCAATGACAATGTAATATGAGGTAATATTATATATTTCACAATATGTATTTTCACACACAAACCACCACTCATTCACCCACAGCGTTCAACAAACTCAGTTCTTAATTATCCCAAGCGTAAAGCGCCACGAAAGCAGCCTGCACATCCACAACACACATAGTTGCATGCCATTCATTGCTCACACCACGCCAGTATCACAAAACAGAAAAGTAATCTACAGAATCCACAAATAATTGTTGATAATCCAACAATCCAAAGTGATGCAAAACGGAGCTCCAAAACACAAAAACAGACCTGTGCCATTCATTGTGCCTTTTTTGTGGCTGTCATACTTGTAGATGGTAGCTTATCATAGCAAGTAGGCTACATAAAACAAAGCCTTGATCCTCTACAGGTTGCCCACTGATCTTTAGTGGAAGGTCACTGGAACTCTGCTGTCTATAATCCACTACTGTTTCCTTTGTTTTACTGACATTCAGTATCAAGCTGTTAGAATGACACCACTGTGCCACCTCTTCAACCTGATCCAAGTAGGTCTGTTCGTTGTTTTTGTTAATCAGGCCCATGACCACTGTGTCATCTGGAAACTTGATGATGGAGGCGGCAGCAGGGGGCTCAAAACGCAATCTTGGGGGGGAACACACTTGTGAATGGTTAGTGAGAAAGTCAAATATCCAGTGACACAGTGTGGTGTTCAGTCCCAGGACATTCATCTTTGTGACTAAGGTGAGGGGTACTATCATATTGAATGCTGAACTAAAGTCAATGAACAGCATTCTCACATAATTCCCTTTCCCCTTTTCCAGGTGAGGTTTGAAATGGCATCCTCTCTGGATGACTGTGAAGATTCTCATTCATCCAGGTCATGGTAGTCATGGGCTTCAGTTATATGCAACTGGACTTTTTTTTTAGCTTAAAGATATTTCACCATTCATCCAAAATGCTTCTTCAGTTCTGGCCTGGTGAACTCTGGACTGTGTATGGGGCTGTAACTGTGGGATGTAGACCACACCTCTCATCATGTGGCAATAGGTCACATGAGTCACCCATTGGCATTAGTAGCATAAGTCAATGTGTCAACTGGAGTTGAATTGGTCATTATGATCACATGATCCAGAGAGTGTTAACTGCTTCCAACATCCCTTGGGAGGGATGAGCAGATAACATCTTTTACAAGCCTCTCAAAACACTTCATCACAGTAGATGTCCGGGTCACCAAGCTGTAGTCATTTAGACTGATGAATTCTTGTTTTTCAGCACAGGAACAATAATGGACTGCTTGAAGCAACACAGAGGTTAACTGAGCAGAGCAGGATTTCAGAACCCTGTTAGAACTGCCATCCGGTCCAGCAGCATTTCTGCAATTAACCTAATTAATGTAGCCTACTTTTCATAGGCCTATGATGATTAGGAAACAAACACCTTCCATTGCTTTGCATTTCATTTCTTCTGTGTCTATAGTTATGATGGGATAAAATAAGTTGTTTGTAGTCAAAAATGGCTCAGAAAAAAGTGAAACTGTCAATGGAGCACACCGAAAACTTGGTTAACTGTAGGCTAATAAACAGAAACTAGGTTCTGATTTTATACAGCATGGATCCTGTCAGCTCCCTCATTATATAGCAGGCCAGGGCAATTACAACATGAAGCTTTAATGATTTCAATTACACCACAATCTCCAGACCACTTTCCATGTCAGTGTTGCTATTTGACCCCCGCTCACCACAAAAACTTATAATGTAAGATAGACTATCATGTCCTAAGCTTCAAACCTTCTGCATATTGTCAAATCTATGATGACTAAAGTCCTGGAGCTTCATTCATGTGGCCTAAGTGATCTATGTAGCAATAATGCATTACAACAGGTGTTAAATGTAGACTGCATTTGTGCAC
This sequence comes from Tenualosa thibaudeaui, assembly GCA_027481765.1. Classification (NCBI taxonomy): domain Eukaryota; kingdom Metazoa; phylum Chordata; class Actinopteri; order Clupeiformes; family Clupeidae; genus Tenualosa; species Tenualosa thibaudeaui. The sequence goes on along the minus strand of JAIFZK010000004.1, from coordinate 1,413,940 downwards.
AACTGCAAGCACACATTTGTGTATTATGGGATCCTAACAATTATGGATCTTCATCATTGTATTAAAAATTTATTTAAGCTAAATACACAGCTGCAATGTCATTAAACCTATTTCAAATTCATAGACAGGCCGAACTGTTGGTATATTAAAACTGTCAACAGCATAACATTTAAAAAATTAGCTACTTATTATAACCCCCTGTATGGATATTTCACTAAAAGAAGACATAAAACAATCAAAGGCACACGGTCCACTCTTGCGCACATGCATAGGTTAGTGTAACAGCCGCTGCAAGTCCATTAGTTATGTTGTTATGCTAAGTAGAAGGCTTAAGACTGAAAATTCAGCTTGGTAAGCAAGATAGTATGAAGCAACCCAAAACGAATTTGGTAAAATAGTCTGTTTACTAACCTAAACCATAAGCAACTAACAGAGTGGAAATGTTCTTGGTCAAATTGTTTTAAATGGTGCAATAACTGGCAAGGCGTGTTTAATGAGAAATCATGAGAACTTCAGCAACATGCTTTGCCTAAATAAAATTTAACAAATAATTTAACAAAATTCAGCTGCTTTGTGAAAAAAATATGTGGCAAATCAGCACTACAAATGATCTGAAACAGGTGACTTCTCCTTAAATTTGCTCACAGGATGTTTTCTAGAGCTTTTCTTAGAATTGCGCTTAATGTAATAATTTAGTTCCTGCAGTTTCCCACTAGGCTACCAGCAGAGGGAGTCATTGCACCACTTAAAACAATGACTAGCCATTTATGACGTGCAGTATCCTAGGCCTGGTGAGCTCTAAAACAAGCTCGAAGTCCTGTTTACAGACATTAGAATTTAATTTTACTATATAATTGTGGGTAATTAGTCCAGTTACTGTGGTATCAGCACACTTAATGACCATATTAGAGCTATGCATAGCCACACAGTCATAAGTACACAGGGAGTATAGGAGAGGGCTTGGGACACAACCTCAAGGGGCACCTGTGTTGATACTCAGTGAGGTTGAAGAGATGGAGCCCATTTTCACCACCTGGTGCTACCCTGACAGAAGTCCATGATCCAGCTGCATAGACTGCGGTGTAGACCAAGGCTCCTTATGTAAGCATCCTTACATAAGTTTCCTTCTTCTCCAAATGTATAAGGGAGGAATGTAGTGCAGTGGTGATGGCATCGTCAGTGGATCTATTCTGTCTGTAGGTAAACTGATAGGGGTCCAGAGTTTGTGGAATCATCCTGCAAGTTATGTTCTACACAAGCCTCTCAAAACATTTGCTCACAATGGGAGTGAGTGCCACAGGACACCAATCATTACCTTTGTTTGGCATTGGAACAATAATGGATGACTTGAAGCTACTGGGCACAATGCACATGGACAGAGAGAGGTTGAATATGTCCGTGAACACACTAGCCATTTGCTCTGAACATGCTCTGATGACACGACTTGGTATACCAATAGGCTCTGTTGCTTTGTGAATGTTAACGTGCCTGAAGGTTTTCCGCACGTTAGTCTCTGTGACCATTAGGCCTGATTCAACAGAGAGGTCAGTAATGGAGGGAGTTCTTTCTGTAGGATTGGTGGTAACCTCAAAGTGGGTATAGAAGCAGTTCAGCTCAACAGGTAGTGAAGGGGTCGAGACTTCACATTTTTTTCCTTTGAAATCTGAAATAATGTGTCCCTGTCACATGCCTTGTGTATCTTGTAAATAGCCTAATTAGGTTATCAGCCAAAATATGTTTTTTCACAAATCAGAAACACTGTGAGAGCTGGTTCCTGTTACTTAAAGCTGCTACATCTGAGTGATGCAAAATTTTACCCACAATCGCTTCCCCAGTAACCTCTCCAGGAAACGTGTGGATAAAACAGAGAGACAAAATCTAAGGCTCCAGGAACGATTTATTTAGTTAGTTGGTAACTAATTAAGTAAAAATATAGTAACCTATTCTAACTTAGGTCTAAACGTGACTGAAGAGAGTTTTGGAAATAATGAGTGAATGTAAGTGGTGATAAAAGTTGAAGTTGGTTTAAAATGAGAATTTTAAATGTAAGTGGATCAATATTATTAAAATGGATTGTTAGGTTTGGTAGTTAGGAGACTGAACTCAGGGGAGCCTTAAGCAGCTGCTACAGCTGATTGACTTGAAATTCTGCCTACAATCGCTTCCCCAGTAACCTCCATAGGAACCTTGTAGATAAAGCTGTGTGAGACAAAATCTAAGGCTCCAGGTTTCATTTATTTTGTTAATTAGTTAAGAACTAATTAAGTAGATTTGCAGTAACCTAGTCTGTTAAGCCTAAATGTAACTGATAATGTTAGTGAGTTTTGGAAAGAATAGGTGAATGTAAAAGTTCCTGTGTGGTCATAAAGTTGAAGATGGTTTAATATTGAATCATTAATCAACTGGAAAAGTTCCTCAGTGTGGTCAAAGAAGTTGAAGATGGTTTAATATTGAATCATTAATCAATTGGAACCATATAATTATTAAAGTGGATTGTTAGGTTAGGTAGTGAGGTGAGTTAGGTATTGAGTCTAATTACTTACTATTTAATTAAAAGAAATGTAAGCAGCCAGTACACATCATTGAGGGACAATGATGAAGTTTGCTTAAGTTGAATATTAAAATATGTGTAGTCTAGTGCCCCATTTCCACTACTAGCTCTACTCTACTCAACTCTACTTGCTTTTTTTGTGTTTCCACTGGGAGTTGTACCTGGTACACGTTATGATTTTTCATACCTGCTTTTGCCAGGTTTGTGACGTGAACAGAACAGGCCACTGATTGGTCTGAGAGGGCTGTCGCAAGTTTAGACTATGTACAGGGGAATCAACTTTGCCTGTCCAGTCCAGCCAACTTTTAATGTAGTTTGCTTATTCCTTGCCAAATTAAATATACCAAGCCTTAAATCTGAACTACTGCACTGCTTTTGAGAACACTGGGCCATCAGAGAAGGTTGAAGCAGAGCCAGATGTGGCAATGTTTACTTCGTTCGTTGCACTGAAGTGAATGGGACACATGGAATTTTACCAATAAACTGGTCTTTACGTCTTTCTGGAGTTATTAGGGTTTTTTTTTATTCATCTGTCATAATTCAAGTGTTTGACATCATTTTAGGCCTAATATTATAAGTTGTTGCTGTTTGGATTTGGAGAAAATTAATTTCAGGAGAGGCAGCTACGACCTACTACATAGATCTTAGCGAGCTAACAAACTAGCTAAAGTAACGTTTTAAATTAAGACCTTGTGGAATTTCATGAATGACAACCAGCTGGATGACATTACTGACAGAGCAAAATAAAGTTAGGTTACAACAAAAAATTAAGTTTAAGCGATGTCCAAAAACACACATAGCACATAGCACACCCACTTCATTCACTCCAAAGTACTTTTTTGTAATGGAAATGCAAAGGTACAAAAGGTACCTGGTACAAAAACCGGGTACAGTTGAGCTGAGTGGAGTAGAACAGGTACTGTGTATGGAAAAGCCCCATAATATTGCAAAGACATAGAACTAAAAGTTGAAGAGAAGAAGTTAGAAAGAGAAATTAGAGGGAAAAGGACAGGGCAGGGGACTTAAGTATTTGAGTGTATGTCTCATCTGAAATCCTCACCATTTCCACCATCTTAGACATTTTATATAAATCACTTAACAAACTCAAAAAGGTAACTTTTCATAACCTTTCTGTACACATACATACTTTTTGATCAATATTTTGATTACATTGTTTTTTCATTAAACAAATATCAGTGTCAGCTGTCAATAAATACTGACCAATTTTGCCAGCTTGAGGTGGGCTAATCTGTGAGAGTCTTGGCATGCTTCCAGGAATTTCAGTCTTTCAAAGGAAAGGTGGACATATAGATGCATTGGTACCAAATATTTAAGTACAAAAAGGTAACTACAGTAATATAAATAGTGTTTAGATGTTAAAACCAACCTTACAAAACATTGGAATGGTATCAGCTTCAACATGTCCAGTCCTGAAAGAAATCATACTAAGAATCATTATTTTTTTCAACAATCCCCAAAAAGAAAAACAATTATCAAGCAGGTGAATAGTCCTTGTAGGAGCCAAGAGGAATGCACAGATAGAGCTTTCTGGATCATCTTTCAATGAATGACAGATTTTAATTAATAAAAACCCCCTGAGTTGTACTATAGAAAGCATTTACTCCCTAAACAGTCTAAAAATCAACACTTATTACACCGCTCTTTCTAATGCTGTTGAATGCTCCGTTCATTTTAATGGGAATTCCCAGCATCCTACAGTCTGATATTTCTTGATAACAGACTGTTGCTAAGTATTACAGACCGCTATTAAGAAAAGTGAAATAGAACATTGCCGTAACCAATCAGCTTTTTTCAGAGGCTATTATCCATCTATAAATGCAAGGACCTTCTATGTCACTCTGCCTATCTGTTCCATGCATAACCCTCAAACCACTCACTGACCTCAAATTTGGTATGTGTCTTGCTGATGGCCTGAGTGAGAGCAGTTTGGTGTTTTTTGGACAAAAAGTACTAAAGATATTGTTAAAAGAAGCACAGCTGCCTTCTGCCGCTCTATCTGCTGTAGCCACTCCCCCTCTCAGATACTATCGGTGCAGTACTGAACCAGCGTAGAGGAAGAAAAGGCATTTGGCATTTTGCTGATATTCACCCCTTAGCCTACCATTCAAGGGAATTAAGATGTCTCACCTTAATGATATACTCATTGTTTCAAGTTTGCAAGTTGCACAACATGCTGACACACGCAAACCCACATGGGTAAGAAGTCTGTTAAATACATTTAAACAAGCGCTGTTGAAGTGTCTGGATATCAACTATGAGAAATAACGTTAGCCTAAAAAATAACTTCTCAGCTCTCTCACACAGAGATGGCCTCTATAACCTCTGCGCAAGACAAGCCAGACTATAAAATCAAAACAGCAAATACAGTCCATTACAATAACCTTTTTCTGCCTTCTGCTTTCAAAGAAAAGCCCAAGTCTACCTCTTCCAAAGTCAATGCGAAAGCAGATTCAAATGACCGTTGTTCCTTGGCCACAGCCATGTTAGTTATTTTGCACCGTCACAGCCCTGTCATCATCGTGCTAAGCCTGCCCAACGACTATAAAGATAGAGTGTTGTGACTGGTCCTACCAAGCCTTGGTAGAAGACCTACTGTGGCCTTATAGTACCTACTGAGAGAAACTATTTGCTATCAATAGGGTACGTCTACATTTCTAAGCTAAAATACATGGGCAATGCTAGGCTATGAAGTGCATAACACTACATTTCTTTACCTGCAACCCAAACATGGCAGCCTATTGCAACTCTTGATACTTTTTAGTCTTTCTCTTTGATAAGCAAATTCCTCCTCTAACTGCATGGGCTTGAATTCTGCCTATATCATCACAGATTCAACATGGACCTACATGCACATCACCATGCTACCAGTTTCCTGGAATACATTGTTTGTACAGGCACAGCATTAGTTTTATATTAAAGGTACAGTAGGCAATTCTGGGATTTTGAAACTATGGAGCTCTCCCTACAGTTGTACTAGTTTACCTTAATCATTAAAATGATTGATGTCTTGATTTCTTGAGTGCTTGTGCCCTCTTTATTGATAATGTCACTGACGGAGTAGTCTCCATCACTTCCAGCATTCAAGATGTCACTGTCGGTGGTGAGCATGCTGCTGTTCATTAGGATTTTATGGATTTTCATGTCATATGCACTGGAGATTTTGTCAGGTCTGGTAAGATTATTGAGTTTCTTCTTGTCTTAAGATCAATGTCATCTGTGAATCTGAAATTGCAGACTAGCCTCCCTCGTATCAAAGTGGAGGAGGGCTTCCTAAATTATGTTTTCCAGAAATAAATTGACAAGCACAGGAGTGAGAAGACATCCTTGACACACTCCTGATGTTATCTGGAAGAATCAGTTCGGCCACCCATTAGAATTTCCCTGCTTGCGGTCTTGTACTGTGTACTGTTCAATGATCTGGCCAATGTCTTCAAAGTCTTTGTGCTACACTTTGTACTCTTTTGAACTCTGTAAAGTTTGTGGTAAACCTATTGTTGGTGTTTTTCGATGAGCAGACTGACCTTGGAAATCTGCTCTAGAGTGCTTCTCGTACTGGTTCTTCTATAAGGATGTATTCTGCCTTCGGTTTCAATCTGTTCAGGGGTTCGTTTCCCAAAACCATTGTTGCTAACCAGTTACTAACTTAGTTGGCAATGGCATTGCAACCAACAAGGTTGCTAACTTAGCAACTATGGTTTTGGGAAACACTCCAGGATGACTCGCAACATGTGGCAGGGAAGTAGCTTTGTATACCAAATGTGCCTTCAGCACAGATATTTAGCACAAGTGTACTAACCATCATGATCTACCACTGATGATGTGAACATGTTCACATTGTTATGCTGTGAAGGACTGGAGACTTCTGGAGATTTCTTCAGATTTGTTTGCAAATGAAGAGGAACCAGCAATGATAATTTTCGAAGAATTATGTTGACTGACAGGGTAAAAAAAAATATTTGTACGAAAATGAGGCTGAGGTGGTGAGAGGTGTGGGTGTGGCGAGGGGCAAGACCTATCTTTTCATTAACTTTCAAATAATTTTCAATATACATTAAATTCTTTATACATTCTGCAGCTATGCCTTCGTCCACGCAGAGGCCTTTTTCTTGTTGCAATAGAATGAACTCCTAATCTTGCAAATTGTTCACAGCGACTTACAATGCTGGAAAGCTAAAGATATGCTATCTTTGTGATGAAAACTCTGCGGGTAGTGTAACAGAGAAGAATGGTAAGAACGGAAGTTCACAAGTTCTTAGCGTGTGTTGGGCCCATAGAGTTAACAGTGAGGGAAAACAGGGGGGTATTGTGGAAATTATCATAAAAATGATGAAGTTTATTTTAGTATATACAATATTAACTTGAGAGTGTAATGCTTACAAAGATATGAAAGAAGGGTGGTTTGTAACATGTTAATGGTAACCCAGAAGGCCGAAGCAGTTCAGGCAGAGAAAGAGAGAGTAAAATTATATACTGTTTCAGTGGTGTGCTTTTTAAAGAATAAACTACATGATACAAGATGAAGACGCAATCACACATGGGCACATACATAATTGTGCATTTAGCTGCCCACCACATTACACACTACTCTTGCAGTTTTACAGAAATCATTGTGTCTCTTGTCTCTAAAACGAATAGTTTCACTTTGTTGTTAACATCGGGCAATTGCACTTGCTTGCTTTAAGTTCAATACTTGCGCGTTTCAAATTCCCACCAGGAGTGATTTTGCTGAATGACGACAACGCACGTGTATGCAGAATTACTTACACCCAGCTTGACAAAGTCGCTCCAGCTCATCCTCGCTTGACGTTCATAAAATGTACTAAGCTTGTTTACCTAGACAGGGCTCAGTCAAGCCCTGCTTTCATCACTTACCTTGGATGTTTTTACTCTGGGTTTGTGAAATACCCTGCAGGTCTGTTACTGAAGTGCTGCCTTCATGTTGCGTTTTTTTTATAGCTTCAGAGGACTGGTCTAATTTCTTCAAGTGTATGCTGTGCTCTGTCACTATATTGGAAGCTAACTGTTGGCATGGCGATTCGTGACTTCTGTAGATCAGGAAACCCAAGTTTCACACTAAAGGTGTATGTAGCCTACTGCATATTATTATAAGTTTATTTGAAATCTATTCTGTTGTTTCACCAAACTCTATCATGCAATCTGCTAACAGCAAACAAAAAACTTTATGTAATTATTTAGAAAAATAACCAGATATTATTGTGCATGCTGGGAACTAAAGATGACAGACGATTTCCACTGCTGCCACTGTAGCTCTTATGATGGGTAGGCTATGTGTATGAATGTGAATGAATGAAGAACTATGTTGGCAAAATTACTGACTAAATGCTTATTCCTTATAAAAGGGTTGCAGGAGGCCAACTGCAAGTTAAGTGTGTTTAAGCACAAGTTCACGTACCCACATCTGTGCAAAAGAACACAATGCTGGTGCTTCAGTAGTTTTGCCTACCTTGCCTATGCTGTTGCTCGAAGAGCATGCATGACCACAGTCTCACTAACAGTGAACCACTCAGTTTAGCTCTGTGCATAGTGCTCGGCTGAGAATTCAATGCTTTCTGCGCTGGTGCAACATCTGATATAGGTCAGTCCTTCTCTTTTATGAGCTGTTGTTCAGCCAAAGCTATTATCATTCGATAAGAAGTAATCTAGTTATCTATCTGAATCTATCAGACCAGCACTGAGTGATAGACCGACAGACTTACAAGACTCAAGATCATGTCATAACTTGCATGCCTGATCTGACTGGTGTGAGACAACATGAAGCAGACTTCCCAGCCTTACCTTATAACAAATTTTCTATTAATTTCTGTGGAAGTCAGGAGTCGTGAGGATTAGAAATAGCGCATAAACAGTAAAGAAGTCAGAGTGGCTCAACAACCAATTCTTGATTTCACCACACAAAAAGCCATAGGAAAAAGCAGGCAGTGAAGCCAACTGGATGTGGATTGACTTTGGCTTCCCTTGGCTATGTCAGAGCAAGTGAAAAGTTTTATACCGCTCTGGCTATGCGCAAGCCTGCAAACAAGAAAATGCAGTCGATTTCACATGAAAAAACTGTAATTTTATCACGGTCACATTTGAAAATGCGCTGTGCATAATCAATATCAGCTTTGAAAACATCAGATGTTTAATTGTAACTCTCATAAGATTATTCCCATATTTCTACAATTTATTAAGCCAGCTTTCTCCTGGTTTCCATTACGAGTAGCCTCTGACTGTTGAAGCACACGCAGCACAAACATAATGCTTCAGTAACACATCCTGTGTAGCCTCCCTGTAACACTACCTTTGATGAATGAAGTTCTCCAACTTCAATATGTAAGTATTCTGCTGAGAGATTTTTCTGCAACAAGAAGAAAAAAAAACACCAAATAGTATCTCTACAATCTTATATAATGGTTAATGCATAATGTGAATTTAAAAATCTTACAAGTTCAGGTCTTGCACTTCTTGCTTCATTTTAGGCAGAACATCTACAAATTTTTCATTCTGCAATCAAATATGACATTATTACTCACATGAATTTATTTTTTTGGCAGTCTACAATTTTATTTCATGAACTGTAGTTTGTTAATTCCATGTCTATCAAAAACACTTAAGTTTGCAATTTTTCTTTGGACACCCAAACGGCTAGCACCAGCCCTGGTAATACCGTTTCATTTATAGCATGTACTGTCTGTCAGTAAAGCATATCTGGCTCACCATATGAAAAAAATAAAATAGAAAAAATGTTTTCTTGTATTACCCTATAGCATTACAGAATGACCTTTCACTCTTGAGGGAATGGGCCATAACCATTTAGCATTACTTTCTGAGTGCCAGCACCTTTTCTCAATGGCTGTCTATGAGAATAAGAATAGAGCTCTGCAGCCTACAGACCAAGAGTGAAAATGGCTGAACCAGTTCGGAAGCAGTTAGAGTGTGGTCAGAGGGGGGCTTCTCTGCACTTTAAGACTGCTCTGCTGCCAGTGTGAAGAGGACACTCTCTACTATCAACACCTACAAGGCAGCAGGTCCAGACATCCCTAGTTGTGTGCTGAAGGATTGCATAGAGTAGCTTAAGGATATCTTTAATACTTCTCTGAGACAAGCTGTTGTAACATTATGCTTCAAGGCCACCACCATCATACCTGTGCCAAAGACACTTCAATAACTGCTCCCCTGTGGCACAGACCTCCATCATCATGAAGTGCTTTGAACGGCAAATCATCCCATCACCCCCCCCCCCCCCCTTTTGCATATCAAGCCATATGGTCCACAGACAATGCAGTCTTCTCCCACCTGGACACAAAAGACTCACAAGTAGAATTCTGTTCATAGACTTTCCCACAACAAATCCAACTCCCTTGGCAAGTCTTCGCTGGTAACACTCATCTCTCTTGAGTTCTTCTTCCCCTCTGCCAGTTCTCCAAGTTCTTCAAGTAACGCTAGCTCCATGATAACTCCTTTCCCTTCTGAGATTCATTCAGACTTTACATTTTTTTTTGGCTCTTTATTTCAATACTTGAGAGCATTTCAATTTACAAACAATTTAAGATTCTGTATGACTTTTTGCATTGATTTAAGCTTTCACAACATATCATTTAAGATTTAAAAGCATTTTTTCTTTTGGCAGTCTAGCTGTAGCTGTGTTTAAAGCTTTTTGGCAGCTAATACTGCCTGGCACCCCTACAGAATTCCAACCACTCTAGAGTCATTTGGATGTTGGTCACCCCAGGTCAAACAATTAAATGTTGAATATCATAAAGTCGGTTTGAGCACAAATGGTAGTTTTGCCTGCACAAATGTGCACAAATGAAGCACAAACGATTCCAACCATTTCAAGTCATTTGGATGTTGATGGGGTGCTGAGTGAACCTGTTAAAAGTGAAATATCATAAAGACAGTTTGCGCACAAATGTTAATTCTGCCAGCACAAACAAATCAAAATACTTTTATTCATATTTTCAACATATGGGGTGCCAACTTCACACAGGTTACTTGTCTCTAACTGAAATGTTCTCTGTTCCTTTCAGTTACGTGTAGGGACTGTAGAACCCGATAGTAATAATTTTCTGATAATGTAGTAATTCCCTATAATGTAATAAAAATCTCATCAGTCCCTAAACATGTAATAAAACCTGATAATGTAATAACTTCCTGATGATGTAATAAAGTGGAATTACCCATAATGTAATGAATTATTACGTTAATGGGAGGTTATTACATTATCAGGTTAACCTTAGATTTGGACTGGGGGGGATTGCTTGCTCTGGACCAGAGATGTATAGTAACTAAGTAAAAATACTTCACTACAGTACTTAAAGGAAAAGCCTGGTGTGAATCAGTCAATAGCCCTGTTGTTCAATGTCACCTAGTGCTGTCTGTATGAAAAAGAACCAAAAAATTACATAGACCAAATCTTATGTTATCTGAATGGGGCATCGCAAAATTAATGTGCAGCCTCTACGTGCAGGGTCAAAAAGGAATGAAAAACATGGTAATTGATAAAGAATAAGGAATTGATAAAGAATATATATATGTATAAATATAGGCCTAATTCTATAATGTTCCCGATCTCCCAAACAAAATGTAAACCAACTCTTTATGTGGGTCCAATAAGTGAAGAGAAGGTGAACTTAAAGCGGGACATAATGTAGCATATATCACATATATCAAATACACCTAATACCTGCACGCTGATGCTGTGAAATTTGCTCTCCCAAGGGTGCACTGATGGGGATTTGTGTGCAGTCAATGGAGTTAAATGGCCAGGGAAAACGACAAATGCATCCAACAGTTTAGAAAGCAAGTACCACCTTGCTAATCATACAACATACAGACTCAGATGTCCAGCATCACTGATGGAATAGATCAGTGGTTCATTACAAATCTTACCCGCTACCCCCACCACCACAAATTGTTAACAATGAGTTTTATTACCAATATTTATTTTGCATAGGCTACATACTATATGTTGACACACACATATAACACAGGATGTAGCCTAAATATGAGCCAGAATAGCTGATAATCATTTTCATATATTTCCATTTTGTTGAATAGTGCTAAACATCTCATTAAAGCTATTTTTGTTAACTTTTCACATACTTTTCACATATTGATAAACACTATATTTTCTTGACTTCTCTGTTGTAAAAAAGTGAACACATTAACAATAGTACTAACTAAATGTAGGTAAACCACAAGTTAATGTGAAGGATGTGCCTGGAAATTCTTACACAAAGCAACAATGTTAGGCCGAATTGGGGACAGTTTCAATCTTAAATTATTTTACAAGAGCAGTCTGTACCTATACTTGGTCATCAGGCTGACTAGCGCCGAGAACCCACTCTCACATAAATACGTTGTAGCAAATGGCATCAAAGTCTTTATCGCTCGGTTTGCCAGGGCTGGATACTCTGTCCGCAAACTGATCCAGAAATGTCTTCTGACAACTAAATTCTGAGTGAGACATTGTCGGCAAGTCTGAGTTTGTTTTCACACAGAAAATCTTGCAGTGATGGGAATGCACCAATGTTGTTGTCTTTGACATAGTCAGACCAGAAGTCCAGCTTTTTAATCATGGCCTCAATCTTGTCTCGCACATTGAATATTGTCACTGAGTGGCCTTGCAGACTGAGGTTGAGCTCATTTAGACGAATAAAGATCTCTCCCAAATAAGCCAGTTTTGTTAGCCACTCGTTATGCAACCTATCTGACAAGTGAAAAGGATGGTCGGTAAAAAACAATTTCAGCTTGTCTTTCAATTCAAAAAAGCGTGACAAAACCTTACCCCTTGATAACCATCACACTTTAGCTTTAGCACCATCTGTGCATATGCCAACACATTTAGTCCAGGTTATTCCATGTGACCGTATGAAACTGTCTATGAGTCCAAAAATGTCCTGTCCCGTTGTCCTCGTTGGCAACGGTTTGCAAAAGTGTATGTCCTCATGGATTGACCCTCCGTATATGTACCTGACGTACACCAACAGCTGAGCCAGGCCCGCTACATCTGTTGACTCATCCAACTGTATGTGACATAGTAACTGTCTCAAAACGTCTGCTGACATATCACTGATCCATCGGGACACGGTATTATCTGAAGAAGGCATTCTCTGGAAAGTCTGTTTAGCCTTTTCCCCCCCAATATTTTCTTAGCCATATCCATAGCAACAGGGACAATCAGTTCCTCCACTATAGTGTGAGGCTCGCCTGCTTTAGCCACTCTGTAGCTGACCATGTAAGACGCTTCTAGTCCTGCCTTATTTACAGCATCTGGCGCGATCAGATCATTTCTTGGCGCTAGAAAGCTGTCTCAACTGGCGCTCAAAGAACTCCCGTGGCTTATTTTTCAAATGTCCATGTTTCGTTTCTAAATGTCTACGTAAGAGTGAAGGCTTCAACGAGTTATTAGACAGGACCTGCGCACATATTATACATTGGGGCTGAGGTTCTGACAGGATTTGTTTTTTCATTTGCACGCGACAAATAATAGATATCTGTCGTCATAGCAACGTTTATTAGGTCGCAGACATTTAATCAGGCTGCACGTTCCCCAGCCTCTTAGCGAGCAAAGACCTCCACTCTCGTACACTTGGTTAATAGTTATGTTAATATTATATATTAAGTTACTCCTGATAGTATATATTAAATTGCTCCTGCGATGCAAATGCGGGAGTTAAATAGTTACCTTTGTGGGATGCTACATTAGACAAGGCATTTTTTTATAACAAATTTCCTCGGCCGAGAATCTATACCTTTAATAGAGAATATCGTCCAGATATGTCAGCTGATTCTGGACAAACAATATGGTGACCTTTGTCTTCTTGGGGGACAGGTGCCATAATCACAGGAAGTATCTCTCCAAGTATTTCATGTACTGACATCAAACCTGGTACATGGAATGCACAATACATTGGTGACCTTTATCCCTTAGGGGCACTACATTCAGTTTTACGTATAGAAACTAGCCTTGATATGTGTACTTTGGCCTGCTTTGTTGCTTGGATGCCTCATTGCTGTTTGCAGCTATAATATGGTTTGGTAACCTTGATTTCGTAACATGGCACCAAGTTTCATGGGACACAATGTTTCAGTGTCCTGCAAATCATTGACAGAAATTTACTCACAATAAAAACATGATTTTGCCATTTTTGTCTCTTAATAGGTGGAGCTACACCAAACATAGGTGGATAAGGGCTCATTGGATGTGGCTCCTTGAGACTACTTACCCATAAATTGTATCAGCTGTGGCACTACTGCTGTAGAGCTATTTCACAAAAACTGTTTGACCAAATATCTTTGGGGAGGCGGGGCAGCTTGGAGGGTGAGTGATCTTTGGAGACCAAAAGAGATTTTGCACTATGAGCCTAGAGAGACTACATGTCCACCAAGTGTCATGTGACACCATGTTTTGCATTTTATGTCTCTCAATAGGTGGCACTTGACCACCTTTGGGTGGGTGAGGATTGTTTGATACAGCTCCTTGGCAAATACAGTATTTGCCACAAAAATTTCATCAAATTGACCATTATAGTTTTCAAGTCATTATGTGAAAACTGTGCAACTGTGCATTTTTTGGGCTAGTGGGGGGAGGGGGGCTACATACCCACCAAGTTTTACATGGTCCAGTATTTTGATGTCCTAGTAAAGGACATCGAAATCATCTGCTATTGATTTTCCATTAAAGGACAAACTTGATGTGAATAGATCCATAGCCCTGTTGTTTGAGGCCACCATGTGCCGTTGGAAAGAGAAAATTTGATGCAACATAGACCAAATAGTGAACCAGCAGCTAACACTGACTGAATGGGGCACAGAAACCCATTTTCGGTTTCATTTTCCTATGCCCCACTCATATGTTCTATCAAATTTTCTCATTCTCTTTCCTCCAGACAGCACTTGTTGACCTCAATCAGGCTATGAATCACACCAGATTTCTCCTTTAAGTGATGCTACACCACAAATGGGTGGTTTTAGGGCTCGTTTGATATAGCTTCTTAACCATGACTATGTACCACTGAAATGTTGTTGGCATACAGTTCTCAGGTTACTGCGCAAAAAGATCCAACCAACCTGTCTTTCAAGGGGCCCAGTGAGAGAGGTTACCCCTGAGACTAAAAGGTACTACAGGTTAAAAACCTGTTACAAGTTTCATATGGCCTGACATTTTGGTGTCCTAACTAGGAATGAAAAATGATTGGAAAAAAATACAGGAAAAAAACTCAAGCAACGCCTTTATATAATAGATGTCAGCTAGCCTAGCTGTTCATGTGGAATGTTAGTAAAATCTCCCTCCCGATGCCTTAATAGCAAAGCAGCAGGGTAGAGAGAGAGAAGTAGATGCTTTCCAAGCTTCCACTTGGACCCTGGAAATTTATGGCCAGCTGCTACAACCTTAGCCAAAGTTATTATAATATCGGTAAGCTAGTACAGGTTCTGCACCCTAGGTATGGCAATCATTGCATTATTGAGAAATACACTGTATTACATTATCGGTAAGTTATTACATTATGAGGTTTTATTGCATGTTTTAGGGACTTACGATTTTTATTACACAATTTTTTAAATTATTACACTATCAGGTTCTACAGGGATTCTGACTCACCATCATTCCAGCCTCTGCACCACTGCCAACACCAGTGTCTACCTTCAGTCCAGCCTCTGTACTTACTATTCTCAAAAGAATAACATATTCTTTTAAGATCAGTGCTGTGCACCAGTGTTGACATCAATGCCCGACCTGGCTCCAGCCTCTACATTTCTGCCAACATCATTGCCAATAAAATGCCCATCGTCACTTCAGCCAAATCCATGTAGTCAGAAGTGCAAAATGTAAAAAAAATGCACTGACAGTGAGGAGAGGCGTAAGGAGATCTGGAACATACTTTGGGATACCATCCAGGAAATGATAGTCTGGTCCTCTCTGTGATGGAGAAGGAGTTAGGAAATTATGTGATCCATAGAGACAAATGAAGAAGTCACGCTCCATCCCACAAGTTCAATGTGTATGATCACATTGACATTTACATTTAGGCATTTAGCAGACGCTTTTATCCAAAGCGACTTACAAAAGAGGATAACATTCAAACTACAACACAATGAAAGAATGAACAAGGGGTGCATATTGCTAACATAGAAACTGCACCATTTTAAGTTGAAAGTGCAATAGTGCAGAGAAATTAAATTGTTAAGTGCATTCTCAAAGTTGACGCCAGGAGATATTCTTGGAAGAGCTGGGTCTTCACGAGTTTCTTGAAGGTGGAGAGGGTATCAGTTGATCTGGTAGCACTTGGGAGTTCATTTCACCAGCGCGGAACCAGATATGAGAAGAGTCTGGATTGACCTGCACAAGGTGTTGGCCGTGCTAGAAAACGTTCCTTAGAGGAGCGAAGCGGTCGTCGGGTAACATAGGGCTTCAGGAGAATTCAGGTAGTTGGGAGCAGAGCCATCATTCACCCTGAAGGCCATCATAAGTGCCTTGAATTTAATGCGAGCAGCCAAGGGTAACCAGTGAAGTTCAATGAACAGAGGTGTGACGTGTGCCCTTTTTGGCTGGTTAAAGACCAGACGTGCAGCTGCATTCTGGATCATCTGTAGCGGTCTCACTGCACAGGCTAGTAGGCCTGATAGGAGGACATTGCAATAGTCAAGACGAGAGATAACCAGGGTCTGTACCAGGAGCTGGGTTGCATGTTGGGTTAGGTACAGCCTGATCTTTCTTGTGTTGAATAGGGAAAAACGGCAACGTGTTCTGCAACGGTCAGTTGGTCATCAATCATGACACCTAGGTTTCTTGCCACTTTGGTGGGAGAAACAGACAGGGAGTCGGTCTTGATGCTGATGTCGTGATGTATGGCTTGTTTGGCTGGGAGGACCAGCAGTTCAGTTTTTGAGAGATTTAGTTAGAGGTGGTGTCCTTTCATCCATGCAGATATATCAGAGACAGTCCGAGATCCGTGTTGACACCGTGGAGTCATCAGGCGGAAAGGACAGATAGAGCTGGTTATCATCAGCATAGCAGTGGTACGAGAAGCCATGGGAGTGGATAATTGAGCCTAGTGAGGTGATGTACAGGGCGAAGAGAAGGGGCCCCAGCACAGATCCTTGGGGTACTCCTGTGGTGAGTTGGTGAAGTGCCGATGTCTGTCCTAGCCATGAGACACTGAATGACCGTCCAGTAAGATAGGACTTGAACCAGGAGTGCGCTGTGCCATTAATACCCATTTTGGTCAGCTTGTCCAGTAGGACGCGGTGGTTGACCCGTGTCAAATGCTGCTGATAGGTCCAGCGCGATGAGCACTGAGGATTGACCTGCCGCTCTGGCCTCTTTCAGTGCTTCCATCACAGACAGAAGCGCTGTTTCAGTGGAGTGGCCACTTCTGAAACCGGATCGGTTGGAGTCGAGGAGGCTGTTCTGGGTAAGAAATCCTGTGACCTGTTTAAAGACAGCTCGTTCAATGGCTTTGGAAAAGAAGGGAAGAAGAGAAACAGGCCAGTAGTTCTCCACTTGAGTGGGAACAAGGGATGGTTTTTTGAGCAGTGGTGACTTGGGCTTGTTTGAAGGCAGTGGGAAATATACCCCTAGTTAGTGAAGCATTAACCACATGTGTGGTTGCTGTCACAATGGGTTATGGCCTGAAGAAGGGTTGTTGGGATAGGGTCTAGAAGACAAGAGGTGGGCCGGCTGTCTGTGAGAAGCTTAGACACCTCTGCTTCGGAGAGGGGAGTGAAAGAAGAAAAGGAGGCAGTTGGTTTAGAGAGGCTAAGAGAAGGAACCTCAGTGGATTGGTTTGAAAACTGACTACTAATAGCTGCAACTGTCAGGAAAACAGAACGAGTCGAACCCAAAAGCGTCACGTTAAGAAAGTTTATTTAGGGAACGGGGGTAAGGAGTGTGTGGGTGCTCTTCTAGAAGCGAGTAGGCAGTACGGAGCAGGAGAGCAACACGTAGTCCGAGGGCTGGCAGAGATCGTTACGGGGGCAGAAGAGCAGAACGTAGTCCGAGGGCTGGCAGAGATCGTTACCGGGGCAGGAGAGCAGAACGTAGTCTGAGGGCTGGCAGAGATCGTTACCGGGGCAGGAGAGCAGAGCGTTCGTCAGGGACAGGCGAAGGTCGTTACCAAGAGCAGTCAGGCAGATTACAGAAAAACAGAGGACGGGGCAGGCAGGGAGACAGGACAGGAAACACCGGAACAGACTGATGACAGACACAGGAACTTCGGGAACAGAAATGGGAGTCAGGGTCTTAAGATGCTTGCCTTGCGTAAATCGCGGTAGGTTCGCGGACGGTCTGACGGGGAACACTGGGAGACAAGGGATTAAATAGACAGCAGGACGACAAACAATGAGCCACAGGTGGAAGTAATGATTGCAACAGATAGGTGTGAATGAGTGGGAGGGGCAAGTGATTAGAGAGAGCGGGAGATACTACCCGACAGTTATGACAGCAACTTTGTTAGTGAAGAATGCAGCAAAAGTGTCAGGTGTGAGGTTAGTTGGAGGAGGTGGTGGAGGTGGGTTTAGTAAAGATTTAAAGGTGGAAAAGAGTTTCTTGGTGTCCGTGGCATTGTGAATTTTGATAGAAAGCCATTTCTATCAAAAATTTCTATCATCGTGATAGAAAGCCATTTTCGCAGCAGTGACATTGGATGAGAAGGAGGATAGTAGTATTTGGAATTGTGTTAGATCAGCCGAATTCTTGGTTTTGTGCCATTTCCTCTCAGCAGCTCTGAGGTTAGTGCGCATTGACCGAAGTGAGTCATTAAGCCACACGTGAGACTGAGTGGGTCGTGCGGGTCTGGTAGACGGAGGACACACACAATCCAAGCAGGAGCTCAGCGCAGAACAGAGTGACTCTGTGGCATCATAAACCTCAAAAGAAGAAGAGAAGAGAAGCTTCTAAATGATGGTAGAGCAGACGCCACCAAGGAGGAAAAGTGAGTGGGAGATGTGATTTGAGTGATTTCACCCATCAATCAGCCATTATCGAACAGATGTCACATACAAACAGATTAAGAAAAAGGACACGTCACTCCACTTTTAGTTCCTCTGCATTGGCTTCCTATTGCAAATTCAAATCTCTCACACTTGCATTAAAGACTCTTACTGGGTCAATTCAACCAGGGCCCACGCACTAAGTCTCAAAAAACACAGAAAAAATATGTTAGCCAGGAGACACTATAAAATTATTTGTGATCAGGTGAAAAACTGCAGGCTGGTATGAGGGCATGGCAGGGCAAAGGGTAGGAGAGATCACCTCGGCATACTTGATACCACAAATCAATTCCTCTCTAGTGTGTTAATGCTTTACCACCTCAAGGGAGGCTAATACTTTAACATTGTCAGTAAACATTGCTTGTTCTTACCCTTTGTTGATAGTGTGTCAGTAATCTCTTCTGATGTCTTGCCTGAAAAAGTAATACCTAAAAAATGGTTTTCATACATTAAGCAATTTTGTTGACACAACAAAGTTACATTACATTTTTTCACAAAATATTTCAATCTTTCTTGATTTCTTTTCAAATTTCTATTTTCTATTATATTTTCTATTTTATTTTCAAACCTTTCAAACCAAAACTATTTTCAAAGTGCACTAATGTCACATTTCACTGTTATTAGATGAGTTTACACATAACTTTGGTAAATGTGTAATAATTAGAACTTTATACCTTACTAATCTCTGTCAAGTATGTTGTGACAGTAGGACCATGGTCAGAAAAGAGTGCCTTCACCTCAGGGCTGCTCTGTAAAAAAAGTCACATTATAAAATGTCATGACGGCAGTGACTAAGGCAGTGAATACATTACAACCTGACTCTCCAAGATTTTGTAATGTTGTGACTACTGATTGTTCCTTGGCCACAGCCATCTTAGTTATTTTGCACCGTCACAGCTCTGTCGTCATTGTGCTAAGCCTGCCCAACAACTCTCTACAAAGATAGAGCGCTGTGATTGGTCCTACCAAGCTTGGTAGAAGCCCTATTGGCCCTATGGTGCGTGGACAGACATACCTGCTGAGCAAAACTAGGGGTGGGAATTGATAGGATTTTATCAATTCCATTGTTGATTCTGCTTATTGGTCCGATTCTTTAAAATCTATCAATTCCGTATCACTCGGTATAATTCAGTATCAGCATACAATATATACCATGTATATACCACTAAGGTGACAACAGGAACTTTTTAAAATGAGAAAAAACATGTAGAGCTTTGTTATCAATTTCAATTTTGTATTTGAAAGACCCATTGACAATTGTCTGAAAAACATGCTGATAATATCAGAGGGATACGATATTAGTGAATTGAAGCATTTGATTCTCGATTCTACTTGATTCCCGGTTCTCGTTTCCCACCCCTACACAAAACTATTTGCTAACACTAAGGTACGTCTAGATTTCTAGTCTAAAACACATGGGTAATGCTGGACTATGGCTAGGCTGTAGCATTTTTTTTTCCTCCAACCCAAACAACTCCAGCCTATTGCAACTCTTGCTACTTTTCACAGTCATTGTAGCCATCAATAAACAAGTGGCTCTTCTAACTGCATGGGCCTGAATTCTGCCTATATCATCACAGATTCAACATGGACCTACCTGCACGTCACTGTGCTACCAGTTTCCCAGACTACATTGTTCGTACAGGCACTGCACGAGTTTTATATTGAAGGTACAGAAGGCAATTCTGGGAGCTCTCCCTACAGTTGCCAATTGTTTTTGTAACTTACACCAACATCCCAAATTTTCAGCAATACATGTGGATTTGCACAAACCAAAATAAGGGTTTGGTGCAAACCAAAGACTAGGACAAAGCATGATCAGTTTCAAAGAATTACGTTGACTGAAAATTTATAAACATGATTTCAAAGTCTCTTATGAGGTACTTTTGACTGTGTTCTGTGGCAAGGCAGCTTGCAAATGCTTTAAAATGCTTTAAAGGCTGTAGGGGGAGTTGAGACAGCTTTCATTTACCCTATAATGAACCATTTAACCATCTAAATGACTAAGAAACTGGTAAATTAACCTAGAAACAGCATAAAATTAGGGTTTCCACTGATACCAGTATCAGTATCAGGCCAATAATTCATTAAAATAATCGTACTCATATTCGTAAATAAATTGCTGATACTATAAAAACTACAGTCTACAGTAAGACACAAAAGTTTTTACAGCTGGCTAAAGATAAAGGTGGATGAGCTCTTCCATGTTAATTTAAATACTATAGGGCTACTCAGCTAAGGCCATTAGTTGGGTGGTGCATGTCCAGTTATGTGTCAAGATGGAATGATGTGGAAAGCTCTATGGGGAGGGGTCTTCCTATCAATGCATTAGAGGAGGACGCTTCTCTCATTAATTCTCACAAACCACTGATATCCAGTTTTGTCAAAAATGGAAGGATTTGATTGAACAATATCACTTGAAAGGTCCTGGAGGAACCTTTAAATGGTTTGCATATGACAAATATTTTATTCACAGCAGTTATGATAGCAGATTTGCAGATGGAGGAATAAAGCTACAGTACTAAACAAGGCAGGGTCCTGAGCTTCCAGGAGCTGAAAAACAAGTTTGGGTAGCAAAATCAGGATCCATTTAGTTTTTTCCTTATTGTGTCTGTGTGTGTGTTTGGGGAAAAAGGGAGTTGAGTTTGGGCAATTTCCTGATTGCTGAAAATGTTGTATTGTGTAAAAATAACAGGTTTATGTTGGAAATGTCAAGGTTGCTGGGATAGCCAAACAGAGCTCTGCTGCGTCAGAGCCGCCACGCAGTGAATGTCTCTACAGACAATGTAACGAAGCAAACCAAAATAACAAATATCACAGTTTGCACAGTGCTTCGTATTCACACTTCAAAGGAAAAAGAAATTATGGCTTTCACTCAACACAAATCACCCCACAAAGTCTGACACAGCAACACAAATGTTACGCTTCCATTTTGAGTCTCATGAAAGAAAAGGAAGAATGTACAAACTAAAAAGTGCTGTTTGAGGGGGATAAGGGATTCAGGGATGAGGAGGTTAAGTTTGGCGAGCAGCCATAAGGGCGAAAAGTCAAGGTTATTTTAAGGAAGCTGTTTTTTGGAGAGCAGGGAGACTGGGTTTTCTGGAACAACGCAGCAGGCTTTTTAAGACATGACAAAAGGACAGACAACATCTTCAAATGATCAAGTCCAGAGCTGTCTGTTCATCTCTCATAGGATCCACGGTAAGACCCCGTAGATGTAAACTCCACTTTTGAACGATTGCGGCCGTGACATCCGATTCTTCCCGTGGAATTCCAACATGGTTGTGTGACCAAACTGATTAGTTCTTTATTTAACATGAAAAATGTCTCATGCAGCTTTTGTTGACTGCCACCGACTTCCCACTGCTACCATGCCAGTCATTCATAAAAAGGCAAAATACTCCCCTTATGACACATCATTGCACTCACATGGTGAAGAGAGGTCAATAGACGTAGCCGTCAATAGACAACAGCCGTTATGGGGGAAAGTGTATGCACTTATTATTATCTTTATTATTATTGTTGTTACTACAGTAAGGCTACTGTGTTGTAGGGAAAATAAAAGCAAAAAGGAAGATAGCCCCCGCTACAGCCTATCAAGACGCCATCTACGAAAAAAATCCTCTATGGACTGTATGTGGCTCTTCAAAAAAACACTGTTGTTTCCCTGGAATGCAAAACCCAAGGAGGTGTTATAAGAACTGGAGAAAGTGAGGAAGTCCCATCCCCATCAATTTCAATGGGATATGCTAGGCTAGTGAATTCAGTCAAAATTGGGGGAAAAAAATTCAAAATGAAGTGTCATGGGGCTCATTTCCAGCACCATTTTATTGAAACATTAAGGTCCCATGTTACTGAGGTGAAGGTGGCACAAAACTATGTTATGGATTGGATGTTCTCGCAAAATCACAGCCCATTGGTGGCTTATTTGGTCTTCCTTACAACTGCATGTTAATTTTTGTTATTTTTTGCTTTGTTTTTGCATGTTAATAAACAATTATTCGGATGACTGACATCAAGAGTGTGCAGCAAAGTTTATCTAACCTACTGATAACTTTGGCTGAACCAGCCCATTTGGGAGACCTGCGTGTTTTATAGGCATAATGCTTTCATGAACATGCAAGATGCATTTTGTTGCTTACATTTTGCCACTGGTGATTTCAAAAATTCAGCAGAGGCCTGGAAAATAATAACCACCCAAAATATGCAATAATGCATGCCAAAGAATGAATTTCAAGGGCAAGTCAGGGACAGCCAAAGTAAAAGACATCCATAGCAGGCAACGTTTCATGACAAACTAGTGTTAGAACTGGGTGTAGGGCGAAGTGCTGGTTTCTTTCGCGGTAGAATTTGCGTATTTGAAAGCCTATTACGAATGACCTGATATATCAACCTCAATAATGCGTGGACAGAAGGGTTATTTAAATGGCTTGTGTCTTTACGTGGGCTACTCTACAGCATTGCGTCAGTAGGATGACAGTAGCTTAAACTTCCAAAAACAATACAGTAAAATGAAATGCATCGTGCTAATTAATTTCCCCTGGTTAAAAATGGAATGTGACAGGACAGAGTTTAAAAAATTCTGCTACAGACAGGGACCAGACAAGTGATTTTCACCTGCATGCCGTGCCCTGTAGGCAGTCCAGTAGGCATCTACATGCACACGCGAGTTCTGGGTTCTAACCTCTGTTCTGGGTCTATTTGAGGAGTTAACGCAAACAGTGAGCTTGTTTGATGCTATGGCAACAGATGTGTTTCCTTCCATCACTGTGCTGCTGAGATTAATATCTAGAGAGGCCGATGAGGACCACAGCATCAAAACTATGAAGGGTACATTAACTGCAGTTGTCAAGAAGTGATTTGCTGATGTGGAAGGAAAACCTCTTTACAGGCTTGCAACTTTATTTGAAGCCTACATTTGTTTGTGAGCCACAAACTGACTAAATGTTTTGTCTATTTTAGGTATAAATGTGTTTTTTTTCCAACACTGTTGTGAATGTAAAGGAGATGCTGATGCTTGAGCCGCAGAGCTGACTGCAGAAGAGATCAAGCAGAAAGATCACAACCAACACGAACCACCGACCAGAAAACTACACAGGGACCAGGCCAGCAGCAGTTTAGCAAGTATATTTGATGAAATTGCAAATGAGGAAGCATCAGCAGCACTGACCCCAGCTCCTGTAGGTTTTACTGCACAGTTAAAGCCCAACTGGCCCATGAGGAGAAACCACTGCCCTACTGGGAGGTGTGGTTCCCTTATCTAGCCAAAATGGTACGCAGATACCATGCAGTTAACAGTGAACAGCTGTTTGGCTCAGTGTCAAATATTGTGAATGAAAGCAGAAAGAGGCTAACACCTGATCATGCAGAGATGATTCTGTTCACCAAAAAAACTGCCTAGGAAAGTTCAGAGGCTGCAACATTGTGTCAACAACCTTTTTGACATGTTGTGCCAATAAGAAATGGTCTTGTTCCTTTGCATGCCAATCAACAGTCTAATTGTTTTTTACGATGCATAATTATGGTGCCACATTTTGCAACATGAAAATATGTTGAATCAGTTCTGGCTGAATGCAAAGTAGCACTTTAGCAACAGAATCATTCCATCTCTCATCTCTATCTGTCAGGAATTGGGTGCTTTGCCCTTAAGTAGGCCTATGATGGTCTCTCCTTACTAATTATCTTACATAATCTTACTGAAAGGACAAAAATTATGTTATTTTTTTTAATTGGTGGTAGCAGTTCTGTTCATGTACCCTACTATCCAAGAGGGATATGCTGAACCACCGGGGCTGCACAAACTGATGAACAATCTTTGGCGCAAATGCTGCGCTGGGATTCTCATGGAAAAATGCCCATAGGGTAATGACAAGCTAATCCTATTAACTGTAAACTAGAATACATACAGTATACTAGTACATGACATAAAAGTCAGAATCTGGTAATGTTACCATCAGTAGTTGATGGGACATTTCATGTTGTAATACTAGAAGTACTTAGCCTGGCAAGCCAAACCACAAAATGTGTCCATGACTGTTTTGCATGGTATGAATGAGAATTAATGGCACATTTCCACTATAGGGTAAAACCCCGGTTTTTGGGGAAGTCTTGACGTTTTCTATTTCCATGATCGAGACTGGACCGGAGTCAAGGCTCAGACAGCCGCAACCCTTAACAAATGCTACCTGACAAGTTTTACATCACATTCTATTTCAAAAATCCCAATTCACCCCTGCTCTACCCCATGTGATGTAAAACTGGGGAGATTTTAAAACTGTCAGGTAGCATTTGTTTAGGGTTGTCTAGCAACAGAAATTATTTGCATTGCATTTATAGAGAAAAATGATCGAATGACAAATGACAAATATCTAAAAAGTTTGCACTTGAAACAGGGATAATGGATTCTAAATACTAAATGACATGTTTAAATGTTCATGTCATTCATTTTGTCACTTAGCTTGTGCTAATTACACTAAACAGTGTTCAGAAGTTTCTATTAGCAAATATTCCCCATGCTCCAACTATGGAAATAGAAGACTAGGGTCAAGCACTGGTGTTTAAGACTGGGTTAAAGTCTTGGGTCTGCCCTGGTCCATAATGGGAAAAGACCCTATAAGTAATGACAGTTACACCAGGGATGATTTATAGACACAGAGACAGAGCACTTAAAAACTCCTTTGTAGAAATGTAGGGCAGTTTGTAATGCTCTGCCCTCTCACACTGAAGCCACAGTCAAGGCAGACAAAGGGACATGCAGAAGTGTTGTATGACTTTACAGAATGTAATTTGTTATGTTTGGTCTCATTTTTATGGTCTTAGTGTGAGTGCTTTAATGGTCTCAGTCTCATCAAGAAATAGGTTAGTCCTAATATATTTATCAGGAATGTATGTGTATATGTAGCCACATTTCCCTCTAAGCAAGGTTGGCTATGTCCATTCTCTTACTGTTAATGTTAGTTCTATATTATTAATTTGATTGGCTTTCTATCTGTAATTGAATTCAGATTATTTTGGATAATAAATTATAATCTGATCCACACAATGCTGTCATAATGTAACAACTCCCCACCTCTGATGGGCAGGTGGGCAGACTCCTGGCTCTGGATAAATCTACTCGGTGGCAGCAGCAATTTTGGCACAAGTCTAGAATTTTTCTCGTATGATTGACTATCGTAGTCAATGCATATTTTACTAAGAAAAATAATCTACTTATGGGTCTCAACACAACAATTACTACATGCCAATGCACCAGATCTCGATGAGAACATTCAAAGCATATGAATCACATCAAAGCATATGAATCTGATTACAAAAGCTTACACACTCTGGGAAATAGCCTTGGCTGGGCCTGATTATCAAAAAGTTTTATTTTGTTTTGCTTTCATTGAACATAGGGAGAATGCATTCACCAACAACGTGGCTATACTGTAATAGGCCTATGATTATTTCAGAGAAAAACATCCTATAATAGACTGATATAAGGCTACATACAGGCCGACTGACTTAATGGCAATCAGGTTTTTCAGAATTTTTTTTCCTACTGATTATGGAGTATGATCGTGCTGATCACACAACACTGTTTTCTGATATTCAAACAACAAAATCTCTCCATCTGAAATGACATGGAAACTATTTAGCAACAGGATTTTAAAAAATGTTTTCGAGAGAATTGAGAGAAAACCCTGAGCCTGAGCTTTTTTTTTATTTAACCCGCACTTTAGCATGCAATTGATGAGATGCCTAGTAATCTGATACTGACTCAAGTCTAAAAAAATGTTGATCTTAGGCCCTATAATATAATCTTACAGTTTATATATTATGACAAAATAACTAATGCATGACTAAACAGTGTTTTATTGTTGTCTTTTGTGCATGTAATTTATGATTATCTATATACTGTGTATTTAAATTACACATTTAAATGACATGTCACTTTTTTATTTCAGTGTGTGTCCAGCTGAACACACATCTGGCCTTTCCTCTGTGCCTGTTCATCCTCTCTCACACATGCTCTCTGGAGCTGCCACCCCTGCTGTAGCCACCACTACCACAGCCCCGCCATTGCGCCCTGGAGGTGCTGCCACCACTGCTGTTGTTGCTACAGCGCCCTGGAGCCGTTGCCGCTGCTACCACTGCTGCCGCTGCCACAGCCCCACCACTGCGCCCTGGAGGCAAACGAGGCAGGCCGCCGCACCAACGCACAACCTCATCCCGCCAGCCTCCAAAGCGTCCAGTGGAACAGTGGCACAATCTTTCGGAGGAGGATGTCAGTCCGGTGCGCATTCCCTTCTGCCCCAAGCGCACACATGGTCCTCAGCTGGATCTCCAGAGGTCATACAGCCCTTTGGAACTCTTCCAGCTGTACGTCACCCCTCGTGTCCTGAAAACACTTTGTGCCAACACCAATGAACATGTTGCTCGGCACAGAGCGACAGGCCGAAAGAAGGTTTGGAAAGATGTCACCCCTGGAGGAACTGCTCAATTGGATGGCCTTGTCAAGGTCAGTGAAGTCAGGGACCTGGAGTAAGGAGACAGCCTTTAACTTCCCCTTCCCTCTGACAGTGATGGCAGGCTACAGGTTTGAGGTTATCTCTTCAAGCCTTCACATGAGCCACCCTGAAATCACTGCCAGAAATGACCGGCTCCGTGGGCAGCCAGGACACAACCAGCTTTGCCGTCTTAAGCCAGTGCTCAATGACATCCTTGACGCCTGCCGTGCCTACTACCACCCCCCTCAGAACTTGGCGGTGGATGAGCGCATGGTGAAAACAAAAGCACGGATTGGGATGAAGCAATATATGAAGGACAAGCCTACAAAATGGTGGTACAAGCTATTCGTCTTGGCCGACAGCAATAATGGCTTTACCTGTAACTTCACCATCTACGAGGGCAAAGCCAAGTCTCTCAGTGGCAAGGGGTTGAGCTTCGACTCAGTTGTCGACCTGCTAAATGTGAATCACCTTGGGTCAGTTTATCACATTTATGTCGACAACTTCTACACCAGCGCGTTGCTCTTCACCCACCTGCACAAAAGTTTGGGGCCTGTGGAACCGTGCGGGAGAGACGCATGGGGTTTCCACAGACGCAAACCAACACTTTGCCCAAGAGTGCTTTGCGGGGAGACATGCGCTGGATCCGTGAGGGGCCCCTACTGTATGTGAAGTGGAAGGACACACATAACGTCACCATGTGTTCCACCATCGTGGGGAGACCACCAAGCGCCGCTTCGGAGAGATGGTGTCTGGACCTCACAGGCCATTCCTGTCCCCAGTGCTGTGAAACAGTACAACAAGTACATGGGAGGAGTGGACCTCTCAGATGCCCTTATCAAATACTACACGGTGGACTGGAAAAACAGACGCTGGTACATGAAGCTGTTTCTCCACTTGATTGACATCTCAGAGGTGAACAGCTTTATTATCCACAAGGAGATGGCCGAGGCTAAAGGCGAAAAGCCAATGAAGCAGAAGCGGTTCCGTCTCACGCTTCTTGAACAGCTGGCCTCTGTGAGGAAAGAGTCCGCACAGGCATGCACGTCCAGGGAGGCAGCTGTTGGGACCACTGTCTCCCTGCCAGTGCTGCCAGAGAAGCACTGCTTGCCGGTGCCCGTGTGCCAGCTGTCCAGCGACCCTGCCCTGAAAGCCACACTGGGGCACAGGCGATGCGTCCGTTGCCAGAGGTGTGCAATATAAAAAATTCGAAAAATGTGATGTTCCGCTCTGCATCGTTGCAGACCGCATTTGTTTTACTCCCTGGCACAAAGACCCAGACAGTCGTGAGTGCTGATGGTCTTGTAAATATTTTGTAAATAGTTGTCTCTTGTTGGGGTTCACTCTTTTTGCCTCCTAAAATCCAACCCCTCGTCCACGTCGTAGGACGTGGTAACAGCACATTACAAGGTTTGTAATTGTTCTGGCTCTGGTATGGACATTATTATCGTTTCTCAGAACTTACAACATGGGGAAATATGTGTGGGAAAACCATGCAAATGTCTACAACAACAGTAAATATTAACTCAGTATGGTTAACTGTGGTTCAGAAAGAAGAGGTAAGAAAAAAGTAAATAAACTTCATATTTAGGAAAAGACAGTTATTTTGTATTTGGTGATTTTGGGTAGGCCAAAAGACATTTTGGGAACGCCTATGCATTTTTCAAATGACACTTTTTTTCTAGCTGTACAAATGAATGTATAATGACTCTAATAAAACACTTTGGATGCCTGAATTAATGGCCCAGGTGTGTTCTTCATTTTAAGTCATGGATCATTATTATGCAAGGTGTAGAACCAGAGATATTGAAGCCTGAAGTTCAACAGTCAAAATATAGGCGGAGTTTTACTTTTCTCCTGTTCATCCAGCCTTCGTCTCAGTCTGACTGTAACGGTGCGGTAGCCCGTTACCAGTTTTACACCACACTTAACACGCAAACAATCATCACGCCAACACACATTTTAAACACAGCCCTTTTATTATTTTTTTTACCACCGAACGTGAGCATGCAGCTGGCAGTCACGTGAGCACAGCGTCTGCAACACAACACAAACAAACTTTTACGAATAACATGCTTTTACTTCAGGAGTTGCCAAACTGAAGATAAAGGACTATGGACATTACAAATATTTTACGTTTGGCAAACAATAGCGAGCTAGCAAGCAAACTGGTGAGCTTATTACAAACAAAGCAGAGCTTGCCTTGTTGCAGATCAACTTCCTCGTGTTGTCTGAAGGACCCGACGGGAGCTCTCGAGGGACAATTATAGTTTGGAGAGTTCACATCGGAGTCAGGCATGTTACACCAGTGTGTGGGGAAGAGGGGTGTTTGTGTGTTTTAATATTTTATGGCGTTTATGAAGTGTGTGATGTATATACTGGTAAACCGGAGTATTTATTGTTTTTAACCAGAGTATTTATATATATTTTTGTATGTGTTCTTAGCTTTCTAACCATGATTGATTTTGCCCATGGTTTGGTTTGACCCTGGGGCTAGAAAACCCAGGGGAAACCATGCAGCAGGGAGATGGTTTTGAGGTGAGCTACAGCAAACACCTGACTAACCAGAGAGAGTTTGGGATACTAAATATTTTGGTATTGCTTTCTATTATTGAAGTTACTTTATCGTCTAAGACTTTTGTTTGGCATTTTGGAAAACGTTAAGTTCTGATTGATTTTGTTTGGAGTTTTTTTTTCTTTTGTTTTTTTTTCCTCTGGACCATTTTTTCCTGCTTGGGAAGGAAAATAAACAAATTTTTACCATCAGCATCCGACTCGCTGCTCTGCCTTTCAGGCCGTAAGGCTAGCCTGACTACACTGACGGTAGTGTTTTTAGCATCAGGTTAGCATATATCATTGAATCTTTTGATTGCTGCTAGGAATATGAGTATAGTTCCATGTCGTGGTGGTTTAGAAAATTGCCACATTTGCCCATTTGCCCACATTTTCCGTTGGTTTTGGTATACCTTGTAACTACAGAAGAGTTTTAAATAAGAAAAATACCAGAATTCTATGGACACTTTTAAGCAATAAGCAAATGGGTGTGATGCTAGCGGCAACCAAAGGATTCATTATTATATGCTAACCTGAAGCTAAAAAAGGTAAGGTAAGGTAAAACTCAATCGTTTAACTCTAGGGGAGGTGGAAAATGAGTAAACTGGCCGAAATGGTGGTATATGCCTTTAAAGTGTGGTTAATACACACTGCTGTTATCATTTTTTTTCTTTTTATATTTACATAAAAAAAACGTTCATTTGAGGGGCCTAAAATAACTGTCCAGATAGCCGCCGAGTGTAGGTATTGACTTTGGTTAAAGTAACAATATTTAACAAAGTGGATACCTCCAACTGTCCATGAAAACAAAACACAGCCCAAATAATACACTGCAGTGTATTTAGATAAAATTGAATGAAGCATATTCAAAATCGAAGGTAGACTAATAAGCATGTTAACTCCTGTCTGATCTGTCATGATTAAATGCCACAGTAATAAAATCATACAGTCATAAAATATCTATGTAGCCTGTTTTATTGTTGGTTGATTCCACTTTGATAGCACAAGCCTTTCCTAATAATACTTACTCTCAAATAGACTTACAAATTACTCACATATTCCTCCATTTAAATCACACACTCAGAGGCTAGGTTACTATTTCATGTAATATTAAAACTACTGTGCCTGCACCGGAGGCCTTAAAAAAAAGTTTGGTGTAAATCAACCCATATCCCTGTTGCTTGAGCTCACTGAGTGCTGTAAGAAGAACACAAAAACTTAGTACAACATAAACCGAATTTGTGAACTGGCAGCTAAGGGGAACAGAACAACAAGCTAAGGCCACAGAAAACTGACACTGAGCTTCCTTGCCCTCACTAGTTTCACTAATTCAGCCGTCGTTGTATCAAACTTTCTTGTTCCTCTTTCTAACAGCACTAGCTGAATTTAAGCAACATGTATATGGGTTGATTTACAACAGACATTTTCTTTAAGTCCTATATTATGGGTATATGAGACGCCAGACTTTTAAATAGATTTCTGATATGGTTTTTCAAATTCATTCCATTGCCTCATTCCTTTGATACATACCTTGTCTGAAATGAGAGAGAGCTGACATTTTGCTTTACAAATCAGGCACTCCCCATCCTTTATGTTCCCTGAAAAACACATAGTAAATGGATTGTGATTTGAAGTTGTGATTTGAGTGCCTCCTCCACTTGTCAGTTAAAACAGCGATTTGCCAGATTCGCCAAACAGTTTTTTGTAAAGAAAGGTAATGATATTTATTGTGGGATTATAATCTCTAAATTAAAGCAATTGGTCCTGAGGTACTATTGACAGAAAGAGTTGGTAGTACGTGCCTTATTTCCAAAGCTAAGGTCCAAGATAATCATGCAAACAAGGAACATGGTAATCACATGTAGTCCATTTCTGACTGGATGGATACAATTTAGATTTTTAAAAATCAAATGCAATATAATCCAATACAAACAATGAAATATCTTTTTGGTGTACAAGTTCTATGGGAACAAAGGCTCTCGGGTGAGGAACGCTGCCGCTGTGATCACTGTGTTTCATCCCTCCCTGTAGTGCTAAAATTCCACAATGTATGGAATGTACATAATAGTAGTAAAATCATATTACAAAAAATGTGAACAAGAAAAACTATAGTGCAAAAGGCTGTAGGTATCATAAGAAATAGGCCTACTGTATTTTGCCCTAAGGATTTGTAACTATAGGGCAATCAGGACAATCATTTTTTTAGAACCCAGAGGCGTGGCTAGAGGAGGCCTGGGGGGCGCAAAATATCTGCCCTATGACCCTTCCAATGAAAACTCAGGTTAAACACGGTTATTGCTATTTCTAATCACATTTTTTTACAAAATATAGGCTAACCTCCTCCAGCTTTTCAACCCTATCCTCTTAAAACTGCTTAGAGCCACAGATGAAACTATTCAATAGTTGCACTAGCTGATATACAAATAGCATACAGGTACACAGAAATCTTCTTTTGAATAATCGTTAATACTATTTTTTATCACAAAATGTATTACCTGTGCTCTATATTTTTCAATCTTGCCAAGATGAGTTGATATGTTGCTAATAAGGCAGCTGCACTCTTTTGCAATCTCAGTCCGAAGTCAAAAAATGTTATCGGCTCATCATACTAATTAACATCACAATGCAAAGAAATCTACCACATATCTGTCAAGTGTATCCTTTTAAGTGTTGCTGGCAAACTAATTGTTCTATAATAGGTAAATAATCAGATTTTGTCTGTAGCCCAAATGAATGTAAAACAATGTAGCAAAATAGCAGTGTACTGAGCTGTAAAATCTCTTGTAGCAATATTGTAACAATTGAGCCATACCGACTACTTGCCTGTTAGCTAGCTAGCTGATGCATTTACAAAGTTTGACACACAAGTGAACACAACATCAAATGCCTTTTAATAAATGGAGTCCATATATGACAGTGAATTACTTCACTCAATCAAAAGAATCACCGTAAGCAGACACATAGCCTATAGTAAGCCTAAATGTTAGCTAGCCCACAAAAAGGACAGAAACATCAGAGTAAAAAAAAAATCAGAGGTGCCTAGATGACACTGCTGAATTCCAATATCCCTTCTAAGCCCTGAGCCCTCAAAGACTCAACTAGCATGAATCAATCATGAAGCAAAGTCATCCCAGTCTTTAGTTGAGGGTTTGCGTTTCGGACAATGATGATGATCAAATAAGATATCTATATATACACTAGAATACAGGATCTACTTTTTCAAATAAATTCTAGGGGTGGACCCAGGCCCCCCTTAGTAGCTGTGCACATTAGCCCACATCAGCAATGATGACATCCTAGCCACACTGTTAGGACCCAATGAAGCAAAGCATAAATCATAAAGTCAAAGCTATTAAACTACTTCTGATTTTATATATATATATATATATATATATATATAGAGAGAGAGAGAGAGAGAGAGAGAGAGAGAGAGAGAGAGGGAGAGAGAGAGAGAGAGAGATTTTTTGTTACTTAGCTTGCTACATTTTCTGTTCAGGTAGCTTTAATGTAGTGAAGCTAGATCTGATGTGGAGTAACTGGTAGCTTAGTTAACAAAATTTTCTAATTAGCTTGCCCAAAACAAGCGACCTAGTGAAACTAGTGAAGCTTTTCTTACCATTCTGAAAACATCGGCTACAGATTATGTGACCACAGGTAGAAACAGCCAGTTTACTTTTGGCTGAGGGTGGAGTAAAACAGTTGTTGCAGAGGATCCAACTGGCTGCCATCCGTGCTTTCAGGTAGGCTGACAGAGATAGCACTGTCATTCGAAGTCACGGCAACCTTAGGAAGCAAAAACAAACTAACGTGACCAGATAAACAAAAATGATGCCCCTCTATGTTTCCAGACCCAACTTAGCGAACAACAATGTGGCAGAAATTCTGCGGTCGGAAAGACATCCGCAAATGTTTTTAAGAGTGACATGAGGCTAGGTGTTAACATTACATACTGTTAACGTTAACGTGAAGTTTTAAGTTAGCCTAACCAGGCTACATCGATAGAAAAGATCCCCGTAGGTTTAAGATAAGTGTTTTCCCTCACCTGTAGTTAGCTTCTGATGTTGATGTTCTAAAATTAAATCTAAAATCTTTAATTTAACACAAGCTGCACAAAGTAGTAGAGCAGGCCATAAACTACAGCTAACTGATTCACTTGAAATATCGACAGCGTATGCTTGGAATGCACGTGAACTTTGCGACGGTGTTCCATGTTGGCTGGTGCGCATGTTGACTGGTGACATCTGTCTAATTTCAAATGAATATTTATAAGGCCCTGCCTCTAGAGGTACAAATGGGCAGTTGTGGCCATAGAGGTATTATAAGAACTGGAGAAAGCATGGAAGTCATGCCCCCATTCATTTCAATGGGAAATGCTCGGCTAGTGAATTCAGTAAAATTAAACGAATTTTTCAGTTTCAAAATGGAGTTTCATGGGACTCATTTCCGGCACCTTGGTTATTAAGCCAATGAGAGCCCGTGTTACTAATGGAGGCACATAGCTATGTCATGGATGCACAATGGATGTTCTTGCAAGTGGAAAAAACGTGCGTGGACTCTCTACGTCCTCTGCTTCTGCCCAAAATTACAGCCTATTAGGCCCTACCCACAAGTGCGTGTTAATTTTAAGAACAGTAGAGAAAGTAATCATATTTGGTAATTCACCATAAATCGCAGGAGAAATAGAGACAACGGATGGAGTGGAATTATAATAATTCCGTTTGTATTCCCGACATGTTCACTTTCTTTTTCAGGTACCTAGGCGATTTTTTTTTCTTGTTTCATGTTGTATTCATGCAATGAATAAAACACGCAAGGAGAAAAGAGTCTGTTTGAGCGTGTTGGCTATAGGTGAATATCACTGAGCGGTGCCTTTTGCTGTCCTGTCATTTGCCAAGTTAATATGATAATAACTGGGATGAATTATATTGAGCTTTATGTGTTGCATTCATAAGCACAATTTCTTGGGGTTTTACATTCATTTTCCATATTTTTTCAGTTTTGTGTGATAGGATGCATGCTATTTCGGCATGTCCCCAACACGACCCAGTAGATTTCAGTGGAACAGTAGATGTGGAAAAAATCTATATAATTTTTTTTCTTAATTATTCTTTTAAATTATTATTTTGCTAAATAAGACCTCACTCAACTGAAGTACATTTAACATTTGGTAATAAAAAATGAAAATGTAATTCCTAAAAAAATACAAGATTTTACATGTGCCTTAAAAAATTGTCCACCCTATCATATTGAGGAATCTGTACCTTTAAGAAAAGGTCATCTGCTGCAGTGATATCACAATGCCCATTTCTTTCTCCACTCAGCGGTGGGAAATTAAACTGCTGAGGTAAGTGTGCCTGATAATATTGGGATTGACCTATTTTCTAGGTATAAGTGTGTTTACTTGCCCTGTCCAAGCTTGCTATGTCCACCATATTTATGATAAGTGTACAATATTTTCAAAATATGCTAATTTAATTACATAAAATTCTCTTCAACAACAGACTAGCTAGTTAGGTAATGACAGTTTGTAGTGAACTGAAATGCTAACTGCTAACTCAAAATGTCCACCCTGTCGTTCGCCTAAAATGTCCACCCTGTCAGTGACAGCTCTGATAGGGTGGACATACATGTCACAAGGTGGACATATCATTCATTGTATGCCATAAAAATAATTGGTATTGCAATAGTGAATTATCTATTTTTTAATTACTAGAGGCATTTGACAAATTCATTTTGAATAAATGTTCATATTTTGCAAAACTTGATTATGTGTCCACCCTGTCATTGGTATTTTTATGTTATAATTAGTTTATAGACTTAAATATTTGTGTATATAATCAAATGTGTTCTGTTGGTAAGTTTAGGACAATAAAATGCAAATAAAAAATACAAATACAAATATAATTTAAAGAAATGTATGTGTGAATGGTTAGAGTTACTTTGTACTTTGTAGTTTGCACAGAATATCTTATTTATTTATAATTGAAAAGAAAATAATAGCCTTCTTTAGGGGGTAGGGCATTATACTTTTCTTATTATAAATAAAATTTTTATTTTTATGTTACTGTTATAATGAAAACACATTTTAAGAGACTTGTATGTCCATGACAGGGAACATATTATATGGTTTGCTGTCAGAGTAATATCTCATTTTTAACAGAAAATATGTTTGGGAGCTCAGCAAATATAAATTTTTTCAAGTTGAATGTCTGTTATTTATAAAAGGACATAAAAGACACTCTACAGTGAGACCGACCCCTACACAGTTAAAAAAAAACACTTTGGTCGATTATAGGGAGGGAAAGTGAAACACAGCGATCCTAGCAGTAGCTTAGCATTCCTAACCCAAGAGCCATCCTATAAAAATCCCATAGACCCAATTTTTTTTGTAATTGTGCAATCCTGTCAAAAATGAACGCATTACTGGTTCTTCCGGTGTAGTTCCCTATACAGCGTTAGAAAAAAATAATTCGAAACAATAAAAGTAGGGGAGGAAAATGTATGTATTTATGTATGTTGTATGTAAGTATGATTACCAGAATCATTAGAGTTCCCAGGCATATATATCATATGAAAGCCGCTGCCTTAACTTTGGAATGTGAACCGAAATGTAATTGTTTGAAAAGAAATTCACATTCATTTCACTATAGAGGTTGGAACGTTTCCAGCAGGGGGGCAATGAGATTACTCTGACAATTTATCTAGCCTACAGATAACAGCTGAACCAGCATCTTGCCACTGTTGATTTCAGAAAAGCAGCATAGGCTTGGAAAATAATAACCACCCAACATATGCAATGATGCATGGCGAATCATGAATTTCATGAATTTCAATTCAAGTAGCAGACTACATTTCATATGACAAACTTGTGCTAGAACTGGGTGCAGGTCAAAAAAGGTGGATTTAGCCGCAGAGTTTGAGCATTTAAAAGCCAAGTGACCCTAAATCAGCCTCAATAATTTGTGGAAAAAGATAGTTGTTTAATTGGTTTGTGTCTTTACTTGGGCTAGCATTGTGTTGGTAGGATAATAGTTGCCTAAACTTCTAAAATCAATATAGTAGAACTCAATGCGTTGTGAAAGAGATTTACAATTAGAGAGAATTAATTTACCCTCCCTGGGGGAGCAGAACTGGGCCCTCATGAAATTGTGGGATAATTGTTCTATTTTATTTCAAAATATGCCTATTTGTGGAAGAAATGTGTAATATGTGTGTTAAAGAAATGATTTCTAGTTGTTTTTACCTCTATTGTCCTCAAGAACCCCCTGCCACCCCAACACAAAAATGGTTTGAAGTACAGCAAAGTTCAGTAGATGAGAGAAAATAAAAGCACACAATAAATTAATAAAGGCATAAAATGATTAACACAGAAGTTAAAATGTACAGAGTATAAAAATAAAGATAAGTGAATTGTTAGGAGAAAGCATCTGAAAACAGTTTGGTCTTGTTAGGAGTCAAGGTCTGTCTTGGCCTCTAGGGGCCGCTATTTTGCCTATGTCCCTCTCTGTCTGGTGTCTGTGTCTCTACTGTCATGTGATCATGCTCTGACTCTGCCTTGGTTTTCCTGCCATTTCCTGATTGCCTGTCTCAATTAAGGTGTCACATGGTGTAATTGGTCTGTGTATTTATATTGGTTCTTTTGTGTCGCCCTTCACTGAGTCTTTGTGGCCTTGCTGTTGCCAGTTCAGACTGCTTTCTCTGTACCCTGGGCTAGTTCTACTTTTGATTTCTCCCTGCTCTGTGCTGGACTGTTCTTTTGTTCTCCAAGTTTTTGCCTTATCTTCTGAGCGTTCCCTCTCCACTTGAGTTGCCTCATTAGCTCAGTGAGCTAGTAATTCACCTACCACTCCAACAGCCTGGGCTCTAACAGGTCGTAAGTCTAGATTTGAAGCTGCATTTGAAGAGTAAGGGCATTTGTGATGTGTTCAGGAAGTTGGTTCCAAAGCTATACTGCATAGCACTTTTCTTTCACCTGTGACCTGAGAAACCGAAGTGGTGTATTGCTGAAACATGTCAGATAGGTAATTTGGTCTTGTCCCATTTAGTAATGTAAACACAAGCAGCAATGCTTTAAAGTCAATTATGTAACAGGTAGCCAATGCATGGAAATGGAGTAATGTGGTCGGTTCCTTTTGTTCTAGTAAGAAGCCTAGCAGCTGCATTTTAGACCAGCTAAAGTTGTCTGATGGTCTTTTTAGGAAGACTCATAATTCTATATATAAATTATGAGTGTATATATGTTATTCTCATAATTTGCTAAGCATTTCTTTATGGATTTGGTTATGGATGTGGAGACTAGATTTGCGCCATTTTCTTTCAGTCTTCCTACACTCTCTCACTCTCTATTTTTAATGGAGCAATATTATCCATAATTTGTGTCATCTTAGAATTGAAATTGGTCAGTAAGTCATCTACAGATTCTGATGGTTGACTTAAGGTCTGTGAGAGTGCTTGCTCAAAGAGAAGACCTGTGTTATCATTGATGCTTCTCCTTCCTACAGTCATAGTCTTGTTCTGAATGTGAGGGTACATATAAACATCAAAGAAAATACAGAAATGATCAGATAAAGCCAAGTCAACAGTTGTAGAGACAATAAGACCTTTTGTGATAAGGTCAAGAGTATGACCATGAGAGTGTGTCGGCCCCTGAATGTGTTGTTAGGTCAAAAGTGTCAATTTGTGTGAGTAGTTCCTTGGCATAGGTGTTTTCTGCATTATCCTCAGGGAAGTTGAAATTCCCATATATAATGAGACAGTCAAACTCCAAACAAATAGTCGTTAACAGTTCTACAAACTCTTCAAGAAAAAGGAGTGTACATAAGTACTCAAAAGATACCAAGTGTAAGGAAACAGGACGTCTACTCAAGTCAGTAATTCCACACACAGCATACAAAGATACTATGAAAACACCGGCGTCAGAGTGAATAATGATCAACTGAGGTCCCCTACCCTATATACCATCAATAGTTAACAGTGAGGTGGCTAATTACAAATATCCTTTGGTGATCTTGTCTGGCCTCAGGTGTGACAGGGTTAGGTGATCACCTCCTTCCTGTAGACATCCTAATTCACTACCGGTAGTTGTCTGGCCATGATGGTCCGAGTTGAGTCACCCCCATTCTAACATTAATGGCTGTTAACCGCCTTCCCCTCTCCAGGTTCAGACACACAGCTAATCTCATTTGGAGTTGATCTTGACTACACAAACACTGCTGGGTTAGTGTCTTTGTCGCAGGTCAGACTTGGGGAAGTGATTAAAACTTAGTCTAACCAGATTCTCATCTCTCACCAAATGATAACTGCTTGCACTGAAAAGATGCTTTGAATATTTTTGCGACCCCTCCTCTAGTTGTTCTTGTCACACTAATGGAACTGAAATTTGGGGGAGCTGTTTTGGTGATGGTAGTACAACTGTTTGCTTCTTTCAGCCAGGTTTCAGTTAGAAGCAAAAAGTCAAGATTATGTATGCAGATAAGATAATTGATTAAAAATGACTTGTTTGAAAATTATCTGATATTAAGAAGAGATGGGTTTACAGTAAGTGTGGGGATCTTATCCACTGGAGTGCCCTGAGATTGTTTAGGAACAGGCAGGAGATTAGTTTGGTTTAAATTGTTGTCTAGATGCACACAGATTCTTGTAAGCACGTGAATAGAGAATGACATGGGTCCCTGCTTGTTTTCAAAATCACTCTCAGCACAGGGACCCACAGCATATCAGACAAAACGGGCGGTAGTGCCGTAGTGGTTAAAGAACCTGGCTAGCATGCTAGTAGCCTGAAAAGTGTGGGTTCAAAATGCTATTAGTGTTATGCATTTGTGTATCATTCCACAGCATGTGTTTGGTTAGAAGATCCTGTGGCCATAGGAGGCTGTGGTGCCTTGCACTTTTTGCATGCTGCAGTAGATTTGAGAGGAGTGGATCTGGAGTTTGTGGGCTAGTAAAGACCGACCCATCCATTTTCTAGGGAAGAGCAGTGTACACTATTTCTTTTGAGTGTCTTGAGTGGCTGGAAGGGGATAGCCTGCAGGGTGGTGAAGGGAAGGGTAAAACCAAATCAGAGGATATTAATGAATCTCTCTGATTCTGTGAATAGATAAACTATGACAGTAATTTAGACATGCAAATGGTTACAAAAATGACTCAACAAATTCAAAAACAAAATTCAAAGTATTTCACGGCACCCCTGGACGACTGTCACTTTGAGAACCCCTGCTCTAAGCCTTCTGCAAATTTGGACCATAGGCTAAATTGTCTAAGGCCTTCATGCAAGTAGCCTACACGGGACTGATGCTGTGCTCTCTCTCACTCTCCTGCTCCCCCTGTCTCACCATTGCTCGGGCTGCTTCTGCATACCACAGTTCTGACTGCTTCTCCCACTTGCAAATGAAATTTGCACGATTGCATGACTGCTATCTGTCACACTACACAAGACGGACCCTATACA
The DNA here is from genome assembly GCA_027481765.1 of Tenualosa thibaudeaui. Lineage (NCBI taxonomy): Eukaryota > Metazoa > Chordata > Actinopteri > Clupeiformes > Clupeidae > Tenualosa > Tenualosa thibaudeaui. The sequence goes on along the minus strand of JAIFZK010000004.1, from coordinate 1,373,883 downwards.
ACAGCCAAAGGCCATCCCACTTTTCATGTTCATGATCCACAGTAGCCTAATATCTGTGTAATGCAAGTAATGCAGGTTTACATAGTCTATAACATATGGGAGGGAACTTTGCTAATCCAGCTTTGCTAATCTTTTTCGTTTTTGTGTGTTTCTTGGGAAGTTTACTATATCCTAACTATTTACTATCAGATGCTAATAATAACAAGTTTTGAAACTACTGTAAATTGCCTCTCTCACTTAATCAAAATGCAAGTGCAACCTGCTCCTAGAATGAATCGGACACTTGTGAGTAGGTGACAAGTGTTAAACAGCCTATGTACAGTGTTATTTTGACACTGGTCTAGATGATTAGATTAGCAATGAATACATGTCTGTATTTTATTATGCATCACCATATTCCACCAATTCAAAGATGCAATAACAAAACAAAACAAAAAAATCTGGAATCTGGGCTTAACTCACAAGTGCATAACCTCAAGAATTTACACAACAAAGCCATAATAAATAAGAATTTACACACCAAAATTTGCCCATATTCCCTACTAGTTTCAATGAACCTCCCAGCCTGTTTGAAACGGCTATGTCTGTGACGTTTTCACAAGTTGGGGTAATTAAGAGAGGCTAGTAGCCTGACAGTTTACACACAAAAGTCTCAGGGCTATGAGGCTTGTAGACGTGGGGGGTATTTCACAAAACCAAGATACGGGAATTAATTAAATTCAATTCAGTTTTATTTATACAGCGCCTTTTACAATAGTATTGTCTCGTGGCGCTTCACAGAAGGAGCACCCAAGAGCAACAGGGGCAAGGAAAAACTCCCTTATGTTCAGTTAATCTAGGAAGAAACCTTGGGCAGATCCACGACTCAAGGGGCTAACCCAACTGCCAGGGGTCATGGAGAAAAATTACAATCAGTAGTAACCATGACAGACTATAAGTTGCCTATGGTTTTAGCTAAGGTTCATAATAGTTCATAATAGAATATTATCCCACTTTTACAATACATGGTAGTCAGTCTATAGGTGGTTATCAGGAATTATGGCTGGACAATGTAGCAGCGGCCAGGCATAGTGACAAACTCAAAGGAATGAGATGGGTCATGGGGGTAACAGTAAGGGTCCATTTGACAGCGCCATTGTGAGGGGGGGTCAATCACAAAGCCTCAGGAAGGGGAGTCGGGCCCAGCATCTGCGTCCAGGAAGGTCCTCTGTGATGGGGAGTCGGTCGTGACAATTAAGCCGGGTTTTCTGATTTTAACCTTGATATATTTCACAAAAGAAATAGCACACACACACACACACATATACACATATTTCACAAAATAAATACCACATAAGTTACCATGGGGATTTATTCTTTGCAGCTAGCCTGCTCCTGACCGGGCTAACAGTCAGACTTAGTTTATTCTGATGTTGATTCTGGTGTCTCATTGGTTCAGTCAGTTGTCACTCGTCAGACCCTCATGTGTTAGAAGAATTTGATTCCACATACTTTTGTAAACTATTTGCCATTTCATTAACTTTGAAAATTGGTAATTGTGCACTCAGCTACCTGCCTACTCTCGCAGTTTTGCAGAAATTATTGCCTCTCTTGTCTAAAAATGAGTCGTTTCACTTCCTTGTTAGCATCAGCTAATTGTACTTGCTTGCTTGTTTATTATATGCGTTTAAAATTTCCACTGAGTGATTTTGTTGATGAGAACGCACATGCATGCAGAACACCCGACATTAGTCGCTCCAACTCATCCTCGCTTGCCATTCATGAAACATGTTGATCTTATTTACTCAGACAGGGTTAGGTCAAGCTCCCCTTTTGTCACTTATTGTCGTTATTCTGGTTTTGTGGAATACCCCCTGAGACACCTAGGCAGCCCCCAAATGATCCTAGCCCGGCCTGGCTCAACAATGTGAAGGTGGCTACTGTATGTTTGCAGCAGCAAGCATTTTGTCACTGGTAAGGCACATCCAGTCAATATTAGGTTAGGCTATTTCATTTTTAAAATGAATTTTAAGTAAAGCATTTTGATGGCAGCGTGGTTAATGGCAGAAGTTAGCTAGTTTTGTTGATTTCCTAGCTCTCAGAAATTAATGCAATGCTATTAATTTTTGACTGTTCTTCTTGGAAACATGCCATACCAGGCAAAATTTTATGCTGGTTTAGGTTGATTTACCAACTTCGTAGTCGCTTTGATTATATAATTGTTCATTATGAAATGAACAAAGGCTCTCTTGGCTCCCTCCACATGCAAATTTAAAGCACTTACATGATGACAAGGGTGCCACAATGTAAAATAAAGCCAAAACATTTTCATTTATCAACCTAATGAAATGGTGTTTATTACCTGGTCAGTCAAGATAACTCTTCGAACTAACTCTTCTTATTTTATTTCTAAGAATTTAGAACACAGTTATAAAAAAAACGGCGACTCAAGGGGGAGCTAAAAAAAAGCAAAAACAACTTAATTTTAAAATACATTTTACATTTTTTTTCTTTATTCATTCAGGTGTCCTTCTTAGTGTAAACCTAATCATTTGGATGTTTCTCTATAAACTTAACAGACTTTACAGGAAAACCATGATCTCCCATGTAATGTCTGTAACACTGATAAAATTTTCCCCTAGAATAGAAAATTTTGGTAAGTAGTGATTTCCTCTAAAAAAAGTGTGTTTTTAGATGCTGTTTGAATGAGACCAGGGAAGGGAATTGTGTATGGAGTACTGTTCCAGTGTATTCAACAGATAAAATAAAACCGTAAACCAATGTGCATTTTCTACAAAAACCTTATAATACAAATGATTATGTTTGAACAGTATTTGAACACAAAATGCTGGGGCTTGGCTGAGGTGTGTGCTTAAAAAATGAATACTTAAATAGGCTGCATTGTTTTTTTTCTTATTATTTACAGAGCATTCATCAGGGCCTGTTATCTGACTCATTTTCTCTACCTGTCTTGCCCTTTTTGAAACCCTATGTTTCCTCTCCTAACTCAGGGCCTAACAGCCTAAATTAGTCAATTAATAGCCTACATGTTTGAGGTCATGTTCATGAAAGAAATGCTAGCAGATATGTCCATTAATGCATGACAAACTAAATGTGGCATAATTTATATAGCTTAGTTTTTTAACTCACACCCCACGCTCTCATTTTTTGGCTTGATTTTAATTGTAGGAGACTATGCAGAAATGTCATTCAGGTCTAATTTCTTGCTGAATTAGGCTACTTAACCTAAATTCAGCAGGCTATATGCTATCATGCTTATTTTGATATATGGCTTGTCATTTGTTGAGTAAGAGGTTGTGAATTATTGTACCAAAACACAAAATTGCAGAATGTATTAAGAAATATAATGTAGCCTTCTGAACATAAGTCTATACTTCTATACAAAGTTATTTTCTTGCAAATCATTTATTACAGCAACAAGTGTCTGTTGTCATTGGAGTTTCATCCGATATGGTGACCAGAACGCAAGCAATTTAACCGAGATGAGTAGATGTTCATGTACATGAGGTTAGGTGAATCAGGTTAGAGTTAGGGCAGATGTTTTTGCATGAGAAATTGGAGGTGTGGCGTGAGGTTGTGTATCAGTTGATAGCAATATGGTATGAGGATTTAATTTTTTGCATGAAATGATAAAACACAGTCTCAAATTCAATTTAACATTTTATTGTAGCTAAAAACATTCATGCTCATGTACAAAAGATGTCATCTTCTGTCACCCTTTCCATCATTAAATACTATAAAATAGTAATTTGTTGGCAACCACAGACTTGTTAAGATGTTTGCCTGTAGCAGTGTACTTTGCAAATGAAAATAAAACAGGACATGACAAAAAAAACAGGACATGACAAAAGTCCACACACAAGATGATGCTCACTATACATGTAATGACTCCTATACAGTGTAATGTGTCAGGCACCCAGCTGTATGCAGTCAGACCTACACATTTACACTGTATAGGAATCATGAAATGTTTTGGTTTGCCGTCCATGTTTTTTCAGATAATTTTTTTAGCCCAGTCCTAAGGCTTAGTCTAGCCCCTTCAGTGATTTCTTTGTAGACCAGAACACCCAGAGCCAACCCATAGCCCTATTATTTGGGGTCACCAAGTGCTGTCGGCAGGAAGAAGAATGAGAACATTTAGTACAAAACAGACTGAATTTGCAAACCGGCAGCTAATGCTAACTGAACGGCCACAGGACAATGAAATTTAAACAGTCTCCTTGCCCATATCAGTTACCGTTGGCTGCTGTTTCAATATTTGGTCTACGTTGTACCAAATATTCTTGTACTTATTCCTATCAACAGCACTTGATGAACTCAAAATATTGGGCTGTTGATTGATTTACGGTGGAGTATTGCTTTAATGTTACTGTTCATAATTATGGGGTGACCAACATGCTAAATTGATTGATATGTGGTGATTTAGTGGATTTACATTATATTTATGTTTTTGTTTTGCTTGGTTAATGCCAGTTCATTTTATTCAAGACATATAACATTAAACCAGTTTCTTTTCTATGAGAAAGTCTTTCAGCCTTTTCATCTGCCAGAATCCAACAGAGAGCAGTATTGCTGTCTGAATAATGGCCCACCATAAAACACTCCAGTTTGTTTCCTCACTGATCTCTCGAAAGGTCTCTTCTCGATCCTAGTAATTTAGAAGAGACACAACATGACTATGACTTAAAAAATTTGGTATGAATGTTACACAAAATAACAGATTTTAACATTTTTAGTTTTAGTAGAATCTTGATTTCTTTAATCCTTTGAACCCAACACCGCACCATGTTGTGATTCAGATATGTTCTTCTCTGTTAGATTACTCATTGAGTCAGTTGCTGTGAGAAAGAGTTTGTGAGGAAAAACAGCTTATAATATTAAGTTAATAATATTAGTAATATAATAAAATATAATAATAATATGAATATTGCACTGGGCTCATCTCACATTCATTCTTCTCAGTGCAATATCTCATGACCCCTATTAATTATGGGATGTAGCCATTCCATAGTAATGTGTTAAAGTGTGTGTTGAAGTCACATCAAATTTCGGTGTTATCTACAACCCCCTCTCCTCACCCCAAAATGAATTGTTTGCTTCCATATTAGAAGTTGTCCCCAGACATTATCTGTACCCTGGCTATGTGTCAAGTCAAGTTAAGTGGGCTTTATTGTCATTTCAACCATATACTCTGTATAGAAGAGAGACAAAGGACAGGACAGACAACAAAAGACAGGGCATATTTAGACATGTAACAGATCACTAATTGTCATAAGTTAAGTTCATGGTGAGGTGAGGGTAAAATATATGAAATTTAGCAGCAGAGAAAAGTGCAGGAGTGCATTTCAGTTCAGTGTGAAAAAAAAATGTGCATCATGTTTTGTTGTTCAACAGTTTGACTGTTTGAGGGGAGAAGCTCTTCTCATTCTGGAGGTGCAGGAGTTATACTGCAATACCTTCTACCTGATGGTAGTAAGGATAAGAGTGCATGGGATGGGTGCTTGTGACTTTGCACAGACAATGGGTGTTATAGATGTCAGAGAGGAATGTGACACTCCTGTTTGAATTAATATTTAGCTCCATGGAAGCACTGAGAACAATGTGCTTCAGCTTTTTATCCTATTCACATACATTTTTCTTAATGCAAAAAATAATGAATAAAACTTACACTTTAGATTAGGGTACACATATTCACCATTAACTAGCTGCTTATTAGCATGCAAATTAGTAACATACAACCATTTGTTAGTCATTACAAGTTACTTCTTAATACCTTATTCTGCATTAGCTCATTCTGCCCATAGTAAACCATTAACATAGAATTTCTTCAATATAAACTCTTAGTGAGTAAGCTATTTGTTTGTTGTATGTGAATTGATTTTAATATGCTTTGGTTAGTATGGGGCTTATAAGGCAGTAGTACTACAGGAACAGTTGTTCTCCTTCAATAATATCTAGAAAAGATTCTAGATACAAAACCCAAAACTACAAGTGCCTAACAGTGTCCAAATAAATCCTAATTACATCTTTTTGATTGAGAATAACTGTTCCTGAGAATAACTGTTCCTGTTGTATTACCACCTTATAAGCCCCTAACTGAGCAACAACTAGCTCACTTACTATGAATAAGTAGCAATTAGGAGTTTATTATTATTGCAAAAAAATAATTAATTAAAAATAATAATTTAGTATGGATAGAATAAGCTCATGTTGTGTAAGCTATAATTGACTTGTACTGACTAACAACTGGCTAGTATGTAATTATTATGCATGGTAATAAACTGCTAATTAATGATGAATATGTGTACTCTAATCAAAAGTGTTACCAAATAGGAAAATGAATGAAGTATTGTTGTCAGTATATACTGTATATTTTTGCAAATAGTAGACATCTATATATCCACCATTATGATTATTATATTGACCAATTCCAGACAGCCCCTATCCAAATAAACTGGCATGTTTCATATATATTTTGGAGATATCTGCAAATACATAGGAAATTAAATATTTTTGATATTTAAGGCTGATGCAAGACATGCAAGTACTATCACAAACAAAAAAAACTGAACAAGATACAGTATATTACCCTTATGATAAGAGCTTAAAAGTAAAGGTAGGGCAGGAGGTGTAATACATATGCAGAAGATGAGTCAATGAACCCATTTCTCACCATTGCATACACAAAGAAATGTAGCACGTTATATACAAAACTGAGGAAACATTAACTTGCAAGATTAAGTGAAATTACTGCATTTTTCCCTATAATTCACACATCTCTTCCACTAGAGGGTATCCTAGACCATATAATGAACATTCATTCAAATTTCATGGTATTCAAGTAAATCTCTCCACTCATCTGACTGACTAACTCTCGTGTTTTTACATTTCCACCATTCTGTCTGAATGTCTAACATTGCTCTAACCTCATTGTCCTGGGAATATCTGTCTATATTAACATATGCTTTAAAACTGTGAATCAAAGCAAAAGAATAGTAGCAGTAGCCTAACTTTTAACTGGGACTTGACATATAGCCTTTTATTTTTAAAGCAATATAAACTTTAATCTTTGTATTGGGACATTTGCCACAGTTCCAGTTAATTGGAGCTTTTTCATTGCTTGAACTGTACCTGCTGTAGCTATTCTTTGAATGGCTGTTCCCAGACTAAATTCAGTTATGTGAATTTTGTGTTCCTCTGTATTTTCCATCTTGAAGAATGTGTTAGGACATTTGGCCTTTACGTCACCTCATGTTTATACCTAAGTCAAACAGGAAGTCATAGATCACAGTTTGAAAGTTCCTCTTCATGTAAACTATATGTGGAAAAAGTCTCAGATTGGACTTTGACTTGACTGACCTAAATTGATTTGATCTGTAATATAAATATATCTCAAGGTTGTTTTGTACATTTCTGCAGTGTTAGGCCAATATTAAGCCTATGAAACAAAGGGTGAGTATTTTAACCCTTTTTACTTGTCTTTTGGTTGATTTGCATCTTACCCTTTGGTAGTCTTGTTGCCGAGCAATGTAAGTCATTTCATCAATGAGATGCTGCAGACTGTACTCCATTGTTTTGACCGTGTCTTTGGCTTTGACTGCACTCGGATCGATGGAGTGTTCTCCCATTTGTACATCTAAATGGACCCTCTGAATTTCATAGTTAAAAGGAAAACCATGTTTTTATTTCATTAATTAAACATTGATGATCATAATGACATTAACAAGGATTCTAGCCTAAGCAACCTACCAGCTTTTCTCCAGCAAAGACAGAGAATCTGGTTGAGTTTGATTGCATACATAGATAATGTTGCCCTGAAGCATGTGATGTGAAGGTAAATTTTCCATATTTACCATACCGTTTCAGCAAGAGTACCTGTTGACATTAATATATACATTAATGTACTGTACAATGTAATTAATTGTGTATTTAAATAGTGTTGAATAATTTCAATAGTGATGAAAGCCAGGCTCTTCTTATACCTCATGATTTGGATCTCGTATTGTGACTGTCATGCCAAGATGAGGACTATTGTCTGGCTTGTTCTCATCCCAGTGTTCCAGCAGAAAAAAGCCTGTAATAAAAATATCAGCAATAGCCTTTTAAAAACTGCCATTCATTCTCAAAAATATTTTAAACTGGCTAAAGCCTGTAAGATTATAGCTATGCAGCTATCTGCGTCATATTAATGTTCAGTTTGAAATGACCAAAACATAAACCAAGGCTGAATGTTTGGTCAACAACAAATTTGAAGATGAATGATTAAGCATCTTTGTGTATTATTACACCCCTACATCTTTGTTTACATTATATCATTATATCATTTGATATTTATTTATTTTAATTGGGTCATGTTATGTTTAGTTATATGCTTAAGCTACAATGAAACTCCATTGCAGTTAGGCTAGTGCCGTTGTGTAGTGCACCTTTTTTCAACTACCCTCAATGTTCCTTCCAGTCTAAACTTTACAGTTCAGAATAATGTATAAAGCAGATTTGTTGTTAACACAAAACTATTTTGACATTTACATGGTTTAGTGTTTACAAAATAGTTTTACTTACACAATGGTGTCACAAATGACACAAACAGAAACTTGACTGATTTCTAACCATTCTTACCTGTTACCAGTGTGTCTTCGGGGATTTCCTCAATGATACACTTTTCCTCTTGTGCACCCAAGTTAAAATACATAGCAACGGACCATGTAACAAAACAAATCTCAAGTAAAATTATAGTCAAGATCCTCATTTCAGAGGTTTTCTTTAACTGGCAAACTCAAAATTCAGACCTACACCTCTCTATATCCAAGAACAGGGTATACTTTGTGAGAATTTTCCACCTGCTTTGCCTGTAGATCTCTATGAATTCTATCTCAAACACAAGGACACAAACAGATAAAAGAACAGGCAGATAAAGGAAATTAAATGGCTCACTTATTAAGTCACTTTCACAAGTGGAAATAGTTAAGACAAAATCAGCTCCATCTTCCATTCTCAGTAAACCATTTCAATGGAGGGTATTAAAGTTACTGCAGTGTTTTATTATTTGCACACGGTTGGAGGTTGGAGGACCATTTCTGGTTGTGCTTATTTGGTAACTAATCAGATCTGCATTGCAAATTATATTAAGATAAAGAACCTGGGACCTCATTTTATTAAACACAGTTTTTTATTTTTATTTACAAGTAGTACATCAAATAGTTTACCACATAAAATGTACAAAAATACAAAATAAATACAGAACATTTTAGTCCCTCTTTTTTAATCAGACTTATTCTTCACTTGACAATGTGTTTTACCTGTTTTGCAAGTATAATGTTGTCTGATAACTGACAGACAATTAGTACTTTAATAAAGCAGAACAGGTCTGTGTGTTCTTTACAATCAAGTGTGGCAATTTCCTTTGCATTATATTGTATTGTAACCAAAACATGTCCAAATTTCAAAGTCTTTTTTAGCCAAAAGACATGACACAACACTTTTGCTAGTGTTTATTGAGTTCTGGGAGTGGGAATGTTTGTGTTTATAATGGTCATTTTAATACATCCATCACTGAGCCTGAATGCATCAATCTTCTGTAGAGACATCTGATAAAGAAGAAAGTCTACTTGCTTAGTTCCCTTTAGGGGTCGAGATAGGAAGTTGTGTAACCACAGGGACACAGTTGTCTAGGGTGCATTTCCTCTCTTCTTCCAGAGGGGGGCATGGTGCCCCATTGTTTGCAGGGTGTAGATGAATATAACGAGTCCGGTGTCTCAAGCCAGACTCACCACACTTACCCTTGCACAAACCCCAAGGTGACCATGCAGAAACTTCACAGTCAAGTGGAGTATCTGAAAACATCAGGATTCAGGTAATGTTAAAAACCAACACAATATGACAACATTATTCAGGCATGTGTGTAGTTACCACTGGTGGGAAGGAGTGATATGTGGCACAAAATGCTCTCTCTGAAAACTAAATAAAGAGTATGTCACATACTGATCAATTTTGCCCTTGTTCCTATCCTGAACTCTAACATTATTTTTACCAAGTGATTTGCATCTTGGAAGTTTAAAAACTTTTAAATTGTCACTGAGGTGCCTTTTTTTGCTCATTGCAAATATGTTGATGTCCTTAGTCTTGTGCTTAGATATATACCAAACAGATTTGAGATATGGAACAGAAACACAAGGCTGGAGTTCACATCATTTTCTATTTCCATTACAGAAACTTCCTGCGTGCTCAATGGCTGTAAAACTGTCAGATGTGGTCAGGCGTTGTTATTTGTTTTTGGGTTGCTATAGAGACATATGCTTCTCTGTAGCTGACACAACTTTGTAGAGTTTTTACAATGGACCAAGTTATCAAAACATTGCTCAATAGACACGAACTTTCTCAACCAACTGTAACCACAGAATAAAACAAAACAAAAAAACTATTAAAAATAACTTTTAGTCTTGTCTCCACTCCACTCTATATTTTCATAACTTACTTATTAGGGATGCCTCTATCTCATTGCCGGTGGGGATTAGATTGGATTGGGTTGGCTGAATTGGCAGGCTAAAGACAAGATTGGTCTTCATCTTGGTAAGGATGACCTTGGCTATAGGTGGTAGATGCTTTAATCGAGGGTAATAGAAGGAGTTGGCTGGATGACTGGGAGAGGATGAAGTGATCTGCAGGAAAAAAAAATTCCATTACCATGTGTAACTGCCATCCTAAAAATGTCCCTGTGGTATGTTCTACAGTATATTCATAACATATTACAAGCCAATGATGTATACATCACATATTATTCATGAATTGATGTCCATGTTCCTTACCTGTGTAACTTTATCTTGTGGAATGCTTTCAAAGTTGGGAGAGGAGAAAGTGAAACCACTGTCTGTACCCGCATCATACGGGTACAGGTCCATACTTATGCTTTCTTTCCAGTGTTCTCCATCACATAAATTCAAGCTATCCACACCTACAAACCAATCTGGACTTGGCACAATTCGCACAATGAAGGATAGCTGGATGGACAGATAGAGGTTATAGCCAGTGGTTAATGTACACCTTAAACAAATCAGACATTATAGTGCAAAGGCTTTTCAAAGCGCTATTTCAGGTAGTCTTTTTTTCTTTAGGTAGTATTTAGTGTACAGTAGTAAGTGTTATCAGAGCCCTACATAAGTCTGCCAATAGCTTTTGGATATAAACTCTGAATATAAGCAGTTACATTATACTGAAAAACAATTTATTGTTTCCTGTGCAGTATGAAGAATGGTGTGTGTATGTATACAGTATGTACATGAAATCTTTATTTTAGAATGCAGAGGAGTATTTAACTAAGGTCAGAGTGATTTTTGGATTTGACTTACAAAAGAGTGCCTTGCAAAAACCTCAAACTCAGTGATTGTCTTGCCTGTCCCGTCAAGCACAGCAGGTGCAGAAAATAAGCCATAGACACTTTGGATCTTTTCCCCTGCTGCCTCCACCTCATTTATTAGTGTCCAAGCCTCCCCCTTTTCTGTAAACTCCCTCACCCCATTGCTGGCATACTCATCATTCTGCCAGATGTGATAGTCTGAACTGTGAGTTACCCCTAGAAGAAAAGACATATGTAGATAAAAACTGTCATTTTTGTGACTTTTCACTCTCACAATTCCTAAGCCATGGAACTATTAGACATTAATAAATTCAACATACCAAATTATACCAAAGCATGTTAATTGACTTTTAGTTGACAATATTTTCTATATTGACAAAGTGAACACTGAAGAAATAGAAGCTGTGCAATATTTCCATAGATTTGAGCCATTTTAAATCCAGTTCAAAAGAGCACTCAACTCACCAAAGAGTGGGGACCACTGAGCAGGGGGCCTATAAAGGGGGTAATGCTTGGGGAATGAAGTCTGGCTCCATTTGCCAGTAAATGTCAAGCTGTACTTGGCAGTGCTGGTCGCGGTGCAAACTGGATCCACACTCACAGGCATTAAGTTGACTCCACTCAGCATGTTGAAAGTCAGGATCAGGATGGCCAGCAAACAATCCACACAGATGGACATTACAGCCTCCATACTTGCTAACTGCAGAAGTTGCAGAAAGAAACACATGAGAGAGTTGTATTAAAACCTGCTCTTAATGTCCACACATAGCACAGGGTTAAACAATAAGTGTGGTGAAAAGGATACTGTGCCACATGAGTAATGGGGAAAGAATTCAGCACTGCTTGAACTAATTTCCAGCTCTCCACAGTCATTATTTCTCTTGTAAACCTAGTTCAGGAGAGGCAAAACCACACTCGATGAAATGTGGGGCACACCAAAAGTTAAAATAAATTTTTTTTAAGTTTAAAATTATTTGAAACTTTGACATATCTTTCTCTTCTGCCATTAGTTTATCAAAACTTGTAATCCAAATGGATGAAAATTCTGTATTTATATTTCTACTCTTTTGCACAGTTTAAGCTTTGGTTGTCTGACACATATTATTGTACATTATTATTCCACATTTCTAATAAAGACTATTCCATCGTAATGATAATGACAATGATAATTATCTATTTGACTCAAACCAACCCATAATAATGCTGGTAACACTATATGAATCATATTTAGAACCTTACACAAGCCATATCAGTGCTGATTCAAATTTGTGCCACGTGTAAAGTTAATGTGCATCTTCAGTGCAAAAATAATCAAATGCAATGTAAGCAATAGAGAAATAGCAGTAAAGGTTTCATGGCCACACACACTCACAGATATGATGCAGATGCAGATGAAGCTTTGCGGAGTGGAGAGACCACCTATGCCTGGGCTGTCTGGGTGAGAGACTGCAAGGCTCTCCCACTGCTCTCTGCTATTTATGCTCTACAGGAGGTTCCCCTTAACTCAAACAATATCAATAACCTTCTGACCCCTCCCTGCAGCAGTGATGCATGAACCATACTCGACATTACAAGCTCTGTAGAGAGTTTCTCGATGGGGAACACATCACCACCCTCAAGGCATCCAGCAACCCCAGCCGCCCAAAGGAGCTAACCACTCCAACATGCGGCATGGTAATTACTTCCACATGCTCACGTTTAAATTTTTTTCTTCTTTTCTCCCTTGGTTCACAGTTTTTCTTCCTTGTTGCAGCAGCTTTAGTTTAAACACACATTTGCTCTATGTGTGGTCAAATTTGGTTGAATTTTATCTCAGCAGTTAAAAACAGATCAACTTTCCAATATGCTTACTCAAAACACAGAGAAAGAAAAAAAATGTGCAAGCAAAGGGAATGCTCGAATTGCACAGGAATCCTTGAATAAAGTAGTCTATTACAGAATGTGGGTTAACAGTGAAACCTTTTTTGTATGCTTCACAGTGGTTGCATCTCACTCCAAAGTACCATAGCAGGTTTGTGCATCACTCCGCAGCCCTCAGCAGACTGAGAAGTCTGGTGAACAATGATGGTGAAAATTTAAAGGAGCATGAGAGACCACACTTGAGCTGTAAAGGCACTGGCTTGGCCTAAATCCTTCGGCTGAGTTTATCTCAGGAAGTGGCTTAAGTTAATGTTTGCATCAGTTTTGAAGATTTGTGGAAACTTTGACTATGAAACTTAAACTATGTTTGTCTTTCAAGCTGACATTTAACAAAATGGTGTGTTTGCTAATGTCAGCTGTTTGCTAATGAGAGCTTGAGAAAGGGAGCATTTGGCAAAGGAATTTGGCAGCTAAGAGAACAATTATTCTGTTATTTATTCACTGGCTTATTTTTGTGTAGCTTGCACTGGGGATGAAAGAGTGAGGTCAATGTTGTGAGTCAGCAGATGGTCCAGCCAAAGAAAACAACTGTTTTTTGGAAATTGATGAAAAAAAGAGGTATTGTTTTCAACAGATGGATTTAGTATTACAAAAAAATAGGTGAACTGTTTTTGTTCTTATTTTACCAAATAATTTTCAAAAACAGTGTTGGTGTTATTGTGACTACCTGCATGCTGGTTTGCAAACACTTCCTTAGTAAATATTTACATTATTTTATCTTTCTATTGTTAATACAAAATGGTGCTAAAAATCTAAAGCTAAAAAAGCTGTGTATAGTATCACAGTGAATGTGAGATAGCACAAGACTAGCCTTGACTATATTATAAATAGGCTGAGGTGAAACTGCAGATGGAAATTTGAAGTGAGTACTTTTCACACTGGAAAACAATACAGTTTAACAGTGGAGAGATGTTTTCCTAGTTCCTAGTAGATATGTCTGTTCTTACTGGAAATGGAACACAAGCTAGATGTGAGTGAAATGTGCAGAGCAAGTGAATTTATGTGTCTTAATGACAGTGTTTAAATAGGAGGGTTTTTGTAGTCAGTGCGTTACTGATTCTTTCAGTTGCTGCCGTTTTGCATGGACTTTTCAACTTTTTCTCTTCTTTGTGTCCATTTTAACAACTTTTATTCACACTGCTGTCCTACGAAAAGCATGTCCTTAGACGTATATGTTGTGAAAAACTGTTTAATTGGTATTATTTAGTATGATTGTGTATCAACCGGTGCCACTAAGCTGGTAGACGTTGCCAACAAGAAGTTGCTACACATAGCTATCAAAAGCCAAAAACCAAGCATTAAATTTAAATGAAATTTCAGATTTGAGAGTTGAAATGTTTTTATGAAGAAACCAGAAAGCAAATGACCTGAGGCTGAGGAATGGTAATCCATCAGTGTTGATCTAAAAGAAATTTTGGAAAGATTGAAAGGGATAGCAGAGAATGACTGAGTCAAAGGGGTGAGGTCATATCTAATTATGGCACTGAAAGACATAAAGCCTGTCTGAGGCCTAAGAAAGCCAAGTGAACTCAACCCAAGTCAACATGATGAAATAGAAAAAAATCCCATTTTGAAAGAAGTGACTTAATCTTAACACCCATACAGCAGCCATCAAGGAACACATTTAACAGCAAGTCATTTTATGTTGCATTGTGTTGCTTAGGTATGCTCTTGCACTGCTACCTAAAACTGGTCATCTTTGTTAGCAAGATGTACTATGTGGATATGCTGAGGCTAACAAAGAAAACGTAAACAATAGGTTTGTTTCCACTGAGCGAGCTGCGGGTAAAATGTAGGGGGCTTTACAGGGAAATTCTTTGGCTTGGTCCTCTAAACCTCTGTGTTTCCATTACAAAATTTGTTCAGGACAATTTTGCTTACGCAGTCTGTCAGTCATAGCATTTTACAGCTGTAGCTCCAGCTCATAATTTCCCAACAAGTAAGCTACTAACTCACAAGAATTATATGAGGATGAGACATGAATTACAGAGTCAAGGGGAGATAATATTATTAACATTATACACAATATTATATAAACAGGAGATAAATAGCCTATTATGTCCTAAATTCTGTTTTGTTAATTTCCTGATTCAGAAGAAAAGACCAAATACAGACCAACTAACTCCCAAAGAAAATGGTGACAAATGTTCTGCTTTTTTTTAGCTGAAGAGTACGCTGTAGTTAAAGAGGGCATGAAACACTGTTAATTTTGATTAATTATATTCAGAACCTAGTGTGCTGAGGTGTATTTTGAGATCATTCAGTAATTTTGATGGTCACACATTAGAGTAATACTGAATTCACATTTTGCTACAGATCACCGTTGGCCATCTGGCTACGTCACTGGGTTGGTTGGTTGAAAATTATGAAAAGTTTAGTCAATGCAGAAGCATGAAAGGAGCAAGTCACGGTCACAGGCAATTCAGTTAGCCTATGTTGGTATAATGCCGCCACATGACCAATACCGAATCCAATCTATCCAATCTATCCAGATATGATGAAGCACAAAGCCCCCAGTTCTCTCCCTCTCCTTTGCCTGCCACCTTCTGAAGACCCTTCTCTCATTCCCTCCTTTTGACTCTCTCTTCCATTAATATTAAATCTAATAAATTTTTCCCTTGGTGGAGTGAAATGTCATCACTAATTTAAAACCTTTTTAAATATATGCATTATCCAGCGTCAGAGGTCATGCCATCAGTGAACATTCATCATATTGACACATGCCTGTTGAAGGGTTCTGAGGTTTGGCAGAACAATGACAAAATTTTAGTTACACATAGGTCTCAAGGAACTGCATCCAAAGAGCCCTTGCCTTACATGTGTGGTTCTTTCTTTTTTTTTAGCAATTTTTGGTCATTCACTCCTGTGACATGAAACATAGATCCAGTTGAGATTCATAATCAACTCCTAATTACAGTTTATTTGTAATTAGTAAGTCACTTGTTGTATATGAATAATGATCTTAATATGCTTTGAACAAAACCCAAAGCTGCTTGTTTTGGCTCTAATTTAAAGTTGCTGAAATGTCACTTACGCCCTTTTGGCTCTCAGTCCTTGATGTGTGAACTACGGTTCTAACAACCAAGATTGCTAGCAATGTTAGCCAACAATGGTTTGCAGAAACGCACCCCAAATTGGTTCCCATGACCCTGATTCCTTGGTCCATACATAGTCTTTTGGGGAAGAAATAACTTGCAATGTTTGTTTATAGAATGCCAGTTACTGGTTTCATACACTGCCCGTTTAATATGTTGAAGTAGTGCACCCTGAGTGGGTGGAAGTTTCTCCATTAACCAATTTCTGCTAGCAGAAAAGTTATTTTCTCTTCTGGCTGATGGAGCTCAAATGACTGGATTTGTCATACAGTATAATAGTCAGTCTCTCAAGTTTCTGGAACTGCTGAGAGTAGAAATCTAATCGCTGGAAGGGATCACCTGAACCTTTCACAATTTTGTTCTCTTGTTCGTGAGCTTGGTTGAAAGGTATGGCAAAGAACTTGTGAGTGTAAGGAGAGTGACTTGGTGGGCATACCTGGTTCAAGTTAGGTGGGTTGCTTTCAGAAATAGGTAGCCATGCCAGATGATGCTACTTCCACTTCAGTGAGTGCTGTTGTCCAACTACTGCTTTCTAATGGGTCACCAAAGGTATTCCAGAGGGTAATTTATGTGTGCACGCCACAAAACATAACACATGGACTCTTTCACCATGTGTGTCTAGCCATTTCCAGTGTACTAACTTTGCCAGAGCGAAAAGGGGCTGGTCAAAGGTTGTGGCTGGGATTTGCCCTGGATATTCAATAGCGTGTCTCGTAGAATTTTCGGTAAGGCTTATTCTTAGGGTACATATATTCACCATTAACTAGCTTATTAACATGCGAATTAGTAATATACTAGCCATTTGTTAGTCATTACTAATCAATTATTAATACCTTATTCTACATGAGCCTATAAATGGTCTACCCATAGTAGACCAATAACTAGAATTTCTCTAATATAAACTAATTACTGCTTATTCATAGTAAGTAAGCTAGTTGTTGTATATGAATTACGATTTCAATATTTTTTGTTAGTATGGGGCTTATAAGGCAGTAGCACAACAGGAACAGTTATTCTCTTTCAATAATATTTAGAAAAGATGGTCTATTCATAAGAAAAAAACACAAAACTGCTAGTAGTGTCCAAATAAGTCCTAATTATGTCTTTGATTGAGAATAGCTGTTCCTGAGCTAACTATTCCTGTTGTACTGAGCAAAGCATATTGAGATCATAATTCATATACATGACTGACATGTAATGATGGCTGGTCTCTGTGCACCACCATCTCCCTTGGATTGGCAACTTCTGGTTTGTGCATGTATTTTTAGGTCTATGTAAACAGGGAGTGGTGCTTCAAGTTTCAGTGTGTGTCGGTCATCCTGGCAGTTGGAGATACTTTTTCCTTCATGTTGTGAATTATGCTCTTTCCAATTGTTAGACAACCTCAGTTCTACTCTCACACTTCTTTTGATCTTTCAAGTTTGTACCATTAATTATCATTTCAATCGTATCAATATTATTGGAGATAAGAGACTTTATGCTTGAAGGTTGTGAGTTTTCTTAACATTTTGCTGGGAAGGAACCAGTGAATTTGAACCCTGGATGGTTGAATATGTAATAGACTATTTTAGCAGACTTTGCCAAGATAAGTGCATTTATATATATATATATATATATAGAAATATATATATATATATATATATATCATTCCCTCCTTGAAAATGAGAATGTTGGTTCTTCCATCATTGTTTGCTTGTGCTTCTGAAAAGTGTTGATGCAATTTATTTTTAAATTAATCTTACTGCAGAAGAATGGAACCATAGGGCAGCTGAGACTCCCATTTTCGCCTCTATTAACGCTTGCAGTTCCGATAGCTTAGTGTAATACCATAAAGCTACAAACGAATAGTATTCACTGAGCAGTCCTGCCCCAAAACGACACGATTCATTAAACTGTAACAGTATTACCAAACTCAAAACTACATTTAAAATGCGAGAAATAGCTGGTAATACATACAGAAAAATAAAATACACTGATAATTAAGTAACTGGGAATTAACATAACAGGAACTATCTTTTTGAGTGGATGATTTTAGGATGGTGCTGCCCCATCTGCCCAAAAGACTGACCACACCTGGGGCTCTATATCGGCCTGTAATATGGTGGCATCCATTTTTTTTTTTTTTTTTTTTCAGAGGCTTTTCAGAGACTTGGGAAATGTGCCAGGCTACAATGATGGATTTACAGTTGTAAGCACATTGGCTCCCAGGACATGGGAAACAGATTTGAAAAACTTAATAGGCTGAGGTTGGATTTAGCTTTTGTACTTTTTCTCTGTAAAGTATCTCTGTCAATCAGACTGAAATCTGTCAAAAGAGTGTGTTCCTCAACCATAACCTGTGGTTGTATTGTCAATTATTTGTAGCTGGAATGTTTGTCCTGATCTATTTTACTTTTTAAAAACTATGCAATTTAATTGCACCCTTTGACTGAGAAAAGTAAAGGATCTCTGAAATCTGATTTGTAAATGTCTTCCAATGATGTTGCCCTAGGACCTCCTAAATGAGGCAAAAAATACTAATACAGCACCTGGACCCTGACTGGTTGTGCTTCACAGTCTGAAGTTTCCTGTGAATTGAAGCACCTGTTGAAAAAGAATCTGACAGCATGATACACTATAGGAGATGGAGATGGGAGAGTAACATTGAGGCACCTTTTCACTTAACTATCTAGAATGTTATCCTCTTTTTGTAAGTCGCTTTGGATAAAAGGGTCTGCTAAATGCCTAAATGTAAATGAAATGTCCAAATTGTCCAAAAATCAACTACATTCTGGATGTGCAAAAATCACTGTGTGAATGGTAGTCTGAACATAGCCTGGGGCACAGTTTTGAAATGTTTAACCAGGAATAATGAACACCTCTTTCATTGATAATATGACCACTGCAAAATGGTCAACATTAATGCATGCTATTTGACAAAATGAAGTAACAGACTTTGTCAAAAGTAGTAACAGAAATGTTTTTTATGAGGTTGTTTCACTGACAATTTGTTGTGGCTGACATTACTGGTGATTCAGACTTATTGACAACCTCAAGAGTAGTTCAACCTCAGAAATGTATCAATAACAGGATGAGAACCTGAAAATAGCTTGAAAATCTGTTGTAGTAAGCCACATAATTCATTTACTTTTGTCCTTTTGGTATTGTGGTTACATTTTATCTGTTGCAGCCTCAGAGGATTTCTTTAGATTCTATTTGCTTTTGTTGTTTGATTCTATTGTTGTTTTGTTGTCAGCATACTAAATTGAAATCTTAGAACATTAACCAAACTCTGCAAACTGCCAGTGGCAGGAAAATATTATTTATTTCTACGGAACAGGTATAGTCTTATGCATGGCTTTATATCCCTTGCTCTATATCTGAGAACATGGAAGGCTGATAAGTGAGTGAGAGCCCTCTGGTAATCCCATTGCCTGCCCTTGCAGTCACAATGACTGCCCTTGGACCGGAGGTATAATGGACATGATTTATGGCTGCTCCCTGAGAGCTAGATTCATTTTCCAGCTTCAAAGTCTGTTTACAAGAGGGTTCTGATAAATTATAATGTTTAAAAAGAAGCACATTCAGAGTTTAAGACAGGTGTGATTACCAGTGTAAACAATAGACCTATATAAATAATTTTATTTGACCTATAGTTTTTACTATGTTTAGATTTCTGCCAGTGTCAATTTTCCAGTCAGAACAGCATATTGGTTGAAAAATGGACTCTTAAGCAAAATTTGGCTTAGTGGTTACAACACTGTAAGACATAACAACAGCAGGTTCATAAATACTAAAGAGATTATTTGAAACAATACTTCAGAAGTATTGAGTGAACTAGTAGACAAAATGTTACTCTGTTTATGTAACCTACATACATGCTAACAGTGATGCACCTAAAATTAGGCTGTATTTAATACATTTTGCATTTCTACATGTCCTTTGCTTTATTTATTACATAATTATTCTTCTAGAAATAAATATTTCACTTTAGAAACATAAATTCAGGCTTGTTGCAACACAAGAGGCAAACCAGGGATTTGTAAGGGGCCCCTATCTAAGGGGTTCCCTAAGACCAGCAATTGTGCACCATTCCATACGGTGGCCACACTGATTTTAGACAAGACTGCAAGGAACAGTCTTGCACAGAATGGTGGATATTGCTTGTAATTAAATCCATCATGAATATGTAGTCTATGCACTTTTTGGTGTTTGTTTAAGGTTAATTATGCTTTGTGTGTGCATTTATTTCAATCAGTCAATCAATTTATTGTAGGGCTGTCCAAGTTAACATGTTAATAGTGCGTTAACTCAATCTCACTTTATCACAGTTAAAAAAACGTTGTCATTATATCCCTTGCTCTCTATATATATACTGGGTACAACAGTAAACTGGGCTAGCTCTTTTTAAAATCAGATCACTTTCAAAAAAGACAATTTAAATAAATGATCTTATCTGCAGTCACAAACTTGACTTCTTGCTTCTAACTAAAACCTGGCTAGAATAAGCAAAAGTTGTACTACCCTCATCGAAACAGCTCCCCCAAGCTTCAGTTTCATGAGTGTGACAAGAACAACTAGAGGAAGAGGTGTCACAAAAATACTGAAAACATAGTTTCAGTGCAAACAGTTCATCAGTCACTTTGTATCTTTTGAGTACTTTTGTGCACCCTTTAAGGGTTCTCCCAATATCTTATTACTGTTTACAGACCTCCAAGACATTCAGGTAAAGTTTTTCTTGAAGAGTATCATTAACTATTTCTTTGGAGTTTGACTGTTTTATTATACCTGGGGAAATCAACGTCCATGTGGATAATGCAGAGAACTCACACTCTTTAAATTTGCTAACAAGTACAAAGTTACAGGGACAAAATGCAACAAAACAACACATGTACTGTCATGATCCTGCTCTCTACGAATCCGGCCACCTACTGGACTGTCTACGTCATCACCCAATTGTCGGGGTGCGGGGTGCGGGGAGAATGGGGAACGGCTGTATGTGAGGCGGAGTCCCCAGTCTGTGATGATTTCAGAGAATTCGCCTCCGAGATGAAGCGAGTCTTCGACCGCTCCAAACATGGACACGAAGCCGCTCGCGAATTATTCCATCTACGCCAGGGTTCCCGATCAGTCTCGGATTTCGCCATAGACTTTCAGACCCTGGCGATATCATCAGGCTGGGGTAAGAAAGCTCTGTTTGACACCTTCTTAAACGGTCTTTCGGAGGACCTAAAAGATGAGTTGGCTTCCCATGATCTGCCTGAGACCTGCGAAGGGCTATTTGATCTGGCCATTCGCGTCGACACGAGGCTTCAGCAACGTCAACGTTTCCGGGCATCCAGGGCTGTGTGTGGAGGAACCACTCGTCTCGCTGCCTCTTCGTCTCATCCGCCTTCCATCGTGTCAACTCCGGAGCCGATGCAGGTGGACCGGACTCGCCTGAGCGTGGAGGAGAGAAAGTGAAGACTACACGCACGCCTATGCCTATACTGTGGTCAGCCTGGACACTACCTCGCCGCTTGTCCGGTAAGAGGCCACGCTCACCCGTGAGAGGGGTACGGGTGAGCGTCACATCAACCTTCCCCTCACCTATCCAGCGGACCCTCTTCCCTGCTGTCCTGACCTGGGGTAAACAACGACGAGAGACGGAGGTCCTCATCGACTCAGAGGAGAGCTTCGTCGACGCCGGCCTGGTGACCCAGTGGGGGCTCCCTACCGAGGATCTCAAGGAGCCTCTGGTGGCTAACGCCTTAACGGGGGCTAAGCTGGCAACCATTCGTCAACCGAGTCTCTGTCTCCTCGACACCCACTGTGAACAGATTAAGTTCTATGTCATAGACTCTCCGAATTCTCCTGTAGTCCTGGGACACCCTTGGCTAATAAAACATAACCCCCACATCGACTGGGTAGAGAGCCGCGTAGTAGCATGGTCTTCCTCCTGTCAGTCTAGTTGTATCACCCCAAACAGTATTTCTGTGAGGTCCGTTCCTGTTCAACCTGAGGAATTCCCTGATCTGTCCGCTGTACCCCCGAATTACATGGACCTCAAATCCGTGTTTAGCAAGTCCCGTGCCTCATCCTTGCCTCCCCACCGGTCCTACGACTGCGCCATCGACCTCCTTCCTGGCGCTTCCCCACCGAAGGGGCGACTATATTCCCTATCCTGCGCCGAGACGGAGGCTATGGACAAATACATTCAAGAATCCCTTGCTGCAGGCATAATCTGCCCTTCCTCGTCCCCTGCCGGAGCGGGCTTCTTCTTCGTCTCCAAGAAGGACGGCTCGCTCCGACCATGCATAGACTATCGCGGCTTGAACAATATAACAATCAAGAATCGTTACCCTCTCCCTCTCATGTCATCAGCCTTTGAGCTCCTGCAAGGGGCCATAGTGTTCACTAAATTAGACCTGCGGAACGCTTACCATCTGGTCCGCATACGTGAGGGGGATGAGTGGAAGACAGCTTTCAACACCACTTCTGGACACTATGAATATCTCGTAATGCCGTTTGGCCTCACTAACGCCCCTGCCGTTTTTCAGACGTTAGTTAATGACATCCTTAGAGACTTGTTGAATCGCTTTGTGTTCGTGTTCCTGGATGATATTTTAATCTTTTCTAAATCTCTGTCTGAGCATATCACCCACGTCCGTACTGTCCTAAAACGCCTTCTCGACAACCAACTCTACGTAAAAGAAGAAAAGTGCGAGTTTCACCAGGAGTCCGTATCCTTCCTCGGCCACATCATCTCCCCGGGGTCCATCCATATGGACCAGCAAAAGGTTAAGGCGGTCTTGGAGTGGCCTACACCTGCCAATCGTCGAGGGCTGCAAAGTTTTTTAGGATTCGCCAATTTCTACCGACGATTCGTACGGAATTTTAGTACCATCGCCGCTCCACTCACTGCCCTGACCTCCTCAAAAATCAAGTTCTCCTGGTCATCAGAAGCTGATAACGCCTTCTGGGAACTGAAGAGGCGGTTCACCTCGGCTCCTGTCCTGACCCAACCCGATCCGGAGCGCCAGTTTATTGTTGAGGTCGACGCCTCTGAGGTGGGCGTCGGAGCAGTACTCTCTCAATGCTCTTCCAAGGACAACCGTATCCATCCGTGTGTTTTTTTTTCCCATCGTCTTTCTCCAGCGGAACAGAATTATGATGTGGGTAATCGGGAGCTCTTGGCCGTCAAATTAGCCCTGGAGGAGTGGAGGCACTGGCTGGAGGGCGTCCCGGTACCGTTTCTCGTGTGGACAGACCACAAGAATTTGCAATACATCAGTCAAGCTAAAAGATTATATCCCCGGCAAGCACGTTGATCCCTATTCTTCTCCCGATTCAACTTCACCTCTCTTACCGTCCTGGTCACAAGAATACTAAACCCGATGCTTTATCCCAACAGTTTACCTCATGCATCATTCCGCCTCATCGTATTGTTGGAGCAGCCCGCCTCGACATTGAATCCCTCGTTGTTGCGGCTCAAGCAGACGAGGCGGGTCCCAGTCAGTGTCCTACTAACCGTCTTTATGTCCCCAGCTCTGTCCGTCCGCAGGTCCTGCAGTGGGGCACTCATCTCAACTCTCCTGCCATCCCGGATCCAGCAGAACCCAGGCCTTCATAGAGAGACGCTTCTGGTGGCCGTCCATGAAAGACGACGTCATCCGTTTCGTCCAGTCCTGTCCCACATGCGCTCAGAATAAAACCTCCAACCATCCTCCCGCCGGGTTTCTACAACCACTAACTGTACCCCGAAGGCCCTGGTCCCACATTTCCCTAGACTTTGTGACTGGTTTGCCTCCCTCAGACGGTAACACCACCATTCTCACTGTTGTTGATCGTTTTTCTAAATCAGTTCATTTTGTTCCCCTGCCTGGTCTTCCCTCAGCCAAAGACACTGCCAAACTAATGATTCAACACGTATTCCGAATCCATGGTCTCCCCGTAGAGGTGGTTTCGGACAGAGGCCCCCAATTCACCTCTTCATTTTGGAAAGCCTTTTGCAAATTGCTTGGTGCTTCTGTCTGTCTGTCTTCTGGCTTTCATCCACAGAGCAATGGCCAGTCCGAGAGAGCGAACCAATCATTAGAGACCGTGCTGCGCTGCATGGTTTCCCAGAACCCATCCGCCTGGAATCAACAGCTGCCCTGGGTGGAGTATGCCATTAATTCCCACGTCTCATCCGCCACGGGCAAGTCTCCCTTCGAGTGCTCCTTGGGTTACCAACCTCCCTTGTTCCCGGATCAGGAGGAGGAGGTCGGGGTACCATCCGCGGAAGGGTTCATCCGGCGCTGCCTTCGGACCTGGAGGCGTACGCGCACCACCCTTCTCCGCTCGGCTGCCCGGATGAAGACCCAGGCCGACAGACGTCGGACCCGAGCCCCCTCCAATCTTCAGGGTCAACGAGTGTGGTTGTCCACGCGAGACTTGCCTCTGAAGGTCGAATCCCGCAAGCTCTCCCCACGGTTCATCGGTCCATTCCCCATCACCAAGATCATCAGTCCCACAGCCGCCCGCCTCAAACTCCCCTTACCCTTACGCCGCATCCACCCCACTTTTCATGTCTCCCGTATTAAACCTTTTGTCTGCAGCCCCATGCACCCATCCCCTGCTTCCCCACCAGTTCTTGAGTTCTTGAACTTGTGAACTTTTGGATACTCTTGGATTTTGCTTCCCGTTAACGTGTGGATATATGTTATATGTTTTTTGTAAACTGCCCGCCCGTTCTTTGATTGACTTTTGTTGGGCTTGATCTTTTGTGTGTTTTTTCCCCTAAACTCTTTCGACATTTTTTGTTGGATTACCTTTTTGTGACATTTACGATCTTCTGAGCTTTGTCCCCTTTTTGAGATTACCCCTGACTTATTGTAATAAACTGTTTTTGCACCGATCTGCTTTTGGGTCCCACTCCGTCTGTAACATGTACATGACACAGAACACAGACGCTAACAAAACATTAACAACAGTTACAGAGGGTAAACAGTACTACATACATGTTAACAGAATGAGGTAATAGACATATTTGATAGAAATAAACTGGAGGGCCATATGCATGTGTTGGGGAGGGTGAGTGGGATGGATAGGCAAACTTGTGCATGTGGGGAGTGGGTGGTGGTGGGCCGGGGATTGGTGGAGTTTGAGAGTTGAGTTAGGGGTGGTGGGAGAGGATAGGGAGGTTAAAAGGGAGAGTTAATGTCAGGTCAGGGAGATGGAAGCTGGACCGCATGGAAGGGGGTGTCAGGGGAGAGGAGTATTATTTTATTTATGTATAGTAATAATTGTAATAATAATAATAAGAAGAAGAAGAAGAAGAATTTGATTGACTGAAAATACTACCGGAGCACCCATTCATGGCTATGGTGCTGGCCCACCTCCGCCCAAGGTATGCCATGATAAGACAACAGAGGGGAGGTACTGCATGCCGCAGGCCCCAGGGCCCCTGGCCCCCAGCTCCAGATTTGCCACATTCTGATACCAACCCCTCACACCCTTCATACCCTTCACACAACATGTCCGATTTGTCCTATGTTTGAATGTATATGTGTGCCTCCTACTGCGTAATACCAGGAACAGGTGTGTATGTGTGTGTGCATGTGGGGAAGGGGGGTGGGGGGGTTAAGGGGACCCTGAAAACACAAACAGCACCAACCAACGCCAGTCCCACCTGACAACCAGACAGGATTCGGCCACCCAAGCCATTCCAGAGGCTCAGGTAGAACAGGAATAAAAGAGGGAGGGAGTGGAGAGAGAAAGACAGAGAGAAGAAAGAAAGAAAAAAAGTGTTCCAGCTTCCATCCCCTTTATATCTGGCTATGTATTAACAGAAGGTGGGATATATGGGTGTAAAGATGAGACCAGATCTCAGGCACAGAGGGTCAAGTCATGTCTAAGTAGCTGATCAGAAATGACCAAGGAGAGGGTGTATCTTGAGTGTTATTTAAGTTGGGAGTGAAAGGATGTCCAATGATATATAATATTTTAACTGTATTTTATTGTTTGTGGTGCTTAGCAAGGTTGACAATGTATCTCCAAGTATGCATAAGGAAGGGGGTGCTGGGATGTGACAGCCAAAAAAGGTAGTGAGTGATTCTGTGATGTTTACCTAAACTCGACTGATGGGAGTGCAATGCCAGGCAGCGTGAATGTATGTATCTGGGTTGTTTGGCATGCAGTGAGAACACAAGTCAGAGCCAAAACCCATTTTAGACAGTTTCTGTGCGGTGAGGTGAAATCTGTGAAGTACCTTGTATTTTATTAGCTGTAGATTGGTATGTTTAGTCATGAGGCAGATGTTTTGACAGATTTGGGTCATGAGGGCAGCACCAGGACTAATGGATAATTCAGATTCCCATTTGTGATATGATAGACTTAAAATGTTAATCAATTCCAAGATTGGTGGGGGGATGTCAAGGTTAGCTGTCTGGACATTAATTTTTGTTTGGATAGTTGCCTAATCTGTAGGTATTCAAAGAAGTGTTTACTCTTGATGTCGTGCTTCTGGACCAGATAAGCAAATTAAGCCAGTTTTTTGTCATGAATGATGCGGTGAAGATGAGTGATGCCCTTGTGTAAGTAAAGTGTTTTTGTTGACAGTGAAATCTGAATTGTTCCAGAGAAGGGTACTTTTGCCTCCTAGTACTTTTGGTTTTAGGAGGGTGGCCAGTTTAATTCTCAGTGTCTTGTTTTTTCCAGTAGAATTGAATGATTGTTGAGTCTAATGATTTAAACCGGGAGGGGGTAGGCTATATCAGAATCATTGAAAGTAAATAGTTCATTCTGGGTAATACTGTCATTTTGACGATATCCTGCCCATGACGGACTAACGGATTAACATACAATTTATCAACTAACAGTTTGGTTCATTTTCCCTCTTGCCAAAGTTATTTTATTATGGGCAAGAGGGCTCTTCTTATAGAGAACTTATAATGCTTCCAAGAATGCCTGGTGTGAAAACTGCACTCTTCTCCAGGCGCATCTGTGTTTACCATGAGACATTTGCATCAGTGGGAGGAAAAACAAACAGAAAGAACATCTCTGTTGTCTGGCATGAATGAGTTGCAGGGCGGAGTGCAAAGGAGATCACATCTGCATAAGTGGTGGCGCTAGAAAAAGAGAGTGACTGCAAAGACATCATCTACCTGGTTGACAACTGCAGTGCTCAAAACAAGAACTGGTGCTTTCTTTTATCTCTTGAGTCCTTGGTCAACTCTGATCTAGTGTCAACCAAAGATGTCACCCTTAAATTCTTTGAGCCTGGTCACACTTTCATGAGTGGTGACAGTGTGCATCATGGCATGGAACAAGAGATGGAAGGAGGAATGGTGTCCAATTTTACTGCAGAAGAGTTTATGGAGGTGGACTTCCTGCAAAAGAAGTACTACATGCATACCCTCTACCTTGAGATCTCTGGGTGTTGAGGAGGTCAAGAAGAAGGAGATTTTGCAGAATCTTGTACCCCTGATGCCAGCTACCACACACAGCTCTGATCTTTAAACACAATCACTCACTCACTCACACATACACACATACAAACCACTTCCATTCACCTCTGACCATTCTTTCATTTCTGTTTATCCAATTTAAAAAATTTATTAAACAGCAACAGTTTGTATGTATGTGTGTGGATGGGGCATTTGAGTGTGTGTTTATGTATGTGTGTGTGTGTGTTTGTGTGTGTGTGTGTGTGTGTGTGTTCATGTTGATGTGTTTTCATCTGAAACAACTTCCCATATTACTGGTTATCCCATTCCCCAGTTTAATTTTTGTTTAATACTCAAATGTATTTGTTCTTTAAGCTTTGGCAACTGTATTTCAGCAGCCATGCAAATAAAGTAACTTCGAATTACATATACATTCATATAATTAAATATGTAATAATAATAATAATAATAGTGGTAGTCAATGACTATGTTTGCATGCACTTCAGTATCCCGAATATAAGGCTTATCCCAGTTTTGATAATGCTCGGGATAAAGTTTTCATGAGAGCAGAGAAATCAGGTTATTATTATTCCTGTTTACATGATAAATACTAATATTCCAGTTACTGATTATAGCGTTCTTTGGGTGTTCTCACCGAGGATTCTGTAGACCGCCGCTTGATTGTCTCGGTGCTTATCAGCATTCCATCTCACACGTCGCACTCTAGAATCTTTCTCAGTATCTGTCAGAATTCAGATAAGGTGTTTACATGCCACAGTATCCCAGTTTCTTTCGGAGTACTCCACCTAGCATATCCTGATTTCTCAGAAACTGGGATAATGGCTTATGTGCAAATGCAAACCCGGGATACTGTTTGAAAATACCCCAATAACAATAACTTGTTTATCCTGCCCCCATGTATAATGGGAGGGGCTAAAAATTCCACTTTTGAAAAAAAGTAGAATCTTGGAATTCTGAAAGGCAAGCAACTTACAACTCGTCAACTATCAAGTGTTCAGGGCCAATCTCCCCTAGAGCAACGTAGGGTTAAGTGCCTTGCTCAAGCACAACGATGGCAGCTGGGATTCGAACCCACAACTTTTCAGGCTACTTGCACGCTAGCTACGCTACCACCGCTACAACTCCCATTCCCAACAGGAACGACAACTATAAAGATTTATAAAGACTATATGAAGAGTTTGGTTTCAAAACACTATATCCATTTTAATGAGTTTTCAGAAATGGTTTTTCAAAATTTTGTTTTTCAGATATATCAGTGGATCAGTGAGGTTTGATCATAAATACACAATTTAAAAACATGACTGAATATTTTCACAAATGGATTTATACATTTTGGAACCAACGAATCAAATTCAAATTCACAGTTGTAAAAAATATATATATTTAAAAAAAATGTTTTCTTTCAGTTTTGCAAGCCTATATATTGTACACTATCTAGGGTATAAAATTCTAGTGGTTGGTTGGACATAATTTGGCGTCACGAACAGGATCAGTGTTTTAATTGGTCCCTTCTCCCCTTGGGAACGGAATAAAATTATGTGGAGAAGTTTCTTGGAAAAACCCAAAGTAGCAGAGAAGTTTGTCTTGTTCAACCAAGTCTTTATTGCGTTCACCAAGAGAATGGCTATACAACGGTAATCCTCAACCATTCTAACCTTTTACCTTATCTGTCTACCTTAAATACTCAGTAGATGATGTAACTGGCACAGAGCCAATCCTACACGAGATCTCAGTCTCTGTCCTTTTACGATGATGCTCCAAACATGGTTTCAACATGGTTTTCAAAAGAAGTCTACTGTCATGCACATAAATCTCTTGTACATTCCTTTTATAGCACACACTCTACTGCATGCACTATTCTATTCCACTCAACCACACATATATTACTTGTTCTTACAGAAATTCCCACACTACTAAGAGCATTACCCATTCCCATGGGTTCTTATACCAAGTCTTCTTGTCCTTTAACCTAAATGATACCAAGTTAACCAAGTTAATATTCAGTAATATTTCACTTTACCTAAAGAATACCACCTTTGCCTCTTTGAATCTTTAAGAGGCTGGCCTTTTGGAAGGCCTTTTCTTAACCAATATACTAACATATCCCTGCTATTCTACACATTAATAACATCCAATCAGACCCTGAGTGAACATTTAATAAATTCATTTATTTTCCTGTTGACTATGACAGATGATGGAACATAGATCTATGTTCCCTGTTTTTTCTACTCTTTAGGCCCTTATTTTCATAGTGCATTCATTTATTACATACCACTATGTAATATGTAGAAATTCTTTCGATCTCTGTGCTCTACTGTTATTGTTACTGTTACTGTTGTGTCTACTTTATTTAAGCTTCTTGATTATCTACAATTGTCTTTCCTGTATAACTTGTTTAACAAAAATAACAGAAATGATGAACATTAGCTATCAATTTCTTGACTAGTTAAGCTTTATTTATTATACTGTAAATTGTCTGTTGTATTTCAGCTGACATATTTTTAACATCTATCAAAATGATTGATTATTATTATACTTTAATTGCCATGGAGTTATAGCTCTCATTCTTGGTGTGAATGGTCCTTTACTAAGTACTGTTGGGACTTTTTCCAGAATCATGTTCTATGATCAGATGGAATTAATATCTATACAACCAAATATAAGGTGACCAGACCTCTGAGATGATTTCCCTGAATTTTCCTTGCGCTATGGGGACATTCCTGTTTTTACAGTCAGTATCATTAAAAGAAGTGATAGTTTTAGCTTTAAAAATCAGAGACGAAGTGGGTTTTCTTGTATGGGGACAGGTGAAAATAATGAACTAATAATTAAAGAATTAGTTAGGGGTGCTGACAGGGATGATAGGGGGTGACAGGGATTAAAGGAACAGAAGCTCAGTGGACGAGTTCAGCAGGCACAATATGTTGAAACATTTAGCTATGGTTCTCATTCATTCCTGTATATGATGTATGAAACATTTTGCACCGTTTAGTCATCTTGAACTTGAGGATGGTAAAGATAAAAGAAAGGAGCACATGGAGCAGGACAGAAAGTAAACAATGGTCAATGGGAAGTCAACACAAGGATACAAGGATACAGAATGGATACAAAATAAAATTACAGGCATGCAAACTAACAAGACAGAATGAGATCTTAACCAAATTTGCAAACTGATCAAAATTCTCACAGAAGCAAGGAAACAACTTACAGCAATTCTTTGACGTTTTCCAATATTGGTACAGATGTTTACCAATGTCACTTTTGAAAACCCTTTGACACCTTTATGCCCTCTGGCACCTTCTTTTTCCAGGCTCCAGATTCCAGACTATTTGTCACAGTTAAGGGAAAATGAGCAGAGATACAGACTGATAAAGCCAGGCTATGGTTGATCATGACAGAAGATACCTTTTGTGTTCACCAAACTGTTTTGATCTCGATATGTTTGATGTCATTAACTTGCAGGATGATCCAGTTATGACCCACTTTTGATGTCTTGGTAGAGGCAGCCAGATATTAATTTAAAATGTCCAGGTATTTCACAGAGTTTATGCACCATACAACCTAACGAGGTTCCCAGGCCCTTTGAAGGACAAACAAGCCCACATCACTGACCCTCCACCAACCTTAACAGTAAGCTTGGGATTCCTCAGTTGCCAAAAAGCTCCATTTTCATTTAATCAGACCACAGAACATGATTCCAGCCAAAGTTTTAGAAGTTTTTGGCATTCCACAGCCACATTTGAAAATGACATGATAGGCCTTTCTCTGACATGCTTTCTAAATAATCTATTTACATATTTTTTGTTAATGTTTTGTTTTTATGGGGAGACTAAGCAGTTACTTACTTACTGTCAGCTGTCAACATGTTAAAATGTTGAAACTGTTTCCAAGGTGGCAACTGACTTCTCGTTTCCATCAGTTATAAAGTTGGAGGCAAATTCTATTTTCCCAAGTCAAAAACGAGGAAAACTATTGAGTATTCATGAGGAGACATCTACCTGATTAGCGATTGAACTGTTTTAAGAAGCAAAATCTGGACAAGTAAGTAGGTTGTAAGTAAGTTTAGTCAAACTCTTGTACCCCTAACTCCTGTGATTAGTAAACCAAAACAATGATTGATTTATTTCTGGATACCTTAGCAATGTTTTAAAATGGTTTTAAAAGACAATGATTTTATGTAATTAAGACCTATTAACATTGGCTTTGATGGTGCTTAAAATATATATAAAAAACATTTCCCCTTTCATTTTGTGCTTTGTTTTATTCATTTGCCCTCTCTTAACACTGAAATCATGTTACCATATTCTGTGGGTAGTGAACACTGCCAGGCTTTTCCATTAATTCAGGAAAGGGATGTCTGGAAATTCTGGCAGCGGATTGCGTCTGTGGTTGATGACTTGTGGGAGAGGGGCCACTGTTGAATACTGACTGCTTCCAAAGATCACACTATTGAAGGGAATTCAAAGATGCTACAGAAATGCTATAAAAATAACATCAGATGCTTAGTTTATGTAAGAAAGTGCCCTGGTTCAAATGGGCTAAGCAAGGTATTAACTGGAATTCTGAAACACTCATATAGAATTTGAATAGCTAAATCACCACACAACTCCTTTAGTAAGAAATACAAGATACAAAATTCACAAAACACCCCTTCTTGTACCAAATGTTATTGTGCCAGTTATATTGCTTGCAAATAGTATAAGCCCAATTTATAATCCATTCTAAAGATGTACTTGAAATTTTTTGTGGAATAATTTAGACACTGATAAAAATGGTCTGATAACTGATTTTATCTGCATCTCACACCATTGTCATAATACTGTATCATAAAAGTTGGAATAATAAATATAAAATATTTGCCATCAAAAATATGCTTAAGTGCAGTACAAGTTAAATACCTAGGCTTTAATAGTCTTACTAATGATACTGAGGGATATGATTAGGTTATTATGTCAAATGAGGTACAATACACAATGGACTATACTCTGGGCTTTCAAAATCAAATGCTTTAGTCATGAGATGTATCATGAAATAGTACATTTGCAACATTAATCTTTTACAGCTATGGTTAATTGAGCCAATATGTAAACATTTCTTAATAGAACCTCTTGAATAATCTCATGTTGATCTTACAAGCGTCTCACAAGCATAATCATATAGTTCAATGCACTGTGAGTGGGAGGGTAGTGTGTGCAAATCTTGTAGTGTCAAAGACTATTATGCCATCATGTGGTATTAGAGTGTATCACAGCCACATATAGTGGTAAAACTAACACAGCTTTGCAAGTAAAAGCTGGCCTTATTTCCAAAAGGCAAGTTAGGGTTAGGATAACTTCTCACACCAAGAGCCATAATCATATATAAACTGCAAGCCTTGTAACAAATGTATGAGAATCAGAACTGATGAGCACTGATGTTCCCATTTCAGTGTTTCAACAAAATTGCTCAACTTTACATAATTCAGTTTTCTTCATGTCTTCCTTTAATGTGCAAGCTATATAAACCACTTTTAAAATGGGTCAAGAATGTGTGTTTCTTTGCAATATCAGTTGAGAAACACTTATTTCACCAATAAACATTGCTAATGTCCATTAAATATCTTGTTTCTTGGTTACTGTATATCATTCTTTTTCATTTCATGCAATTACTAATTCCAGATATTTAACAAATGTCTTGTTTACTGATACTGAACAATGACATAACTGACATAATGACATAACTGTTACATTGGCTAAAGTTTCTTCATCCCACATCTTTCCATTCCCCCAGTAGTAGGCTTTAAGTATGCCCTTCATGTCCTTTCTTCATATGAGCTGATGTCCTAAGGAATGGGAAAGTTGTAGAAGTAATCCAGTACTATACAACTGGAAATGAAGAGTGGCCAAAATGGATAAAATGGTGACACTGACATAGAGATGTTACATAGGTTCACAGACCTATTATGTGCTCAATCTTTATACCAACAAAGAACTTGCCATGCCACACCAGAAATGTGTAAAGGGTAAACTCTTCCAAACATATGTCACTTGAAATTGAAATATTTGGGTGAAAGAGACCAAGCAGAGCCACAAAAGGGCATCAAGATTAATTAATGAGGAGGAAGATGTTAGAAAAGCGTCCCGCTACCAACAACATTCAAAGTCAATATCTCCAATGCACTAGGCCTGTGTACATGAATGTTAAACAAGTGGTTCAATAATGTGTGCCAATGTAAACAACAAAATATAGATTACTCTTATGTTGTTTCCATATGATTTTACCAAAATCAATTTTTGTTTATTTGGACAGTAGATATAACAACATAACAGATATACATATGTGAAATAGAATAGGCCATTAATGTGGGTCACTTATGATACAGAAACCGTGTTTGTTCATAAAATGTAGTATTTCAAGAAATACAACAAAGAGCACGCTGTGATGCATGAAAAACCATAGGAAGTGAATGCGGGTAATTTATGACACTCCAGAACAAGAGTGAACATTGGCGCAACTGAGGGTTAGTGAAGTAAAAACTTTCAATGAGATGCCGAAGCGGTCTGTCTTCTTCTCGACAGGTAATTCAAATGAACTAAATTGAAAGTTTTTATTTCCCCTTAGTAGGCCTAAGCATCTGCTCTGCATTGGGCTCTCATCACTCTAGAGCAGGGCTGGCCAAACTAAGGCCCGGAGGCCAATTGTGGCCCTTTACTGTCTTTCATGTGGCCCACCAGGAAGTCAAAAATAAGATGTAATGTGAGCCATTGTTACATTAATCTATTATTATATATCATAGTTTCAGTACTAGTGTGACATGTCTGTCAATAATATCATTAAACAATGTAGAATTAGGCGGCCTGCAGTTGCTCTTTCACTTGAAACTGGTTAAAAACTAGGCTCTTAATTTTGCATTGGGCCTTGGCAGTTTAGATTTTTCAGTTAAGTTGAGTGTCTAGACCAAGTCTCCTTCTCCCAATATTCTAGCTCTGGCATGCATGTCATGGTAATGCTTTATCTTCTCTTGTTTACCATGCACACTGTTTTTGAAGTCTGGATGTATTAAGTCAAGAGTTGACTTCAACTTCCTACCGCACAACAACTTGGCTGGAGATTTGCCAGTCGTGGATTGGGGTGTTATACGATAGCTGAACAGTGCTCCGGCCATTCTGGTTTCAATGGAGTCTCCTGCCTTCTTCGTCATAAGTGACTTACAAGTCTGAACGGTCCTCTCCGCTAAGCCATTAGAAGACGGATGGTATGGAGCCGACATAATGTGACATATACCATTTTTTTTAGCAAACTCTTGAAACTCTTCACTGGTAAAACAAGTAGCATTATCCGATACCATGATCTCAGGTATGCCATGCTGACTGAAATCCTTTCTAAGGCACTCAATGGTAATAGCGGATGTAGCGCCACTCAACGCATGTGCTTCAATCCACTTTGAATAGGCATCCACCACAATCAGGAACATTCTTCCCTTCCATGGACCAGCATAGTCCATGTGGATTCTTCTCCATGGCTTGTCGGGAAATTCCCAGGGATGTAACGGTGCCACCGGAGGACTACTTCTGCTTTCCTGGCATGCCACAGATGCCTTCACCAGCGCCTCCACCTCAGCATCCATGTTAGGCCACCACATGTAACTTTGCGCTAACCCTTTCATGCGGGTAATGCCGGGGTGTGCCTGATGTAGCAGCCTCAGCAAAGCATTGCGGCCAGGCGGTGGAATAACGACTTGCCCTCACCACAATATACATCCATCCTGTGTGCTGAGCTCATCCTGCCATCAGGTATAAGACGTGAACTCAGGACTGTCCACCCTTGGCCACCCTTGCAAGATGTACTCTTGTACTCTCGCTAGCACTGGATCTTTGTCCGTCCATTTTATTATTTGCTGTGCATCCACCAACGGTACTCCTGTGTCAAACAACAGCACTCTCTCCTCTTCCTCAGGCATACTCTCTCTTCCCCCTTCCAAGGGCAATCTGCTCAGAGTGTCAGCATTCGTATGGTCTCGGCCGACCTTGTAGACGATGGTATACTCATATGCTGCTAATGTGACAGCCCCTCTCTGTATCCTGGGAGATGTCATCTGAGGTATGGCTCTCATTTCACTAAATAATGAAATCAGTGGTTTGTGATCTCCCATACAGGTATTTGTGGAATTTCTTCTCTCCGAAAACTACCACAAGGCCTTCTTTGTCCAACTGGGAATAAATCTTCTCAGCGGAACTGAGAGTCTTTGACACAAACCCTATGGGCCTGTCCAATCCATCGGTAGGGTGATGCATCACACGCCAAGATGAGAGGTTTGGTTGAGTCATAGAGAACTAGCACGCTACAGGACTGAAGTAGTGCTTTTGAGCCTTCTGCTGCTTTACCCCCATGACCATTTTTCCTCCTTTTTCAACAGAGCATGTAGCGTTGCCAGAAGCATGGAGAGTTGCGGAAGGAACCTATGGTAGTAATTCAACAACCCGAGGTAAGCTTTTAACTCGTTGCTGTTGCGTGGCTCAGGCGCTTCAGTGATAGCTTCCACCTTCTCTGTCAAGGGGTGTAGCCCGTTGGCATTTATCTTGTGGCCTAGGAACGCCACCTCTTCTCCCATTAATTCACACTTGCTTCTTTTCAACCTCAGTCCGCTTTTTTCTACTCTTTGAAGCACTTCCTCTAGATGTTTCAGATGCGTTTGCTTATTTGGTCCTGATATTAGGATGTCGTCCAAATAAATGGCAACATTTGGAATTCCTCCGAGGATGCCCTCCATTGTTCTCTGAAATATAGCTGGACTAGAAGCTACTCCAAATGGTAGGCGGGTGTAGGTATACAAGCCCTTGTGTGTATTGATGGTTACATACTTTCTGGATTCTTCTTCCAGGACCACCTGTTGATAGGCATGACTCATGTCTAATTTCGTGAAGTGCAGCTGTGAAAAAAGGTCCTCGACTTAAGGAATTGGATACTGATCCACCTGTGATGCTCTATTGATAGTGAGTTTATAATCCCCACATATCCTAATGGAGCCATCCAGTTTTCGCACAGGGACAATCGCTGCCGCCCACTCTGCAACTTGCACTGGTTCAATAATCTTGTCATCCAGTAGCCTCTGTAGCTCGCTCTCCACCAGCAGCTTAACAGCATAGGGAACTGGTCAGGGTTTGCAGAATCTTGGCTGGGCCGCCCTGTCCACATTAATCTTTGCCTCGACACCTTTAAGTTGTCCTAGCCCTTCTTTGAACACCTCAGCGTGTCTTTCGAGGATCTCCTCCAACTGTAATTGAGGCTCTGACTCTACCTTGTGTACTAGCTGATCAATCATGGCAAGCTCCTGTAGCCAACTTCACCCCAGAAGATTATTTGATTATCCACCATCATTTATCACCACAGGTAACGTCTTTTCTGTGTTTTCGTGCTGCACCTTTACATGCGCCATGCCCAGCACTCCCAGTCTCTCTCCAGTATATGTTTTCAATTTCAGTGAGCAGGGATTTAGCTCTGATTTGGCTGTTTTCTTCCACAGTTGTGTGTATTGCTGTTTGCTTACTATAGTTACCCCACAGCCAGTGTCAACCTCAAATGTTACTTTCATTCCGTTGATTTTTATGGTGCGAGTGATTGGAGCCACCTTGGACAACTCGAGTGACTTGCTATAAACTGTGTCCTCATGTCCTCTGTTTCACTCTCTCCCTTCCCCTCTAAGCTGATTAGTTCGCTG
This sequence comes from Tenualosa thibaudeaui, assembly GCA_027481765.1. NCBI lineage: Eukaryota > Metazoa > Chordata > Actinopteri > Clupeiformes > Clupeidae > Tenualosa > Tenualosa thibaudeaui. The sequence continues at coordinate 1,336,410 of JAIFZK010000004.1, read as the reverse complement.
CTCTCTTCCTGGGCCTTTGCCTTTCTGACCCTTATTTGCCGGCCTATGCACATTTCAATTTCCCGCCTTCGATCTACAGGCTTTCTTAATGTACATCCGCTTGCCACAATTATGACAAAGCTCTGTGGCAAACTTGCATTCAGGGCGGTATGCTGGCCTTAAAAATTTATTCCTTTTTAAAAAAAAACTCACTACCATATGCAGAAGGCATCCGTTCCTTCCTCTCCCCTTCCCTATGCTTAGCCCAGTAAAACCAGCGCTTAATTGCTGCGGTGATGTCTGCGTCCGTGGTAGCGACACGTGGGGTTTCTTCTCACAGCATCTGAAAGTGACAACACAGAGACAAAGAAAAACAAACTGAATTACTGAATTTGTTATATAAGAGCTACAATACCCCACTTGGCTGAATAATTATATAGTACCTGTTAAAGTGTTACATACAGTTAAAACACCACGCCTACTGCCTAAACTATAAGTATGGAGTTTAAATGTGAACTGTTTCCGCGCATACACATCGGAACTGTTCTGTTCTGAAAATCTAAACTATGGTGTAGTTACTGGTAATATTTGAAGATAGCAAAATGTACTTACTTTCTTCAGTGATTACGCTGGAGAAACTGAAGTAGGAGGGCATCTTTCTCACGGTAGTGAGGTTGAAAATTCTCGGGCATTGATGAGTCTTTTGGCTTGCCATAAAGATGCCAAAATGCATTGTTATCAGGATAGGGAATGAGCAACAGTTAGGGTAACATTATTTTTTTTGGTATTTAAACATATCTCTGCTTGCAATCTTGTGAAAATGGCATTTAGCTGTCATAATGTTATAAATTCTTGAGGAGAAACACAGTCCATACTTTAAAACTTGTTGAGGCTTGTAGGCTACTTGAGGTTTGGATTGGCAGTGGTGGAGTGAAGTTGATCAATGATCAATGAAATACTTGCTATTATACTTGCTAATACTTGCTTCCTATTAAAAGTTGAATCGATTTTAAAATACTCCTCCTAACCTACAAAGCCCTCAATGGCCAGGCTCAATATCACAATATATATGTCCCTTACCACCTAGAAGCCTAAGATCCTAGAATGCTGGTCTTCTTGTTATCCCTAGAATATCAAAATCTACGATAGGAGTAAGAGCCTTTTGCTACTGTGCATCACTCTTGTGGAATAATCTTCCTCTTTACTGTTTCCCATAGTGTCATGTCTGTCTGTCAGTGTCACCCGTTCTCTCCCTGATCACTTGCCCCTCCCACTCACTCACACTAATCTGGTTCAATCATCACTCTCACCTGTTCCTTGTTAACCGTTGTCTGTTGTGTATTTAAACCCCTGTCTTTCAGTGTTTCCCCGTCAGACCGTCCGCGAACCTACTGCTACTCACACAAGGCAAGCATTCAGCCTGCAGCCGAGGAACTTTGCCTCTGAGGAAGCCAAGGTAGCTTACACCATCAATCATTTGACGGGCTGACGAGCTCGGCTGTGGGGAATGGCAGAATTTGAACGACAATCGCCTGCGTGTGCTACTTTTAGTCAGTTCGCTGACAAACTTTTAAAAGTGGGAGTCTGCTTCTGCCGAGGATTCCCGCGATCTTTTGAGTATTCGGCAGGGAAAGAGGACGATTGCAGACTACTCAATTGATTTCCGAACCTTAGCCAGCGGTAGCAGCTGGAACGTGGAGGCCGTAGTTGATGCCTACCTCCACAGCCTGGCAGATTATATGAAGGATGAACTGGTTTCCCATGCCCCACCGTCGACCCTTGATGAAGCCATTGCCTTAACATCCCGGATTGATCGAAGAGTCCAGGCGTGCAGACGAGAGAGAGGGCGATCCATCCAGTCATCCACCAGCCTTTCCGGGGGTCCTACTTCCGTGCCACTGCCCACAACCATGTCTTCCAGTGGGCGTGTCCTGTCTGAGCCTATGGAGGTTGGGCGTGCTTCCCTGTCCCCAGCTGAACGTCAACGCCAGTTCGCCGCCAACCTTTGCCTCTATTGTGGAGGAGAGGGTCACCGAGTCTCAACGTGCCCATTAAAAAGATCGAACTCACCGGTTGTAGGAGGGTGCCGGCTGTCCTCGATGAACATGCAGACCTCCAAGGAGGGTAAACTCCTGCTCCAGGTCGTATTTCACCTTCTGAACTCCGTACACACCCTGTCATTGATTCTGGTGCGGAAGCTAACATTTTGGACACCAACTTCGCTCAACAGCTGGGTCTGCAGGACCATCCACTGCCTGTTCCGGTATCTGCCCGAGCCCTGGATGGACACCTGTTGGGGACTGTAACCTGAATCACTGAACCAATAAAGATGAGCAGCTCCGGTAACCATCAGGAGTCCATCCGGTTCCATCTGCTCTGCTCGCCAGGTCAGCCCCTCATCTTGGGTTACCCTTGGTTACGCCAGCACAACCCCCAACTGGACTGGTGAACAGGGGTGGTCCAGGAGTGGGGGGTGGACTGCCACCAGACCTGCCTGCTTGGAAAACTCGCTCTACGTCAAAGCAAAGAAGTGCAAGTTTCATGCAAAGACTGTGTCCTTCCTGGGGTACATCGTGGCAGAGGGGAGTGTTCAGATGGATCCAGCTAAGGTGGCGGTCACTTCCTGGTCCATTCCGGAGAATAGAAAAAAGCTGCAACAGTTCGTGGGCTTTGCCAATTTTTATCGACATTTCATCAGGAATTATAATCAGGAAATAGAACTTTCAAGCATAGCTTCTGATTTTATCCCTGAAACAATCTACAGTGCTGCAATATCAACAGAATATACATGTGGCCTGGTAAAAGTGATGAGACAGCACACAATTCACACAAACAATATTTCTTGTGGGGCATGTTTTTCCTCGAAATTCTTTGAGATTGGTAGTGTATTTGTTTGAACACATTTACAACAGACAATACCAAACAGGCAACAGCAGTGGCAATGCACTTCTGAAATGAGAATACATAGCATTAAAAAAATCACATTTGATGAAAACATTAATTTAAAACAACACATTGCAGTCATGAAATTTGTTATAGTATTAACCCATTAAACTGTCTGTTTCTGTAGACTGTCACCAGTGTTCAGCCAATCGCGGTTCATCTTTGTATTCATTTTGACTCCGCTAACAATGGGAATGCACTTACTCTATACATGTCACAACAGCTAGTCCGAGTCGTTGATGAAATCTGCCCCACAGATCCACTCCCCTCTACAGACAGACAAGAGGACAAATGTATTAGAATGGCGAAACCCTCACCAACCGTTTGAGCCACATAAGCCTGTGTCTCACTGCTACTCGCCGCTATGTGCAGCCCTCTAGCATAGTGTGGTCTGTAGTTGGATCTCGCTAGTCAGGTCTATCTCCAGGAACTGTGAAGAACAGGATAAGATTATGAGCTATATTTCTGTTTCTGCTCAGTTTCATCAGTAACTATTGTGTGGGTAAGTTAAAGTGTTTAACTCCATTACAGACATGGATGGCTCATTTTCCTACTTTACACAATGGTCAAGATTTGCCTCGTGCTTGAATTGTGTTCAATTCAACAAATATGGAATTCTAGATATGATATGATAAAGATATGCTGCACAGAATTCTGTTGAAAGACAGTCAGAGTTAAGGAAACTGAAAGAAAACTGAAAGAAAGTATGTGTTTTTATTTTGTCAAGCCTATTTCTGCTTTTGCTAATTAATGATTTGCATGTAGGCTAATTTTCAATTAATCAATGAAACAATCAATGTCATCATTAAATAATCAATAGCTGCAGCTCTAAATTTTATTTTAATAGTTAAAATGCTTTGTTTGTCTGACGCCTCCCCCTTAATACTATAAGATGTGACAGTTGCAACATCTGACTTGTTACATTCAAATGAAAATTGTGAAGAATGTGCTTTAGGTAATCATCTTTAAATATCTTTGACTGTTAATGAACATGTGTAAGTTTATTGTATAACTTGGTTTATTGTATAACTTGGAGTGAAATGCAAAAAGTGTTGCAACTGTCTCTGGTCTCCCCTACATCATCCTTCACTCTGCTCTGCTGTTGTAATTCATTTCACTTAGAATTTCATAATTACACACAAAAAAAATTCACTAGTGTTTTATTTATTTTTAAAATAATTCATACAAATGCATATGGTCACAACCACTCCTTTTTTTGGAGTTGAACAAAAAAATAATATTCTATATTTGTGTGTTTGTATATCTGAATTTGTTTGTATGTCTGTGTGGACAGACAGATAGATAGACAGATAGATAGATAGATAGATAGATAGATAGATAGATAGATAGATAGATAGATAGATAAATTGATAGATAGATAGACAGACATGTATTGCTAGCCTACCACGTTACCAGGAAGATCAATGTAGGCAATATAGTCTGCTGCCACTATTCTTGCAGCAAAATGCTATTTATTTAACATGTAACAATATATTCACACATGGACAAGCAATCATGAAGTTGGCTTTGCACAAGACATTTTTTATCAACAATGTAATCATTTCACACAGAAAAGAATACATGCTCCTTTAGGTGAATAAATTCACATGAATATTTTTGAGTCAGTACTAACAAATCACAACATTCTAAATGGCTTGGGGGCCAGGGTATTATTTTCCTGAGAAGATGTGCAAAAACGGCCTTATTTTGGGCTTACTGGGGAACGTTTAAACATATAGAGACCCATCCACACTGTTAATAACACCTATAATGATAAATGCAAACCATACTCTTGAATAGAACAGTTCATAAATAAGTAAATATCCACACCTCTCACTCTCTAGCAAGAGTAACATGATGAATGACATTGTTGTGCATCTCTTTCAGAGCAAGTGTGTAAAGGATAGAAATATGGTGAGCCAATTGGAATCCATCCAAATTTAACATGACGGATATTTTTGTGGCTTTTGTTTATGTTTATGTCAATGTAGGTGCTGATATTCACGGTTACAATCATAGTTATCATTGCCAGTGTGGCTGGGCCTTACAAGATATCACTGTTTCAACACTGCTAGAACCAATTGTTGGAGTAATTTAAAAGACATTTTCCAATTGCATGTAAATCAGGGTACATTCAGATTAGACTATGTAATTTTGTTGAACAAAAAGCCAAGAGACACAACAATAAAAAAAATGCCCACTGTACTCAGACAGACTACAAAGTATGTTCTTTTACAGAAGCTATTTTCTTTTTCACTCTGAATCCATACAATTCTCCTTTTTAAGTGATGAAACCAGTCAGTAACAATGAGACCAAGGAAACTCAGTGGTAAACATTGCCAGTTGTTCAAGTCCATGACTTTGTCCTCTTCTTTACAAACAGTCAAAGCAGCAGCTTTAGGAGAGAAGCTACAGCTGCTCATTTGGGTGTTGTTCTCTGTCAGGCTCCGATTTGCCTGTGTTGCCGGGCGATGGGGCATGTGGTGGATGGGTCACTGTGGGCAAGCTGTGTGTGATGGGCACAGTGCTGGGAACGATTCCCTCAATAGGAGGGGGCAGACCTCCAGAAGTAAGACTTCCTACACCAGGCGGATACCTAAGATTGACAATATAGCTTTGAGGAGCAAAGCTTTCAGAGAAAAGGATTACATGACAAGGATCTGCATGTCTGTATTTGAAGTGAAATATGTAATGCCAACAGGACATGCATATAGAGACTGAACTGGAGCTTAATACACAATACTAAACAATTATTTGAAAAATGCCATTTACTCCAAATAGTGTTCTGCTTACTGTATAACTTTAATACATTTTTAAGTTTGTAAAAACATTTGTGCATAAATGTGATGCATCACCCAGATTTTAAATAATAGATATGTTAATAAAGAATAGTGTGAGAAAGCCAGAACCCTCCCAGGATCTCATTTGAACCTCAGTGGCTACAACCAATTATACAATTCATCAAGCTGCTGCTCTGTCTTGCACAGCAGTGTCATGGTCCTGCTTCCTGATACCTTGGCCCCCCCACTGGACTATCAATGATCCTGCTCCCTGCTACTCTGGCCACCCACTGGACTTTCTATGTATTGCTACCTCTGTGCCTTGTTTACCTTACCCATGTGTTCTTGTTTTGGTTGTCTGCCCTGCCCCTTTCTCCTCCCCTGCTTTGCACCCGCTCCTCATGTCTTTGATTTCCGTAATGAGCCTCACCTGTCTCTTGTTTGTTAGATTGCTCCTCTCCCTATATAATACCCCAGTCTTTCCTCTGCTCCTTGTCCGTTCATCTGACCTCGTTCCTCGTCATTTGTAAGTCTGTTTCTAGTCTGTTCCCCTACCCGTGAGATCTGTTTCCGTGTTGTTTTGCCTGCTCTCGTTTCTCGTGTCTGTCTCGTGGAAATTTTGTTTTTTCTTTTCCCGAACCCCTGCTTTTTGAGATCTGTTTTTGGAAATTTTGTTGTATCACTTGTGTGTTTGCTTTACCGATATCTCCTGAGTTTTCCCACTTCGTAATTTTTTGTATATTTCTGTTCTTTTTTGAAATAACCTAGATCTCCTGAGCTTTCTCCCACTGTGTGGTGTTTTATATCGTTTTTTACCCATTGTGATATTTACCAAGACCTCCTGAGTTTTTTCCCCGCATACTGCTTTTTGTAAAGTTTCCCTGCTCTTCACATATTAAATCGTGTTGATCTGCATTTGGGTCCCTGTTTTGAGTATTAGCGATTCTAACAAGCAGCTTCTATATTTTATAAATATCTCTCAAATTCTATGTGGTGATATTATTGTGCTTTCCTTAAAACATCAAGTCAATTTTACTTACTTACAACAGTCTGAACAAGACAAATTTGCTTAATGCACTGGCAGCCAAATTTGCTTGTTGTATGTATGCAAGGTATACTGAAAATTAGAATATATTGCATGATAATTGGAAAAATATAGCATTTAGCAGTGCAAGTATCTGGACTGTGCAAGTAATCTATTTTTATCTTAATATAAAATGAATAACACTAGGCTAGACAGCAGTTTTTGTGGTGCATTTCTGTTTTTCTTTTGTTTTGTTTTTTAGTCTCTGAAAAAATCTATAACAGAATTGTCCAAGGGTGCTGAAAAGGTAAGTCAATGATTGTGGCTGAGGTGCTAACAGACCTGGGATCAGGTTTGAATGACCTGACAGGACCTATATTGATGTCTGCTGTTGATGCCTCTGTGTATGTTTAACATGTCATCAACCAGCATGAGTGTGTGGGGTAGGGCGGGTCTGGGCTGCCTCTTTTCGTAAAGCAAGACTGCAGTAATTTCTTAACATTACAAAGTTATTGAGTGAGTAAATGGAGTATGCTGAATGTTCACATAAACATGTAATGTACAATGTAAGGACATGCAAGTACAGGCTATAAATTATCTATATGGCTTTTTAAGTAATACATTTTTGTGTGTGTAAAGTTTTGCTTTTTTTATTTATGCTTTATATACAGCATATATATTCTAGCTAGCCAGAATATTCTGGCTAATACATAGGTCATGTTATACATTAGATCATTTTAGATGTGGGTCAAAGCTTACTTGAATCTATAATTGCACATTTACACTTATCCTCTCTGCATACTGGCCAAAACCATTCCTAATGTCTCTCCTCGGATCCGTGCAGCACCTGACGCCACTTCCCGGATTTGCTCTAAACTTTGAATTCGAGAACCCTCCCGCAGAGTCTGATGCAACCATGTGGTTCATCTGGATAGGTTCAGGATGTGACAGAGGGTGGAGGCAGCTGTCTTTTCTACAGCATTAAGTCCCACTCACTTTAATGAAAGGAGTGGTTCACATACTTTTCCACACTATGTGTATAAATTTTCTCTCAAATATCTCTCTCTAAGATGACTAATCAATGGAATCAATAGAGCCGACATAAATAAATTAGTGTAACAAACCAATATGTCTGGTTATTTGAGAGTATTACCTGTATGCACCATTGAGTTCTGGATGGATTGTGGACTGATCAATATTTGCCCAGTGTGTAGTTTGGTTCAGAAATTCTTTGTTAACACAGTTCTTCAGGCTGTCTGGAATGCGACCTACAATACAAAACAGTGCAATTAACGGGAAATGTTCTTTCAATAATCTAAGGAACTTGTTACTGCATCTTTAAAGGAAACATCACAGTGTGGTTGAGGGTTTGACAGTAAAACCTTCTTAGGTCTTTGGTTTGGTCTGTGTATGACTTTGTTTAAAACATGTCTTTTCATGTAGTTTGTTTGTAAACAGGGAAAACATGGAGTCACTTCTAATTTCTGCCCTGTTTGGGCACAGTGCTAAGAGCGACAATGGACCGCAGATGGCGTAAGCACACGCACCGACAATTGAGGTATGTGTCAACTCATGTAAGTCTAGGCAAAAAGATAGTTAATAGTCATAATAACACGTCTTACTGACTCCCCATGACCGGGGTATAGTTACCCCCTAAATAAACAAACAAACAAACAAACAGCACTCTTACCAAACACGATTAGTCCATTCTAAAGACTCTGATTTTTAAGAGAGCGTTACCTGTAATTGCTCTGCGGATCTCTCTAGCTGCCTCCTCTCTCATCTCAATGGATGCCTGTTCACTGTACCAGGCTGCATGTGGTGTGCAGATAAGATTTGGGGCATCCTTCAGAGGACCTTGACTGAAGCTAAGAGAGTGATGCTTACTGAATATAGAAACTTACGCATACTTTTGGTCTAACACGGAAAAACATAGTAAGTAAGTAATAAACTAAGCTGAAAGGACTAGTTTAATAATTACATATACAATATACATTGGAAGACAAGTAGAATGACTTTCTACATTACAGTTTGACACCCAAGAAATCAACTTATTCATACAGCCTATGCTATATGCTTGCTTGCATGCTCACCTAAAGGGCTCCGTCTCATGGACATCTAGGGCTGCTCCACGTATCCTTCCCTCCTTTAAGGCCTGTGCCAGGGCCTTCTCATCTACTAATCCTCCCCTTGCTGTGTTCACCAGGAATGCACCTTGACGCATCTAAACCACGCAGAACACATGTATTGACACTGTGCATGCAGTTGACACTGTCTATGCAGACCTAAGGCTCAACATAATAATGATCATAATAACCATAATAATCATAGTTACAAAAATAATATATCAGCACATAAAGCTCTGATGACGTAGAGTATTCATAGATTTAGCATATTTTAAAGGAGACAGAATGGAAACCCATTTTTGATTGTGCATAGCCAAAGAGCTATCATGAATTTGAGGCATATCAAAATCTTGAATCTTAGAAATAGCCACTAAAATATGGTCAAATTAGAACAAAGTCTACATGTGATAGCAAATAGCACAAGCAATTGCAGTTCAATTGTGGTTGGCAAAGAACTTTATCCTTAGCTTTATCTTATGTTATGTTATTTTTGACATTAGAGAACAAGGTACAATACTGCATTCATCCATTCTGTTTCTCCTTTAATTCAACTTGAATATATTTTGATATGCTTCAGTTCGACCTCTCTTCCAATACCTGCTTGATGGTGAAGTCATTGATGAGATGGTGGTTGTGCTCATTCAGGCTGCAATGTAGTGTTACACAGTCACTGTGGAAAAGAAGATCTTGGAGGGTGTTTACTCTTTGTAAGCCCAAAGCTCTCTCGATCCCATCTAAAAGGTATGGGTCATAGAAAATCACATTGAATCCAAAGGCTTTGGCTCGCAGTGCAACTGCCTGACCAACACGACCTAAACAAAAATAAACAGGGAGTCAGGAGTTGAATGGAACTGAATAAGTGATACAGCAGTCATACTACTAAATTATGAAGTTCGGTGGGTAAGTTACAACATAAAACGGCTAACCCATACAGATTATTTCTGTAGCTTCAGATTCAAAAACATTGTGGTCAAGGCATTATATTAGGGGCTACAGACATAGCAGAGTAGTTGTTGCCTATTACATCTGAGGGTGTGACATTTCACAGTTTCTTAATTTATATCAGTTGCCTCCCACCTCCCACCTAATATAAGTTTGTCAGCCAGTTGAACTGACATTACCGGTAGAATATTTTGACTAATACATAGGTCATGCTATACATTAGATCCTTGTAGATGTGGGTCAAAGCTTACTTGAATCTATACACATTTACATTTATCCTTTTTGTGTACTGACCAAGACCAATAATTCCTAATGTCTCTCCTCGGATCCGTGCAGCACCTGACGCCACTTCCCGGATTTGCTCTACACTTTGAACACGCGAACCCTCCCGCAGAGTCTGATGCAACCATGTGGTTCGTCTGTATAGGTTCAGGATGTGACAGAGGGTGGAGTCAGCTGTCTCCTCTACAGATGCAGCTGGCATGTTACACACAGCTATACCTGTTGGATGAAAAATGTATATGGTTGAATATGATTTCAATTATGATTATATTACAAATCATCACATCAATACTCATGAGAATAAATAATACCTTGGTTTCACCTGAACCTTATGAGAGAGGAAATTGTATTAAAGGATATGTAGTACAATCTTGAATCGGCAACTGTCCATAGCAGAGATATGTAACTTGAGAAATAAGTGTATGCATATCTACTGCCTCAAAAAGTTCATTCATAATTGAAAATTCTTAAAGGAACACGGCACCAGTTTTAAATAGGAAAAATACCAGAACTCTTAGTTGCTTTTGGGCAAGGTGCTTATGGGCAAGATACTAATGGTCTAATCCTACCTTCAGACTGAGAGAACGGCTGGATGAACTGGAGAAAGGTAAAACTCAACAATAAAGGGAGGTGGAAAATGAGTACATTTCTCCCAAAATGTTGTGCGTTCCTTTAGCATTCTTTATTATGTCCATGTGGGACTCGCTAAAGAACATGAACACGTCCTGGGTGAAGTCTCTTAAAATGGTTTAAACTGTTCCTCATGTGTCAAACTTCAGCAACACTACCTCATCTGTATTTTTTTCCAAATTTATATCAAATTTATATCAAATTATTATTCTAAATTATATCTGTTATATGTTACATGAAAGCCTTTCATGGACATTCAATTTCGATTTAGGACAGATTTGCAGTTCTCTCTAAAAGATCTGTTAAAAACTGGTATGTTATTAAAATCCTCAGCATTTTCACAACTGTAATCCTAAACCTCAACTTTCGTAGTATGCAAACATATGTGACAATGCTCTTTTACCTAGGTCTCCTGCAGACTTGATATCAATGTTGTCAAAACCACTTCCTATACGAACAATAATCCTAAGTGCTTTGAATTTCTCAAGGTCTTCTTTCATGAGTGTGATGGTATGATACATTAAGGCACCCACAGCTTCGTTGAGCACCTGAAAAAGAGGAAAGCAAACTTAGACATATAACACATTTTCAGACATTCTATTGATGCTAGCTATCAACAAACATATTTCATGACAAAATAATTTCTTCCAATTTCTGCAGACTGTGTTGACATTGTGGTTATGAAACCAAAGACATTAACATTAAGATTCAAAATACTAACATCCTGTCTGAAACAGAATGGGACCTTAAACAAGGAGAGGGGTCATTCAGAGACAACATCCCTTGGATATCCCTTGCTATATTTTCATATTACTTGAAAATGTAAATGAAAATGTAGTGCAACTATGAATCCTTACCTAAATGTATCATTTGGAAAACACTCACACAATACAGTTTTGTTTCTTTTCATGAAAAGTAATAGTTTGAAACTAGAGGGTATACGGTTGTGCTCTAGATTTCTAAAAACAACCCATAAAGGTTTTGCCAAGCTTATAATGAAATCCCAATTATTAGAGCTATGTCTAAAATTTGAAGTGATATGCCATGACAGGCAATGTCAAAGCATATTGTTGCTTCAATGTGATAAAAGTGACAAACTAAAGCTGTTTCGAAATACCATGCAAAAATGCCAAAATATGACACAGTATTTTACCTTTTCATGGATCTCCTGGGTGGACTGAGCATCACAAAAAGCCACTGTAGCTACATCCTTTAAGATGGGCATCTCAATAGTGCAGTCCCGCCCATCTAGCAGGGCCACTAGTGGTCGTGGGTGCATTGGTCCATTCATTATAGGGGGTCTAATGCCTGTGCAGAGGAGAGGGAAACTGGATTCAGTTGTCGATGGTCTACAGTAGCCCTAGCATATTTCATTTTCATAAAAGCCACTTGACAACTCTAAAGCCAAAGGCCTCTATCTTGCGTCAGGATTCTGTTTGCCCTGTCAGGACTTACATTTTAACATTGACTGACCAGACGAACAATACATTATCTCTGACTCATACCTAATTATGGCTCCTTATATGCAGTGCAAAAATGGATATGTATAGCCAATTGTGCTGTGACTCTTGTATATAAACCAACTTTTCCTGCTTTTGGCAGGAAAAGAACAGGAGTAAAAGAACACTAAATGAATGAGGCCAGAAACTCAATTTCAGTTTCATTTACCTTGTCCCCATACAGTTAGCCTTAGCTGCTGGTATATGCTAAATTGTTCTTTTCCTCCCAACAGCATTCGGTGACCTCAAAAAACAGGGCTATGGTTACGTACTCTGGACTATCGCTTTAACTTAAGCTAAACTTTTTTACATGAGAAACAGATCATGCACTGCCAGACTGGGTTTCACACTTAAATGGACACATCAACTGGGTTGGCCTTCATGTAGTAACACTCTTTAACCACATGTGGTTACATGCAACATACAGCAGCTTATAGTCACAGAAATGTATTGATATGAGTATAAATGTGTATGCATATGGAGGAAAAGAAATGGCATCACTCCCTAACCTTTGGTTCCTAATACAGAACAAAATGAATGGGTTTCTCTACAGACTTTTCTATTTTCTATTTTCAGTCAATATATTATTTTATGGACACTGAAACATATTTTTGGTTGATAGGTTTACAGACAGTCATACTCAATTCACAATTTGGGTCTATGTATATGCAGTAGAAGTATTTATTCTCTCATACATAGTTTAGGAACTGTGCATTATGCCCTGAAACGCAAAATCTTTAGAGCATAGTTATTGCAATGACTGCACATTACAGGTGACTCCTGAATGAATTAACTTGTATTAATAAACTTGTATTTTCATATGGGCACTGGTGACCGTCACGTCAAATAGGAAAGAAAAGATCTGTGTACCCAATTGCTCCAAAACATTTCATTTGCCTCCCATGTTTTCAACTTTTTTCTCACTCAGCAGAGTTTGTAGATACAATGAAGTCCAGTTTTAACTAGATTATGTGCAGCTGCAAAAATGCATCCATTCTGAAGAGATTCAGGGTATCCTTTCAATGTACATATAGCCCTTTCAATTTATATTTTGGTTTCAGTGGCATCAATGGCATGTGAACATTTTACAATGAAGAATGCAATGAACATGGTAAAATATGTCTGGATAACATTCATCCTCATATATGCACAATTCATTTGACAGTCGCTGTATCATAACACAAAGGTACTGTGACCCTCCCACTGCAGAGCTGAGTGAGGCACTTCATGTATTAAATTTTCACCCAATCCACATTGTCTACTTTTATAATTAATATTAACTGTGCTCCCACAAATGTGTCGACAAAGTATAGTAGAAAGACATATCAAAATGTGATTTAGCCTAGTTATACAATGCCATTCATATATGAAATCCAATTACACATTTTCATCTAAAGACATTGTCAGTGTTGTTTCCCATCAAAGGTAATCCTTCATTTATAATAGTGGGTGGATTATAATATACATAATGTCAGCAATTTTAGACCTACCAATTAAAAATTGTATGAAATACAATATTATTTTTTGCATTTGAAATATAGCTGTAAGCAGAAATCAGGGGGTCAAGAAGTGAATCATGCAGACGTTGCCATGACAACAGGAGTTAAGTCAGAGAGAGAAAAATTTGTGTTGATTTTGATAAAATCCAATATGACAGCCGAATACTTATGCTAACCGAAAAGTTTAATAAAAAAACATCAATGGGACATCCCACAGAACAAACTAGACATTGAAATTTTGTTGCTAACCCAAACATATTATGAGATATGAGTCAAAACACATTTTTGCTAATTATAGCACCCCCTTGTGGCCAGACTACAATACATTTGTTGTGCTCCCTTGGGATGGGGTCAGCAGTCATGTGACCAAGTTTGGTTTACCTACATCAAAGGGTTGCTGAGATATGAGCTCACTTCCTGTTTGTCAGCCTTGTCACTGATTTTGGTTGGCTGTCATGGGCAAATGATATCGAAAATCAAACATTGCTCAGATAACTTTTGTTAATCACTCTGGCCTGGAGATCACATGTACCAGGTTTTGTGTCGATTGGAAAAACAATATGAATGATGAAAATTTAGTTTCACTTTCAACAAAATTCAAAACGTTGGAAAATCTAAGTAGAAAATTACGTCAAGTAGAAAATTATGTCATAGGGTGTGTTGGAATCAGCTTGAACCCAATGGTACCAGTTGTTTGAAAATTGATTGCATGGGTGACGGCGCTGGAGAGCTTGTTAGAGAGCTTCACTGCTTGGCCCCCAATAATATCTCATCTTACATTTTGAGCAAACACCTAGAAGTAATAAAAAATCATCAGAAAAAGCTCTACAGTTGAGTATAGTGACATATGGAGGAAGGGTTTGGAGTGTATGCCTACATGTCTGCTCTGCTACTACAACTTCCGAGACTAATTCAAGGTAGTGAACAGGTTGCATTACAGGTTCTCTATTCATCATTTGTGATAAATGTATAATAAACAACATTAATCCATAGGTTTGTCCTCCTTTGTTTCATATGATAAGGCTCCTAGACAGACATTTTCATTGTTCATTGTTGCATTGTTCTGACAGAGAAGAGCTATATGATGACAACCAATATGACAACCAACTTATTCTCATGTAAAAGAAAAAGGGGCACCAATCATCTATACTATGGCCAACAGAGAAGCACAAAAAAACATCAACATAAGTCTTGAGGACAGGGGTTTGCTCTACTTGACTTACACTTTTTTGTTTCCTTTACTTCTTGACTACTATAAAACACTGAAACTACACTTGAGTGAAAAACAAGTCTGCTCATCAGCAAAAAACAAAGCAATAGAAGACTGCTGACACCTAGAAAGCAGCTATATCTAATATAATTCACAAATCTGCTGACACCTACAATGCAGCCATATCTGATATAATTCACAAATCTGGTGAGACCATCTTTCTCATGTTTCCTCAGGAGGACTCTCCCTAGGATTTTGAGACACACCCCTTCTCTTCTCAAAACATGCACATACACTCTTAATCCAAGTGCTCACAAATGCAAATACAAATTACAAATACAAAATACAAATTCATTTAAACATCATTATATCAATGCCACATTTTCAGATGATGAATAATTAAATGAAAGATGTTTAGCTCAGTAAAATCTTTGATCAGTGAAATATTAGATCATGCTCTATTTACATTCAAACAAAGGTTTGAATTAACCTTATTGCCTGAACATAATGCAACAATTTCAGTCTCATATGGTACCCAAAGACTTCCAAAAACCTCAGTTAATCACTCAAATTGACACTGCCCAGACATTGCCCATGAAAAAAGCTGCTAGAAAGGCAATGAAAAGAGAGCCACAAAACCATAAAAGCTAAACATAAACCCTGTGTCCTCACTGACTAGCATGTCTTTCCTCATTTGTCCATTTGCTTAGAGAGAAGACATAGGAGAGCAATGAATTCTGTAATAGCAAACAGTTTCCCCTGAGCACAATGCACAAGAAAACCAGTTCTACTGAGTACCTGCTGAAACCTTTCTGGTCATAACATTTTATGAGAGATGGTGTGCATTTTCTGTCCTTCAGGTCATGCAGCTGAATCAAAATCTGAACACTATAGTGTTGTTCATATCTTTCAGGATGGTGCACACAACATGCATGAATGAGAAGAAATGCGTATTGTATTAATGAGTATTTTTTGTGTGTGAATGGTTAAGATGAAAGAATATGGAGAGAGACAGAAAAGATGGGGGAGGGGAGGAAGGAAAGGAAGAAGGGGGAGGGGTAGACAGAGTACTGTACAATACGCATGAACACACACATACACACACCACATACAAATATAGGAGAATGTAGATCTTAGATTAGTTGCATGCGTGGAAGTACTCGAAAAAGGCAACGGTTAGTGTTTACCTAAAGGCAAGCCTTTGTTCAGCAAATGCGAGCTTCCCATCTTTTTTTCTACACCCAACAGGAAAAGACTGTCACTTCAGCATTCAGAAAAATCCACAGCATATGGCGGCTACTTCAATTTTCTTATTCTTTCCCCCTACCCTTGAGTAACAATCGTACACACATGCCCCCTCCCTCTCTCTTTTTCCTGTTGTCCACTCTCCCTCCCACTAGCTCTCGCTCTCTCTCCCTCACGTTCTATTTCGACTCCTTCAGCCCGACAAACACGCATGCACACACAGAATGCAAGTGTCACTGGGAGTGAGAGTGAGAATGAGAAAGAGAGAGTGTGTGTGTGTGTGTGTGTGTGTGAGTGAGAGAGAGAGAGGGAGAGAAAGAAAGGGGGAGGGAGGGATGTATGGTTGCAAGAAACTGAGAAGGGGAATGAGGTGGAGCTTACACCACCCCACACAAAATTGATCTTTTGTTTCCTGAGGAACCATGGGGAGGGAACAAAAGAAGTCTTTGAAATACACCTTTTCACATATTTTCAATTCTGACTGTTTAGAAATGAATGTTAATCCTAATAGCTATAGTTAAAAATCGCTGTGGGTTGAAAAACTGTACATTTATAATGTAATGGAAGCATTAGTCATTCAAACCAAGTCATTCTTTTTTGAGAAACAAATGAAAAAGAGTATTAAGCTGTTCAGAAATAGTGTTGACATTTTTGACATTAAACTCAACACTTAAACAAAAGAAAATCCGAGATTTAACTTCACTTTAGATTACTTGAACTATAACTATATAACTTGAACTATATAACTATTCAACAAGCTAAATATCCCAAGCCATTAGATGTCATAAAATGAAAGTAAGTAATTAGAGTAAATAAATAAACAAACAAACAAACTGATAAAGTCGGTCAAATTCATGAAGATATACAGTATGTAGAGCATGGTTTCTCCTAACCCATCCCCTTTTTGACTATGGTTTGAGAATGGTCCAATGAAAATAATGACAATAATGACTGATGACAGGGAAAAGTGAGCAGATGCATCCTTAAACATTTCTTGAATAGAAACTGCACAAGAAAAGAGTAGACTTCGATGGGGTCAGGTGAAGTGGGGCTCAGACCAGCACCCCTCTAGTTGCTGAACAGCACCTCTACCATGTGCGTCACCATCGTCCCAATGGAATGAACGGAATCCTAACAGTATGTCATTTCTGGAAATAGATATTCATTCAGAAAAATGCCACACAAAGCCAGTATGGCAGTATGAGCCTTTGGAATGTGACTGCGCTTATGAGAGAGTGGAGTAGCGAAGGGTCTTTGGAGATCACAGATATTCTCTGGTGCTAATCAACGCTTTAAAGACAAAAAGTAGTATTTTTATGTCAATTCTGTATTTCACTGGTAACCTGTGTAGTTGAGACAAAACAGTAGTAGTAGTAGTTCCTGTTAGCTGTCTGGCAGCTGAATTTTAAAGTAGCAGTGGAATAGGACAAACCAAAATACAGGGAGTTGCAGTAATCCATCCTAAATGATGGACCTAGTGTGTCTAGGTCCATGTGAGAAAGGTTTTTAATTTAGTCTTAATTGAAAAAACTACACTGCTGACTATTCTTTGACTGCTAAAAGTTAACAATGTGGATAAGCTGTTGTAACATTCAACTTTTTGTAATTAATACAAATAAGTTTGCAAGTAAGGGGTTATAGGGAGGTAATATTGAGTGTCATCTGCATAGCAGTGATATTGAAAATTGTATTTCTTTTAGATTGAGCCAAGAGAGTGCATGTATAATGAAAAAAAAAGAGGGCCTAATATTCTACCTCGGGGGACACTACATTAATGGGAGCGGAGGGATAACTGCTCCCAATTCTGACTGTAAAAGTTCTATCCCTCAAATAAGAGGTGAACCATTTAACACATGGGCCATGAAGTAGATCGGAAACATCAAAGATGTTGAAAGTGTTTAGGTACAACTAAATCTGACAGAAGACAACATTTTCCAAGATCTGAGAGAATAGTAATTTGAAAAAAGGCCAATCTTGACTGGTGAAGCCAATATCAAATATGTTTGATTCAGTCTGAATTACATGAACGATCAGAGGAATTCTATCACCCAAACACACACAATGACTCCTGCCACGACAGAACACCACAACTACTGTTTATTACCTCTGATTACCTGTGGTTGATGTTCCATCATATCACAATCTGGGTTAATAACAAGTTGTTCCACAACTATGGGGTCAAGTACCTAATGATATCCATGCACTGTATTACTAGTAGTATTAACTTTGAATACAATTCAGTTTCTTTTTTTGGTGCTCATCCATTGCAGCCAACTGTAACCTTCTGAAAATGAGAAAAACCAGGTTGAAGGATAAAGGGGGGAAAAACTTAATTAAAAAATATATGACTGCAATGACAAGTTTTCATTCATGTTTTTATTTCAGATTAAAGAACCTAAATCTCTGCCAAACAAACCCAATAATTGGATTTACGTTTATATTAAGTACAATACCTCTCTATTGAGGTAGGGATTTCAATTTCTTGTCAACACACACATAATATGCACATATAACTTAGAATATCTTTATTAGCAATGCTCACAAATCCTAATTCAACAAAGTCTGTTTATACATATTTAAAGCCTCTTGACATCAAATATGGTATACTAAGGCGGAGTAAACCAAAGTACGAGATAGAGAGAAAAAGAGAGATTAACAAGTTTGCCCTAACAATGGCAGTGCAAGTAAAGCACAATAAGGCTTTAAAACATAAGCAAATAGGATTAACCTTTCAGAAATCATTGACAACACACCCATTTCCACAACATTTCAATCACTGTGCCAGGGGAGATTTTGTAACAAGAAAAATATATAATTATTTACATCCACAAAGGTGTTCATCTTTACAAGTGCTCTCTCACCATATGGTGATGATAAAAGAGTCATCCATACATTTTCATATGCATGCATTTTCCTTACATGGAGGCAAGTTCCAAGGCAAGTCGCTCTTTCTCCTGTTGCAGTTCCAGAATGCTCTGTTTATTCTGTTCAAGACGGTCTTCCAGCCACTGTAATAATGGGCCACTCACAGCAGACATCTGACTACACAGGTTCTTGGTAAACACTATATGAACATATAAGAATATGTGTATGTTTATGACATCCAGCAGATGTTTTTTTTTTAACCCAAGTACCAACACTACAATAACAGTAAACATCATAATAGTAACAGCAATATAATAGTACATCATAATAATAGTAACAGAAATAATAAAGTTTACAAAGTATTACCCTAGGAGGAAAGAGAACATAAAATGATAATGAACCACTAAATTATGTAAATACAAGGATGACAACTTATCATTGTGCCTCATCGGGGCACATTTCAGTAAGGTGGTTTAACAATCTCTCTGAGGGACCCTGATCTCTCTGGACTTGCCCTGAGATGGGAGACTTGAGACTTCAGTTCCTGTACATCTGACCTGAGTTAGTTCAATCAAGGCAAAATTGTACTCAGTGCGTGCCCAACTACGATAAAGTATTGTACCATCAATAAAATAAATAACTAGTCACCATGGAAAACAGTTTGAAATCTTTAACTCTGAAATCTGCCAATGAAACAGAATGCACATGTTTTTATGTGATTAGCAGGCTGGTTCACATGTGATCAAGCAACAGTCCAGAGTCAATCAACCCATAGCCCTGCTGATTGATCCAAAGTTGGAGAGTGCTGTTGGTGGGAATAAGAACAAGAAAATTTGTAACAATGTAGAACGAATAGTGAAACGCCAAATAAAGCTAACTGAAAGAATCTGAAGGCTTTATATGTGCACTATATTCATAATCTAAAATTCCATTAAACTACTTTGTATCTATGCAAATGTCATCATAAATGTATTGTAGGGTGTTGTAGGGTATTGTATCATATGCTGATACAGATCATTGAAAAGTTTATATTATGACGTTGTGTGGCACTCCCACACTTACACACACTCCCACTCTCACAAACTGAAACGTTTGCTCCCATTGTAACATACTATGTTGTGGCGGTAGCACAGCACCCGCCTACCTGCACAGACCTGTCACGCCTTAACCTATCACAGATATAAACCCAAGCAGGCTTGTGCTTTAGAGACATCATCAGCCATAGCAACAGAGCTTTTATTTTATCCTATCCTTATCCTAATTTTTCCCAAATACAAGTAGGTCTCAGCAGTTTTGTGAATAAGTGATAAGAGAAAACTCATACAAACTTTTAGTTCAATGTAGGAATTCTATTTTCATCTTGGTGGTAGCCTACAAAATTTAAGCAACATAGACATATTCCTTAGTTGGCCTTCCCGAAACAGCTCCCGTTGAGAGTATGTCACTCTGGATAAAAGCGACTGCTAAATACCAGTCAACTTTACTTTAAGTACTATTATGCACATGTGACTCTTACTCAAGCACACCCGTCTTTTTTGTGGCACAGCTTGATGGTACGTCTTCACTTATGTTCTTCACTAATGCCGCTTTTCCATGACATGGTACTAGCTCTACTGTACTGATTTGATTTGGTTTAGTTGGTTTTCCATGACAATACAGTAACTCCTCTGTGTGTGTGTGGTGGGTGGGTCAAGGGGTAGCACAAACTTGCCAATATAATTTGTTTACGAACAAAAGTGTAGGCTAATTATTTATGCTCATAGGCCATCTTAAATTAGCACGAGGCAAAGTCACCTTGCCTACATCCCAATTTGATAGTCTTTTCACGATGGAATCTTCTCAAAATGAGTGCAGTAGTTCAAATTCATGAATATTTTATTTGACAACGAGTAATCAAACGACTTTCAAAGTTGACCAGACCAGACTGGTGAAGTTGATCCTTTCCCAAGTGACTCTTGCTGCTTGCAACGGCACTCTCTCAGATCAATTAGTGGCTTATTATTTCCAACGTAATGAATATGGGGCCAAAACGTCACATAAAATAATGTCACCTTTATCATTTCCCGTTCAACAATAGGTTAAACACTAGGTTAAAGACTAGGGTTGACAACAGTTTTTGTGTAGGTGTTACTTTCCATGTGGAATAGTGATGACACATTCAAAATGTTTACTTAACAAAAGTAAAAATTTAGTTAGGTTCCTTACTGGTACAGAAAGCTCAGTGTCTCCCTCATCTCAGGGCTAAATAAACTCAGATCTTCTTTCTTTCTTTCACCAAGACTGACAGGAATTTCTTCAACACATTCTTGATGTCAGGTGCTTTTCCACTCAAAGTAGAAAGTTTTTCAATAGGGAGGGAAAGTAAAACACAATGATCCTAGCGGTAGTGTTCAGAGCCATCCTATTAAAAATCCCATAGACTCGATTTTTTAAAAAGAATTCCAGATGTGATGTTGAACTTGTACACCAAAAATATTTTTCATTGTACATATTAGGATGATCTACTAACTTTTAAACTGTCTGGTGAAATTTTGCCTTCTTTTAAAAAAATTGAAATTGTGCAATCCTGTCAAAAATGTAAACTACACGATTAGCATGTTCGCTATTTATTAGCACGATTAGCTTGGACCATGGCTTTGTATATAAGGCACACACTAACAATTCTTTCTGAGAGTAGTACCTCAACACCAATTGCTGTCATCATTACCTTTCTTTACAAAAAATGTTGTGTCTGGCAAGTCAGTGTTTTGACTAACAAGTGAAGAAGGCAACGTAACCCACATTACCTGCTTCTGGTGTAGTTATTTACTTCACTTTAGAAAAAGAATCAATGCAATTAAAACAGGGGAGAAAAATGATAACCCGTATGATAACCAGAATCAGTAAAGTTGCCAGACATACATATCATATGGAAGCCACTGGCTTAAATTAGAGGTTGGAATGTTTCCATCAGGGGGCAATGAAATTACCTTCCCTCCCTATTCAAGCAGGTGCACAAAATACCAGGCATCCAGTGTAGACAAACGCTTGCCGCCGATAGAAAACAACAGAAAATAGGCCTCTCACTACAAAAAAATGCCTGTCTGACCTTGGCCTAGCTAAACATTAGCAAAAAAAAGTAAACCATACCTGAGCCATTATGTATCTTGGTGATTGGGTCCAGATGTGTTAAACTGTGAAGGAAGTAATTACTCATGTTTTAATTAGATACTGTGATATCAGTATAGCTTTATCCTAAAGGCATTAGTATAAATAATATATTCCTTGCGTTGTTAGACAAAAGGAAGGTTGTGACTAGCGAGGATACAGCTACAACTAGAAATGAAATTTTATTTAGGGTCTCCTACTACAACGACCTACAAATATACATCTAAAAACGATCTAAAAATATCTGCTTTAGTTTTTCATTCTGCCACTGTAGTGGCTATAATCTGTGACAATTTGACCTTAGTTGTATCCCTTCTCATCCTAACTCAATAGGGCCAATCCATGTCAAATTAACAAAATCAATGAAAAATACTTAAGTCAACCTGTGAATTTTTTTTGTTCAATTCCAATGCATTTTTCCCAACCCATTTTACACTATCAAAAATGCTTTATCCCAGAACCATCTTTACCTTGGCTTGCATTTCCAAAAAAGTGCCAGGTCATCTTAAATTAGCCAGCCATAGCAAATTCATAGTCACATACATGAACTAAAAAACAAATTTTTTATGATTTATCCTTTGCCATGCCTAAAATTCTACCCATTTATTATGATGATTTATAAAAGACTGTTCGAAAGAGTTCTTAGCTGGTCTGCTACTGTAAGTGACTCATTACACAGCTGGAGGTAGTGGGCTGCTGGCTGCTGCCATCCCTTTCAGACACACAGGATGTTTAGGTAGAAGAAGGGCATAAGGCATACACTTCTACTCTCAGTACTGTAAGCAAGAAACTGCTTTACAGTGGTAACAGTACAGTGATAACAATACAGTGATGTGAGCAATGCCAGGGTTTGGAAATTCCATGTTGGGGAAAAAGGGTGAATGAAAATGGTGGTATCACTACAGTATCAACGGCAGGCCGGCAGCAATTCATTATTTTATAAAAATGCCAGAAAACTGTATACATTTGTTATCGGTGCAAGACATCATATAAATGGTGGTGACTGACTGGCCCAGACCAGAGTTTTACACGTGACCACTCAGGGAAAACAGTTCAGCATCTGACCTGACTCGAACCGTAACCCAGGATAAATCAGACTCAAGCTCAGACTCAGAATCACTTTATTTTTTTTACTTTTCACCTGCATCTCTGAATCACATTATTGGCCTATCTATCGGCTAATGACACATAGAAGTGCAGCCTCTACTGTGATATTGGAGAAAATATTTAACTATGGTTGCATTGGAAATATATTAAATATTGGAAAAATGTTTAACTGGCACCTGTCAACATGCACCTTTGATTTTCTCCTGAACATTTTGCATTATTTTAAATTTAAATAAATCAATCTATAGCCCTGTTGTTCACCACAACATAGACTGGATAACAAGCCGGCACCAAACGTTAACTGGATGGGGCATAAGAAACTGAATCTGAAAGTAAGTTACTGTGCCCCATTCAGTTAGTGTTAGCTACAGGTTCACTATTTGGTCTTCCACTTGCACTGAATGACCTCAAACGACAACATTTAATGACCTCAGACAACAGGGCTATGGATTGATTCACACCAGATTGGTTCTTTAAGCCAGGGTTCGGAAACTATGGCATTAGTGCCAGACAGGGCTTTTTTGTTGATTGTATACAGAATGCATGCCATTTACCCACTACTAAGTTTGTCATAACTTCATGTAGGCCAAGGTTAGGCTCATTTACCTACCATTTGCCTGTATGTTGGTCTACATACATTCATTTACTCTGTGAAGTGTGAAGGATTGATTTTTCTGGTGCTATTGTACGTTGCAAAGTATTCACTGATTTTAAGATATCATGTCTAAAGTAACTAAAGGTAGTGTCTGCTGACAGCCTCTTCCAACTTGTTTTAACATGGTTACCATGGCTAATAATCTGATGTTACCTCAAGACACTTCATTATTTTAAGAGACAAGCAACCTTAATGTTAACTTGTTTACTTGAGGACATACCTGTGAATCCTTCTGTATGTGTCCTGCTCCTCTTGGCAAAGGATCCTGGGGAGTTCCACGGCTGATTCCAGGCAAACTTTACCAATGGCCTCATGTGGTACAACATGAATTGGAATCTCTATCCTTTCATACCTACAACAATTTAGTCAGTCAGGAGCTTATTTTATGTGATCCATTATACCTTACAGCATTTTAGCCTAGCAACTTAAAGAAATGATATACTTGGTGGTTTGCAAACACTCTGCATGTGTAAGGTTGGCTTTGGTCAGGTTTGTCATCCTTTTAAAGAATTTTCTGCTATAAAGGATTGTTCAATAAATAATGTAAAATGTATATTTTTACTATTTTTCAAACAGCCTGAGTAAAGTTTTTTTTTCCTTTAGAAGAACAGGGATGTCATGACCCAGCCAACAGGTCTTAATGATAGTTCTAACTGAAGTTGGTGTCATGTCAAGATTTCACAATATCATAAATTTATTTCTAGGATATCAGAAATTAAGGTTTGATTCATCAGTCCTAAGAATGGCATCACAGCTCACTTTATCCAGTACCACCAGGATTTTGTGGGCCTTTTTTGTGATTGTTGCAATCAAAAAAGTTACAATGTTTTCAGGCATTTCGCAAGAAAGTTGCGGAAGCAGGTGAAAAATCTTTTTTTTAAAGATGGGTGGTTGTTGCATCATCACCACCATCATCATAATCATATTGGACTTTATTGATTGCATTGAGAAGGCTATGGATTTAAGCATTAACAAATTCTGATTTAAAAGTCCTTCATCTTATAAATGAGAAAGCCCTGCTAATAAGCCTTGTAACTTTAAAATTCAAGTTGACATTGAAAATCGAGCAAAACTATCAAAATGGTGGAAAAGGATTTAATATGTCAAAACAGGAACAAGATGTAGCTTACACTTACGCTTATGAAAAAGGGGCTCGGTCAAGATGAATTTTGTTAAATTCTTCATGGAGGTAGTCGCCTACAAGAAGAATTTGCAGCACTGCTACATAGCCTCCTTTATCTATTTATTTAAGTGGGAAAACTGTGGAATACCATGTGGAGAGTGGAAATGTGCCCTGTCACTCCTCAAACAAGGGTAAGGCAACTTGTGTCATAACTTTTTAAAACTCTGAATGGCTGATAGCCTAACCCTAAAGGTTAAACACAAGTCAGCAGTACAAAATATGATCATTAGCAGCTGTTATTGCAGGTATGCTGCAGGAAATGCATTTGAGATGCATGTAGTTTATATTCACAGCACAAAGCAAGGAGCAGGGTAACGCTCTGCAGCTGTGTAGCGAGGGACTGCTGTGCTTGGTGATATATCTCGAGAAACTGAAGAAAGTTGCGGAAAAGTTGCATTGATTGGTCAAAATGGCAAGGCCACAATGAATTCATGGGTATTGACTGAATTTGCATGAACTTTTGCAATATAAACATTGCGAGGGTCTATTTATCAAAGTCATTATGGCTTTGGGGAAAATAACTGATCATAATGAACAAATGTGAGGTGGCTCAAGTCTTCTACCCAGTAATATGTATGTTTGTATTTATGCATGCTGGCTATGTGTGCATGCATCTATCAGAGTATCTACAGCACTGTTATGACATTTTTATTGGGTGTTATTGGGTAGGAATTCTGCACTTTTGAGGGACATGCCTTGTAATACATTGTTTCATTGCTGCTTAATACCAGTTTAAAAAGTTGGAACATGGTTGATTTAATCCTTTTGCTTCAGATGCTCCAACCATAGTGTGTTTTTAAACTAATGTATATTTGGCTAATGCAGAATAGCATATATATATATATCAGTGGTTTCATGCAGAAGGTTCTCAAACAATGCACTTACTCTGAGCCTTTCTGTGCCTGGACAGACTGGAAACAGGTGTAAAGAACTCTGCCTGTCTGGAAAGCAAAAAATAGAGAGATGAATATTTGGCAATTATCTAAATAGACAGATTGTTAATTTTATCAAATGGTCACTCACTTTGGTGTTCTTGTCCTCAATGAAACAAGAAAAAATAAGTCCAACAAATCCTTGATCCATCATCTGGTACATTGCTTGGGTTCTCACATCTACAAATGAAATAAGTAAGTTGCATGTATTTAACATAGGGTGACCAGGCAACCAGGTGATTTCCAGGGACAGTCCCCATTTTTGGTGGTCTATCTTTGGTAAAATACAAGAAAAGTCACTTTGTCCCCGATTTCTGAAACTAAAGCCATCTTAGAGGTCTGAACACATTAGGCTGAACGAGCTTTATAATACTCAGTAGCCTACCAACATGTGATGGCCAAACTGTGATGTGAGGATGAGAGTGATACCATCCAACAACCCTAACAGGGCGCCCGGTCGTCTCAGCCAACCTGTAAGTTTAACTTAAGGATTTAACTGGTACTTTGAGCAGTGCTATGACCTCTTTACGCAGACAGCACAAGATAAACATAATTTTGGTAGAAGGGTGAAAGGATATTTCTGCCTCGGTCGAGGCTGCAGAGAGCTGTTCGGGTGAAATTTCAACACGATCTTTCCTTTTGTCAGACCGCCGCAGGATAATCACGGAATGAATGTGAACGATGCGATTCGTGTCAACCTGACAAAATGAGGCAAGTTATCGAGCAAAACTAATACATTAATTGTGAAGGGAACGAATCTTGTAGATAGACGTTAAATTAGTTAACGTTACTAGCATAACAGTTAATAGATACTCGACTATACAAGGAAAAATGACTAAAAAATAGATCTAACGTTACTGACATTAATGCCCATCAACACCGAAAGGAGATGTCTGGTCAAGTCAAGACTAATTCCATTCGAAAGAAGCCGTCAGTGTATAGCTAATGATAAACTTAGCGTTAGCGTTACCTCTCCAATGCATAATCCCATAACCTCTTCTTTCTCAGTACTTAATGCATGATTCATGCAAACAAGAAATGCGTCTGATCCCAGATAAACGGCACTAACAGCCATGGTAAATGAGGAGTATTACACCTGACTACATTCGTAACTTAGCTTAATACATATCAGAGACCAGTTGATACCAGATATCACCCTAAGTATTCTTTTTCTTCCTCTTCTTCTTTCGGTTTTATGGCGTTTGGCAACTGACTTGAGTGGTGCATTACCGCCACCAGCTGGACTGGGGTGTGGTACTTGAGTCAAGTATAAGAAACAAAACAAACTAAATTATAATTCTTTTAATTAGTCCCGTATTCCTCAGGAAACTACATACATAGTTAAAGCAGGTTTCTCCTGAGCTTCTTTGTAGAATGTCCTGTAAGTTTAACCTTATCTGTTTTCCATGCAATTGTAAGATTAATCTTCGCCTGTCATCCAGATGTTTAAGACAGTGTAGAATAGCATGCTCTATGGACTCTGGACTACCACAGAATTCACGATTGTTACCAGCATGCTTCTTCATTATTAACAAAGTATTATTTTATCTTGCATGTCCATACTTCTCTCTTCTGTTTGTATGTCTGCTCTTTCCCACTTTGTTCTGGATATTACAGTACTGTCTTCCAGTACTATAATATCCAGTAATGTTTGCCATTTAGCCTTAACTAAATTTTTAACCATACTTTTAATTTCTGCTTTTCTGTAATTGATATCTATATCTATGCTGGGATTTCCAGCTGCTTGCTTAGCACATTTATCTGCTATATCATTTCCTACAACTCCTAAATGAGCTGGTATCCATACAAGAGTTATCTTAATGCCTGATTTTAGCAGAGTGTTTGCAACTTATTATTCAAATACTATGTCTTTTGATTCTGACTGAAAGTTTTGGATGCTGATTAAAGCTGAGCTGGAGTCTGAAGCAATTACTACCTGCAATAACTAGGATTACTGCCAATTACTTCCAACCATAGCAGAGCTAGCCACACAGTGACAAATTCCACTGTATAAACTGCTACATCATCACCTACTTTTTATTTTTAACTTTGGGATAACATGAGCAACCCCCATTCTCTCACCAGTCCTTGAGGCATCTGTATATAGAGTTATAGCAGAGGTATTTTAATAGGAGAACCACTCTCAAAACACTTTTGGTGTGGTACTGGACTCTAGGGGCATTCCCGGGCAAGTTGAGATCGGAGCTGCTCCCACAAACATCTACATTTCTTTGGATACAATTGAAACATTACACTTGATACCCACTTTAAACACTCCAGCAGGCAGTTCGGAAGTGAACATTTGAAAGTGATATTTAAGAGTCGTATGGGTAGATTGATGAAGAGCTCCAGTGTTGCCAAACTGTTTGCAGACATGCAGCTAGAAATAACCTCAACCTCCATTCATTTTCACCTTCCATGCTACCGCCATGCCATTCATTGTCCATATACTTTAAGTGCACTTCTTAAGTTTCAGAAATAATAGGTTGATAATGCTGGTGTAATTCATGTTTTCCGAAGGGACATTAGACATACAAACAACTGAAAGTGGGACCTGACGGCCGTAATCAGTTGCAAGTCATTCGCTGGCCAATTAGCAGAACGCTAGTGTGGCACAGGCAAAGCCGACTCACATTGTGAAAAACTGAAATGGCATGGAGTGTTTGTTTATTTCACTTCTGATACATAATCCAAATGCCCAACTTGCAAAAAATAAAATCTTAGGGTTTATGAGATACATTTATCCATATAGCTCCATAGGACCCCGTGTTTTCTGGACTCGCCCGCGATCGCCCCCTAGGTGAATAGAGAGTGGAGGGGCTCTCCGTTAACGCGCACTGGTTTTATCCTACATTATGCACTGAGCTATAGCTCAGTGGTTTTATGGCAGTTTTTAGACTAAGTGTGCTACCGTCAACTACTGGACTGGGGTGCAATCGTACAGATATTTCAAAACAAAATGACATGGATTTCAATTAAATTTAAAAAAAAGAAAAGGAGAGGAAACAAATTCTGGTCAGCTAACTTTGTTTCTTTGATAAATGCATTGGTAATGTTATGTGATCTAGGCTCACCTATAGGGTCTCTAAAAAAACTTTTTGGCTATTCACTACTCTTAAGCCTTTCTCTTTACCTTTAATAATTTATGCATCTTAAAAGAACATGCTCCACATCCTCTCTAACTCAAAAATTCACATGTACCAATGGGATGTTTATGTATGATATGTAAACGCCATTTATGTATGATATGTAAATGCAATTTAACCCATTGTGGTCTATTCTCATGCGTGTTAATCAAACCTCCTCTTGTCTATTTGAGTTGATTTGCTACTTGATATTTCTTTTTGTATGTTGTGCAAGTGTCTGCCTTTCTTCTCCTTATCCCAGTCAGCTTGCCATATTTTATTTACATTATGTTTGATCAGTACTGGTGCTGTCAATGTTAATGTGTTAACACGTGAAATTAAAGTAAAAAATGTAACAAGTTATTTTTTTTACGCAAATTCATCATGCAGATGCATTCATCACACTACCCGCCTGCACCCTCCTCATTTTCACACAACGCAGAGGCTGCTCACCGGCTTGACATAGGCTGATAATATTCACCTGGTTTGTTGTTTTTTTCATGTATTTTTCAAAAATACAATCCTAGAGCCCAAGTAGATTAATGGGCCACAATAAAGCTTACCGTAGCTCTTGATTCCTATCAATACTCTATGTATGTTATCTATGTATGCTATATATGCTAGCGCTTCTGCCTATAATCTGCCTACCAAGCCTACCAGTGAGCATTATGATGTGAAAAAACTCAATACTCAAGTTGACATAAATACAAGCAGCATAATGACAGTTGTAGATGCTTAATAATGGCATTTTAAAAGAGCTGACAGACACATTGAATGAGAGCACATTGAATGAGAGTGGCAACTACACTTTTTCAATGGGGAGTTGAGTATGCAGGATGCGAGCTACGGGGTGGGTCATTAAAAAAATCATGTGGTTGCTGAAGCCTGTGCAGTGGGCAGGTAGTCCTGGACAACCTGTCAGCTACACTTTTTCACTTACATCAGGAGGTTGGGTGGTCAAGGAGCGCCACTTTGCTGAAGCCTGTGCTAACCAGGTAGCCTGATTCATCAGCCACTTACTTACATCGTTGTGGTGGAGCCAAAAGAAATTGAGCAGAAGCACTAGGCGGCGCTAGACTGGCTACTAACCGGGGGCATGTGTGAAATTCTTTCTACACAAAAAAATGCAGAATTCTGGAACTTTAAATGTGTGATTAATCGTGATTGACTTACATTTTCTATTGTGATTAATTAGCTTATTTTTTCATTGTTGATTGACAGCACTAGTAAAAATGCTTAGTTTGAGTATATTAAATGTGTGTTAGGACGACTTGCCAATGACTGCAGTGATTGAGGGTGTGTGGGTGTTTGACTGTGGCCTTTGGCTTGACCTGGCATATTTGTCCTAGGGGGAAATGTTTTGGGGTCCCCTGGCATGGGGATGGAGGGTAGGCTACCTAAGGAGTTAATTCAACTTAATTCAAAGTAGAAAAATATACCATGTTTTTATTTCAAGGGCCTTCCATATGCGCCTTTCTGCTGCTACAGCGTTACAGCAGGTTACAGATAGCCTACTGCAGTCTACCGTCAAAACCAGAACCAGTTTTCCCTTTAATCTAGGCAAAGATGGCGGTCAATGAGACAGCTGCACAACTCTCCATGGCCCTGAAGGTTCAAGAATATCCCACTTTAAAGGTACATTTTTCACACCATAACTTACAAGTAATAGTGGTTTCGCTAGCTACACTGTAGGTAACATTAATGTTTTACTCATGTTTCTAACGTTGCTAAACCATTGGGCTGTTCGTCTGTGTTTGATAATGTTAACTGTTAGCTTGCTAATTGGCTAACGTTACTTAAGATAATATTCCTGTTCTGTGAATTTATATGTAACGTTAGCTAATTACGGCAAAAATAGCCATGGCATGTGTTAAACTAAAGTTACCTTTCATTCGTGGAAAAGGGTGCAAACCAAGATTATGTTAACACACTGATAGTTAGCTAGCTAACGTCTATCGTTTGTGTGCTAACATAACATTATGATTGGAACTGACGTTAATGCTGTTTATTTTGTTGCAGCTCTTTAATGCCAGTAAAATGGCTGCATGCGTGTCCGATGTCGGGTTGTTTGTGAGTGTTTTGACGGACCAGTTAAATGTGGGAAGGAATTGGTTATCAATATTAATCCTTGCCAAGAAATGTATGCGTTAGCATTGGTTTGTTTGCTATAAAGATAGCTGACGTATCGATGCTCTACCATTTCGGCTCCACGTTTGTTATGTTAGGGATAAGCCACATGCATTATACGATGTGCAGGGGAAAACATCAAAATATCCAATTGTTTGATTAAAGTTATCTTGTAGACTTAATATCAGGTGTACTGACACGTCGCTTTACATAAGAAGAAATGTTGAGATAGGCCTAGGTTCTCTCTATTCAGGGTGTTATCGGCTAACCATTTTTGTCCTGAAAAATATCGGTAAAATGGTTGCTTTTTATCTTCTAACAAGCTTGACATCACCGAAACGTTACTGGGGAATTGTTTATAAACACTAGTTATTTATTAGGTAACGTGTTCGTTATCCTATAACGTTATTACGAGACACTATTGGTTTAAACCTAACTTTAGCATGTAAAAATAGGATGTCTTAACGTTAATGTTTTCTCGTACTCACTTTCGTACACGCTCTTTATATATATTTTTTTTTATTTAGGATAGGTAATCAACCGTGTCAACAAAAATTTCATAGCTAGTTGGATCAAATGGTAAAACAAAATGCCACGTGCTGTCACCATTAGTTTTTTTTAATGTTTGGGTAAATGATCAAATGAGGAATAATACCAGATGCCATAAAAGTCAAAGCCACTAGCCCAATGTCCATGGCATTTCTTCCATTGAATTTCTCCAGTGAAACAGAACAGTGACTGCTCACTTCCGCCTTGTGGAAGTAGGCCTGATGGCTAACCTTAAGTGTTAAGTGTGTGAAACATTTTTGTCACATTGCTCCTCACTACCTTTGCTGTCATCTGTCTGAATAAGCAGCATTTGTGGTTTTGTGGCAGGAGGTAAGCCATCAACACTTCAATGGTATTGATTATCTCAAAAGACACACAGCTTTTACATGGAGAATAGTGTAATCAAAGATGCCAAAAAACCCAAATCACATGATAGGATGTCACCACACTCACCCCCTTAATGCAGGCCAGAGGCGTGCAGTAATCCTTTCATGTCTATGGTCATTAGTTGTGCACAGATGTCACAGGTAGCCCAAGCTTGCCATCCCCATTCCCCCATTTAAGTGCATCATTTGAGAAAACATTTTAATTACATTAAAACGAGCATGCCTGAACATCCTTTGGTGAACAGTCCTCTGATGTTTTGGAGTTTTGGGTGCCTTGAAGCAATATTTCTTGAGAACGGGTTCCAGAGTGGAATTGCTACAGTGTGGAAACCACATAGCTCCAGTTCAACCCCTAACCTGTATGGCAAGCATCCCAAAATAGAGTGTCTGTCAGTCAGTTTGTCACATGATTAGAAAATGCCTTTTCCTACCTGTGATCAAATCCATGCAGGCTGTGAAACTGGAGATAGAATACAGCCTAATAAAAAAAATGCAATATTAACGGAGCAACTGGCATCCGAAATCTGTGTTATGTATTTGCTGTGCAGTTAGTAATGCTCCTTAATTGAAGGGAAACTTAAGGTAATTTTATATTAATTTACAGGTACCATATGAAACTTTGAATAAGCGTTTCCGAGCAGCCCAGAAAAACATTGACCGGGAGACCAGCCACGTAACCATGGTGGTAGCCGAACTTGAAAAAACCCTCAGCAACTTTCCTGTTGTCGATTCTGTAGTATCACTCCTTGATGGTGTGGTGGAGAAGTTGAGTGCTCTCAAACGGAAGGTATGAACAACTCTATAATTGTACTAAATTTTGTTATCACTGTAATGATGTATTTTGTAATTAGTGTCTAATTGCGTACATACAACATTTTCAGCATTGAGCTTTGTTGATGTAGGACATTTCTCAGGATCCTAAAACTAAAATGTCCACTGAGCTTTCTGTTGCTATCCCTCTGCTAGCAGCTAGAAAATGGACTGCACAATTGCTCAATCCATTAACAAGGTGTGAAGTTATATTTAAAATGATTTTTCTCACTGACCTTTTTTATCAGGAAGTATAGCCAATTGCTTGGTCATTTAAACAGGCCTCTCCCATTGTGTAACACACTATTGATATTGCTGTTTAAAAAAAAAAAGTATGTTTTATCTGATTACTCAATCGATGAAAAAAACGACAAATACTCCATTCCAAATTTTTTTGATAGTTGCAGCCGTAAATGGTACCTTTATTCTTCCATTGTTGGAGGAAATGTGTTGATATATATGCTATGTGAATGTATATGTCCTAATAACACGTTTTATTGCCTTTATTAGCCTTTTATCACCTTTTTAGCTGTTTAGAATTTCAAGTAGTTCCCCCTTGTGCTGGAACCCTGCTTACCCACACTAATGATCTGGCTTTTTGCATGTTCATCCAACATTATAGTTGGAGTTTCTGTAAGACCAGTTTCTGAAATGTTTTGAAATTCACTCACACTATTCCATTGGTAGCTTCTCTTACATCAGGCCATCCTCAAAAATATGTTTTTACCTAACTGGCTTAGTAAAACTAAAACCAAAAAGTATTTATTTCCTTATGATCTTTTGTACGGACTTCAGACCAGTGCATGTGGGCGATACCAAATCTCTGCCAAAAGTCTAAATGATCTCTCTCTCTAATTTCTGAAGAGGCATTTTGAGTGATAAAGTAATAAACATTATGGCAGCAACAGTGAAGTTGCATGGCTGATGTTTGCCATAACGTGAAGATTGATTAAAAAATACGTTTCTACCAGACGCAAAAAATAAATGTTGAACATGGTGATGGACCTGTGTGTGTGTGTGTGTGTGGCTTGGTTGCTTCTTTTTCCCTGCACCGATATGCGTACAGGCCGGCCTGTGCACTTACAAGGCAGAGGTATGGCTTTAGGCGAGATGAAAGTAAGCTACATTTATCTTCATGTTAAACGGGACTCTATGTTCATACACAAGGTGTCTTGCCCTTTCCACTTGTGTAATTAATTAGGCTAAAGATTAAATTTCATTTGCGGCGTTTGCAGAGATGTTTAGAGACAAGGCGTGCCGTGTGGAATTCACTTAACCTAGGCTACAATTTCCATTTTTTTTTCAATCGCTAACAAGCATTAACCTATACTTAAAATACTTTTTCTAAACTCTTAACACAGCAAAACACCTACATAATACAGTTTTCTTATCAAAGGCACATTGTGTTAACAAAAGACAGGCAATCAAACTCAAATAATTCTACCGAATACTTGCAGGTGTTTTCTTTACACAGTGAACATGTCAGTCAGAGTATACTGACTTTCAAAATGCTAACAAATGATTGCATTTCTGAAAATACATTCATTTTCATGTATTTCAAATCCATGACTGAATGGACTACATTGGCCTTAAAAATCCCAGTCCGATTTTCTAACAGTCACCACCAGTTACATTTGTGTGAGTATTTACAGTGATGTGTGTAATTTTTTAAAAGTCTGTCATTTTACATTATATAATGAATGTTCCATAGAAATTCTTCAAGAATTGTTGCAAATGCACAGGCCTACAGTTATTCCCAGCTGCTAACATGCTTTTACCCATCTGTAATCACAATTTTTCCAAAACCTCTGAATACACCAAAATATTGGTCTGTTGTCAACACCTGTCAACCTATCAAATTGCAGTTGAAATTGGAGATGATTTGTCTATTTTTTTTTTTCACACAATTAGGCCTATCTGTTCAGTGTTCATTCAAGAATTACCATCTATGTAACCGCTGCTGTTATTGCTGAACTAAGGGTTTTGTACTGTATTTAAGGTTTTGGACATCAGATTTCCATTTCTGGCACTCTGTTTTTAAGCAATTGCAAATAAACCGTATCAGATACATAATATTGGTGTTGAGGTGATCCTGTATATAAAGAATGTAAACATTACATGAATGTATTCATTGACTGCACATAGTGTGAAAAATGCATGGCCAGAACAGGCAGATGGTGTGCAAATTGTACTTAGAGTTTTGAAAATTTAGCTGATCAGACAAAAGCTTGTTAACGATTAAAAAAACTGTCAAAAGAAGTTGTCTCTCTTAGTTTGGACTCCAGCTTTCTCTTTGTTATCTGCTACTCTGTGAACATTTCTAGATAACTTTCAACCCACATTACTGAATGGACAACATGTGAAATATTGATGCCATATCAAACATTTTCCTGATTGTGTGTGTGTATTTTGTGAGCAACCTTGACTTTACCACACAACCATGTGTTATTCTGTTAGGCTGCAGAGTCTATTCAAGCAGAGGATGAGAGTGCTAAACTTTGTAAGCGGCGGATTGAGCACCTGAAGGAGCACAGCAGTGACCAGTCTTCTGGAGTTAATGTGTGGAAGAAGAAGCGCATGGACCGCATGATGGTGGAGCACCTGTTACGCTGTGGCTACTACAATACAGCTGTAAAGCTAGCACGGCAAAGTGGAATTGAGGTACAGTTTTCATTCATCCCACTATAGGTGCACATTATGCACCTCCACAATACATCATTTGAATAGATTTTTACTTCCTTTACCAGTTTTAGTGGCTTTGATCTGTAATGTGTTGGGGTCAGACCATTTTTCTGTTAATATGTTACAGGACTTGGTCAATATTGAAATGTTTCTCACAGCAAAGGAAGTTGAGGAGTCCCTGGAACGACAGGAAACCGGCACTTGTTTAGCATGGTGCCATGATAACAAGTCACGGCTCCGCAAGATGAAAGTATGCTCAATTAGTGATTCTCTTGTCTAGTGTTTACCCGCTCATGAAATTTGTGAAAACATGAAATTTCAAAACAGTCAAATTGAGTGAAGGTGCATAGACATTTTCGTATGAAAATCACTTTCTTCTGAGATTTATAGAAAGGGCTGGGATTTTTTGCAACAAAGTTTGCCCATTGATTAAGATGAATAAGTTCTGATATATTTTAAATGTGTAGATCATGCGCTTTTATCAAGGCTCAAATGGAGCATTTGCCTTATACTTGCCATTGCCATGCCATTGAGACCTCAGGCTCCATAGCCCATATGGTTCTATTATAACCACTCAGCACTTTTATTTTATTATTTTACTTTTATTTTCATTATTATTTTTTGTAAGACAGTTGTTCATTGTAGCTTAGGAAATACAAATGTTGAAGGCTACTGCATTTTAGGAGGCAAACTAACAACAATGTGAATTTCAAATGCCCACAGCTAGCACCTACACATAACAATAACATCTTTGCCACCTCGCTGACCATAACCTAACACTACCTGACCATCAATTAAAAATTCTTTAATGTCTTTTATGGCCCAATTTAGGATGTAGGCTATCCACCATTACTGGTATTTCAGTCATGACTGCATGCTAGACCTGCAGATTACAAGCTAATAGATAACTAATAGATAGTTAGCTAAAACTTTGATAGAAAGTGTTCATAGTTCATAACAAGCTCATACATGGCACTGAAACAAAATGACACAGCGTCACAACGGTAGTTAAATTCACAACCATATTTCTCCAGATTTTCTTTTTTCTGTCTTGTGAGGTCCTAATACTTTGAACATCGTCATCTCTGTTTGTTGCTCATTATTGATAAGGTATTGTTTGAAAGTTTATTTTTATTCTGTGGATAAATTGAGTTTTTATAAATCTCTCGTTGTAGAGCTGCTTAGAGTTCAGTTTGAGGATTCAGGAGTTCATTGAACTCATTCGACAAAACAAACGCATGGATGCTGTAAGGTAAGATACTCTGGTAGATTATCTGGTAAGCGTCTCTTGTCAGTCCCTCCAGTTTTTGGTGATTTTGCATAAAATCCCTTACAGTCATGAAAAATGTTCATGACTTGCACATTTTTATTTTTGCCACAAAATGTTTGCATAATATAACCCCCCCAAAAATCGAGATGCTAAGATTTACCTGTCCTGCTGATGGTGGCTTCTTTCATTCATGACCACTGCTGTCATGTTTTATGTTGCAAGTCCCTCTAGGGGCAGCAATAACTAATGAATACACTGATGAAAATAATGAAAACACTGTATGACATCTCTGTGCTTCGTGCAGTGCAACTGTTTTGAATTCTTATGATTACTAGCGCTCAATGGAAAATTTTTAATAGCTATAGAATATAATTTGTCACCATTAACTAGCTTGTCTGGTTAAATGGGCAAACTCAGCTAAAAGCTGATTTTCACCCAGCATTTTTATGTGAGTAATAATTATATTAAAGCCACAATAAAATTAAAGCAACACTGTGCAACAGGTTCGGGCTACTATCCACACCGTGGCTTGTCATCTTATGTTTGTGTTATTACTTCTTCTCACTTTAGACATGCACGGAAGCATTTCAGCCAGGCAGAAGGTGGGCAGTTGGATGAAGTACGCCAGGTGATGGGCATGCTGGCCTTTCCCTCTGACACGCACATTTCCCCCTATAAGGTAATCTGCACATAGCTAAGGAAGTGTTCGACAGACTAGTCAATGATATTTCAAATTGAGCAAGAATACCTACTATTTTTTCAGAGGTGCTCATCATGGTTGCATCATTAGTGTTTGTGTTTCTTGTTTTTCTCATGCCCCTAGGATCTTTTGGATCCAGCTCGCTGGAAGATGCTAATCCAGCAGTTCAGATATGATAACTACAGGTTGCACCAGCTGGGCAACAACTCTGTGTTCACAATTACACTTCAGGCTGGGCTCTCTGCCATCAAAACCCCGTATCCTTTTTACTGTGGATGGCCAGCAACGTATGATATTTCTTTTATTGGCCTATATTTAGGCTATATATTCTCAGGCCCAAAATTTATGTTCAATTTCGTTATTCTGTTTTTCAATTTTTTGGTGTTCTTGATGGAGCAGCATGATTTGTGTGTGTGTGAAAAAATTACATGCTGCTAAAATTGCCTCACCCAATCCTCTAGTTTGCTAAACATATTTTTTATTTTACATAGATCTGATGAGAATGCATTTCTTTCTCCATGTCTATATGTGCTGAGAAATTCTTACCTTGATGAAGTCAAAGCATTATGATAATTTTCTTCACATACTGCTACTAGACAATGCTATAAGGAAGATGGATCCTCCAAAAACCCAGATTGCCCAGTGTGCAGCAAGTCACTAAACAAACTGGCTCAACCCCTACCTATGGCCCACTGTGCAAACTCTCGCCTAGTTTGCAAGATTTCAGGCGAGGTCATGAATGAGAACAATCCACCTATGATGCTGCCCAATGGCTATGTATATGGGTACAATGTGAGTAATCATGACAAACCTGGGCTGTATGCTCATTTTTATTTTCTGTTTGTGTAATGCATTATTCTATCAATATCTCCATCAAGGATAAACATTACACACTCTATTGCAAATCAAAGCTTTACAACATTTGATCAAGTCTGTCTTGTTTTACCGGAAGCTAAAACAAAATAAGCTGTAAAAAATGTGCAGTTTTAACATTTGTCTTCAAACTTGTACTGTATAAACTGAAGATTAATTCCCTTCCCCCTCCCAGTCACTTCTATCAATTCGCCAAGACGACAAGGTGGTTTGCCCAAGAACCAAAGAGGTCTTCAACTTCTCTCAAGCTGAAAAGGTGTATATTATGTAGTGGGCATTGTTTGGACATGTGAATACAAGGAGCATTTGGTATAACCCCAGTCAA
This sequence comes from Tenualosa thibaudeaui, assembly GCA_027481765.1. NCBI lineage: Eukaryota > Metazoa > Chordata > Actinopteri > Clupeiformes > Clupeidae > Tenualosa > Tenualosa thibaudeaui. The sequence continues at coordinate 1,297,515 of JAIFZK010000004.1, read as the reverse complement.
GGGCTTTAAGTCCAGTGTGACTAAATCCAAGAAACTATATGCTCCCATGCCATGTACCCAAACTTATTTCCAAAAGGAAATTGTGATAGGCGAGGGGGTGGGCTTAATGTTGGACAGGACAACAGTTTGGTTGAAAGACTTGTTCCTCAATAATCTTGTATTAATTTCTTAAGCGTGGTATTGGAAACGAGGAGTCAGACCAGAAACTCCACAGCTGGTAGACATTTTTTTTAGTAGGACAATATTCAATAATGATCATTGACGCCACAGGAGTTACTACATGAAATGTACGGAACATAACATTTGGTACTTTTCATCCAATTCTGTGTGGAATCCTTGAGCATAAATCTGTTGGATTTCTTAGTATTCAAAAAAAAAACAACAAAAAAAAACTGACTACCACTGAGTTTGTTGTGATTTCCTTTGCCATTCTTGTCAGACAGCACAATCCTTAAAACCTGCTTTGGAAGAAAACTACACAACAGAACATCTTGAGTGTTGTACTGGTTATACAGGACATAGGGAATTGCTTCTGCAGAAATCTATCAATTAACAACAGTAAGCTAGCTTTTGTGAAATGTGTACACCATGCATAGCACGCCCTACTGTAACCAAACCTTAGGGTAGTCACATTTTGTACACATTGAATTTGAAAGAGTTAAAACCATTCCTCATAATGAAACCTGAAAAATGATCTTTTTGTGGGGAGTGGGTGGCTTTGGGGTTGTTGGCCAAAGGCTTACGTATTTAAACTAATTAAACTAATTTGTACACACTGAACGTTTCTTTCAGTTTATTGCAGTTGTGCACTCAATACAGTTTTATATAAGAACCTTGGAGCAGTGTTGTGACGCAGTGTTCCAGAGTATTGTTGGATGGGCACATTCCCAATGACTGCATTTACATGCACTTTTATATTATACTTTTGAGGCTTATTCTGATTTTCAGGATATGGTATTCACTGTATACACAGAGAAACCTAGTTATGAACATCCCTGCGTGTATAAACAATATTTTGGTTACGGAGTACAGTGTTTCATTTTATGGCTCTCTCCCAGCCACCACGATAAAGTGTATGTGCTTCAAGAGATTGTTTTTTCATTTGTCTCATTGTCACTATATGGTTACACGTTCAAACACAAAATCAAAAAACTAAAATGTGAAAATAATTGTGAAATTCAGTGTTAATGTAAACTCATTGATTTAATTTGTCTCCTTGGGAGGTCCCATCAGGGTAACGCTTTAGATTAAAGTACACATATTCAACATTAACCTGCAGCAAATTAATAACATATTAGCCACTTGATCCTTGATTTGTTTGTCATTACAAGTCACTTAATACCTTATTCTGCATGGTCTTATTCTACCCATAGTAGACCATTAACTTGACTTTCTCCTATATAAACTCCTAATTACTGCTTATTAATAGTAAGTAAGATAGTTGCATATGAATTTTGCTCAGTAAGGGGCTTATAAGGTGGTGGTACAACCGGAACAGTTATTCTCACAAAGACATAATTAGGACTTATTTGGGCACAATTAGGAACTTGTAGTTTTGGGTTTTGTTCCTATGAATAGACCATCTTTTGTAAATCTTATTGAAGGAGAATAACTTGTACTACTGCCTTATAAGCTCCATACTAACCAAGCCATATTAAGATCATAATTCATATACAACAGCTAACTTACTAACTACAAATAAACCGTAATTAGGAGTTTGTATTGGAGAAATTCTTAGTTGATAGTCTATTATGGATAAGATAAGGTCATGTAGAATAATGTATTAATAAGTGACTAGTAATGTAGTGTTACTAATTTGCATGTTAATATGATGCTAGTTAATGGTGAATATGAGTACCCTAATCTAAGCTCCAGTCAGTATATACAGAATGTTATTAGTGAAAAGTGCACTAAAGGTGTATGGACAATGAAGGGCATGGCGGTAGCATGAAATGTGGAAATGAACGGAAGATTAGATTATTTCTGGCTGCATGTCTGCAAACGTTTAAGTTAGCATGGTTAGCAGTTTGGCAACACTGGGGCTCCAAATCAACCTACCCGTACGACTCTGACACGTCAATTTCATAAGTATTACAAATATATAACTGTCTGCTGGAGTGTTTAAAGTTGGTATCAAGTGTAATATTTCGCTAACTTAATGTGAACCACCAAGAAAAACCCACTGGAAACGCGTAACACTCCACGTTAGCTTGGCGTGCTGTTAAACCCAACAGGAAACCCACGACAATTATAACTCGCGTCATGTGCTAGGCTAAGAGAAAAACCAGACAGAACCCCGTGAATAGATGGTGGTAACAAGCAGCATACAGGGTTCATTGAAGTAACTTAAATATAATCCTAAATTTAAGGAACATAACACATATTTTATGTACACACAGACTTACAGTCCGACAAGGTCTACGGCCAGAAACCACGTCGGCCGAAAAGCGTTTGATTGCCGTACAGTGTTATGCTTGTCACGTGACAATACAAACTTTATAAATGGATTTTGCAGCATACGAAAATTTCTAAAAAATCCGTTCCTCAGAAATGTGTAGTATCTGTCTCCTGCATCCTGAACATTATTGCAATTTTAACACAAAACCAAAGAAATGCAGAAGTTTGTGGGTGCAGCCCCATAGAACCCCATTTATTCTCGACTCGCCCACGAGTGCCCCTAGAGTGCAGTATCACACCGGAAGTGTTGTGAGAGTGGAAGTTCTCTAGGTTAAAATGTCTCTAATGCAGTCCGTAAACGGACTTTGGCGCAGTCTAAAAGGCCGGAAGTTGAAGGAGCGACATTATGTAAACCATAAACCTTCTGCCAAATTATAGGCAGAGTGGCAGTGTACTGGCAGAGTCTCAATGGAGTGGAGTTTTTCCTCACCCTGATTGTGAACAATAGACTAGCTCACGCTCACGCACCCCTATTTTGAAATGGCAAGATAGAACGTAATTCTATCTAAACAAGCTACAGGGACCGGAAACAGGTAATGGCGAAATATCAGTCACAGAGAATACGAAGAAGCCACAACGGTCAATATTGCGTTTCATAGCTGGTTAAAAACGTTAACATGGGCCTTCATGTGATGAGTGGGATACGCTATATTTACAGATGGTCACAGTTCTTGTCTATGTAACATTCCATTACGGCGTTCTCAATTTTTCGGTGACAAAGCATCCTTTCTCGAGGTCTACATTTTCTGAGGACACTTTATCCATCGTAATATATATTCCTGCTTTGTCTGAAGTTCTGACCAAGTTAAACATCCCTGCTGGCAGGTATCCTGCTCTTTTGTCAGTTTTTGATTTTGCCAACTTCATGTAGGCTAGAATTCAGTAGTAAAGAATGAAGTTATGTTGGCACCGTTTATTTGCCTTTTTATGTTGGCTTATACCGTGTAGTTGAGGCTTATTTATTTCGCCTAGATTTCGCCCATTGTGTTGGTGGACAGGCATTTAGAGCTAGAATTGTGTTGGTGGCATGCGTCAATATCTATTGCCAAACTCAATGTTCATCATCTCAATTGTGCATTGTGCGCCTATTTTGATGTCATGCTGTCCATTCCAATCCCTTATAGATTTTGTTCTCCCCTTGGCACCAGGAAAATCTGACGAAGCCTATCCATATTTTTAATTCCATGCATATAAATTTCAAAAGAAGTTTCAAGATATGTATGTTTTAATGTTGGAATGCCCTGAGCATGATATTGGACAGTTTATCAAATAGGCCTACTGCATGTCAAACTAAACTGCCATGAACTCTCTCCTACTTGATTGTAATAGGCCTACATGTTAAATGAACTTAGCTATAATGTATACTGGCCTGAATGGTCTGATGATGGATCGCTTGAGATCAGTGATCAGAAATGTCTAAGCCTATTAACTGGTTTGTTTTTTGAAGACTATCTTGACTTGAACAGAAAATTGTTCTTTAAGTAATTGGGTATCATCTTTTCTGGTCTTTTTTTATAGAACTTGTTTGGGCAATACTGAGAAGCTAGTCATGTTAGATGTCCTTAACAACAGAACAGAAATACAACATCATGTGATGTGATGCAGGACCACCTTTGAATCCTTATGTTTCATGTCTCCAGATGGATTCTGAAAATAGGGATAAACTGTCCGAACTTGTGGAGGAGCTGACCACCTCTGGGGAACCTACTCTGAATGCCAACAAGATGAAGGAGGTGAAGAAGATATGCAAGTAAGATCTGACCTAATTTCCAAGACTCTGAAATGGTTTAAAAGATTTACAAGCAAGTTTGGAGACAATCACAAAATTTTACCTGATCAGATATCGGGCTATTGAACCCTTTCTTGGACCCCAGGCTGGTTCCAACCTGCATTGTTCTTGACTAAGGTACCGTGATGTATAACCACAAGACAATGGTCACAATTAGTCTTCCTAAGTAAGATATAAACCTCAGATCAGATACCCTGAATCTTTTATTACCGAAAAAGTTTACTAAAGTAGAATCAACGATAGTTGACATCCTAAATTAGCTGTAACCAACAGCCCTCACATAATTTAATTTGTGGAATGGTATTCAGTTGGAAGTCAATTGCAAGTGCAACCAAATAGCCCTCTGTGAATAATTCATAATGTGTCTTGTCTTGGTGAACCCTACGCATTTGTGTACTCAATTCATCTTGGTCATAAAAACATAAAAAACTACTATATTGTCAAGATGACCTTTATCTAAATAATGTTTTTCACTTCATTCTCTCATTCTTTTTCCACACAATACTTTTGTGGGATATGTGGATAGTGCAAGTGAACTAAATGATGTATTTGCTAATCCTATTAACTTTATATTGATAAGAATTGATACATACATAAAATGTTTACACCATCAAAAAAATCTCTCTTAAACCCATTATTCATCTACAGGATTTCTGATGACTACATTGAACACTTCTACCATTTGATCATGACCCAGTTGAACCAGGAGCATGCAGAAGTCAGGCTGTCAGCTTTCAACATGGTTGCTGAGTTGTTCAGCCGCTCACATCACTTCCGTGTGCTTCTAGTGGCCAATATGCAAGAGTTTCTTGATCTCACTGTAGAGACAGACACAGATTTACCTCTGCCCCCACCAAAGGAAGTTGCCCAGAAGTTGAAGAGACTAGCAATCCAGACTGTCCAGTCATGGCATACCACCTATGGAGAGGCCTACAAGAAGCTTGCCCTTGGCTACCACTTTCTTAAACAAGTGAAAAAGGTCATTACCATAATTTTACCGTGTTGTTGTGTTACCAAGGCCAGGTTATTCAAAAAAGACCCAACTGTTTTAACAGTGTACTCAAAGAATATTGGATTGTGTGGACATAAAATCATTTACCATCTCTCACCCTACTTGAAATGCAAAGGTTTAACCATGCAGGTTAACATAACATAGATTTATATAAGCATCTTATAAAGAATATTTGTAGTGTTCTATTGAATTTCAAATGACATTTCATGCTATCTTTTCTTTTTAGATAGATTTTCAGGATGTAGAGGCTCGCACTCTTGCAGAAAGAATGAGACAAGAGGAGAGACAGAAACGACTGCAGACAGTCTACAAAGAGAAGCTTGAGAAAGCCAAAGCAGAGATGGAGGGTAATTATTTCATATCTTCAATGTTTTTTTTTTCTTGACAAAGTAGTTTTGCTCCATTTTGTACTTTTTTTACTTACTTACTCACTGAACTTACTCTCTATAACAGTTTCTTTTCACATACATTTCAAGTATTCAGCAATTTATAAGATTTGGAAGATTTGTTTTTTTTTCGAAGCTGTTGTATTCAACATGATATGAAAACACAATCATAATTGTGACAAATTGCACAATCCTCAATTATGGAGATGAAGAATCTTCTATGCAGGCATGTCTCTATACAATGTCCTTTATGTAGGGAAATTGAGGTGTTTTAACAGTTTTTAAAATTCAGGGAACTTAAGAGGTCTTAATTTTCACAGTCTGTGACTGTGTCCCGTGGGCAATAAGATGTGTGCCTGTTATGAACACTGTGGATGTGAAGTACAGTATTGTGTTTTGTAATGCAGAAACATGTGAAGACATGGAGGAGAGTTTGATTGAGATCAACACCTGCATGAAGCTCTTGCTGCCAGACCCAGACAACTTTAACATGTGTAATCTTGAACCTGGAGCCAACTTGAATGCAGCCTCCACATCCTTAGAGTCTGCAGGCCAGAGCAGCTCAAGCAGCACTGAAGAAGTACAGCCATGCTGTAGTCTGGACCTGAAGAATGAATCTGAAAGGATTTATCAGAAAAACGATTTAAACGATTCTGAGAGTGAAACTGAAGCGTGTCCAAATGACTGCTCCCTCCTGCGTAATGCTGGGGTGATGTCTCGCAAATATAATTTGGAACTCAAGATACCGGGTATGTTGATCATGAAGTAAAGATGAAATATGTAGACATTTAAGCTCACCCAGTCTTTTGTTGTGTAACTTGTGTTGGATTTTTAAGATTTACATTGTAAGAATTAGGTGTGAGTACACTGGCGTAAGTGGTAGTGACCACCTTCTCAAATATGATGTAATCATAACTATGATCCTTTTCCTTTTTAAGTGCAATGCTGTTTTTCAAATTTGCTGGCAGCAGTGAGCACAAATCTACCTGCCTGCTCCCTGTATTTTAAAAACACAAAAGGTGAAGCTGTTTCTTTAGACTTTTCTCCTATATGTAATTCACAACATGGTAGTGCAACATGGTGGTTATTATAATGTTGGCGAGCTCAAAGCAAATATAAATAGCTAATTTAGTGCCATTTAGTAGCTGCTTACTGGAATACTTTTATATTTTTAGTGTAGGTAATTGTTCATTAATGAGCACATAAAAGTTAATTAAAAATTGACTTTAGCTACTGAAACAATTACATGATGAGCTTTAACTATTCCTTATAGACTTTATGAAATACCTTCAGAGTAAACATTTTGTTATACCAGCACAACCCCTTTTTTACTGGAAAAAAGGAAATCAACTCTGGACCTTCTATATTTAATAGACTGGTGGATGATGCCCAAATAAGCATTAGGCCACGGGTCATCTGTTCAGGGGATCAGACCTGTGGTGAAGGGTGGCCAATCTCAACATCTGTCTCCCTCTGCAACCCAGGATGGTTTCATCTGAAACTCATTATCAGTATGGATTATGAAGCCATGCAAAAGTGTAACTGCTGTCTTTTCTTTCCTTCTGTGTTCAGATGTAAGTCTTCAGGAGACTGAGGACAATGAAGCTGTTGTGAACACTATAAGGGACTTGCACAGACTGATCTCCACCAAACATCTGCCTGCTGTCCAGTCCTGGATTCAGGTAGCCCACTGCACTTTGTCTTGGCATATTGCATATGTAAATAGGTTGAAAAAGAGTTTTTAGTCATATTTTTATTTTATTCCAGTCTGTGTTATTTTCATTTATTCATGCCATTCAGGCCATACCAAAGACTAATCTCTCCTTTAAATTAATTTAACCAAAGTGGTAATTGTTGTATGTAAGGCAGGCAGTTCATAGAAGTAGGTCTGTTACAGCCAGATAGGGTCCTCAACTGCTTTCTATAAGCCCCTAATGTAAAATGAGTCAGTTTCATATCAGAGTGAGATTATTACTCAGAATTATTATTTGAGAATGGGCCTCAGAAACAATAACACATCAACAATATTACATACACAAGAACGTGTAATTACTATGTTAAAATATATAGCCTGATAAGAATGATAGATGACAGATTAGAGGATGCAGCCAAGAATGGAAAGGCTATGTAGAGACCCCATAATTGTCTTTCTTACTAACCCTGCCATATTTCTGAAAACTACCCACTTGAAACTCTGTGTGCCTTTCTGACCCCACCTAGCCACTGCTACAATTTTCTTTTTTTATTGTTATTGACAGCAGATGGGAAATTGACAAATTACAGCAACTTTGGATCGGGAGTCAGAGAGGGTAAAAGCGTAGCGAGGGGCACAAACGTTTGTTTAGTTCCGTGTTCTATTTTCACGGGGGGATCTCCCTTTATGCAGACCAAAGTCGAGTCCTCATATGCTGATACAAAAGATCATTGTAAATTTTTTTTGTGTGTGACATGTTTTAGTTTGGAGTCTACAAGACTGGATATGTGGTCCTAGTACATTGTCTTGTCTTTTTTTTTTAAATAGGATGGCTTCAATTCTAACCCCACCAATCTAGCAGAAGCCAGTTAGAGTTAAGAACAGTTCTTTAGTGAAATTTGGACATTTCTGTATCATTCATTGTGAAGAGCACTTATTTAATAATCTGTGCCAGATTGTGCTACTACCTAAAAGATTTGTTGATTTTTTTTTTAAATTGAAAACACAATGTTTAGCAAATTACAAAGGCTGCAATTAATTTACAGAGTTTGTAACTCTGGTTACTTGGGAGTATATTAGGCCTACCAGTGATGAACAAACAAGCAAACAAAGTCAAGCAGTTGCTACTATTAGGCCTACCAGAAGTGATGAACAAACAAGCAAACAAAGTCAAGCAGTTGCTACTTTCCATGCATGCTGTGAGAATACATGAAGAATGTACATCAGACAAGACAAGCCATCAGTAAAATTATATAGTGGAAAGTGAATTTAAGATTGACCTCTAAAAATTATACCCCAGTTTGATTGATTTGCAATTGTAATATTGGGCTGGGGAAAAAAAAAACACTTAGATATTTTCTCAGTGTTCAGTCCTTATGCTACTACTGCTTTTGAAACACACTCAACAACAGCCTGTAATTAAGATCTGTGTCCAAATCTGTGGCAGGTATTCACCAAAGCTGGAGGTGAGGAGCAGCTTCTTAGACGGGCTGTGGACTTGAAGCACTCTCTAGAATTAGCTGTAGAGAAGTACATGACCCTTCACATCTACCACAAGGAAAGGCAGCGCAAAGTGGTAAGTCATTTCTTTAGTAAAAAGTAATTTCTTCAGTTATTTGCAGCATGTTGAAGTTGCATGTAAAACATTAGTTATTTGTTGAATGTATTCTTTTGTGTGGATTTCTTCTAGTTTAGGGCCCAGTTTTTCAAAACAGTTTAATCTGAATCAGAGTGATCAGAATTTGGAAATCCCATGTTTTGCTCTCTGTCAAAAGTAAACCTTGATTCCACATAGCAAAACATGGGATTTCCAAATCTTTAATCCAGATTAAACGATTTTGAAAAACTGGGCCGTGGAGATTCTGTGGAAATAGTGTACACTCCAACTTCAGCCACAGGGTGGCACTGGTTTACTGTCTAAAAATCAACCTCCCCAAACCCCGCCTTGTCAAATGATGGCCTAGAGTATTGGTGATAATGGCACACCACACTATACTTTGAAGTTAACATGGAAATTGACAGTTCATTTTTAAAATCCCATTACATTGTGAGGGTCTCTTAATGCATAAACTAGTAAATAATCTTCTTTTCAAGAACAGCCCAAATATTATTAAAGTTTTTCCTTCTGGAGTGTCTCATTTAACAAATTCCATTGTAATGATGCCTGTTAGAACTGGAAATATAAGATGGTGAAAGACTTAATTGTGATAAAAGAGTTTGTTAAAGAGGCTCTTGTAAAGCACTTTAGCATTCTGTAAGAATGTAAGAACTTGTCATAATACATATTTTATTATATTTAATATATTTTAAGACTTTTATTTTGTTGGGGATTGACTGTGTAGTTTCTCTTAGAGAGGGAAAGGCAAATGTTCTGTTTTATTTTTTTCAGTACTTACATGGTGTTCAGCTTTGGTGGCTGGTGAAGTGTGATTGTCAATTGATTATCTCATCAGTACCTTGGGAAGGGAGAACTAGAACACTAAATCAGTAGAGAAGGCTCCGTGCAAACATGGTTAATGATTAAGCTGTTGAATCACTTGCATGTTGAGCTGTGAAGTATTTATAACGCAAAATGTTGCAGTGTCACTTGTGCCGTATCTTCATATATCTGAGCACCAGATCCTCCTTTAGCGCTTACCTCACTCTGCTTACAACCAGTTGCAATAAGCTAGGCCGTACAACGTAGTTGTTTCTATCTCTCAGTAGCAACAAAAACTGTTATGCACTTCATCATTTTTCAAAGTTGAGAACAAACATTGATGGCTAACATAAATGACTGGTTGGAAACTAAGAAGAAGTAATAGCTAGTGTGGTGGGACTAGAGAGCAGAGGTTAATTTTATTCCACCATCATTAATGTTGAGAGGCCTTCAAAAAAGTTGACTGGTTGTAACAGACTCTTTTCCCCAGAAAGATGGGGTTCAGGAATCGAACTTGGGTTGTCTGATTGTCAGTTGGTGACGTTACCACTGCTCCACAATGCCCACCTTGTGAAAGTTCTTTGCCAGTATGCATCATGCTGTCGTGTATCTGCTGCTCCATGGTTTCTTTCAGATGTTTAAGCATCTCAGCATTTAGTCTTTGGCCTTAGTGCCATGGCAAAGGGTACAGGGCCATGGTATTTCTGTACCTGCTGACAACTGGAAACACGGTCATGGCAGAAATCACACTGAAAAAAGCTAACTGGAGACCTATAGTGTTTTGTTTTTAAAACACTGAACAATGTCATTTCGAGCTGTGAATTCTGTCAAATCCATAGCTATAGTATTTTAATAACTGCTTAAAAAAAAACATTATAAACAATGTTATCCACAGGGTCCATTTACTTAAATAATGATGGGAACTATCTACTTTTAAAGTCTACTTTTAAATATGAAATACTTAAATGAGCATGTATAACTCAGATTTACATTATGACATGCAGTTGACCTTTTTGAAAGATCTTTTTAAAAATATCTTGTCATAGGCTTACCTGTCAAAAATGTATTTGCTGTTTGCTTTTAGATATTGGAAACTTAGTCATACACTTGGACTGTATGTCTTTTTATCCCTTCAGCCAGTTTTCCAGACTCTTGGAGGACCTCTGCAACCATTTCATGCTAATACAGTATTGTCCCTCCTTCTGGGTATCTGTTCCCTTTGGTTCACACACCTGAGTTATTGTCCTTCCCCAATAATTTGTGAGACCATCCACCAAGATAGGAGAATATTAGCATATAGATAGCAGCTGTATATGGCAGTATACGACACCGCCACCCGCTGGCCAGTCAATTTTTTTGCATTTTACTTTTTTTACGTGAGGATAGAATAGGTTGTTAAATTCGTAACCACTGGACTTTGGAAAGAAGACAATTGTAGTCATTGACTCAGTTGTTATAGGAGGCCTCTTGACTGTTCTGAGAGAAAACTAGACATTTTTCTCCGGCAGGTAGCAATGGTCAACACTTTTGCACTTTTGTCTGTTTTATTGTAGATGTTGATTACAATAAAAATGGATTTGGGAGCTGATGCAAGCATCACGTTGTGGTTGTTTGACTCAGTTGTCATTCTCCACAGCTTTCACGGGCAGAAAACCTACAGAGGGGCTGATTGTTGACACTAAAAGCGTGTAGATAAACAGAAAAATCACAAAATGTCAAGACACTCTGCTCATTCCTCATGTCTCTATCCATACCTCACCATTTTTCATGATGCAGTTTATCAGCCAGATCAGTCTGGTTAATTGTTGTTAGTTTTCGTGTTGAAACATTCTGAATGTCATTTGTCTTTTTTTTTTTTTTTTTTTTTACTAAAGCTTATAATAATACCTGTGAACCACACTACTGTACATACACCAAGAATTTCATGCATTAAGAAGAATTGAAAATGAGTGAACATCAAATGCATCTGTGCAGTGGACAAAATTATGTTGTTTTTTTTACTTGAAAAAGTCCCTTTTTCTGTATCAAGGGAGTTGGGGCAGTTTAAATGCAAAGAATCGAATGTAGAGCACATCCCATATTCTAGAAAATCCAAAGCCAGCAAAAAAACTCCATATAGCAACTAATTCTCAGTCTACTGCATACGCTGAACCACAAGAGTTACAGTCCTGCCAGGTTCCGGTGGCAGATCTGATTTTATCACAACAGAATTAAAGTGAATTAAAAGTAAAATAATGTTTGCCTCCCAGGAATTGTGAGCTTGGGCGGTAGTAGTGTTTTACGCTTTACTTTCGTTTTAATCCATCAAGAGGCAAAAAACTGCACAGAACTAAGGACGACAACTTCCACAAAAAAATAGCAATCTTCTCTTATACAATTACTTTTTTCCCAGACTGTCAGAAAAACTGTTGTGCAGATAGAAATGATAGTTAAGGTTGTGGTTGCTACCAAGATGTTTAAGCTCATTCTTGCAAAGTATGCAGTAGTTTGCAACAGTGAATGGAAACAATAGGAACTAATCAATGAATTGAAGCACTGCCATAGCCTACAACATATGGACATATATTTAGTTAGTTGTGTCTAATGTACGATTTCAACAGGCCTATGTCTGTTATGAAATTATACTGGGAGAAAGGGTAAATCAGATTATGATGCCTGCATCATAAAGAAATTAAATATCATTCTTCAATCCCACAAAAAGCATTCTCTTCTCAAATTTCTCTTCTCAAATGATAAGACGGTACATAGATAATAGTCTTCAGTTGACAATACCTTAATCTCTAGTTACTGCATTTAGTAAGGGACAGGATCTAAGTCTTGAAAATAAATTTATTTAGGACCAATGGCATCTTTGATTATCTCTTTAGTACCTGATATGAGCTTAATTACATTAGTAATTTATTTTAAAATTATGTTTTGAAAACAGCTCCACTCGCTGTGTGCCCTAGAAAAACAAAGGGCACTCGCCTTGTGTATAATGCTTTATGAAAATGACCCCCATATTTAAAAAATGGCATTCGGTTATGCATTGTAGCACCCGGGAACAGTTAAGCACTCTCTGAGAAAATTAAAAGGCATAAATTCTGTTTAGCGCTGATGGGATCCGCGGTGCTCTCCCTGGAGTTGAGTGCTATCCCTAGCACCAGATGGAACAAAGAGGAAGGGGGGAGTGAGAAAGAGAGAAAGCCTTGGGTTGCATTTTGTCTTCCATAAATTCTTGCCCCTAGATTTCTATGCTGTCACAGATGGGAGGAGAAAAATAATAATAATTTGCCTTTCTAGGAACTCATTGATATTACATATAGATTGATGGTAGCCATTTACCCTTCAGAAGCTAAGTGCCTCTGTCATTTCAGTGGCGCATAATTAAGAGGTGCCACAGGTCAATGTCAGTGACAGTTTTCTCTTTTGATTAGTGCCAGAGTGCTAACTAAACTTACACAGAGAGAATGATTGATGGGAACTGGAGGTAGGCTAAACCAGCAGCACTAAGGAGGAAAGAGCTTGAATGTATGTATGTGTATGTATGTGTATGTGTATATGTATATGTATATATATATATATATATATATATATATATAGAGAGAGAGAGAGAGAGAGAGAGAGAGAGAGAGAGAGAGAGAGAGAGAGAGAGAGAGAGAGAGAGAGAGAGAATTAAAAGGTCTATACATATATTTCTTATTGGGAATTTACTAGAGTATTAACGTTGCACTATATCACAGGGATTGATTGTCAGTCATCTGTCGACCGTTTGTCATCTTCATTCATTAACCCATTGAAGACCTATAAAGTTTTCCCACTTTGAAGAGCTGATGTCTTCCATTTTCAGTGCTTAAAGTGCAGCTTGAAGGTTAAAACCTCCTTTTCATTAATGTGTAAAATTTTTCAAAACAATTTTCAATTATAGATACACTTTGTTAGTATTTTAAGTATTTTTTATGTCTGTCTAACTGTAACTGTCTTTATGAATGTTTCAAAACCAAATTTGCTTAGCACAATGTCATATGAGGGAGTCTGGCCAGTTGGTCAATAATGCCCAAAGGAATAATGCATTATAATAGCATGTTTAAGACTGGCAAAGTTGGCAAAGCCTAATAATTATGAGCCTCTGGCATCAAACAGACAGTGATTTGGGGAACTAACGTCCACCAGCAGCAAATTAATTTGGTTGAGGAAGTCAGCATGGTGAGTAAGATAACAAACTTTAACGTTAATAAATACATACAGGCAACTACGTTAATGTAAACATGTGTTGGCAACTACCACAGGATTGTGTCAGTTAGCAGTAGGATATCAAACAAGGGAAAGAAAGCAACCAAATACCTTCCACCTAATTCAAATGGAGCCACCTGAACATAAAACCTAACTCAGCCTATGGACAGTATGCTAATAATGGTGATGACAATGTGATGTCCAGCAACAAGTTCCCCCGCCACAAACCACAACACCAAATTGTTGGTTTATAGTTTTGCCTCGGCTTATCCGTGTTTTGTGAAGGAACAGTGTTCCATGTCAGGGACTCAGCTAGTGAATTTGACTGTTAACCACAGCCAGCTAAGCCACCTATGTGGTTTGGTGGGCTATGTCAGTTGCATGGTGTATTTCTGGCTGTTAAGTCAGCTGTAGTTTTTGTGGACCTGTGCCTGTTCGTCTATCATTGTGATGGTAATGTCAGTGAATAAATTTCAGGATAACTTGACCATAGAATTGTCAGTGACTATTTGAATAGCAGGTTACTGTATGAGTTTATTTCGTAGGGAAAACTGATAATGTTGACAGGACGAGATTGTAGATGTGATGTGCCTGTAGATGTGCCTGATACTCCATGCTACAGCAAGTGACAGCTTGTGAAAGACAGAGACGACTCCCTCTTATGACGCATGCCATACAGATGCAAAACTAGTTGATTCCAAAAGATTCCAGAGATTCCAAACACTTGTTGTATTACTTGTTGTATAAGGTCCTTCATTCTAATATTGGAGGCCATGTAATGTGTGTGTTTTGTAAAGTAGCCTATGTATGGCAGCAGCAAATATTGTGTGTGCTCAACTAGTCTATTTCTGGTCTACAGCTGTTGCAAAAATGGACATTGTACAGGTTAATATTCATTTAATAAATTAGTAATTGATGTTTAAATACGTAAAGACAAAACACAACTTAACATTTTATTTAACATATTATTTGACAGATAGATCATGATAGATTTCTCCATAATGTATGCATTGTTCTTTTTTATTTTAGATGTAAAATTCTGTACCAGAACTGAAGTGAAGAAAGAGAAAAGGGAGGGTTACATTTCTGAAATGATGTTAATATGACATGGATATCAAAATCATTTACAAGTTCATTTGTACAGCACAGCATGGATATAGCCATTGAAACCTGAGAGCTATTTTGCATATCATTATCTCTGTCTTGTATCTATATATTCATGATTTGATTTTAGTAATCATTTTGCTCTAGACAAATATATCTGCCTTCAGTGTATGAAGCATAATTACTGCATAATTTCTTTTTGTGAATGTTTCTATTCAGTGTCTTTCAGCTTTTACACAATATGTAGTTCTGTTTGAAAAGGGAACTGTAGTCTACATTACAGTAATGCTTTATGTAATCATAATTAGGTGAACTATTGGTTAAGTAGATCACATTTGGAAGGAAGCAGGGATAAGATTGGATGTGGTCAACTGGAAATTCTATTAGGAGTCTGAATTATAATGGTAAGATGGACCTACGTTACTGCAGAGTGTGCTGTTCTGGGCCCCATAAATCTCAGGAGATTCCCCAGGCCATTGTAGGTCCCATTTGATTGTTAATAAGCTGAGAAAGCACTGCTGTTGAGACCCTAATTCCTCTGTAAACCACTGGCAAACAAATATAGAGTGAAGGGTGACCATATTAAGATGGGTCAAATCTCTTGGGAACAATCTTTTTGAAATCTTGAATCAAATGTTCATGATCATCTTTTATACCGTTATTTAATTTTGGTACATGTATTTGTCTTTGCAGTGAAAATTGGGTAGTGTTGTTTCTAGGTCTGTGGTTTATTAAGACATCACTTTGCTGTACATGAGGAGGGAAAGGGTATCTAAAAATGATAAAGCAACACATAAAAAGCACAAAATTTGAAAGCATTTCTTTCCCACCTCTGCTAAGAGAATAATTGACAGTAATGAAGCATAGTTTATCCACCATGGGAGAACGTCAGCTATATATAAGCATTTGAAGAGGAGACAAAGCAGTCATCTCATGGCTAACTTCACTGTAAAATACCCAAACTGTGTAGATCAAAGGTTTATGAGCAGACATCACAACGTCTGACATGACATTACAATTTTTTTAAATTTACACCAACATGACAATACAAAGTCGGCATGTCCATAGAATTAGCCAATTTTTTTTTTAATTATTACTAGTTGATTTGATAAGATACTGCTAGATTGAAGCTACAGATTAAGCAGACTAACCTATTAATACTTCAGTTGTGTTGAAGTTTTTGGTTTTCATGTTTGTGCACTAATCTTTTACTTTCCTGTTTCCAAACCCCACACACGCCTAAACCCCCATACCAAACCAAACAGATGAGAGCAGATGAAAGTGATGACGACTTTGAGGAGGTGCCAGAGAAGGAAGGCTTTGAGCCACAAGTTCTTGATGATCTGCGTGTCAAGCATGGTAAGTTTATTCAGGTGGCAAGAAGCAGAGACCTCCAAAATAAAATAAACAGACTGCTGTTGCAAAGCAATAAAGGCACGTGCAGCCTTGATGGCAAGCCCACACAAGCTTCTGATGAAATTACTAAATTTGGAATCCATGCATCCAGAGTATTTGAGTGTAAATGCGCTGTAGACATCTTCTTTAGTAACATTATTACATGCTCAACTGCTGTCTCACTTTTAGGTAGTTATCAAACATTTTGCAGGGATCATCATGGATTATGTTAAGGATAATGAATTACGTAGCATACAAATAGCTGAAGTTTGGGGTGGTAATATAGCCAACACATATAGCCTTTGCTGTTTGTTTTTGTTGACACAGTTTATACTTTTTTCATCACTGAAACTGTCTCATTTTAGAACTACTTTACCAAACTGCCATTGATGGCTCTAAATGAACAGTTACTATGGCCAAAGCCCAGCCATTAGTTCCAGATCTGTCATTGTCATTTGGCATATCCCAGGATTCAGCTATCAGGGCAGATATTATGTAAAAATGAATTCCCAATTCTGGTGTTCTGCTGTTGTGAAATTGGATAATTTGTCCTGAATCACACAAATCAAGTTTTATAAAATCTTTCTAGGCAGCTTTGCAATTTTTCAAATGTATTTACATAACTGCTCTCACTATGATGTTGAAATGTGGTATACAGTTTGGAGTGCTTAAGTCTCTGTGTTTTCCGATGCCTTGAAATGAAGCCCAGTTTCCTGAAACTGCTGTCACCAGCCCTAATTCTCTGTATCTCAGTGTTTCCTGTTCATCACAGCTGCTGCCTCTGCAGTAACTCTCCAACAGCATGTCTTTGCTGTGCCCCTCCTCTCTAACAGCTTCTATTTCTTGCTGCTTCAGCTGTCAGTTGAAGTATGGAGATGTTGAAAACACAGTAGCCTAAATGGATTGCTAATCATAGCCTGTTCAGACTGTTCTGTTTCCCTGTGTGTATAAGTTTCAAGCTAATATGTCCTCAGCACAAGCATGAGTCTTGGAAAATATCTGTCCAGTTACATCAGAATAGAGCAAATGAGTGTCAATAAAGCTAACTGTAACCTGTACACTTGCATGAGTAATCTGCAAACCTCATTAATCCAACAGTATTCTAACATTAGCTTCAGTATCTTAAGGCTTTGAATTGTTTTTTAGAACTAGAGAAAATTGTTCCATTTATTTTCCTTTCAGTTATTCTTTAATTCATTTCTTAGGTTCCCTTTTTTTTCCAATTTCTGTCTTTTTACGACTGATGTGTTCTCTATCCCTTTATCCAAGCATTCTTGTCAGGACGTTATCTCTTTCTAAAATTTACATTTTAATTACAAGGCCTGGTGAACCCACTGAAATCAATATCACTGCCATTGGCAGACTCAATTGTGTATCTACTGGTAAGGCCCTCTCTATTTCCTGCTATTGATTAATCTCTTTAACACCTGCAACTTTATTGCTTCAGACAAATAGCTACCATTTTGGTCAATTTGAACAGAAGAGGGGATTTAGTAATATTTTACCATAGTTTCCAACAAGATGTTTGCTATGATGCAGTACGTCTTTGAGATAGAGTGGCGCAACAGAAAGCGTTAGAGAAACAGCAGGGGGGAAATGGGACCATACCCAACCCCCCTCCCTCTGTAGCCAAACCAGTTATATATATCAGCTATATGCAGCCAGGCAACATTATTTGGTCCTCCTGCTTTTTTGTATATTTGTATTTTGTATTTTGTATTTTTTTTTCAGTTCTGTATCATAATTGAAAACAGATTTGCACATGCAAACTGACATATGCATGAAGCAAGCAGGATGATTTTGTGGTTTTTCCATTGCCCTGCTTCTTTTTGGGGCTTTCTTTGCCTTCACCATGTGGAAGATAGAGATGTGGGTCGAGAAATAATCCTGGGTCGGGACTGAACCCAGGTCCCCGAGTACATTGCACAAATGCACCAGCCAACTGCACCACAGTGCCCCCCAGGTATCATGCTTTTGAATTGCCTCATGACATGACCAGTCCAAAGTATGGATCATGTCTAAGTGAGCCCATGCTTTCTTGACTGCTTATGTATATATTATATATACATATATAGCTGTGTTTTAAAATGTGCAGCCTACTTATACTCTGCCTAGAACAGAATCTGTGATATGTATGGTAACTAGGGTTACCATAGCATCCTCCTGCACTTTCCACTCTTCTTCCACACCAAACAACTTACCCTAAATGGCACACATAATAGGATTTTTTCTCTGTTTTTATAATGTATGTACATTTTTCACTCTTTGTTATATTGCAGCCATTTGCTAAGATCATTTAAGTTCATCTTTTTTCTCATTAATGTACGTACAGCACCCCATATTGACAGAAAAACACAGTATTGTTGACATTTTTCCAGATTTATTAAAAAAGAAAAACTGAAATATCATATGGTATTCAGACCCTTTGCTGTGACACTCGTATATTTAACTCAAGTGCTGTCCATTTCTTTTGATCATCCTTGAGATGGTTCTACACCTTCATTGGAGTCAGCAGTGTTTGATTATACTGATTGGACTTGATTAGGAAAGCCACACACTTGTCTATATAAGACCTTATAGCTCACAATGCATGTTAGAGCAAATGAGAATCATGAGGTCAAAGGAACTGCCTGAAGAGCTCAGAGACAGAATTGTGCAAGGCACAGATCTGGCCAAGGTTCCAAAAAAAAATCTGCTGTACTTAAGTTTCCTAAGAGCACAGTGGCCTTTATAATCCTTAAATGGCAGACGTTTGGGGCGACCAGAACCCTTCCTAGAGCTGGCCATCAGGCCAAACTGAGCAATCAAGGGAGAAGAGCCTTGGTGAGCGAGGTAAAGAAGAACCCAAAGATCACTATGGCTGAACTCCAGAGATGCAGTCGGGAAATGGGAGAAAGTTGTAGAAAGTCAACCATCACTGCAGCCCTCCACCATTTGGGGCTTTATAGCAGAGTGGCCCAATGGAAGCCTCTCCTCAGTGCAAGACACATAAAAGCCTGAATGGAGTTTGTTAAAAAACACCTGAAGGACTCCAAGATGGTGAGAAATAGGATTTTGTGGTTTGATGAGACCAAGATAGAACTTTTTGGCCTTAATTCTAAGTGGTATGTGTGGAGAAAACTAAGCACTGCTCATCACCTTTCCAATACGGACCCAACAGTGAAGCATGGTGGTGGCAGAATCATGCTGTGGGGGTGTTTTTCAGCTGCAGGGACAGGACGCCTGGTTGCAATCGAAGGAAAGATTAATGCGGCCAAGTACAGGGATATCCAGGATGAAAACCTTCTCGACAACTCTGTGACTGTTTTTGAATGGCTCAGCCAGAGCCCTGACTTAAACCCAATTGAGCATCTCTGGAGAGACCTAAAGTGGCTGTACACCAATGTTCACCATCCAACATGACAGAACTGGAGAGAATCTGCAAGGAGGAATGACAGGATTTGGTGTGAAAAACTTGTTGCATCTTTCCCAAAAAGAATTGGCTCAAAAGGGTGCTTCTACTAAATACTGAGCAAAGGGTCTGAATACTTATGACCATGTGATTTATGTTTTTCTTTTTTAATAAATCTGCAAAAATGTCAACGATTCTGTGTTTTTCTGTCAATATGGGATGCTGTACGTACATTAATGAGAAAAATGAAGGGTGGTAGAGGTGCTGTTCGGTAACCAAAGGGTTGCAGGTTTGAGCCCCACTCTGCCTGACCCCATCAAAGTGTCCTTGAGCAAGATACTGATCCCCAAATTCCTCCCGGTGGCAGGTTGGCACCTTGCATGGCAGCCTCCGCCACCGGTCTGTGAGTGCATGTGTGTGAATGGATGAATATGAGGGATACTCTGTAAAGCTCTTTGAGTACTCGTAGGAGTAAAAAAGCGCTAGATAAATGCAGTCCATCTACCATTTGCAGTCCAAAAAAATGAACTTAAATGATTTTAGCAAATGGCTGCAACATAACAGAGTGAAAAATGTAAGGGGTCTGAATACTTTCCGTACTGTCTTAAGCAGTCGTTTCAAGTACCAAACTTTCTGACCATGATTGCGATGACCACTGGAACACAAAATCCTAGAACTGTTCTAATGACATTGATTTTGAACAATGCTTGATGCATCCCAGATATGAAGATGGAGGGATTATGGTGCATCCAAGTCTCAAAGCTCATAAGGCCTCGGGTTCACTTGTTTTGTTCACATCTCGTCTCATTTTTTCATACATGGATTAAGATCGGTTCTACACTAAAAGCTTAATCCACATATGAGAAACCAGCCCATATTGTTTATTAAGACTTGGTCCATTAAGCGTGACTTTTGTCATGTACAGCTAAAAATCTGTGTTTATTGATAAGTTAGATATCTGCACTAATTTTATTTCTGTGAATTCTGAACACTGGTGATCACAGATGAATCTTCTTTGGTGCTCATTCTTTCTTCTCCATTATTTCATAGGTCTGGAGCCACTAATCTCTCCCTCTGAGTTGACAATGGCACAGAAACCTCCAAAACAGCTGCCTACCAAGCATGTCCCTTTGAATTCCCCAAGTACCTCACATGCTAAAAGGAAGGCCTGTGAAGAAGAACAGGACCCTACCACTGCTGCTGCCACCTTGCGTATCCTCAAGCAACGTCTTCCATTCACTATGTCTGAAAAGTAAGCAACTTGATATTTGTTTTGTTTTGTAGCATATTTTTATCCAAAGCAACACTACATTTGAACCAAACAAATCATGAAGGAGCTAGCTCACTCCTTACTTCAGACTTATTTTTAGGAGCAAGCTACCCCCATTTTTTCCAGTTTGCTGTGCCAGTGCTGTGTAAAACCACGCTTTGATAATTTGTTTTTACGATGTTCAAAGAGACTGGAGAGCTAGTGGATAGTGTTGCTGAATGTTATTTTTAATAAGTGGGGTTGTAGCAACAAATTATTGACCTCCAGTTCTCATGGGCGTAATCAGCATGAAATATAATGGGATAACGGACATCGAGGTGTGCTTTTTGTACGGAATTATCCATTATATAAAATTCTCTCTTCTGTCGTCTTGAAGCAACTGGTATTGTTAATGGCATAGTTCAAAACGCTGCCTTTCCTTCACAGAGTAAGGGCTGTGCACAAACTGACAGCTAAAACTGTGAGAAGTTCATAGATCAGTACAAGAGGTGTTTCAAAATAGAATTGCAGGCATTACCATTAACCAAATAGACCTTGTGCTGTGGTTACACCCAGTTGTCGTACTTTATGTGTCACCTGAGTTATTTCTTTGTTGTAGCTGTTGTGCATCAGGCAGCAGTGTGAGTCCCAAAGAGACTACAGAGGCTGGAGAAGAGAAGAAAGTTCCTGTTGTGCCCTTTGGTATAGACCTCTACTACTGGGGGAAGGAACAACCCACTGCTGGGAAGATTATCAAGTATGACAGTGCAAACAGACCTGCATAAAATACTGACTACACTTCATGAAACTTCATAGGCATTAAATACTTGTCGTGAACTAGTCCACCTCTGTGTTTCACTGGAATGCATTTTCCCAGGTACTCGTCTCAGCATCAGTTCTGGATACCCCATGAGACGGAGAAAGAAGTAGTTAATGAAGAACTTTCTGCTCAGATGAAGTCACGTTACATCACATTTGCTGGTCGCTTCCAACCAGTCCATCATAAGTGCAAAGCTCCTTTGCCTAATGGTGGTCTTTGTGAACGCCAGGATCGTTTTAAAGTAATGTCTACAAGTTGTAAAAAACTCATTTAATAGTAATATGAAAAGGTCACTACACGTAAATGTCTCTAAAGATTTATTTGCTGTATTCCTCAGTGTCCTTTCCATGGAAAAATTGTTCCGCGAGATGAATTAGGAAGGCCAACAAACCCAGAGGATGCAGAACGTCTTGAAAAAGAGAGCAGAAAACTCCAAGAAGAGCAACCTGGTAAAAGAACAAATTTTCAAAGGCAGCCTATATATGTTTTAGAGTAAGAGTTTCAAAGTCATTTTTAATGATAAGATAGCTTATAAAACGTTAGTAGTTCACCACTCACATCTGTATCCAAACTGACTACAGGAAAAAACAACCTTAAAACTTCCCCTGACACACTCATGCCATTGCCATTTTATGAAATGCGGTTTATTACCAATAAATACATGTGCTGGTATAAATTTATGATGAGGTGTAAAAATACAGTGACAAAAAACCCTGAAACCTTTACCCATAATGTGCGTCACCCGTCCTTATGCTAGAAACTAGGTTGAACTCACTTGTTAAAGCCAAATTATTGTTTATTGTTGAGTTTAAAAGTTTAGATATGTGCCAAAAGAACATTGGATAACTTATACGCAAATGCTACAGTTCAGGCACAGTGTCATTGGTGGGCTCAGTGGACCTAGACCCACAAAAAAGTACATATTTTTAATGAATAAATGAAAATCAACCAATAATCATATCAGAAGTGTATGGTAAAAAACTTAAAAGCTATTAAGCTACTGAGATAAAACTGCATTAAGATTGAGCAGGAATGAGACTGGCCTGGCAGACTGGCATCAAAACAGGCAAAAATCTTTGTTTGCCACATGATAATTTTAATGAGGATTTTATCTTGATGAAAAATATCAAGTTTCTCAATTTAAGCTGTAGGGTAGGCCTACTGTGAACATGTCAACTGAAATTGAGACCATCTTTGGTGCAATCCCTGACAATAATGGAAAACTTTATTAGAAGATAGAAGATATAAAATGTATGGACTATTGTACCTTCTTCTCTGCTATTATAATGGAATATATGTAAAAATAAGGTCAAATGTAATTCTGCAAGACCAGTTACAACCTTATATTTACATTGGGGATTGAAATGGTCCAGTTTGACTAAATGGTGCCTTCCTTGGCAACCACAATTGACCTTTTGCCAGAATTTGATTGACGGCAATCTTACCATTCGCTAAGAATAGCGGCTTAGAAAACGTGACTTTGGTCCGACATCCCTAACAACCGTGAGCTGTCATCTGCAGTAGATGGCACAGACTCTAACTCTAAACATTCCCTAAGCCCAAAACTGAAAACAGGACATACTGACAATGGATCAACAACATGTAATACCCCAACCAAAGTAAACAAATTAATCAGAGTAATTCTGGCTTGTTGCTGTAATGTTTGTTGTGCTAACACATCTATGTATTAGCTCGTCTAAATTCAATTAAAGGCTAGTGATCACTTAGCACTGTTTATAATCAATATCTGCAGGAATTACTGACCGTAAATATTGTCAAAAAGCAATTTGCC
Organism: Tenualosa thibaudeaui; assembly: GCA_027481765.1. Taxonomy (NCBI): domain Eukaryota; kingdom Metazoa; phylum Chordata; class Actinopteri; order Clupeiformes; family Clupeidae; genus Tenualosa; species Tenualosa thibaudeaui. Next base: position 1,273,796 of record JAIFZK010000004.1, on the reverse strand, counting down.
AAACCAAGGCATGTGACATTTAACAACCCTGGTGGAAGAAACTCTGGTGTCTTACTTTCTGATATTGTCGTTAGCTAACGATTGTTAATGCCATATCACAGGTGACGCTAGCTATTCAAGCTAACTTTCAGCAACCAGCTAGTGGTCAACCTCTCAACCTTCCATACATAGCAGTAACAAGCTAAGTCACAAAATAATATTAATATAGCATAGCCTACTTGTTTTTAAGGTTGCATGTCCCCTGTAAGATCTAAAAATAAATAAATAGACAATAAACCTACGGGTGCAGCTGATAGTGTTTTTTGATCGTGAGAAAAACAGAACAGATGAGAGAGACTAAAGTAACAGAAACAGCAGAAAACGTATGCAAACTATGGAAATGTTGGTAATTTAGCCTAATAACACTGCAACTCCTTGAACTGGAGCAGCATTTTGCATTGGCACCATCAGGTGAAAGGCGTTAATGTTCAGCATCCTTTAATGACAATCGCACTTACTGGAAATTTAACGAAGGAATGACTGTTAACATGTCTAACATGTCATCTCCTACACTCAAACGAACAAAACAAAACAAGAAATTATTTATAGTGAGACTTGTCAAAGGAGTTTATTGCATTTTCCCATTGCTGGAAATTCAGGCTACAGTTCACGCACAAGTGAATGTTTAGTTTAGTTGCATTTCATTTCAACGGAGAACCACTCACTTGAATAAAATAAATGTGGCTCAACTGCTGCTGATTTTAATTGACCGGTCTCTGCCAATCTCTTGGTCACGAAAATATTGGATATATTAAGTGGACATACAGTAGACAAGAGAATGTTCCACAAAATAATGAATCGGTATCAAATTTTTCGAACAAGAATCGGTAGTAATTGCTGAATCATTTTTCTGAACCCAGCCGAAGATGGTGTTGACATTTAGACATGGCAAAAAGTTATAACTCGGATAGTAAGCTTAGTCTGCATTGTAAATGGGTAAATTGTAAAAGGGTGTAAATGTTTGCCCTCAAAGTTGCATTTGGATTTGTGTCAGGGAGGAGTTGACGGATTTGCTTCATGTTTGCTCCTCCCTGTTTGTGTCCCCTACACTATTTTTTAGTAGGCACTTTAATATGTATGCCATCACTTTTGTACAGTAGATAGTGTAGCCCACTCTGCCAGATCAGTCATCATTAAGAGTGAATGGTTATAGCTTCATACATGCCTGATTTTCTAAGCTGCTGAAAAGTATTTTGATCATAGCTCTTTGCTGTAGAATGCCCAACAAAGTCGAACATTTAAAAGAACCTGCCAGGCGATGTGGCTAGAACGTTTCTGGCTAAAGGTCAATTGAACAGTTGATTTGACAAGTGACATCACAGACCGGCTTTGTTCTAATTTGATCAATAGGGGCCCTATCATATTGCCTCTAAAAATGTGTGAAAACACTGTTTTGAAGTTTTTCAACATTTTTTGTAGAAAACAAAATCCTGAGCACCATTATTTTTTTCCTGCATCCTTTGTTAAAACTCTACTTTGTTGAGGTCTTGTTATTATTACTTTTAACATATGTGTTTTATGTTTTTATTGTTTTATATATTTATCTAGCAATGTAGTGTTAAATATTATGAGTCACTTTGGACAGTTGCACCTTCTAAATGCAATAGACAAGCAATAAAAATAAATATTTTGCAACACCAGTAGAGCTTGAAAGTTTTAGGTCTAGTGAAGAGGCTTCTTGTGTAACAATGTGAAAGACTTGGTCATGTGGTCAAGCCTTCGTGCTTACTCTGAATAATAACAATTAACTATAACTAGCCACAGTAAAGTGTCAATGTCATGCACACATGTTACAAGTAAGCATCCCCCGCTTCAAAAACAAACCCTAAAGCAAACTGTAAAAAATGGTATGTAAAAAAAATATTGTGAAGGTATGTTGTATGCAATCAAATGTCAACACTTGATGTTCTGCATGTGACACAATGTTTTTGCCACGCCTGGACTCAGGAATGGAATGAATGAGTTTCAATGGGATGCGTCCAGCAGCTGATTTCAGTGAGATTTAACCTTGGTTATATCTTGGTTATAAATCTGTTGCTTTAATGTTTGGAATAAACATCTTGAGGTTTTCATATAAGTATTCTTCAATTCATTTCCTTAGAGTTTAGTAATATTTTAACCATCATTTTCACATGCACACACTTATTTTTTTCTCTTAGCAACCAAATTGCTATGGACTTAAATGCCATTAATGACAGTTTTTGTCAGTTTTTTATAGACATATCTTGCCTTCTGACCATGACCCATTTACTTTAACTACAACCAATGATTTTCTGTCAGTATTCAAACGCTGCAATAAATGAAATGAATGAATAAAATCACAAAGACACAGGAGAATATTTTTTTACTCCACCATAATGTAGTTCTGTTACCTTTTGCCATACAGCACGATAGATAATGTGGTCCTGACGATGTGCTAACAGAACATCAATTAGTATGCTGTAAGTGCATGATGTCTCTCCTATCAAAGAGAGTAGGGGATGTGATGAGTCCATGTGGAGATTTGTGGGTGGGCATGTCGCTCTACAGCATTGATATATAAGGCTGTTAGCAGACCATTTCAGTAAATGCACTGGAGCAAATTGTGTCTATTAATGTTGCTGTTGCTTGTCATATTTTTAACTGAGATCATAATCATTATTAGGGACACCCAAACTTTCACATTGCACTGTACAGTGGTGTAATGGTGAAGCAGCAGTATTTTCACTTACTGACAAGCGGTTGACCCTGGTTTGATTCTCAAACCCCAGGCTGCAAATCCATGTCGTTTTAGGAAAAAAGCTGGCTAAAAACCCGTCAACTTTACTTTCACTTTAATTACATTATATTTCGGAATGTTTTCAGACCTTGGGCTGGTAATGTTCCATTTGTAAAGTAGAACCAAATTGAAAACCGACTGTGCTTTTGAACTGAGGTGAGTGGTTAAAGAGCAACTTGGAAGTTGAAATATGTTGGTGAATTTACACATAATGTTGCTCAGAAATGAATATAGAAACACTTAGGAATGATTTCATATGGTTTACAAGACCTAACACCAGAAAATCTTTTGGAAATGTTCAAATTTTTGAGCAGTTTTTAAGCAATTCTTTTGAATGTTTTATGCGTGGCATGTGTCATAAGAGGGAGTTGTCTCTGACTTTAACTAGCTGTCCCATGCTCGAGCATGGAGCATCAGGCACATTTGTCTCATCTACAGTCTCATCTTGTCATATTTAAAATGCATAAAGCATCACTAACATGTCAGACGCAAAACTACAAACTGAAAGTCTGGTGTTGTGGTCACATTGTCAGTTAGTCATGACACACCTAGTATATTGTCTAAGTTATAGCAAAGAGTATACTCTTAGGTTATAGGCTACATTAGGTTTTATTTTTTTATTTATATAGGTAGCAGGTGGTACAACGGTGGTCAGTTGCTTTCTTTTCGTTGTTTGTTATCCTACTGCTAGCTAACACAAATGTGTTTACATGGACACAGTTGCTTGTATGTGTTTAGGCTACTGTAGCGTTGATTTTAGTTATCTTACTCACCATGCCCGCTTCTCTCCTCAAACCAAATTTTTGCTGGTGGTGGAAGTTAGTTCCCCAACTTAGTGTCTGTTTGATGCCAAAGAGGCTCATAATTATTAGGCTTAAAAATGCATATGCCTGCATTTTTTTATTTTCAACTATGCCAGTCTTAAACATGCTATTATAATGCATTATTCCTTATGAATATTATTGACTGACTTGGCCGAACTTCCTAGACGTTATAAAGAAACGTCTGAAATGTAATTATAACAAGACAGTTATAAAAAAAACAACTGAAAATACTATCAAAGTGTGTCTATTATTGAAAATTAGTTCTTACTTTACTTCTCTGCACATTAATGAAAAGAGGTTTTTAATCTTCAAGTTGTCACCATTATTGAAGGCTGCTCGCTTATTCAGACTGTTGACATGTCACTAACGCTGTGCTGAGAACCTGTCTGAAGAACCTCTTGATTTGACCTTGCCTGTAGATGCATCGCTCTAGATAATTAGATTGATTGGCTCACTGGTTGTGTAAGGTGCAAAGCAATGTAAATAACAAAAACATTTGGTCATAGAGGGGCAGAGGGGATGGGAGGCTGGGTAGGACTAAAGGACACTAAATTCCACAGCACAGTACAGTTTTTGATTTACTCTACATTGACTACAGTGCCACTCTTTTTGCATCTTGGCAGCTCCACTGCACAGATTGGGAATAATAAATCTCTGTGGGAACAGTGGTGAAAATTCAGACAAATTGTTACGGTCTCAATGGTATTGTTAAAGTCTCAGTCATGGCAAGAGAGGTTTAAGTATCCGTTTTGTATCATTGTCTGCAGATGCTGAAGTTTGTGGTATCTGGTTAGGGATGGCTTTATACCAGTCACTAAGCCTGACGCCATAACTTACCAGAAGACATTATTTTGATGAATTGAAGTGCCCATTTTTTTTCTTTAAGTATCAGTGGTTCCTCAGATTGAGTAAATTACTTGACCTCCTCAACCTCCTCCTGCTGGAAAATCACTCCAGTAGGTGACCCTTAACACAAGCTGCGATCTTAGGAACAGGATTTCAGTTGCTTTTGTTGTGTGTCTGTGTGTATTTGCTCTGTGTGTGTGTGTGTGTGTGTGTGTCCAGAAGGCTTTCCCCCACAGCTGGAGGAGATGCCCTGAGCTGTTGACAGATAAAGAGACAGGGCTGCAGGGGCTTTTCAGACAGCTCATGCCAATAAGAGTTGTGCTAAAACCCTCTCGAACCCCACTTTCATTCCACACACTTCAAATGAAACCCTCAAATAGTGGAGCTTAAGGTGATAAGGTCCCTCGACACATATAATTGAAGCCTTTCACATTACAATCACTATATAAAGGGCTGAGTGCTTGTACTGAATCAGTGTGTAACTAAAATTAGTATTACTAACTGTGGTCACAGTCTAGAAGTTTTAGTGATTAAGATGTTATTCGTTGTGAAGCAAAAGGATTTTCTTTTAACCAATAGGAAAGACTGAACAGTTAGAATTCTATTGTCTGTAGTCAGATCAAACTAAAATTTTTCATCCTGTTCTTTTCAGATTGGCGAGATCCTGAGCTGATGAGAGAGATTGAGGCAGCCACTGGAGAAGACCTTGGCTCTTCTAAAACATTTGGCAAGGGGAAGAAGGGCTCCAAAGGGAAAAAGAAGAAATATCCCAACCTGACAGACCTGAAACAGAGTGTCAATACATCACGTTCTAGGCTGGAGAAGAAAATATTTAACAAGTAAGTCTAAATGGAATCTTTCTGATCTACTGTTATCTGAGGCCTGTTGAATGCTGCCTGACATTGTTGTGTGATCATCTTGTTGTGTGTTCAACTCTACTTATGTTTGTCTCACATGAGACTACTCCCTGGCCTACTTATGTGAACAGTCTTTTGTGTGATGTTGGACATGATATGGATTGTGAGATGTGAGCTAAATCACAAAATGGATGTACAGTGCTGTGGACCAGATTTTCCCCCTGGGCGCAATGTGCTAACTTTTTGTCTGTCATTGAGAACTAGTCTGTTGTGCTATATGACAGTGTGGTTATACCTCATCAAAAATGGGTATTTAAAAGTATTAAGCATTTTAATTCGGCATTACAATTAAAAATAGGCTTGTATTCTATGTGGAATTGCTGTGCTTTGATGGACATCACCAAAATGGAGCATTAGATGTCCACAGATTGAAGGCACCTGCTTCTGTTTTTCAGGAGCTCCATGAGACGGGTCACTGACATCATGAATAAAATGGACAGAAGGAAACATGAAAAGTTTTCCAACCAGTTCAACTATGCGCTCAATTAGAACATGGACAGACACAGCAGCCTTTCCACTGCCAGTAATTCTCCACACAAGACATATGGAAGCAATATATGTATATATTATATTATTTATTATTTTTGATAATATTTGTTTGATTTTCAGATTTCAAGTTTGTGTAACATCAAAATGTGTTATATGGAGGAAGAGGGAGCAGTTTCCTTTTGTAAGAAATATTGTTCACAGAAAAAAACTATTAAACATAAATGTGAGGCTAACGTAAATGTGATTCATATGTCATGTATATATTATATATATTGATGTATTGATCTGCCAATGAAAAGTACTTTGCTGCCCTGGTTTGATTGTTAGAATTTTGTATGTTTTTTGGAAGTATTGGAAACACTTGTAATGTGTAATTTATTGATGTTCCATAATTTTTTTTCTACAATGTCATCACCAAAGGTACTTATCATCTTTAGGTCTATCAGTTTAACACCATTTTAGTAGCTTTTAAGGTGAAGTGACTGTGAAGCTGAGTCTGTCATTTTTTCTTACACTTTTCAAGCACCTTGCTTGTTGAAGATTAGAGCCTTTACTTTTTTACTTTTCTTTACAAAGTTTCAGTAACCTCTATGTACTACAGTAAACTGTTAAGAGCATCTAGAGTTGGGTTGAAGCATACTGGACTGCACTGAAACTGAAGCTCTCATTGGATTTTATTTCTGATTCATTCGACTAACCCAAGGTCTAGACTATAGGCCTAGAAAACCTTTTCAGGTCTAGGGTACCATAGTTTAGTGTAGTGTAGGTGAGGCACAGTGTACTAGGGTGGTCAACCAAAGGCAAAGCCGACAGCTTTTAGCAAGAGAATGTCCAGTGGAAAAGAAACACCACTACAATGACATAGCTTGTGTGATGGCTCATTTCTCTTAAAATATTGGTAAAAGTTTCAAACCATTTTGATATACACATCTCCATTAAAATAAATCTTTAAATTTTTGTGTAAAAGCAGTTAGTTTTATCATATTTAATAACTGGGTGGAGGTAGCTAAGACTTTTAATCAGGCTACAATTCGCCAGTTCAATATGGACAGAAGAATCTTGTTTCAGTGAATCTGGCATTTTAACCTTACATTTTCTGCCAATAATATTCCTGATGTTGGGTTAGTTTATATAAGTGTCCTTTAGGCCTACTTTCTATCTACATCCAGAAGGGTCAAAGGTAAACTGATTATAAAATTAGTTGTCTTGCTGCCTTAGGCCTTCCATAACATTGTATCTGTTTAAAAGAGAGCAGTTGTTTTAGGCTTAAAAAAAGGTAGCTAGCCTACTCTTTATTAGTTTCCATTTCAGTCCATAAATGAATTAATCAATTACATTAAATAAGTGTATTTAGAATGGGAGATAAACCTGCCAAAAAAAAAAAGAAATGATAATGAAAACAGTCAAAAAATGCAAAACTCTGCCATTTTATTTTCAAATGATCAGTGCATTTATCCTGGCAAAATAAAAAACAATAGATGAAATATTTACATTTGGCTTTTCATTTTCCTGTTAAGCTTTGTGACAAAAACAAAAATGAATGTAAAATGTCATTGTTGTTTAATTTTCATTGCCACCCTGGTATATTATTGCCAGATCTTAAATGCTAATTGAAAATATGTGTCAAAATAAAAAAGCTAAAGAAAACGACACCTGCTTACTTTCCATTTTTCATTTCCCACTTTGCATTTTAGTTTTCAAGCTCATCAACATACAAATAGCCTGCATGTTAGTAGGCGGGCAAGAACTATGTGAATGCGCGGGAAAGTCCACTGTGCTGTCACTAAGCAAAGTAGCTTAGTTTCTGTTGTCAGGAACCGGACTTAAAGCAGAAGACTAGCAGGCCCATGTTCGTCCAATTCTACAGCAGGGTTCTCTCCAGATTCACTTGTAGTTTTGTAGTTATTTTTCTGTACTAACGCCTTTCCCTGTACAGCCCAGGCTCAAAACTGACAGCAGGACAGGAACTTGATCAAGCTAGCCAGTGAGCTAAACCCGGGTTGCTAGTTTCACTTGACTATAGTACAACTTGGCATAGAGAGGGAGGTTTACTAACGTAGCCTACTGCACATCAACCAGCTATCTAAGGTTACAGGTCATATTTAAATGTATCTTCTAGTAGTTGGCCGAAGCACAAGAGCAATGGACTACCATTATCACAGCATAGTCTATCATACATGCTAGGCTACGATGGGAAGGGAGGAAGATGGGGCGAGACGTAATTGCACAAAATGTGTTTAAATGTGTGTCCATTCGGTAAAATGTGACGATATTACTGTGTTTTACATGATGAGGTGTTGTACAGATGGTCCTAGACGAATTTGGTCTGCGTAACTTGTTTCCTATCACAATCTCAAGCTGTCTCCTCTTTCGCTAGCTGAACTTTCCAGCCATGTCTGGCTTCCACGTAATTATTGCCCCGCCTACTGGTCTTTAACATACAGGCTGTTTGCATGTTGGTGAGCTCAAAAATGAAAATTCCAAATGGGAAATGTAAAAAAAAAATGTAATGCGAAAAATGGAAAGTAACTCGCCGGCAGATGTCATTTTCTTTACCTGTTTTTATCTTGACACGTGCTTCATGAGGAAAATGCAAATCCAAAGAGAAGTTTGGATTTTCTTTTTCTTTCTTTTTTTTTTTTTTGCAATTATCATTTACATTTTTATATCTGACAATAATATAGGCTACCAGGATGACAGTGAAAATTAAATGACAAATATACGTTTTAAAATCTATTTTTATTTTTGTCACAAATGACTGCTTATCAGTGAAAAACTGTGAAAATGAAAAGCCAAATATAAATGTTTCATTTCATTTCTAATTTTGGGAAGATGCACTGATAATTTGAAAAATAAATGGCAAAAATAGTTTTGCACTTTCATTTGAGTGTTTGCATTATCATTTCTTTTTTGGCAGCTTTTACCTCCCATAGACCAAGTCTTTAGGGGCCAAACTGAGTTTTAGTAGCCTAAACGTGACAATTTTCGCGACGCATACAAACACACACTGAGGTCTCATATTTACATGAGATCACTGGAGCAACCATAGGTTCGCCTGTATTGTCTGTATTCGCCTGTATTGATTTGCTGATCATCAGAGAAAAAAAATCCCTTGATTTATGACGGGTACGTTTGACGCTATGTTTTGGTGTGCGTTGCAGGACAAAAGAAAAGTAGTCGGCTTCTATTCAGTTAACATTTGACAATTGAAACCCCCCAACTGACTGCGCTATCCTTCAGCACCAACTTCTAGGCCGGCTGAGAAATTCGTTCAAAATGAGTTCCGCAAAGTGCAGAGCAAACTTTTCCAATAGTCTAAGCGCACATTATGTAGGGGAAGAGATCAGTTAACAGTAGCCTTTCCTAAAGGTCTAAAAGAACAAGTTTCTGAAGGCTTAAAAAAAGTTACATTTCTGTAGCAGGCTACGTCGCGCAGGTGTCCCCTGGGAAGGCCCGACTTAAATTACAAGATGGCTCGGCTGTATATTGATAAACCAGGAAATCAAAAAACAGGTAGGCGTCCTTTTCCAATCATTTTGCTTTTCTATAGCATAGACTATGCGATCTGATCAGATGGTGGAACTTTAGGACCGGTTCGGTCTTGCAAAGCCTGTGCTGCCTTTACTGGTCAGCCTGGAGAGGCATAGGCAACGCTACAGCGCTGTTTTCAAGAATATGCTCGTTAATTTAAGCTTTCATAGAACATACAAATGCCCACATCTGATGTGATCCGATAACACAATATGATATTTCACAGGTTTAATTGCTTAAGAATGCAAAACAAATTGTGGCTTCACCTTCACCTTCACCTTCCGGTAAGCACAGTTCAGTCTGTGTAACTTTGAGTAACCCATGTCTCTGCATGTGCGCTATGTCAATTTGAAAAATAAAAAATACCACCGTGCGCAATGAGCCTGGCTTACTGCATCATGTAGCCTAGTAAGTAACTTGTGGTGTTGTGGTGGACACTATGATTAGTAAGCTAGATGGATCAATGACACATCAAGAACTGCTTATTGGGCTGTTGGTATTTGTAAGTTTTTGTATAGTTGTAGCAGAGTTAGGCCTATTCATTAGCTCCCTAACATGTTAAGGTGTCTAACTCAGCTCGAAGTTACCAAGTGCCAGTCCGATTCTGTCACACATCTGAGTGCCATTTTGCCACTGGAATACATAGTTATGAACTTTTCCAATGGAGGTATACTGCAGCATTGTTTCGGAGATATCAGGCCTAATAATTATTAGGCTATTGTTTAATAATAAGAAGAAAACGAATACCAATAATAACAGAGGATTAGAATGACGCGCTCTTCCTTAAAGCTTATGGATGTCGGTCGTTTTTTTGTTAATTAAGCCTGCCTATGTTTTTTTTTAATTACTGAGACTAAACTTTACACTGCAAGAATTATTTTAAAGCTTCTGGCATGATGTGCAAGCAAGCTACAGTAGCAGTTTAAGCCAGTTTGACTCTTAGCAACATTATTTTTACAGTGCGCTTTATGTGTTTGCAACTTACACAAAAATGACTGTCTTCTGCCTTTTCCTTTATTATTTTGCCGCATAGCTGTAGCCCTGAGTTTCACGGATAGCATCAGGGTTAATATATTATAATTATTTATCTTTATTATTGTTATTGTTATTATTATTATTATTATTATTATTATTTAGGCCTATGATATAGTAGCCTAATAGAGTGGCTTATCCGCAGAACGTCCACATACAATATTGGACCACGGCCACAATGTTTAAAATGTGTAGACTGTTTTTTTTTGCCATTAACTGTTTTCTTGTGTAGGTTTTCTGTCACAGCCAGACTGCCAGGCTGCCCACTAAATAATAGCGTAACTGTAAAACATTGGTCCTTAAATTAGCCAACATGTTGTTGTTGTTATTTTTATTATTATTATTATTATTATTATTATTATTATTATTAGCCTATCCAGGCATGAAAACAATTAGCAATTGAACATATAAGCCTCATCTGTTTGCATTTCGACTGGAGGTTCAGATAGGCTGAGCATGAATTTACTTTGAATTTAAACTGCATAATGTACAAGATTCAAACGTAGGCCTGCAAACATAGCCTATACAAATAACCAAACAATTATACCGGGACATAGTTAAATGACATTATACGGTATATTATAGCACCAACTAAACCTGTTGCCATTGGAAGTTTAAATAGAATTGAAAGACTTAATGCTTCCGAATATTCTGGTATGTAGCATAAGCGATGTCACGGTTTTGTCGATATAATTTTATTGACTGTTATGCTATTTCTTCCATCGCATTCCAAATAGGACTGTTGACATCTTTAATATTTACAGTTAAAACTAGAGTAGTTTATAAAACAAGAAAATTCTATTAAATACAACTTCAACAAAAATCCAGGCAGAGCTTACAACTTTGAGCAAAGTCATGATAAATATTCTCCATCAAGACAATAAAGAAAGTTTCTAAGTGCATTAAAAGGGTTTCTAATATCCCTGAACGCAAGCTAAATTTGCAGTTGACATTCTCTCAAGATCATTAGAAATTTTTAAAATATTAATAAAATATTATACCTTTTACAAAGTGATTTGACACATGACTCCAATGTAATATGTAAAAAAGCGTATTTATATTTACAGTTTTTTCCAGATGTTTTGTTTTGATTAGTTTTCATAAGTGCGGGGTGTAAAATGTGGGCGCTCCATATGTCTGAGAACCTAACATGAACGGTGAGAGTACTGCATGACTTGGCAGAAACGGTAATTGAGTGGTACAGACAAGTCCCCCAGGTGTATGGCCTGGGTAGCTGGTGTGCATAGACAGATGACCGCCCATTGGGGGAGATGGACTCAGAGGGCTGAGACCCCCTAATCCGTTGTTTTGACCGTTAGTGCCACTGTTGGTTGGGGCACTGGTATCTGCCCCAGGATTCTGTTTTTTCCACTTCGTACGCCGGTTCTGAAACCAAATCTTCACTTGTGTCTCTGTCAGGCTGAGAGACAACGCCAGATTGAGTCGTTCACAGACGGAGAGGTACCTGGTGGATTTGAATTTGTTCTCGAGAGCAACAAGTTGTTCGTAGGTAAATGCTGTACGAGCCCTCCGAGGCTTTCCTGACTTGGAATCTGAGCCGGAGCGCTTTCTCTTGGGTTTTATCTGGTTGCTTTGACTATTTGATGACGACTGTTGAGTTTGTGTACAAGCAGGACTTGGAGTCTTGTCTCTTGCGTCGTCTTGGTCATGGGCGTCTAATCCTCCGTCCGCGTTGCCCATTAGCGCGCTGCTACTCTCCTCGCTACATAACTCGTCCTGGATATCACTGTCCGGGTTCCCTTGGATGAAGTCGTGGTCACACTCATCTGATCTGTATACGTAGCCATCATCTGTAGAAAAACGGAAAGAAATGTACTTAATTTAAAGCAACTGTTTATTGTAAGAAGCTTGTCAAATATGGGCTGTAGCTGCGACTTTACAGTAGCCTAATTAGTGGATCCTAACCTGTTTAATTAATTAAATGAATTTTAATTATGCAAATGTGTTGAAGATGAACGCAAATTACACCTGTAAAAAAAACTGACGAAAATTCGAGGATCCGTCCAGAAAAGAAGCAATAAAACAACCAATACAGGAGTTTAATTAAAATCTACAGAAAACTCTGCCAATTGTATTTAGACCAATGTATTTTATATGAGCAGTAGGTTACATTTTTACGCACAGACAGCTGAAACAGCTGAAAATGCAAAATAGGATAATAGTTCAAAATAATTACACTATATTACATTGTATATCGTCTATAATGAAAATGACAAATGTAAGATAGCTACAAGAATTGCATTGCAATTTTTATACAAACTATTACATTTAGAATTTTGAGGCTGAGGTTTATGGCAAATCCTAGACGCGCGCGCTGTAGATCAGCTGTTGTATGTGACACATCCAGTTAAGATTTCTGTCAAAAGTTGAAACCGTGTTGTGAACCACGTTTTACATGTGTTAGGCAAATTTTTGTCATTCCTGTCTTGGTCTAGCCTACTTTGAGAAAATGAGATCCCCGTGTTACATGATATTTAACTAGATGTGGGCACTCAACATAATTCTACAATCTATGATCATTTTAAAAGTAGGAAAAGTTGACTGCCAACTTAGTGGAAAGGCGCTTAATCGCTACACGAAAGAACAGGTCGATAACTCAATATTAAAATGAATATAGGCAAATGACTGTCTCTCTTAAGCAGTTTGCTGTTCCACTCTACATCATAACTAAGAGTATAGAGCTAGACTATATTTTGAACAACTGCGTTAAAACTTTTTCTTTGTGCTGAAGTATTTGATCAGGATTGATCAGCGCGAAAGCTATCTGTAGCCTATTTTATTCATTTAAACAACGTGTCCTATTCTTATGCAACCATGTGCAGGTTGTGGTCACCTAAACTCCACATGAACTTTATAAGTGTCATGTTGCCATGTACTATCAGCACGGAAGTGTCCATTTCGGTAAATATTAGTTAGGCTAATAATTTCACCATTACACTCAATCACATAATTAGCCCACACTGCGTATGCATGATGAAGAATGAACATATTCTTGAAAATGAAACTCGGCACAATTTGGGATGTGCTGTCTATAATACTGTTTATGTCCACGACTTCAGTCTTCATAGTTAATGCTTGAAGTATTTAGTTAAAACTGGTTCTTCGCCTACGGTGTTCTGGTTATGCGATAACCGTGGGTTATTCTTCAATGATGCTAACTTGTAAAATTATTCAAAGTACTCACTTGGAAGTGAAGATTTTTTACAAGTATCGTAGTCAGCTGTGTATGTTTTCTGCTCGGATCCATGGGACGACTCCTCGTCCCCTCGGTTCTCTGCCCCTAACGTGAAGTCGACGACTGTCCTTGGTTGTTTTTTACTTGTAAACTTATTCGGGTCCAAAATGTCCAAAACTGAAAATGAAGTGGTCCGATGAACTGTTGGCGCGACAGCTGGTGCGGGATCTTGTCGCAGTGAACCGTCTCCTCTCCCACCTGGTAGCACCTCTCTTTCTAAATCGTTGGCAGAGACTCGCTTGGGGCTGATGTTGTCCATGATCTCCGGAGAAACAACCACAATAACCGCCGTTTGTGCGACCACGCCAGACGCAGGTGGAGCTATTGCCGTATCTCCAACCAGAGTCTTGTTCATAATTTCTAAAGGGAAAAACACTTCCCTTTTCCCACTGTCCTTCCACAACAACGAGACTCACTTGTAATTTGCTTTGCCTATTCGGACATATAAAAATGTTGAAATGTCCTTTTATATCAAAACCTTTCAGTGACCTCTTCTTAGCCGCCACCGAGACTTGACGGTTCACCGCTGGATGTTGATGTCCTTTGCTCAAATCCTTTTTGGGGTTTAACCATCACCCCAAGACCTCCAACGTGCACGACACACATGCGCCTCTCTTGCACTCTCTGTGTGTCACCCCTCCCCTCGCTTTTCCTGCCCTTCTATCCTGTCGCCAAAACTTAGACATAAGCAACGCCTTACTTATGTATTCATATTCCACCGTGGATTGTAATTGGCTACAAATTAATCCCATGCCTTTAATAGCCTATTATCTCCATCTGCGGGCGTGAGAGGCAACAGAATCGAGCCGGGAGTGAGCGATGATGTGGCCCATGATATACTAAGCTGTCAGTTCACAGTCGACGCAAGTCCAGCCGACTGGAAAGTCTCTAAATAGGCTTATTTTTCTGCCTCCCTCCTTTCTTCATCGCGGAAGAGCTTATGATAATGATTGTTTCATGATATATTCACGAGAAGATAGAGCAATTAAACGCGGTGGTCCTGGAGCTCGATAAAACGGAGATGTCCTTTACAATATAGGCTACATATTCAGGCCGGTAAAACGCGTTAAAATGGGGCTGATATTTAACGACTATTTTCATTGCAATTATAATGAGATGATTTGGGTCATCACAGTTGTCTGGCAAATGGTGTCTCACTATCTGACATAAATCTTACCGTTTGCTTGATTAAATGCGTTCGGCGCATTTTCTCTAAATGGAAACTACGTTTCACTTAACAGTGTTCAAAAACTCGATATACAATAATTGCCTTTCCAGTGAAATATTGATTACTAATCTGGGATATCATTATTAAGCCAGGAACTTAATAGATTTAAAATTAGACTTTGATCTGATCGTGGCATATTTATTTAGAAAAGCAATAATTATCCTCATGAAAGTGATTAATTCAGGTTTAGCCCTCTGAATTATGTGCACTGCCCTGTGAGCTCTGTAGGCTAAGGTTGAGGACTTCAATTTGACAAAGATACTGTTGAAAGAGACAGGACAGCTCCACAGACGAACAAGCATAGCTTATTTTACTGTGATCTCAAAAAATTTAGGACTACATATGAAAAGTTTGTCAAAACAACAAAATAGGCCTAAGTATCAGGGGATAATACAGATGCAGCCTGTAACTAAATGAGTAGTTTAGGTGCTCCCTTAAAGCATGGTGAAAATAGAACAGAGGCTGTCCAGGCCTATTTAGAATGTAGCTGGACCTATTTTAACCAGATTTGATCAGTGTCCCAGTGATAATACTGGTATTCCCATATTCCCCAAAGGTATTCAGCAATTGTCAATGTAGATTTGACAAAGTTGAATGACTCTCCAAATTCATGTGCCTACAATTAAAATGTCACATTGTTTTTATGGTGAGTTATTGTTTGTCTGAAGGTTATAATAACATTTTTTTGTAAAATTCGCCAGATCAGATATTTTAAAATTAGTTTAGGCATACCTGCTTCACAACAATGAATGATCCGAAGTACAGTACATATTTAAACAGGTTAGCAAGAATTAAGGTGATTTTATGTTAGTGTATCTGATGAGATGTGTTCAAGCCACTGAATGATGGTGCCACAACTGCTTAAATCAATTGACCCATGTTCTGGTCCTATCACATTATGTCAGTGTTACAAGCTGTTTCATCTTATTACTTGCAATGCTTTTTATGTAATTTAAAGAGAAACAGTTGTGTCTGAATCAAAAAGGCATTGCCACTTTCACTTGATTTGTCTCATCTCAGTTTTTTTGTAAGTGCTCTCTGTTGGCTGGAGCTAATAAACTAATAAAATACTTTAGGTTCCAAAGGCCAGTCAACAGATTGAGAGGTGGTGGGCCCAGTGATATTATAATTTCCCCTTTGAGTCTGATATCCCAATTTATTCACATAATGCCCTACAATTTGCATTTAAATAGTCTCTTTCAACGCTCCCCTTCTCTAACAGCTTGAGCCACTGTCTCTTCACGAGTTACGAGCTCATAGCCACTGGATTATTTACCAATACTCAACTTGAGCTATCTATCACATGTCAGTCTTATAGCCATGGATCACTTATTCAAATATTAATCATGTTAGTGTCATGTAAGTGTTAGAGCAGGGAAAAAATGTCCAAAAATTAAAATATGGCTTTTTTGTTTTGAACAGTAATTTTTCTGATCTTTCACTAATTTCATTACAGTGAGGTTTTTATTGTTTTTTGTTTATGTTTATGTCTTATGTTTATGTTATATATATAGCTTGTAGATCTCTGAACCTATACATAGTAAATGGTACACACATGCACTCACGTGCACATACACACACACACACACACACACACACACACACACTTACAAATCTGTCACATATTCACATATTTTTCTGCTGCTTTCTGTTTGTGTTAATAAAGCAGAATACATCACTTGTCACCATCCTCATGAGGCTGAGTGATCCAGTGATTAATAATAATGAAGAAAGCAGATGAGTTGATTACTTTGGTGTGATTGTATATGTATAGGCCTAAATGAACCGCAAAGACAATCAGAACCTTCCCATTTGTATGTAGTTAGCCAACATCCAGATCTTCATATGAAACCAGATATTATATAATGTACACACACACACACAAACACACACACACACAAATGCACCTGTGTTGGTGAGATGGCATTTTGTGTGGCAAAGGATAGGAGGTTTGTGGGGCTGTGATTTCCAAGTGCAGCAGCAGCAGCGGCAATTGAATGACTTTAAATTAGCCTCTGAGTGGTAAAAGCTGACAATTTCCCACAGCCAACACAGATGATGCTTCAAATGGCCATAGATCAATATTCTGACCGGGTGTCTCACTCTGATAAGAGAGGCCAAGACAATGTTGACTATTAAACTCGACAGCTTGAGATATTACACTATTAGTTATGGTATTTTTAATCATCTATAATATTTTGGTTATAATTAATTAATTAAACAGAGTAGATTATATCTACAGCAATGATGAGCTCGGAGGCATCTATTAAGGCTAGTAGTAGCATAAGAGAAAACCTGTCTTTGTGATGAGGCCTCAAATATGCACCCACTTCAGCCCAATAGAGGTTAGCAAGGACACAGGACAAAGACAGCACCTAAGTGTTGTTTTAAAGAATAACCAATACACACATTGTTTTTTTAAATTATATATTAAATCTGAGAGAGTAGTAATGGGTGGCTTTTGGATACTTCTTGATGTATGCATTGCACAAAATTTGTCCTAACCTAACAGCCTAACCTACAGCAAGTTAATCACCACTTGTGAACATCTCATCCATCCATCCATCCATCCATTACTCATCCATATTATGAACAACATATCCTGACCTTATATACAGATGACTACAGGGTTTGTTTGAGTAATCTGAGTTTTTGGTTAAGGCACACCTTGTCACCATGAAAGCATATGATCAAAACATTTGATTTGATATTCATATAGGCATCAGGAAGTCATTTTCCTTTTGCATTGAAACATCGTTGCTTCACCTTGATTTTGTCAGCTGATGAGATTTATGCCCGTTGTGTCACTGTAGATAAGCCTTTAAATTGTGAAGCATGCTGGAGACACAGTGGTAGTTTAAATGCTGTGGAACTGACTGTGCTTATAAGGTTCATTAACAGACAGAGAAGTGGATATAAATCTGCTGACACTGCACTCCTGTGTGGTAGCACACATAGGATGCTGTGACATTCACACTAGATGACAGCATCTAATTAGTCTGTGAATGTTCCAAACTTCCACCTTCCCCTCAAAAAAGTCTAGCTTTGTGTATGCTGGCAAAATTGTATACAACATAGCCGTGCGGTGATCTCTATTGAAGATAATTAGTGGTAGAAATGACTACAGTGTGCTTCCTTCAGGACAGTTCTAATACATCATTAATGTCATAGCACCCCAAAAGCTCCACTAAAAGAGCATCACTCTCATCCACTGGCACCTGTGCATATAAGTCACTTGGTCCCTGCTACTGACCTACCTTCACAGGCGTATGGAATAACTCAGTGGCCATGTCATAGAGAAAGAGATAATGTGGTGATAGTTGATGATATATACAAGGCCATGGCAGATCCAAGAATGAAAAAGCATTGTAAAAAACATTAGTCACCCATTCAGGTAGTGGTGATTGTTTTCCCCTTGCACATACTGACAGTGTTCAGTGCTGGAAAATGCTGGATTCTGACTTTGTTGCCTAAGCTAACAAGGACAGTGTAGTAAGTAAGTGTCAGGATATGTTATCTCATCCAAACATCATAATCTTAATTGCAATGTGCTTCTAATTCTTCAGATCATGAAGAAGAGGATAAATAATTAATTTTGAGCATGTCATGGAGGCACTGGTACATCACACTTAGTGTCTCTCTTCACAAATAGGTCCTCTTGTTCACGTCAAATTCAATCAAGCCTGTGGAAATGTGCCTTAGCACAGGCAATTAAGACAAGACAGTTCCATCGAAAATAATTAAAAAAATACTCAGCACAAGATCGTCTATGCACATCATAGTCAGTCAAGACAACTTTATCACATTGATTTGATACCACACTGATCATTCAGTTATGACCTAGTTTGGATTTCCTTTGAAAGGCAGTGTTTTGTCATCGTGGTCAAATATCTTCCTAGTATCAACTATGCATAACATGTATTCAGTTGTAGTGATGAAGAGTTAACAATGACCTACATTTTAGTGTCGCCTTTGTCCAGTTGTGATGTAAGTGAATGCCACTGGGTTTAGTGGAGGATTTGTGTCTCTTCCTCATATTTGAATGCGTTTAAAGAAAAGATTTTCACAATTTGTCATTGAATTAGGCAAATGCAGTACAAGATGTAATAAATCCATGTTAATAACCAGAGGCTGGCAATTACTGTTCTGACTGGCTTCATTTATGGTCATACTCACTTACATTCATTTTCATAGCTATTGTTAATTAAGACTAAGGCCATTAAGTCTCTAATTAACAATTAGCATAAACATAATTATTGAATGGTGACATTCAACCTGTTACATTGTTGTAATTTTAGGAACTGCCTCCAAAGAGTGCTAGTGTCATAATGTCAGCACTTTATCTTAGTGACGCTTTGGCAGTGCAGTGGACACCTCATTTCTGCATGGCAATGCAGATGTAAATTAGCCTGAGGCTAACTCGTTCAAAGCATCAAATGGCAACATTTATGTTTAAAATTGTACATGGTCCCTAATAAATAAAATAAATAAATGACAAAAAAAAATTTACTCTGAACATTGCAGTTCAAGCTAACAGCTCTGAAGTTTTTTTTTTATTTACATACTTCCTACACAGCTCTCTCATTTGAAGCATACTATTCAGTGACCATGCTGTGCTTTTATTATTTGATGGTTATGCACAATTACTTTTGCTGTTTTTACTTATAATGTGTGTATAATAGTGTCTTATATTTAAATCCATTTTATATTGATATCCACATTATATTATATCCACTATTGTTAGGAATAAAAAATATTTTTAATGTTGTAAGATGCAGTATCTTCAGGACACTTAATTTATTTACAAACAATTTACTGAAATACTTGGTAGATTAAAACATATAAATATACTTGCCTCAAATACTACAGAAATGCAGCTTGAATAAGTCAGTGATGTACAGTGTAAGTGCTTTCATTCAACATTCATTCAACATGATTTGAAATGACCATTAAAGAGGCCTCTCTAGGGGGTAGCAGTGCACTGTGGCAGCCATGTTGTTTCACACCACAGATCTAATTTGAGCCAAATGATGATTAAAGGAAAAATCTGGTGTTTTACATAGGGGCTTTTTTTAGTGTTTTCGGGTACAAATGGCCAATAAAGACCAAAACCATGACAATCATTGCGGTTAATGTGCTAAATACCATCTGTCTGTTTATGTATGTGTTTGTGTGTGTGTGTGTGTGATATTTGGTATATATTTTGGTATATATTTTGTCTTTAATGAGATAGGTAAGTGAAGAGCAACAGAAATGGTGCGATTGAGAAAATGTTGAATTCACACTGGGTGCAAACCAGGTTCTTGTGAGCAGTAGGACCCAAATACAGCATGGATGCTGCAGATACTCCTGCCACTGCGCCCCTAGGAATTTACCAAAACAGATTTTTACACTGATGTCATTCTCTAGGTTGTGCTACTACACAAATGAGTAATCATGACCTGTGTTGAACCTCCTAGAAAAGTTTGTAGTTGTTGTACAAGATCCAGCTTTCAGGCAGAACGCTGCGTAAATAGAACATTGTTGAGCTACTATTGCAGAAGAACACGTTTCTCAGTGTTACGTTCCCATTCTTTGTTAGCTGAAAAGGAGCTGGTCTGTATTTCATGCTCATAAAAAAGTAATTGAACAAAACTTACAAGAACAAGAATAACAAGACTGACAAACATGGTGAACTGCATCAAAATCAGTCCAAGCAACAGTATTACTGAATTACTGTATTACTCAACAGTTTACACACATCATACAAAAATGTGTTATAATATAATTTTAAACTACTGTCCATACAGTTCTTATTTGTCTGCATGTGCCATAGGCCTACCAGTTTACTACTTCATATGCAGATTCGAGTTTGGTCAGTATGTACCATAGGGCCTGCCAAGTTTAAAATGCAGCTATGATGTAATTCTACTAATATACTATACTGATGTATACTAAAGAATTGTAGGCCTATAGAAATAGGCTATTGAATCTACAAGGTGCCCTCAGCTGGCTATGGTTAAACATAGAGTGTAAAATGTATTTCCATTTCATTTCGCGGAATGAGATCATTGAAAATGAATGGAGGCAAACCAGAACTGCACACCATGAGAACAACAAGGAGACATATTTATGGGAAGTATTTCAAGTTGAAAAATACACAGTGAAGGGTCAATGCAATAAAGGGAGCAATCCTCTTTCTTTCTCACCAAATTGGTGTTGTTTTAGCTATGTTTAATGTACACTCTCGACAAGATGGCACAAATCATCCTCTCAGTGTGTGAAACAGTGATGAAAGAGTGTAGTGACTTGAATGTGGAAGAGTAATTGTATTAGACATATCTGCTGGGTCAGTAGGTCCTCCACTTTACTGGCAGTGGGGATTTGGCATCGCTCTTCCTAACCAAAAAGACTGTGTGGATGGCTTAGAAGATCTTGCCAGTATGTGTGCACTGAGCCTTCCTGGAGCACTACAAAGAGGGATGTAGAGGGATTACAGTCTCACTTTAGTGGTTTAGGACCTTATCGACTGAAGTGAATTTCCACAAAATACAAGTTTTACAACCAAGTGACAGCACACCTTTGGAAAGAGACTGATTTGATATGACACACATCCTCTAAGTGTCATCGGTTCTCCCCATTTAACTCTAAGAGGGAAATTGAACATTGTAAGGGAAGGATCAATCAATGAGATGAGTTAATGTCCCACATGTCATAACATTCACTTCCCATGGGCCTAAATTTTTTGATCAGTGATTTAAAATATAAACTGATTCTATATCAATATTGCAGAGATATAATAACATAGCCAAATTAAAATATTGCATAATTTGAATCTTAGATGACTAGTTGAAACACCAATACATAAGGCAAGTGTTTGTTTACTGTATACTAGTTGTTTTAAGACAGGGGGAAAGCTTGGGAAGCGCTCTGTAGAAAAGCTTTTGTCATGTCCAGCCCCTAATAGAATTCTATAGGAGGTCTGCACCAAAAGGTCTTGGTCACCTATTAAACTCTCTGGTAAATTTCTCATTTCCGTTTGGTGGCTAGCTGTCTAATTGCTACTTAGTTTCACTAGTCAAGTAATTCAGGGTGATTTTTTAAAAGCAGCCACTAGTAGTTAAGCCTCCATGCCATGGGCTTCACTGAACAGTACTGACATCTCATCACAGTCTTTGTCTCCTTGAGAAGACTGCGAATCAGGTTCCACTTCTCTTGAATGGGCAAGCAATCTTCAGAAAATTAAGTCTGTAAAGCTGAGGAAGAGGTGTGCGATCCATCACAGCTGACTCTGTCAAGCAGAGGGCTATTAGAGTCACACCAGTGCATGTGCACTACTGGCTGGCTGCTTCTGTCAAGTGTGGTGACTTCCAGCATGGGACAACTCTTTTGCTGATGTGAAGGCTGGAGATGGTCTTAATAGCATATGTTGCGCACCATTTATATTGGAGAATTTGTCTTAGAACATGCTTGCCTCTGGCAAATTAATATTCCATAATTCATATTTGTGAAAAGAATTTGAGCAAAATACTCACAAAGATGTGTAATAGAGCCCCTAAGTTCAATGCCATATTTTGTTAAAGGACAGATTCATTTTCTTACACTTAAAGCCTTGTTTTCTTTATCAACAAATTAATGCGTTTTAGAAAAGATTGCAGCTGTGCACCTATGCCATTCTGTAGGTGGTGGGTCGAGGGTGCTATTGCAACAACCGAAAAGTCTCAGAACAGAGGCATATGTCAAAATTTTAATCTTAACCATTGCATTTCCTCATAAAGGATCAGAAACAAGGCTTTAAGTGTAAAAAACTGAACCTGTCCTGTCTGAGTTTTTATTTCATTCATGTATTTAAAAACAGTATATTTACAATCCTGACAACTCTTGTGATACCATAGCCAGAGCCTAGGTAACCAAAATAATTCCAAAATGATGAGTGTCCTTTGTCAGTCATAAAAAGACATTTGACAGCTGTACCACTGTCCACATTAGAGCGATTTGTAACCTACAGAATGGCTATTATATAAAGAATTACAATGAATCTTTTCAAATCCATCAATAATTAGGATCTTAATAATAATTTTTGTTCCTTGTTAGATCTACCAAGACATAATATGCAATTAAGATAATTAGCATATAGTATTCCCCCTACATTTCAGGTAAACTTACAAACGGTTGTCCTTTGCATTTCATCGTCTGGCTTGTGAACACAGCAGACATATTAGAAGAGCTGCTTAGCTGGAGCAGGCATAGCACTGCTGGCTAAAGAGAACTGGCAAGGAGGACCCTATTGATTTTAATTACATTGAACGGCCCTTGGGGACAAAAGGACTTTGACTGTTTATTCAGCTATCGCCTCCTGCTTTGATCGTGCAGGTCAAGATAAAATCACTCTCCTAATTATTGCTGTAATAAGGTCCAAAAATGCTCCAGGCCTTGTCTGTTGGAGTTATACAATTAAAAATAATATTAATAATGACAACAACAAAACAAAAAAAACTATTTGGGAAAAGCCTTCTTTTTTCAATTTCAATTTATTTAACTTAAATCTGTCAATTTTTCAGTAAACCCTGAATGGGGGCATATAATGTCTTAGTTGAGCTCTTGCCAGTCCTGGAAACCCAATGTCATGGATGCCTCTTGTGGAGTATATCAGGCTTCCCTGAGCTTGGGATTGGACAAGGTTTAATAGAGGGTCAGTAAGATTAAGATCTGGTAATTGTCTCAACCAAGGTTAGATGTGAGCTGAGATCTCAATTAGAAGCCCTTACCACAGAACTACCTGATTATTTCTGTCTTGGACCCTCATTTTAGGTAGCCATGAAATAGAGTTTAGTTAAGGCTGGTGCCCCTTACTCTTGTGATACTCAGACACACAATGAATTCAGCTCCATGTTTTATGTAACATACATGTCATTAAACTAAATCCCAATTCTGTATTCAAATCATATAAGCTCTGTGCATTTTAGTTATAGACCCCTTAAGTAGCCCTAAACTCAGTATTGCAGGATGGCCATGAAACCTGTTCACTGCCACAATGGCAAATCTAATCTGCTGTCAGGACCAGAGCATTGGCCTTCAGTTTGAGTCAAGCACCATGCCTAACAGAGTGAAACTGACCCGGATTAAGGCCCCCACACTCTGGCTAAATTATTTGATCATAGCTCCCGACAGTTGTTTGGGTGGGTAATTGCTTGTTTATTGTGGGTGACAGGAGAGCTGGTCAGTGGCAGGCCAGAGGGACAGACATTGAGGGCTTGCAGACAGCACCCATTTTCCCCCACTGTCCACAGGAGATAAGCCATTCAGACCCCCACACAAGCCTCTCTATCTGGAACGCAAGTGCAGGTAATCTTGCCTCTTTTTTCCCCTCATCGGCATCCCAAAGCCATGGCCTACAGCAGTGGTACAAAGAACCAATGAGTGCATTCCAGTTGGATGTAACATCCCTCAGACCTAAGATACTGCTTGTAGAATTGGATAGATTTCTCAGAGCAATTACTCTAAAATGTCAATTTCATGGCACTGTATTGGGGAGATTACTGGGGAACAGCAGATGGAGTATCATCCATAATTTTTATGTGTTAGGGCCTAGACTGCTTGGGGTTTGTGGTTATGTTACAAGGCAGAATTCTAAAATTGGAGATTCAATATAAGCGCCCTGTTGATTGCTGCATATTTCTTTAATTAAATTAATAAACACACTACCATGATCTGTACTCTGAATCATTCAAGGAAACATTTGATTTCTAAAACCGTGACTGTACTGTAATAAAGGAAGAATTTCTTGCTTCATTGTGAAGGCACTTGAGTACATTTATATACTGATCAATAATGAGAATAGTTGAAGGTATTTCTAAGATAAAAAAATAAATAATAATAATAATACATGAAGAAGAAGAAGAGAAATTTAGGTCACCTTTAGGTCATCTTTCACAAGATAAACATCACATCAGCAATAGACTGCTCATATTCTAAAAAATTCTATTGGATCTAAATAAAGTTCTGTTCAGTTGTAAAATACTATTAAGTAGTATTTAATTTCCCATGATAACCCTAGGATTGTTTCTAGGGACCACTCTGGTTTTCCACAGCCCAACTTGTAAAAATGTCTTTTCTGTGGGAAAAACACCTCTGAAATAAAATTGAATTGAATCTCGTCATGTGTTCTGTCGGGCATGAAATACCTCCCATGCTGTGCCCTCTGGCCATGCATGCAGGTCCGCGGGGCATTGACTACACAGGGCAATGCTCCCTGAGCCGCTCCCCTGCAGTGTCCTTTAGACCCACTGGAGTCAGTCATATGTTACCCAGTGCAGTGGCCATAAAGCCTCTCAAATACACTATATTAACCTCAAAGTGAATAGACAGGGCAGTCACCAAATGCTATGTTATCCATATGCAACAATTTATTGGCTAGATTCTTAACACTATCACACAGATAATGTATCAAGCTACCAAGCAAAGGGTTTTTGTCCATTTCAGTCAAAAGTGCAAATACAAAAATCAGAAAATGACAACGCAATAGCTTGTTTGCTTCTGGTTAACTAAAGGCCCATCAGACTAAGACGCCCTCACAGACACTATCATTCACCCAAAGACACATTGACATTATGTGCACCAAATGCCGTTGGTGTTGCCTTTTGTGGTCTTGAGCATCAATAACTGCAGGTTATCAGCTCTGGTGGTCTTGAAGTCCCCCTTCACAGAGGTCCGTGTAAACAGGCACTGCCTCTGCTCTCATCCCTCCCCCTGTCCAACCTAGTCTGCCTCTGTGATAGTCCCACTGCTGGTGATTTATCTAAATCTCTCCTCTCTTTAAACACTTTTATCAAAACTGGCGGTCAAATGAGCTGCATGCGGCAGCTGGCCTCAATTGGAAATGTGATGGTGTGGATTTTAATTTCACAAAGATTAATGTGCTTGTGGACCCTAATACTACAGATGATGTTTATCTGCTAATTTCTAACCTTCGAGTTATAAGGAATACACAACTATGCCAACACAAGTGTGGCATCACAGGAAAATAAAATGCTCCATGATGCCACACTGAATAAAGAGGAATTGAACAATTTTCTCAAATTTTCCCTAAATTAGATAATGCCTTTCCTGCTTTGGACACCAACTTAATACGGTTCACCAGAAGCTTTCCCTTTACACAGCATCATTCCCAGCGGATCACTAGAAAACACCATCACTGACCTAGAGAGGGAAAATGAAGCAGACATACAGAAATCAGCCCTAAATGGCATGTTCACAGGGACTTGGGGAGTGTCTAGCGGTAGTGTTGTGCTGCTTTAAAGGTGTGTAAGTGAAATAGAGTAATTGATAACCTTGAATATGACCATGTTTTAAAATCATGAAATATTTGATTTTGAGTGAAAAATGTAGAGTGAGTGAGTAAAGAAAGTAGTACACTATTTTGCATTGGGAGGATTTAGGTGCTGGGCTTGTCATTTGGGTACCGAGACTGTAGAATAGCTAGCTGCATAGCACAGTGCGTGCCATTTAAGTCTAATGGCATTAGTGCCTAATCATGTGCATACACATAGCCTACTAATACATGCTAATGTTGGCTTATGATAAACAAATTATAACAATGGTTTTATAGATTTATTATTATATTATATAATAATATATTATATTATTAAGAAAACCTAAATTGATAATTCATAGATGTTCCATGTTTGTTCCATTTCTTACAAATCCATTTTATATTCCCATTCCTGTTAATCCTTTTCCTTACTGGACATTGTCTCAGTCATAAGATATTGTTCAAGTGCAATTCCAGTGAATCATACAGGTGCAACTTCTGCAATCCATTTTAATTACAATACACTGTTAGTTGCACAGCCAAGAGTAAAATTAAAATGGCAATCACAATTAGAAAATTGCAGAGTCGATTAAAAGACATTAGCCTGGGTAGGAGGTGTAGCAGAGGGGAAAAAACACAGGCATGGCATTTGCTCTTTATGAATTTAAAGAAAGGACACACTATAGTGCTCACAGTTTATCTTTAGAAGACATACTAATTATTGTAACGCTCTATATACTCTTCAATTTCCATACATTCTTAGCTAAAAACATGATTGCTATCTGAATGTAACATGAATAAATGATATCATGGCTATGCAAAGGTCTGCCTCAGTGTAGTTTTCTCTTTTGTGAAGACTGCAAGGTTAATAAGATCCTGCTGGAAATCTAATGGTGTATGTGCAATCGCTGCCCCACCCATTGTTTCTGAAAAACTGCTTTGTGTTAACTTCTCTGAGAGGTCTTGCTGTAATGCTGACTGCAGAATATACCTCAGAGAATAAGTAAGAAGCTGTGATTGTTTCTTTTATCATACTGACTTTGCATTTCTTCATCCTGAAATGAATTCATTGAAGTGCCTGGCTGGTTTTGTAGTGGTGCTCTACAATAAAGATGGGGGTATAAGGGGTCACCGGTAACCTTTTATCTGCTACATAATAAATTTGCAGTCCTCATCCCCTGGCTACTGCAGCCAGTGATATGTTTAATTTACAAAACATGAGAAATTAATCACATATCTACATTTAAAAGGGTTAGGACATTGCATTGTCACATTCAAATGCCCACACAGGGCATGTCACTTTGAAATAAGCAGCAAACGCAAAGCACCGTAATAGCCTATTTCACCTATTCCATTTCTTTTCTTTTTTTTCAGCAGTGAGACTTGAATCGTGCCACAATTTTATTATTGTTAGAAAACAGCATGCCTGGCAGCTTTCTTTTTGACTTTTCTCTTCTGAACTAGTGTAAGAAAATCCAAAATTTTCAGCACTAAAAGGCTGACACTCACAGAATCTTAGGTCTATCTGCTACTGGTACTATAACAGCCACTCAACCCACGGCCATTCCACTGCCACACGCAGGGCCACCAGACAGATATCAGCATAGACCGCAACCCCCCCACCCCAAAGAAAGCACCCATGCGCATCTAACATATGGACATTATTGTGTTTGTGTCATATGTATATGTCATACTGGTTCCATGATGTGAATGACAATGATAATTGTACTGGAAGTTTAAAAGTTGGCACAGTGTGTTGACTTCATTAGTCTTGGGGTCCTCAAACACACAACGTTGTTTTAAACACATAGAATCATTTCTAATTTCAACTAAACAAGACTGCAGTGCTAAATCAAACTGCTACTGCTATCAACCCCCCCAACCTCACACTCCCACACACACAACCAAAAGCACTCCATTTTGTTTGTCGCCTATACAATACCTAGCTGTTAAATTATTACAGATGGTGGAAGATTTGGGGGTAAGTGCAGCTCTTCAAAATGCATTCAGGGCTCTAACAAAGGTGCGGGTAATAGGCTGGATACTGCCATTATCCATTCAGTGGGAGTAATAAATTACTTGGCCCAAGCATGCCATATAGCACATAGCCGAGATAACAGCTAGAGAGGGTGGGAAATGAAATTCTGCTTTTGTTGAAACATTATATGATTTATGTATTTGTAATACAGCACTATGCTGTTTGTGTGGGTGTGTAAGTGTGTGTTTGTGTATTTCTGTGTATATCATATTGTCAAAAAATTCTCTGTACGGCCCCACCGTAGTAGTCTTAGTTGAGCTGGTGAAAAACATTATACTGATGCTCAGTTAATAGCAGTTACAGTTCTATTCATTTTCTGCTCTTAAGTGTTGGTTAGGCTCTGATATTTAAATGCTATGGATAGGATGGAAGCAGTAATTAACAGTAGTGGATGGCAGTGGTAATTAACTGACCACACCACTTAAATTAACCCTGTCAAATTCACATAAATAAAAAAAAAACTACTAGTATACTACTATAAACTACTACTATGTAATACTATGTAGTAAAACATAATTAAATGCTTATTTTAATGATGGTTTCTTATTAGAAATAAAATGTAAACCAGCATGCCATAAAAGTTTTTGATGTACATACAGCATCCACAACTAATATTATGACCTTCTAATCCCATTAATGTTGACTGATGCTTTGATGTCACCTTGTCTGCATTTGGTACACTGTCCCAGGATAGGTCCTAATGGCGGGGAGGTAGACCAGCCACAGTCAATTGACCCAAGGGCAGATCACTTGACCCCCAGTCCCTCATACTCTTTCTCATATAAACCCTCAGAAAGAGGGACAGCCACATGCCTCCCCCCATGAAACATACACAAACATAAGCAGAAGGCAAAATACACCCAAAGATAACGCAGACTCACAGTGGGCTTTAACAGACTAGTATTCTTACACATTTCTCTGCAGCACCAACATTTTTAAAGTCAGCCTCCCCACAAATTTGATTGTGTGAATGCACAGAAAAGTGCTGATAAATAGGTCAGCCTGGCTGTGCAGGCTCTACTGACCAGAGAAGCACAGCTCCCACCTCTGATCTCTGATTTGTCCAGGTCAGCTGCATATCACTGGAGCTAAGATTAACACTGTGTACTGTCTTTTATGTTGAGGTGACCATGGACGATATCACAATGTATTACACACTGCTTTTAATATATTGTTATGGCAAGTCAGGCTTTAGAGGGAGATTAATGTGGGCCCGCCGGTTGCGGTGGAGGGAGTCAAGCACAGCAGAGGTCTACAGCAGAGGTCAACCCAGCTGACTAGTAGTACAGAGAGGTCTCCCCTCCAGTGTGTCTACACAAACCACATGTCACCTCAAAGGGAGCCAGCAGCAAGTGGTGGCTGTCTGAAATATACAGACCCCTCTTATATCACGTACATTATGAAGTACAGTAGCCACCATAAGTAGCACAGT
Organism: Tenualosa thibaudeaui; assembly: GCA_027481765.1. Taxonomy (NCBI): domain Eukaryota; kingdom Metazoa; phylum Chordata; class Actinopteri; order Clupeiformes; family Clupeidae; genus Tenualosa; species Tenualosa thibaudeaui. The sequence continues at coordinate 1,244,116 of JAIFZK010000004.1, read as the reverse complement.
GTGTTATATGCAGCTATGTATGTTTTTTTTTCATTTTCTGTCTCTGTCATCCTCTTCTCAACTCATTTCTGTATTTCAGTTAGCCCTATACCATGTAAATGTGTATATGCCAACCGTATGGTAAATATAAATTGAACACAATTAACTATGATGGTTTAATTGCATGCTACATGTTGCAGAAAATGACAAAACACGCAGTTTATAATAAGCACGTTTTTTATTTGTATACACTATGTGCAAATTAATAACCCTAACCCTAACCTTTTGTGTGCACTCTGAAGACTCCATTCAGCCCTTTGGATTTTGACTTCCGCCCTCTAGTGGTGATATAGTCTATGCACCATTGTCTTTATCAGCCTATTGGTTTTGCTTTGGATCACACAAATTATCGACAAAGGTCATACATGTCACTGACTTACTAAACCTAGGAATTTTGCAACACTTGTTGGTTTGATGATTGCTTTGCCTCTTTGTTAACTTTTTGTTAATGGTGAGATCTCTGCTAAGCTATGAACAACTAATTGTTGTTCTAAATCAAGACATAAAATAAACTTCCAAGTGCTAAGATGTAAAACCACAGGATATGGTTTGAAATAAAATTGAATTCAATTAAATTTAATTGGTCATTCTGTACAATGTCATAGTGTTTGTCTAGGCCAAAGAGCAAGGAATTTGTAATACATAGTGCTACAGTCAACATGGATTTTTACACTGAAAATGACAAAATGGCGTTTTTAGATATACTGTAAATATATATATATATATAAATATATACTGTCCGACTAGACAGGCCAGAATTATTTCTGACATAAAAATGATCAAATTGCTGCATTTAGCAGCAAATTGCTGAATTTAGCAAAGCTGAAGAAAGAGAATATACTGTATATTTCCGTTTAATGTAATGAAATGTTGCTGATTAACGTCCTTGCTTGGTACTAGTTTGCAGTTTGTAGGGACTTAAGACTTTTCCAAGAAAAAAAAGAAAACAAATGAGTATTGCTTGCAGTTGTGAGACTATGTGACTGAATGGATAGGTATATATAAACCAAGGCTCATATTTACCTGTGGTTTAATATGAATAACAATAATTATAACAATCCTATTAATGATAATATATAACAGTATTTTCCAATTGTACAAAAATACAACAGTGTATTTGTTCAGAGTATTTATAGAAACAAAGTGTAATGTGAATGTTTTCTGGGAAAGCTAACTGAATATGTATTTCGACAGTAGTGACTATATGGTATATCTCCCTTCTCCCTCAGTTTTTTGAGAATGATTAGCAACTTATATTTTGTGCTGTAAGCTGGCAACTACATCCATAGACATACACAACTCAGTTTTCACTCACTTACTTTTAGTGAGAGACAAGTGTTCTCATCCACCATGTGCAATCTCACACACAGAAGGGGTGGCAACGATAGCTCTTTCGTGAATCAGTGATCCTTTGTGTTGCACTGGCCCAGGGCTTGTGGTCCCCCTGCTCAGTAGATACAGGCTATTTAAATGCTCCATTGGAGAGGGATTAAAGTTTATGCAAGGTCACTGGGGATGTGATAATTATAATCACAGCTTTTTGGCTCTGCAATGACAGCCATTTGTTATTTTCACTTGAGTAATTCCCACAGCCCGCGGATGTTGACAAGCGTGCACTGATTTAGTGGCCTAACAGCGTCCCCACCCACTCCCAGTCCTCCCCCCAGCCCCATGCAGCCAGCCAGCCAGCCAGCCATTCAGCCAGCCAACACCAAATTGGAGACCCATACTCCCTCTGGGACTAGGCCATTCTTCTGTCTGGGTCCACCACTCCTATAGCTAGCACTGAGCCTCTCAGAGGACCTAAAGAGAAGACAGCATGGGTGAACACATTCTAATAAAACGACACTATGGAAGGCGACAAAGCAAATCTTTAAAGTGGAAAACACATCAATGCTACCATTTTGGGAGCTAGACAGTTGTATCATAAAGCTATGTCTCTCTTCCAAGAAATGTGTGAAATATTCTATAAATGTCTTTATCTGTGAAACTACCCATTGAAGAAATTAGGTTTACATCTGTTTTCAAGGGACTTGGTTGAGGCTGAATTTGCAGCTCATTCTCTGTCTAATTGCACCCAGACTGTGACACAGCTCACAGTCAGCACATGAAGGACAACCAATTCCCCATTACCCACAATGGGAAAGAAGGAGAGAGGCTGAGAGAGCAAAGCCAGACTTTCATTAGTCATTCTGCTCTGAAAGCTTTAATCCCAATTGGATTTGTGAAAAATCTGAAGGTGGTGCAATTGTGCAATTTGCACACAAAGTGGTCTGAATTGATCTAAAATAAACCCTCAACTTTAAATGTGCAAAAAAGGCAGATAATTACATCATTTAGGAAATTGATTGTGGTGGAGTCAATGTGAGAGAATTCGGAAACAGGAGATAAATGGCAACAGGGCCCTCTTTTAAGGAGAGTCATTGACGTTGACGATGACCAGAGAGAGATAAAAATTTCTCAAACAGCACAAAAAAGGTGAGGGTGAATAATCAAAGTGCTTCAGGGGAACAATGGAGGATGGAATTAGGGCCAACAAAAGATTTCATTAAGCCAAACAAGGCTTAACTACAAAATCAATATGTCATAATTAAAGCCAGGGCCCTGCCTTTAGAGGAAAAAGAAAGACATGGTAGAAGGAACTTAGTTGGAACTAAATGATGGCCAGGTTATTAAGATTTGAAGATAAATGTGTTTCCTGCACAAAAGACATGGCTCAATATATTTTTCCACCTTTTTTCTCTACATTCAGTATCTGAAATTAATAGGTAGGGATATGTCAGTGATGTTTGAAAGGGTACATTTCAAGAAAGGCTTACATGTGCAGCGTTAAGTACTGAGGAGCAGAATCATTGCATTACAATTAATTTACACAGATCTGTGAGACGTGATACAGTCATACCGAATCAGTGATTGCAAACAATGAATGAGGTCTGGGTTGAACATTATTTCATTTCTTTTCAAATGCCTGATTACACACAGACATCTAAGGATTTTTAATTTCTATCAAGAAGTTCAAGATTTTCTACATCAGGTGATCAGGGCGGTCAGTGCTTCTCAAATGTGTTATCTGATGTTTTAGATTTTGGCAATACTAGTGCTTTATTGAAATTAACATTACTTTGGAAAAAACTTCCTTCTGATGGACTCATTTTAGTTCGAATCTGGACTCAAAATGATAAAAATAATATGAATGAAATAATTAATTTTCATTCCATTTCAGTCCTGAATCAAAGGTTAATCCACAGCACTTGAATAGGTCTCATCAACTGTATATAAAGCTGAAAAATGAACATTTGTTCTGCCTCATCTAAATTTTATGAAGACTGTGATACAAGTCAAACATGGGCCATTGTTAGCTACCTTTGAATTTCTCCCTCTTTTTCCATTCATTCATCCATACTTGAGAGATTTTGAATGGTACCCTCCCTTCTCAGCTACTACATTCCTTTTAGCTCTGTTTAAATGTACAACTTTTGTGAAAGCACTGTAAAATAAATATAAAAATGAACACAACGATTCTTTCAAGAAGTGCAAGGGTAGATATTTCACAAGGGCATCTTTATGACAACAGCTACATTTTCCACCTAGGTCACACAAAGGTCAGACATCATGCTTCAAGGCTTAGAGCATGGGTCAATACACACATCCTCTCTGACACACAGTCTATGCTTTATCAATCTCTGCTCCCATTAATTAGCTGTTATCAATTAATAGACCAGTAAATGTGAAAAGTGTCAGAAATCAATTTCGATTGTGTGACCCTTACACCCTTATACTAGGCCTACCATTGTCATTAAGGCAATTACTTAGTAATTCATAAGTATGTGGTAATTCCATGTATTTAGCCATTGCCTTTAGCTTTGTTAACACATATTGAATGGGTATGCAAACAGTAGCTTGTTATAGGTACTGTATATAGGTGTATAGAGTGATGCCTGTTAATTGTGTGCTATGGGTGGGTTGTATAAACGATAGGCTATACGATATAAATTTGGCCAATAGTAGATATTTTTTTATTATACTGGCCTACCATAATAGCTTAGTTCAGATTTGGTTTTGCATTAGCCTATGTATTCATATAATGTACACATTACAAGTACATGTAACACTTACAAGTACAAACACAAGAAGTATAGGCTAATTTTGATTTCATACTTTATTAACCATCATGTAATGTAACATAGACGATCCACCTATCTGATCTATTGACATACATGTTCACGCAGATAAATGCATGCATTTTTGTTGATTTACACAAGTCTTACGTGAACCTAGTCATTTAGGCTATGGGTAATTCACATATGGTATCCTATTTTATTTTGTCTTTACCATGCTGTTGTTAGTTGACAATGTTCTTGTCCTTTCCAATTAAAGTGCAGTGGAAAAATTTTAGCAGGTGCATTCAACTCTCTAAAGGGAATTTACAGTCGTTCTACACAGTCAATATGCAGACATGCAAGTCTGTACGCAGACACACAGACCCTCTCCAAAAATGCTCTCCCAGGGCTGATGGATACCTCCCCAATTCAAAGGCTGATGGATACCTCCCCTTTTCTAACTATCCGTTGAAACGACGTAGACCCCACGCATAGAGGGCTTCCTGCTACTCACTGTAGGTATAGTTAGCAACATGCTAATTCATGGTGCATTTGAGCTTTATAAATAATCTCAGACATTTTGGATACAGTGGAAAGATTGTACCCTGCCTATATTTCAGTTTGAAGTTTTGAAATTAGCACTTCGTCAGCTGGCATTACTTTGTAGGCAGGTATGTGAGAAGTAACAGAACAACTGGCTGGCAGAAATAATTCATAATTCATAATTTGCTCGTAAATAAATAATGTGAATAACTTGGCAATTGAGAAGTATTATGTTTTTATTGGCCAAACGACTTTTTATTCACTCTATTGGTATGTGGGTAGAATAGTGCCACCCAACCCAATGCAATTCAATTCAGGTTTATTTATACAGCGCCTTTTACAATAGTATTGTCTCGTGGCGCTTCACAGAAGGAGCACCCAAGAGCAACAGGGGCAAGGAAAAACTCCCTTATGTTCAGTTAATTAATTGCTTGCAAATAAATAACATGAATAACTTGGCTATTGAGAAGTGCTATGTCTCTAGTAGCAACATTAACAAAATGATAGAAAGATCTGAACTGACCTGAACCTGAAGCACTGAATCTGTATGTGGGTAGACTAGTACCACTCCAACCAGTGTGCTGGTGTACTTGGTACACAGATACACTTTGTGAAAGGTAAACCTCATTGGGAATACAACTGTGTGTCTATGTAATTACGGAGTAGGGCAAGTATGAATTAGGCTTTAATAAAACTTTCAGGTGCGCTGAGTGACTGAGAGCTCTATGGTGCATCACTATGTGGTGCCCAAGTGAAAGGTTCCACAAGTTTATGTTCCCTAACCACGTTCAGTTGCTCCCTTTATCGAGGGGATGAATGCGGGAACATCTTGGCTCATCTTTTTTTGCTTTTTATTCTAAACTGCTTTGCAATTATTAACAGATTTCCTTTAGTTTCATAAATTCTGTATTTTGTATTTTACATTTAAAGATGAAACTTAAATGTTTTTAATTTAAACATTTAACATTTTTACTTGAGATCAAGACTGTTCCATAAAAGTTACGACCACCTCACAACCACCTCAAACAGAGAATGAGTTTCGGTCTGGGGAGGAAGCCGTTACCTGCCATTTCTCTAAAGGCCAGTTCACTAAAGATTCGGGACAAGATATATCCATGTTAGAGAGGAATTGCAGCCGTGTGTATCAAAAGTTGCATGTTGTTACACACAGTCTCAAGCCTAAACATTCAACATGTCATGACAATCAAGTTTGTTTTTTTAAGGTTTTACAACATTTTAATGCGTTCACTCAATCAGTCCAGCAGAGATGTCAGGGCAGAGTTTTGGTCAATGGAAATGGAGAGAATTGCTTATTAACTTCTTCAAATGAAACAGCAGTGTCTGCTCAACTTCAGCCATTATGAATATGCTTCCTATGTAACAAAAATAAACATACTTTTTCAGAGAGTTTGCTATGTAGCACATGCATTTGTTACCTCCAGGTTTGATTACTGTAGTGCTCTCTAGGTGTAGTAATGCCTGTTTTAAAAACCTACAGCTAATTCAAAATGCTGCGGCACAAACACTCACAAGGACAAAAAACATATCTCTCCTATCCTCGCTTCCCTACACTGGCTTCCTATTAAAAGTCTAGTCAATTTTAACATACTCCTCCTAACCTGTGAAGCCCTGTATGGCCTTGCTGGTCTCCTTGTAATCCGAAGAATTTCAAAATCCACAATAGGAGGAAGAGCTTTTTGCTACCGTGCACCTCTGACCATCCATGCAGTAATGTTGGGTTGGCATGCACCATAGTTATGCTGCTATAGCCTAATGTCGCAAAACATATCATCATATGTGATGCCGTACAACTCTCTCTCTCTCTGTCTCTCTCACATACACACACACACATATCCCCATATATATACATCCCCACTCACTGCCTCCAGGACACTTAGCTTCTCCTCACAATAACTTCTTTCAGTCCCCTGCTCATACCTCAAAACAAAAGGTGACCAAGCTTTCTCAGTCGCTGCTCCAAGGTCCAAAGTCCAAGGTCCAAAGTCCTGCTCCACTCTGGATAGTTTTAAATCTAAATTTAAAGACTCACCTTTTTATTGCCTTGAGCTCAGTTTGACTAATATTTTTGTTTTAATTGACTAATTATATATATATTTTTTGTTCTTATTTATTTCATGTTCATATCTATCTACTGTACTTATTTATTCAGTTTAGCCTTTCTTGTTTTTAAAAAAAATCTGTTTATAAATGTGCTATATAAATAAAGTGACTTGACTTGACATGTCAGTCCCAACCCACACGCTGAGCACACAAGTGCAATAAAGGTCCAGCACCACTGTGTAAGTGGCTTAAGTAAAGTCAGTAAAAAGGAAGGAGGCCTTACCACAGTGGAATCCACACCCACCTCCACTGCTGCATACTATCCACACCGTGTTAAAGCATAGAACATTGGTTGGTGGTTGTTCCCTTCCCTGACCAAAGAAAACAGAAAAAACTAAACAAAACCCAATTAGCTGTCTGCTCTCCTGGGTCTCACAAGTAACCCCGTCGCCGATGCCCACTGCCACATTCTCCTCTCCTTCTTTCGTTATTCATGCTGGTGAGACAGAGAGAGCAGCGTCCCATTCACCTCGATCCAAGATAGGCATAAGTACTTTCCTTTATTTGTCACTACGCAGGCGTCTCATCTGTAGAATGACCATCTCTCTCTGCTCCAGCACACACTCCTAGATAACAGTAACCCTCAAACAGAAAACAATTTTCAGGGACAGGAGCAAGCACCATATATAATGATGAAAAGAGGCAAATGTTGTAAATTCAACATCAGTATTCTTTCTCTCTATGTGTAGGGCAGGGGTGCCCAACTAGTTGATCGGCAAGGCATTGCAGGTAGAACGCAAAATGTTCCAAGAAAAAATGTTCTTTAGATGGTTCATTTCTCCATGCTTTGGCTTTGACATACAATTGACATAAACACAGTCAGCACAGCTGCTACAAACTATCTTGCGGTAAATGGAGTTTTTGATCTCTTTTCTCTTCCAAGGTAAGGTAAAAAATACAAGTCACTACGTAGAAGTTCAATATGTGCAAGACCAGTTCAAAGACACCTATTTGAATCTGAAGGCTGACTATAACTCTGCCCCGCACCGATGAAAAATGGCAAAGTACCCTACAGTACTACAGCCTAGTCTCAAGTTCTTGTTAAGATTTGGAGAGATCTGTCTGGGGATGAAAAAGTTTCTCTTTGACATTATTTGCAGAATACAAGCAGCATAATGATGGTTGTAGATACTTCATAATATGGCATTTTTTAAAAAGCTGATGGACACGTTGAATGAGAGTACAAGGAAAAGGCCAAACCATGGTAGATTTGAAGCAAAGGGGAGTGTGCAGAACATGTGGTCTATCTTTTTGACCTGTCATTTAAAAAGTAGCTCACAAGCCAAAAAAGGTTGGACACCCCTACAGTAGGGCTTCACTTCCTTACAGGCTACCTATCCTTAATGTAAACATCAAACTACTCTGCATGCCCACTGTAAGTGGTGACAATTGGCCTTTCCTTTCATTTGCAAACTATGTTAAAATTGCATGTTCATCAGCCTGATTATCAAAATTTCTTGGAGGAGAAACCCCTGAATCCACACGCAAAAAGGACTCATGAAAATCATGCTATAGACCCGAATGGTTTAAATAACTAGCGACGCCTCAAGACGGAAGACAAAAAGCTGGCCCACTCACACAGAAAGGATTTTTGTTTCAACATACTGTAGGTTAGATTACTTTCCTTTTCACTGGCGTAGAATGCATCCTCAATCAAATCAACCAACAGGTAACCTCCAATCTGCCCATGTTGCCAGAACCACGTCAGCTCTCCTGGACCAGATGGAAAGCTCTCGTTGAGCCATCATCACCCTATGAAAAGTAGTCTCGCTCCTGATTGCTTCAATTAAGAAATTAACCATTGTCCCAGATCATCTGGTCCATTGACCATATATGGTGTTCCATTTTCACAGTCACAGCCATCTTAACCACATGACATTGTTTAATAAATAAAGTGATGCCTCCCATTCAACCCAATAACCTAAAACAACAATACAACTAACTAAATACACACCATGCTGCATCGTGACACTATCTATTCCCCCAATGGAGGACAATTTGAGTGCCTCACTAGAAATCATAATTCTGTATCTCATAATTGTCTCATAATTCTGTATCTCATATCTTCATAATTGTTCTGTATCTCATTGATTCTCCTCTGAACTCTTTAGTCCTTGGTCATAGGTTGCTGGTTAAACACAAGCCTCAATTGGGCCAAAAATACATTGTCAGTTGGGCCAAAAATACTATTTTGGACAGGAACCCATTCTTTCTGTCTGACTGCCTGAATTAACATGTCTTTGATTACAGAGTAGCCAAAGAGAAAAGCAAAGTTGTAAACCTAAAAAGCCATCACCCTATTTGACAATTTTCACAAAGATTTCTTTTAATTGTTCCTTTTAATTTCTTTTAATTGGCAGGTAGATCAAAAAGTTAACTTTATGCCCTGACTAGAGTAAAGACTAGAGTAAAGTTATGCTTTATGGTTTGACTAATGCCCCGCTATGTTTCAGTCCCTGGTCAATGATTATTAATGAGTATTGTGTGACATGGTAAACTATTTTTTTTTTGTTTACAGATCCCTCACAGAACACATGCAACATGTGAGATCAGTGCTACAAAAACTGTTGGAGAAGCAGCTTTTTGTAAAGGCTGAGAAATGTGTTTTTTATCAGGACTCTACATCCTTCCTAGGTGTTGACATCACCAAGGGAGGATTGGAGATGGCTCCTGCTAAAGTTAAAGCTGTAGTGGAATGGCCAACCCCACACAAGGACTTACAAAGATTATTGGGGCTCCCCAATTTCTGCTCTGTGGCAGCCCCCCTGACCTTTCTGACATCTTTGTCTGTTAGGTTCATCTGGAGTGAGGCTGCAGAGAAGGCCTTTGAGGACCTAAAGTCTCGCTTCACATCTGCTCCAACCCTGACCACCCCTGACTCCATTCACCAATTAATTGTTGAGGTGGATGCCTCGGATGTTGGAGTAGGAGCAGTTCTGTCCTAGAGATATGGTAAAGTGCACCCCTGCACCTTCTATTCTCATAGATCTTCTCCTTCTGAACAAAATTATACTGGCGAACGAGAACTTCTTGCTGTTAAGTTGACCCTACAGGAATGCCATCGTTGGCTGAAGGGAGCAGAGTATCTGTTCCTCATCTGGACTGACCACAGAAACCTGGAGTACATCAAGCCAGCTAAATGTCTCAGTGGGGCTGGTCCCTGTTTTTTAGTCGTTTTAACTTTATGCTGTCTTATCATCCAAGTGCCTAGAACTTCAAACCAGTTGTTCTGAGCAATGAGAGATTAACAGTATTTACGAATAAATCACATAAATCACACAATCCTCATGGATATTATTGGGAAGGACTGCCTCTGCTGTTGCCCCGAGCTGTGAGGCATGGTGGCCACTGGCCATCCCTGCAGTAGTGTTATGTAGCAATGCACCATACCTTAGTTTTGATGCTATAGCCTAGTGCCGCTTCAAACCTCTCATCAATCTCTCTTTCCTCTCTCTCATACATATGTATATATATACTTGATATATATATATATATATATATATATATATATATATATATATATATATATATGATCAGTGAAGTGTGAGACTGGCCAAACTCATTTGCTTCCTCTGTCCTCCTACCCCACAATCATCTTTGCTGTGTGTCATCTCTTCCTCCTAAAGGGTTACTCCTGTCACTAACTCCCCCTGAGTGGACTGCAACCAACCAACTCATGGTCGCATGCCAGGACTGACTCCCCTTCCAATAGGTCATTCCTAGACGCACATGCCAACATCAACTCTCCTTCCTAGAGGCCCTAGAGACTCCTCCTGCCAATGGCACTGTCAAAATGGACCCTCCAAATGTTTACCCCCACAATCAATCTCACTTTAACATTGCATCTGGTACACAGTACACAGTCCAGCCATAACTTTTGACAACCACCTATGGCCTGACTACCATATAATGTTGTTGGAAAATATTTTGGAATTATAAATATGCACAGCTAAAACCATGGAGAAATTGTAGTCCATCATGGTTACTACTGATTGTAGTCTTCCTGCATGGTAGGCAGGTTGATCTCCCCAAGGTTTCTTTACTTTCTTTATACAACACAATACTACTGTAAAAGGAGTCAAATGGGGTAACCATGGGGTAACCAGCAGGGGCCCTAGGCAAACAGCCCACAAAAAAAAAAAAAAAAATGAAGCACCTATATTTACCACATTGAACCATAACCACATCGGTCTTGGCAAAAATCAATGTGGATATTACCTGGTTTGCCTGCCCTGTTGCAACGGACCTGGTAACTGGTTGGCTGTCGGAGTGTACATGTTAATAGTGCAATCTCATTTTACTGTGATTAAATAGAACGTCGCCATTTATGCAAGGTATTTAAACAACAGTGACCTGGGCTCATTTTGATAAGGAACAAAGCAGATTTTCGCAGGTGACTAGCAAGCAAAATAAAGCTTGTTTTAACATTAACTGTGTGGTAAAATTTAGCTCAACAACTTCAACACCTCAAATGAACTCACAACATGGCCAGTTAAGTTATGCAGCCTACATACGCAACGCTGTGTGATTTTACTTTCACTTTTCCGGGTGAAATGCAGAGTGATGACCGATGGGCTATGATCGTGAATACGCACTGACACTCAGTGCATCTTATCATATAATCTCCAGACTCAATACTCACAAAACATTACTTAAACATTATTCATGATATCAATGAAAATATATAGAACAATGATATTTCATTACTTTTGTTAAATATTATGTAAGATCACGCCAAATTATTTTAAAGAGCAATATTTTTATGGTTACACCATATTGACATGTTTATAGTAATTCTTTCATTATTACATCAAAATGGAATAAAACTAGATTTTTGAGATTAGAGTTAGATGATCATTTTCAGTATTCTAATCTGTTGTAAAAATATAGACTGAGAGTTAAAGGTCAATCTAACATTACAGGACCTGAGCAAGAGGATCGGCAGAGTGGTACAGAAAAAGACACCTCCCATCAATTCCTATGTCATTTATTAGATCTCTGCTGGACTTTGAGTGGCAAACATCCAGCTGAATACAGGTCACACATGTGTGAGTGTGCATGTACATATGGGTAGTAAATAGCAGTAGTAGTGTAGCTGTTAAGAAACCTGGTTAGCATGGAAAATTGTGGGTTCAACTTAAAGCAACCACTGTTGTGGCCTTGAGTTGAAGACTGGGGCTGGGCCTGAAGTAACTGACAATAGAAAAATGTTGCATCTGTTATGTACAAAAGAAGACCTGTTATTTACATAAATGTAAATATATATGCAAATGTGTGCATGTTTGTATGTGAATTTGTGAGTGAGTATAGTTGTATTTGTATGTCTTTTAGCCCAGGTTAACTACAGAAATTCTTACAGTTCATGAACACATACTGGAACTTTAGACTTGGCAACTGCATTACTCTTATTTTTCCAACAGTGTTTTGTTGTACTTTGTTTTGTTTTTCCATGAAACTCGTAAAAACATTTTTTAAAACAATAACTGAAGAATCTTAAAAACCTTTTTTAATGTTACAGAGATGCAGAGAAGGAGTGTGTTTGTTTGTTCATGTGAGAGTGTGTGTTTATGTGGAATGTGAAATGATTTTAATGACTTTGTAGTACAGGGGTACTAATCTGCCTTTATTCAGAGCAGGGGCATGCTCTGTTCCATTGAACTCTATGGCAGTATCCCAGAATTTCACTGAATATGTTGAAGTCTTATTTTTCGGGTATGATGTTGTGAAAATAGGCAGCTCTGAAAGACTTGCACTTCGTATGGAATATTTGTACAGAAACGTGAAAATCCTATCCTGGTATAAAACCAGACCCTCTTTCTACACTTTTGTTTCGTCCCTCTATTCGCTGACTGGACAGGTTAAAATACCTCCAGAGACAACGAGCTCAATAGGATCAGAACCAAACTAGCACTGTAGGAAGATGATAATCAAAAGGAAGTGCTAGGAAGGCAAGGCCAGGCTATGAAAATCCCAACTGTGGCATTAAATTTGTGAAGCTCTTAAGATGTGTTCCAAGTCATTCAGCCTTCATAGGCAGACCGGAACTGATCCTCATTTTGCTCCCAGACATGAACTATAATAAATGATCTTGCTCCGCCTATTGATCATCTTTGCTAGCACTGGTCATAATTTCAATAGAAATTACCTAACAGCATGTTTACAGACCAGGATATTTAACTAGCACTGCATTAGTTTATATGACCAATCAATTTCACACATATGGATGGTTGCAACTATTATAGCAGTTTTGCTGTCACTGACAATAGAATTTGTATTACAAAAATAAAAACTTTTAATGGCCATTTTACTAATGGGTCCTGTTTACATTTTCTAATTCATAAATGATTTATTGTTGATGTAGCTGTGTGCACTCACATGACTATGTGCCTAGCATGAAACAATGACTTTATAGAAAAAATGCAATATACATACAGTTTCATATGGATTATACTTATGTCAGTGCTAATAACTGTACAGTAAAATAAACTGCTGCTGTAAAACCTATACTGCTGTCCACAGACTTCCTGTCTGTGCAGAAAGTAATTTGGGTTCATCATAAGATCAGCTACCTAAAAACATAGACAACAATAGAAATAACCCAATATCTTAACATGGAGTAAAATGGTCATGGAATAAATCTGACTGCTGACCAGACCACTACTTAGGTTAGTCTTGTGATATTACACATGTAAGAGAAATAAAGACAGTCTCCTAATCTGGTGTAGGTCACTGAAGTCACCTTCTGCAGGAGGGAGCTTTCATTAGCACCAGGGCTTTGCCTTGAAAGGGGTGGAGTACAGGAGGGTATTTTTAGCAGAAATAACAAATGAGGCCATTGCTGTGATAAGGGGGAGCTGCTTTCCAGCAGTTAATGATAGCAGGGCTCGGCTGCATCCATCTCATTTTCACGGGTCAGCCTCTTGTCTCTCATCTTGGCTATGCTTGCCTTAGCTACAGAAATTAATATGCCTCCATATACTTCCATCATCAATATCACCCCTGTAACCAATGCAGCAGTTTAGCTTCTCTTATGTTTTCTATATAATCGCCCATTAAGAATACCAAATGAAATGAAGACAATCCTTCATTTGCAAGTGGGCTCAGTTATCAAATGACCATAATTACCACCTGGTTTTGTTTCATAAAAAGATAGGATGACATTATTAGGAGATCTCATTAAAATGGATATGGACAGCCTCCTTCAGAGCTGAATGTGTTTTCCTTAAGGTAGTTTTCAGTTACTTGGTCCTCCCTATCTATTGCTGAGTGGAGTGCATGGTTCAAAAGGTTGTAGTTAACTGGGCATGGATTTGTATTGGGTAAAACATGCTATAAATCAATGGAAGTGTCATCTCACATCTTTAATAAGGAGCCATATACACATTGCTATTATAATTACAAATTTACCCAGTAAATTAATTTCAACAGATGGACTATGATTTGAGCATAAAAGCTCAATACAGTGTTTTAGATTTAGCAATTTGCTGTCAAAGTTCTGACTGACAATGGTTTAGAATTTAAAAAGAATTTAAGAATGAACACTAGTACAAGCAAAGCACGTGTTCAAACTTTCATTTAGGAGCAAAATGACATGAAGGAGTTCTGAACTTGTTTGTAGGACAAACTAACAATAGCTAATGGGGCATGAGCACCAAAATAAATCACTATTGTAATCCACTCACAAGGCTCATAATATCAGCACACTTCAGTCCCAATGTGGAGAGGGTCCCTGCACAGAAGTATTATTATTATTATTATTATAAGTAGTAGTAGTTGTAGTAGTAGTAGTAGTAGGTGTAGACCTATACAAAGGTGATAAAAATGACAATGGGAAAAGAGAGTGAAAAAATTAAATTAAAGGAATAGAAATATGAAGTGATCATATGACTACAATCAAGAAATAAGACAGTGAAAAGGACAATACCTAATTAAGTACTAATACTGTATATATCCTCTTTTCTGAAAAGATGAAAGATGAATAATACCAGCAAGGCAAGGCAAGGCAAGAAATGTTGATGTCTGTAGCTACAAGAATTGGAGTAAGTTACAGCATAATAATAACCATTAACATAAAGACTTAAGGCACCCATCTTCTTGCAAAAAACCATGTCAAGTAAATCATTCACTCAGATAAGTGTGAATAAATGGACAGAAAGAGAGACGCTGTCAGGTTTCATTTTCAGTCCAATCTGTGTGTTAGACTGAAAGCTGAATGCAGTCAGTGGATATGATAAGTCCTGGAGGATTCCTGGCTTGAACAGTCACTCCATTAGGAAATTATTTTTTGTTGAAGCTCTGCAGTGTTTTTACCCATGGGAATGTGGCTATATTTCCATTAAGACTGAAATTTTACAATGAAAAGTGTGTCAGGACAAGCTGATAATATAGTGTGTGGGAATTAATTTCTGAAGACATCTCATTCTTTCAGGGCAGTAATGTTGTTTTTACTTTTTCACTATTCCCAGCTCTATGTCTGAAAATACCATCTGAAGAGTATTAATAACTTGTGAGGTAAAAGGCTTTGAAATACAATAAATAAAATAAAATGTTTATTGAATGCAGTTTTCACTCATTTAGGAGAAATTGTGATATTCTGTTTAGCAGTAAGAAGAATATTTCTGTGTTTAATGTTGTTTCCAGAGGCTCTCTGTTCTCCTGATGGTTAAAATGGCCCCTTGCTTTCTTGTGGGCTCCTAGGTCCTTCTCTGTCACAAGGTCAGCGGAAAGGTTTTAATTGCAGTGGGCTGTTATGTGCTTTCATGGGCTCCGCCATGATAAATGACTCATTGGTTGAAAAGCAAGTCTATATAAACAAGCTTATCTCCTCTTCTCTGTAATGAAAAATGAGTTGTGAGTATCACTGTTAATCATGGTAATTGTTAATGTTAAGAGAGCTGTTTTTCCAAGCTTTCTCGTTATTGATTTAATTTTATTACACATTAAAAGTGTACAGTTTCCCCTTTCACCCCACTTTCTTATAATTCTCTTAATTAGTTATTTTTTGCCTTTCAGACAACCACAATACCCTAGATAAAAGAAATTGCTTGTCCCACCATTCAGACATTATATAGTTGATGTGTATTAGTCTGATTTGCCATAACCATGAGATCAGTTCCTATTTTAACTTTGTTTCTCTGTCCTAGGTGTAAGCTACATTGTCTAAAAATATTTTAAATATGCATAATTCCATCCTGTTATATAAAACATTAATTTGTGAAAATATACAAGAATATGGGAAGGATTTTCTACACAGATGCTGAAATTTCACCCAGATTTGTAAAGCAGCAGTAAAGTTATCATGAATCGTATAGTGTAATGTGTGGATCAACAGCACACTTTCCCCATCCAAAGCATGCACAACGGGAATGCCACAGGGGTCTATTTTAGGGCCACTACTGTTTAGTATTAACATTAATGACCTCCCATCAACATATGAGGAGATCAATATAATAATTGATACCATACTGTTTACACCATATACAAAAGTGCATCTGAAGTCACAAATTAAATGAAAAGGGTAGTAGAATGGCTACATACTTCCTGACTTTTAAACACTGATCATGACCATGTTCTTTACAAACAAGTGCAAAATCCAAAATTGATCCAAAATCTTGATTAATGGGCAAACAATAAAAAACATAGATGAGTTTAAATACCTCTTAGTATTAGTTAGTTTCAAATTCCATGTTCCATGTACAAAAGTGCCGTTAAGACTCTTTAAAAACGTCTTTATCACCACTGTTTTGTACTTCATAAATATAATATATGAATCTTGAAAATCTAATAATGCACTCACACCTTTGCCTACTTTTCAAAATTATACATAATGCTGCTAACCTGCCATTGAAAAAATTCATTGCACTATGCTCTGAACACACACAACTAGATCAGGTGAATGCAGCGTTCCACAGCGTAAAACTACATTTAGGAAATCATTCCTTTCTTTTGTGTCTGTGAATAAATAGAATACCCTCTCAACAGAATTCATATCATGTAAAGATTTTAAATCCTTCTCACACTCAACAAAGTAATGGATTCTGTCAACACAAAATTACACACATAAATAGACAGATGGTTAGCTGTATTTATTTTATCAATTTATATATGTAATTTAAGTGTAATTTATATGTTATATATCTGTAGGTGTGAGTGTGTGTGCATGTGTGTCTGTGTGTTGAGGGGGGTGGCTAAACTCATTAGTATGTGGTATGGGGTGGGGTTATTTAATGCATTTTTGATGAACACGTGTTTTGTTTTTGTTTTGTTTTGTGATTGTGATTGGTCTGTGTGTCATAGCTTGCTGTAATTTTCTTACCTCTCTGTTGGAATTATTCTTTTACAAACTGAATCCTGTATAACTCTCTAGTGGATTAGTATAAATATTCTGTGTATTCTATGTCTGGACTGTTCTATTGACCTGTTCTATTTGATTAGCTCCTGCACATTTGCTTGCATATTTTACTCTTGATAACACAAATTATCTATTACCTGCAAGGGACTACAGGTGGAAACTAGCATGACTGGTGCAATGCACCTTTCTTTGTTGAATAACTTTTCAAATATTATCAACTGAATTCAATCACACACTAGCCCTACAACAATGTGGTTTGGTTACATTTAAGAGAAAGGTTAGTGAAATAGTGAAATCTTAGCAAGGAAGGGTTGTAGGGGTTTAAAAGGGCAACAAATCAGAACTGTTATGAGGTTAATTCATTAGCAACTGCTATAATAGACAGTCAACAGATCCCTTTTTAGCTGTTATGCATTAGAAGTAATTAACCTCTCCTCTATAATAGGATTCACAACAAAATCACTGGGGCATTGATGAAATAATTATTATAAATGTTATCACTGTGTTCTACTGACACTGTTAATTATCTCTAGGCCTATTTTTCTGAGAATTTCTTCTTGAGTGGAAGTGTAGAGTAACCCAGAGCTGGGCTTAGTGTGAGCACTCAGTGTGTGGCACTACTATATCTGCTCATCCCTCATTGCACTCCTGATCACCCTGTCTAATTAGACAGCATCTGTAGAGGTAACCACCCATCTGCCAATTCATTTGCAGACAGAAATCTGACATACTTGATATTAAATTGTCAAATTAAATTGGTTTGTCTGTTCAGTGAATAGACATAAAAAGATGCATCAAATCTTCTGTAAGACAGGCAAGCAAAAGACAACATTTTCCTATTTCTTTTTTGCATTCTGTATGTACTTGGTCTCTACCCCTTTCAAGTTATCTGTGCTGTGTCCACAACATGGATGCATGGGTTGTTGAAATGAATCAACCATGAACAACTTTTAATGCTCAGAAATAACAGTGTCATGTTAATGTCATCAAACAGAGATATAATGCCAGAAAAAAAAACATTAAATTTGTGCTGCTATTAATAACATAGACATACATGACGGAGTTTTGATCTTGTTTGTTTATTATTAATTATTTAAGACATTGTTTTAATCTAGAATATTAATATCTGCAATATTTGCTGTTAATATAACCTAAAGTATTCTTAACACCCAGCATTCTTGTAACCCAGCATTCTTATTCCAGCTCCAGTGTAATGGGCTTGGCAGTCATATTGGCCTTAAACACATCAGCAGTAAAAGACCTGCTGCTCTTAAGCATGATTTTAATTAAAGATAAGTTCTTCTTTCGTGTAAGTCCATGCTTAGGTTACTAATCTGAATTCAATACATCCATATGTTCAAGGTAGGGGGCTAATGTGTGAACAGGGAAAATATTGAAATACATTCCACTTAATTTGGCACTGATCAATTTCAGATTGACTGCACTTAACATGCAAATAGTCTCTAGGTCAAATTTCCTTGCCTCTCTACTTTACTCGATAAACTGAAACTCAAAACAAACCAGGCAACTTACATAGTAATGCTCCTAACCTATACTTGACTGCTTGGGAAATTCTTTGAATTCTGCAACATTATGACTGTCACTATACATCAATCACAGGTCATTTGCATAGGAGACCAATGTCTTTGGATTGTACTGAAGGCTCTCTCATTTGAGTTATAGAGAAACACATGATGTGACCAGGAAGTGGTGAAAAGCACGGTAATGTCATAAACCCATACACATAGCGGTGTGCATTACAGTGTAGAAATGAATAAGATGTAGATGAAATGATAATGAAATGGCAAAATGACCATCTGTCAACTGTTTTTTTTTTTAGATTTAGCCTGTTCCCATTTCTAATAGGCTACTGATTACTGTATACACACTGTGCATACTTAAGACAAAGATTTGTTTATGGCCATGAAGAAGTAAACTTGGAAGACAAACAACACAAATCAATAACCATAGTTTTCCAGTTCCACATTTCCACATGGCATTGTTAAAGAATGGTTCTTTATAGATGAGCACTGCAGGGCGGCTGATTAGGAGTACCTGGGACAATTTTACTGTTTTACATGGCAAGTATTCTCCAATTCATTTGATGAAAGCATACAGACAATCTCAGCAATAGATCCCCTTTCACATGGATTTTATTTTTTACACTGCTGTGATAATGGTGATTACAGATACCCTTCTTTAGTCTGAAGCTGTGAATAATTTCATACAGCACAAGAGCCATTTGTAAAACACAGAGAGCGTGTCATGCACTGTAATGTTTCCCGCTAAGACAAATCAAGGAAGTTTCAGATATTTAATTTACAATTAAGGCATGGAACCATCTCAGTCCTCATTACAATCCAGCTGTGAATGTGACAACAGAAAATGGGAGTTGAATGATAACATTAAGAGCATCAGGAGAAAGATAATGGCTTAGGCTGTAGGTGTAAATAGTGGCATCAGTAAAGGCAATGTGAAGATCTCTCCAAGCCAAGAGCCTCAGTCACACTAATGATTCTCCCAGGAAGCCCACAAGGGGCCTGCTGATATTGGTGTCTCAACAAACTCCGACAATTCAATAGAGTTCCCTGACTCCTGATATACTACAATGCTTTGTCTTTTGAGGGTCTTATATCTAACTGCATGGTGTTTAACTTGTATGAATATGGTCATTGTAGGATAGTGGTGTGAAGATGCTGTTAAAATACCAGTCAAGTTAAAAACCCAGTTTTTTTTTTTTCAAATATTTGGATGCAAACATATGTATTTTTCAAGTACACATGTATATTTTCGTGTGAATCTTTGTGTGAGAGAGACAGAATGTGTGTTTGTGTGTGTGTGTCTGTGTGTGTGTGAGAGAGAGAGAGAGAAGATACAGGATGGAATCGAAGGCATTAGCTTGATATAGCTGCTTTAGATTGCTTCTGACTGAAAATATTTGAAAGCCACAAGGGGCCCCTCAGATGTTATGATATGGTCAATTCAACCCCCTGTATGTTCTGCCACGGGCTTCTGTTATAGAAATTGAATTGATATTTTGTAAACTTCATTTGTGGATAATATAATCTGACAGGGACAAATGCACAGGTGAATTGTTTTCAAACTGACTCTAAATAAAAGTTATTACAGAAATAAATGTGGAATTCTTTTGTCTTTCCCTCCTACAGCTTCAACAGAATTGACCTCACAGTCCCTTTAAGGCCCTGAATATGTATCCATTTTCAGGGTAATTGAATTGATACTGTCATGTGCTTGGGCCAACAAAATCACCCTGCAGGTCGAATGGCCCAGGTGATTGAATTGGAAAAAAAAGGAGAAAAAATTTCCTTTGCCACACGCCCCACTAGGTCACAGTGGTATCATAAGATAGACACACCTCACTGTTTTTTTTTTTTTTTTGTGATTGCACAGACGGCTCCAATTGTCTTTCCAATAATCTGTCCCGCTGATATAATGCAGACTTTTCCAATTCCACAGGCCCCAGCCAGAACCTCAGATGTGTTACATATTAATTTCCTTCCCCGTAAAATTTGCTCAGCTTTAGTTCAAATTCAGTTAGTCGGATTGATGAAAGTGGCAAAAGGATACGACATTTACTGATTCTCCCTTTTCACCTTTGATTAGCTCCACTTGTGAATTATTCCATTGCTGTCAGAGTGCTATTTAGTTGCCAGAGGACCGGAGCCTAAGACAAGACCTTCAGGGAGAAAACGGAGTGAGAACAACTAGGGAACTCTGTTCAGTCCTACACCTAGCACAATAGAATGCATCAATAAAAGAAATGTTTGCATGTTTTCATGGACACATGACGGTATAGACATAGCAATGAGAAGCACCATCTACCCTTCAAAGGGCAAGTACACACACACACAAACACACACACACACACACAAACAGCCATGTAAAAGGTCTCATTATATCATTATATCTGCATGCAGTTAATTTGTAGTTAATTTAATAATTTCTCTAAAGTTGCACAAGCTTGTTTGTTATGCAAACATCTAGGGGTTTCCTTCAAAAACAGCCAAAAGTGGCATACACTAACACTGGATGTAATATGGGCTTGGGCATTATCCATTTCTGTTAATGTAGCTTTTGTTACAATTGAAACTGCACCTACCATAACTGTGCCAGATTGTGCATAGAGACAAGAATTGCCCAGGCAAGCTTAAGTAACATATCCCTTATCCTTTATGACATTAATGTGAGACATCCATTAGGTGAATTCAGAGAATTTTAAGATGAGGTATCACTTGTAAAGAACATGTTTTTTGTTACATTGCTTTGCAAAAAAATAACATAAAACACAAAAAACAAGCTTTTTTTGTCATGTCCATAACACCAGTAAAATGCCATGGTGTGGTACGGTGAATAATTACATGAAATTTGAGCAATCAGTATTCTTGGTTGTAGACCTTACACTAAAAAATAGTATGAAACTTTTCACGCAGTCCTTAACGTCATACAAATATCATGACATTAAATGGCGTTACAGACGTGACAAAAAATAGATTTTTCTGTGGAATTGCCCATAAACATTTAGAGGTAAGATATTAAATCAGGTTGCATGTTATCTAACACATGTTGCATTTTTCATGCGACGTTTACTAAATGCACCAGTGTAGTACTTCCTCTTTATGCTGAGGAGTGAACATGTAAGTGTGCTACAGTCTAATGTATGTACCCCACATCAAAATTAGTTCATGCTGAACTGTTTAACTGAACAAATTTGTGTAGATGCTTACTTTGATACTTATGTACTCATGTGTTAATAATGTAATTATTTTTTAAATCTACTCCAGCATCGAAAGGCATATGGGAACCATACATTGGGAACACACTGCCCCTGCTCTGTATGGTGATAATGGCTCAGCTATAAACAATAACATCTGTCTGCAAAATATATCAAAATGTCTCTATAAAACTAATCTCTACTGGCAACCTTGCAGGGTGGACCATCTGCCATAAAACAGTAATTGCTTATTGACTCTGATTTTATGTGAAGACAGCCAATACCATACACAGAAAACTGAGGCTGCTACTGTTATACACATGTCAAAACTTGTATTCATTTGTATGTATTAATATGATGATGATGATGATGATTCGTCCAAAGTGACAAAAGTAAATATTTTATCTGTATTTATGAAAACGTATGACTCCTGACTTTACAGCTGTCAGCAATTGCTTCAGTGGTTGTAGTATGAGAATGTGAACACTAATTCTTACAGTTTGGATGATTTATAAAAAAGGTTTGACTTGACTGTTATGCCATATCATCACAATAGTCAGTCAATTAAATTTCCCATGTCTTCAAAAGCATTTACTATGTTTCCTCTGTCAACTTGCCTAAGTTGTGTTTTAAGAGCCACCAGAGAAAGTGATTTCTAGGTAACTGTAGGGTTGTGGTAACCATTAAAAACAATGATCCATAAGAACTATAATAAGCGCATTATCCAAAAACACAAACCATATAGTAGAATATACAGTAAATTAAATTATTATGTACAATAATGAAGGGCAAACATCTTGCTCAAAATGATGCTATATAATCCTTTACATGAAATTATTATAATTCATAAGCTAACCCTAACCCTTACCCTACAACAACTTACTACTTAAGCAATATTGGCAAATTAGGAGGTAATAGGCTACTAGGGAAATTCTTGGTTAATGGTCAACTATGAGTAATGACTAATGACTCGCAAATGGCTAGTATGTTAATGATATGCATGCTATGGCAACTGTGTATGTGTGTTAATATAAAGTGTTGCCAATAATCCTTACATATTGGACCTCTGGACATTGGGAAGGCCCATTTAAAGTCAATGGAACATACGGCAGCATTCTGGAGAGCCATATAATATAGTTCTATAATGAATTTCTTCAGTTCTCAGAAAGATGCAATAGGCTGACATGACCTAATAATTACAAAAATGACATTTTAGGATAATGCAACTGTGTCAAAGTTTTAATTGGCAAAAAAGTCATTAGATGATAGGGTCATTACTTTTTACTTTACTTACTTTTAAAAAATTATTCAAGTACTTTTTTGATTGTCTTCATTCTCTCTCTCTCTCATTTATGGAAGGCTAATCAATATCAATTTTCAACCATTCAAACTCTATGAATTCACTGAAGATGTTACTTACTGCTGAACATGGTTTCCCCTAGGGTAAAATCCATATTTCTTTAATGTCATATGAAGAGATGCTGAATCCCATTTCTTTTCTTGCCCCATCCCCTTCATTCTAGCCCTCCCCTTTTGCCTGTCCCTTATCCCTTGTAACAGAGTGACAAGTGATGGGGTGAAAATATTCCCTTAGGAAATGAGTAGACATGTAAATTTGTTACCTTCAGAAAATACCCTGCCTACAGATTTGTGTCCAAGTACAATATTCGCTATGCTGTCATTTCGCGGACTGACAAATAATATATGAAATGACATAGAATGAACAGAAAACCGGCAGCTTATGCAAACTGAATGGTACCACAAATTCACTCATTCTTCTTCCTACTGACAGTACTCTGTGACCTTGAATAGAGCTTTGGTTGGAAGTACTGCATATTATCGCTTTAACACTGCCGCACCAGTACATACTTCATAGTATTGTACTTTACTATTATGTGTTCACACAAAAGGTTCACAAAGCCTAGAGAGGGCCTAGGGTCAAAAAAAGCTCTTTTTCATAGAAAGTTGCTTGTTGCTTTTTGACTTAATAAAGTGTGAAATGTAGACAACCATCTATGGCCTGATTCCGATATTTTGGAATTATTATGATCCTAAGACAAAACCATGGATAAATTTTATTCTATCATGGTAACTACTGACTGCTTTCCGTACATGGCCCCTAGCAGTTGGGTTGCCCCTTGAGCTGTGGATCTGTCCAAGGTTTCTTTCTTCTACCACAAGGGAGTTTTTCCCTGCCACTGTTGCTCTTGAGTGCTCCTTGTTAATGTCTGTAAAGTGCAACAGGACAATTCTATTGTAAATGAGGCTGTACAAATATAATTGTATTGAATTAAATTAAAATGTCCCTTCTTGTGTTGTCTCAGTGTTACTCAAATTCCTGTCATCCCAATTTTTCTGAGACATGTTAGGGGCATCAAATTTCAAAGTAATGCAAATATTCCTGATATGTTGTTCTTGAAGTATCCTCTCACAATATGTTATTTGGATGTTTTAGCAATTATGGTATTTTATTTGCATTTTACACAATCTCTCAACTTTGTAACTATATACAACTAATTTCAAATATACCTCTTTAAGGTAATATGTCCGTATGAACTTTCCAGCAGTTTCATTAAGGTATAAAAATTAAGGTCAAATACCTCAACCATTCTTCAACAGAGAATACAAAAGGGCTTAAGGGAAAGTTCTGTTTTTTACACTTAAAGACTTGTTTCCTGATCATTTATGATGAAATACAATGGTTAAGATTGAAATTTTGATGGTCTATGTTCTGAGAATTTTTATTTGTTGCATCCCCACCGACAAAATGGCAGCATAGGGACACTGCTGCAATCTTGCCTAAAATGCATTAAACTTTCATTTGTAAAGATGTGAAATGTTCACTGATACACTGATACAAAAACATTGCAAAGTATGGTTTCCAACAGGTTTCTGTCCATTCTCAATTGTGGACCTATTTGTTCAAGCCCATCCCACCCGTATGTAAACTTCCTTGATTTTTGTGTCTGTGTATCAGTGAACATATCTTACCACTCAGTGAGTTTCATGATTTTACAAATGAAATGAAAGGAAAGACTGCAGCAGTGCACCTATGCAGCCATTCTGTAGGTGGTGGGTTCTACTGCAACAGTAAAAATGTTATTCTTAACCGTTGTATTTCATTATAAACAATCAGAAAACAAGGCTTTAAGTGTAAAAAAAAAACGATCTTGTCCTTTAGGTATGTTGATCTCAGTAAGTCATGGAATGGGTATAAAAATGGATATTTGCCTGAAAATGACCTTCTAAAATATAATAATTTTCAATCAAATGTTACTGTTACAAACCTGTCTGGACATCTCTAACTTGTGTGTGAAATGGAATTTTGTTTCAGTTAACCTGATCTAATTATTAATCAGTAAAGATGTTGATTAATTACACCAGCCCACCTTGCATCATCTGGAATGCATTCTTTTTAATACAGTCCACAGTGTTGAGATAGAAAGAAGAGTAGTAGCAGATGCCATGTGCTTTCTATTAATTAGTCCTAATGTTGTTGAAAGGCTGCCCCTCATGTCTGATGTACATATTCAATAAGCAACAAGGTATGAATGAACAACACCCAAAAATGTTTAGTTATAGCTACTGTCCAAACATTTAGGACAGGACTTTTTTTAGTATTTAGTTTCTCTGCCTCTGACCCTGGTAGCAAAGGTAAAGAAACAAACCATTATTTGGAGATAAAAGACAAAGTAAATGGGTAAAGAATGGACAATACCCAGGGACATGTTGGTGCTGTGACTATTTCATCTTCCATGGTAACTTAAGCACAAAACAGAAGCTTTCACACTCCATGGACCACTGCTGGCCTAGAAAGATTGACTGGGAGTCCTATAAAATTCATAGCCACTGAGGCACTCACTCACTTCCAAGCTGTATTGTAATATTGTGACATGGTCTTGATAAACCAGGCCCAAAAGACCCCACTTTATCTTCCCTCCTGGGACTACATAGTCATGGTGGTCAATCTTACCTGATAGTCCACTGCTAAATGTGGAGACAACTTTTACATTTGAGAACATCTGCTATTCAGTAGCATGGAGTTTTTGAAGCAGTGTTGAGGTTTTCAAGTTGTGTGACATTGGATAGATATCAGCAATAATAGAATGGCTTGCACAGTCATCCTTGACCTGGTTTTGAAATGGATACTCAAAACTACAGTTGCAATACAGTTACACACACAGTGTGTGTGTGTGTGTGTGTGTGTGTGTGTGTGCGTGCCCTGGCCCAAGGCTATCATTGGATAGGCCATGGATCCATTATTTCAGCATTACCAAAAGAGCTCAAATATACCCAGTTTAATCTGTGCATTGTTTGAATGCAAACCCAGTCAGAAGTGGCTCCCAAGTGATCTTTCTGAGGAGCTGAGGAGGGTGAAAATACTGCTGCAGGATCATTGGCATTCCCTGTTCTTCTCCATCAGTGAGTGAAGGGAATGGAGACATGAGGAGGTTCTTCCCCTCTCTGCATGGGTTACTGCTTAAGTAGCCTCTACACTCACTTGCTTTGGCAATGTGGGGAATGTAGCAACCATTTTTTAATGACAAAATTGATCTATAACACTTAAAATAAACAACTCCCTTATTGTCTCAAACCCAGTTGGACCACATATGATGATTACAGCAAGTTCCAGTCGCCCTGTAGCATTCCTTGATTTATTTACACCCACCAGTGTATCAGAAATTATGTCTTTGATCTCCTCAACTAAAGCCTACTAAAGACTGTTCTCCCCCTACTGGCTGAGACAATATTTAAAATTATAAATTACTCACTCATAGCAGGGCATCTGTTATTAAACTATCTATTAAAAACCTAACCTTGATCCTGATGTCCTGGCTAATTACCAACACATATCTAACCTACCATTTGTATCGAAAACACTTGAAAAAATAGTGTCTAAGCAAATCTGTAGGTTCTTAAATGAAAATAATATCCAGGAAACCTTCCAGTCAGGCTTTAAAGCTAATCATAGTACAGAATCAGCTCTAGTTAAAGTTTTCAATGACCTTCTTACCTCATCTGATAATGGATAAATATTAATATTAATCCTATTAGATTTTAGTGCTGCCTTTGACACTATTGACCATGGCATCCTACTACACAGGCTTGGACACATGACAGGCATCAAAGATTCTGCATTAGCCTGGGTTGTATCTCTCTGGTTGTTACCAGTTTGTACATGTTCATAATGAATCACCATGCCACATCAAAGTGTACCAAAGTATGGTGTACACCAAGGCTAGCCTTGGGATCTGCTATGAGGAAACATGGCATTACTTTCCACTCCTATGCAGACACCGCCCTGCTATACCTTTCCATGAACCATAATGGCTGTATGCCAAAAACTAAACTTGATGCATGCCTCGGAGACATTAAAATCTGGATGACTAATAATTTCTTATGTTTAAACTCTGATAAAACTGAAGTTATAATAATATGCCCTAAACAGCTAAATAACATTTTACCTCAACACCAAAACTTACTCAGTGGCCTTTCACTCTCATTTAACACAAGAGTTGAAGACCTTGGGGTCATCATGACCAGGACCTCTCTCTGAATAGCCATGTAAAACATATTTCAAAAACATCCTTCTTTCTCCTACAAAATATCAATAAGATTAGAGTTCATAAGTTCAGTTCATATCCTTTGAGTATATATGTATATATACATATATATACATCATAAAGTTACCCTTTGCCAATAATGCATGTGTCTTTTGACATGACACAAAGTTGGAGAACAAAATAAATGCATTTGAAACCCATCCTCTTCATTGAATCTGCCCAGATTGTCCATATTCATAGGTCCTTTCTGGTGCTTACTTCTCTATACCTCAGTTTGTTGGTTTACTATACCACTACGATCAGGGACTGCAACAACCATGGTTGAGGCTTGATTTTGTGATCAGTAAGCCATGTTTTTGTTTTTATGAACTTATGTTCAGATTTAATGACTTGCTGGATGAGCCAAGTATTAACAACTTTTGTGGTCTTGACAGCAACAGACAGATTTTGATTTAAAATGAAGTCAATCAAGTATTTCATGGAGGTTATGGGAGGGCATTTGCCCTAATGAGATTCCTAGAGCCTTTGGATTTAAAACAACCCTAAAACTTCACAGACCCGTCACCATAAATATCATAAGGCAGGCAGCTATTTTCAGCATAGTAATTCTTCTACACACCAAACCCAGAGTCAAAAAGCTAAATTTTCATCCCATCCCATCCCATAAAACATGATTCTAGGTGAAGTCCCAATAGCAATTACCAACTCAAGTCATTTAAATAAGTGATTAAATGACAAGAAAGCCCTTTTCCTGGAATGCACTTTGAATATATCTACTAATGAGGGGTCACTTGTGACTTGATGATCCAAAATGTTTCTTTTTTCTGCAGATCTCCAACAGTGGTCCTTAAGGAATTTTTAGCCTCTCTTACCACCCTTCTCACTATGCATGGGGGCAAGATAAACATGGGTTGTTATCCAGGCAAGTTTGTAATAGTTTTAGTTGGCTGAAATTTCTTAGTTACTGTTTTAACAGCAAATGGGAAGTGGCCGAAAGAGTGCCACTTGCAAGATTCTCTATCTTAAAAGAGGTGAGCACACTTTCTTGAATGCATTTAATACATGCATTCTATTTTCTTTCCAATGACTAGGGCATTTGACTTTGTTTCATATCAGTTTTTATGTCTTTGTGAACCATCACTTTATGAACTATGACTAATATTGTCACTTTGGTTAACTTTAAGATGAACATGCAAACTTGTTAAGTTACATTATTATTTATCATATTTTGTAAGGGTGCCAATAATTGTGGCACATGGTGTTTTTGTTAAAAATATCTCTTTTTGATGCATCGTGTTTTCTCCAGATTAATACATGTCACGTTGAGGTGGGATTATTCTCTATCAATTTTATTGAGAGAATAACATAAATAACAAAAAGTTTTTTTATTTAAATATATATAGACTCTCCCTGAGTGGTCAACTCCACAGGAGCCCCATGTCAGGACCGAATCTCCTTCCTAAAGGCCCTGGGACTGACACCTCCTCACAATGCCACTGTCAAATGGATGTTCCCAGTGTAATCCCATCATCAATCTCACTCCTTGACTTTAACATTGTTTCAGGCTGCTCCTACTCTGTCCTGCCTTTTGACAACCACCTATTGCTTGACCACAATATAATGTTGTGGGACAATATTTTTGAATTATTATGATGCTCAGCTAAAATCATGGACAAATTGTAGTCTATCATGGTAACTACTGATTGTACTTTTCCTGCATGACCCGTGGCAGTTGGGTTGGCCCCTTGAGCCGTGGATCTGGGGATCAAGGTTTCTTCCTAGACTGACTACCACAAGGGAGTTCTTCCTTGCACCTGTTGCTCTTGGGTGTTCCTCTCTTCCCTTCCTTGTATTTTTAATGGTTTGTTTATAAACAGGCTATTTTATAAGCTTTTTATTTAATTTTTCTGCTATATTGATTTACTGTAATGTTATAAAAACTCTTATGATGATGTACCCTGGTATATCAAACTTTAAATACATAATACTGTAACCTCTAACAGAGAAAGGTTGGATCATTATTAACACCATATATATTTCTGTTTCAAACTGTCAAACTGGCAGAACTAGTTAGAATACCCATGACCGTGCAAAATGGATACTATAGAATATTCTGGATATTGTATCTTCTCAAGAATGGAATGGGTACCCCTCCCACCACCAACACCATCATCCCATGCACTCTACACTTGAACGCACAAACACTGCGCATTATCATTAACAGTATTCTCGTGTGGAAACTGATAGAAAATAAGTCGCCTTTACAGTTGGCCATTAAACTATCATTTGGGCAACTGTGCATGAAGGGGGCATTGCGGTAACGCACAGTGCTGATGCAGAACCAAGTTTTTGAATCATGGCTACCTACAATGGGTCTAAATCACCTTTTGCTCTAAAGCAGTCAAGGGTTTCATTAAAGAGGTAGTCACTCAGCAAGATAAATATTTTCAAAATGGCTGGGGGACCATGTACATCACCAAAATCATAAATCAGTGCATGAGTGTGTGTGTGTGTGTATGTGTGTGTGTGTGTGTCTGTGTGTGTGTGTGTGTGTGTGTGTTTTGAAGTGGTACTGACAGCAGGGACCAATTTAGATTTTCTCTTTACAAAAGGTTTTATCAACAATAATGTTGCGCTACCATCTAAGCCTATTTTACCCACTCCAGACAGAGACTGTCAGAATTCATGATAACAGTTTGTAGTGTGAATATTACCACTGGCTGACTATTCCCTCCATGACACTGGGAGCACAGAGTGAAGAATTTTTTGAAAGAATCCATATTATCTGGAGTTTATCATGAACATGAAAAGAACAAAAAATGTTTAGGTCAATCAATATGCTACATATTGGACGCATTGTTAAACATGATAACTATTTGCCTTCCACTCAAGTTTATATCAAATGTCTTTCTAATGGATGCAAATTTCCAAAGCCCTGGATGTACGGTATAGGTCTCATTAATTGTCTATTGAAATAGAGTAAGGGAACTAGAAACCATCAGCGGATTTTGATGGTGCGTTTTAAAGAAGCAGTGGTAATGAGAACACTTTCATCGGAGGGGTAGAAAGGATAAAAAGGGTCAGTCCTAATGCATTGCAGAGGTACCATCAGTTATGGCTTTCATTCAGTCATGATTTTGTCTGATGGTATAAACCGATCTTGGACAAGAACACACATGCACGCACACACACACACACACACACACACACGTCAATGTATAACAACTGACATAGAAGATTCAGTGATAAAAATAGGAGCCTGATAAATATGGTATTTGCAAGTTCCATTGTGATGTTCTTTTATAGCTGGAAGAATTTAAACAGCCACAGAAGCGTAGTGAAATTGAATGCTGGGGAACCATCTAAGCTCATATGTCCAAAAAAGGAATTCAATTAAATGGGATTTTAGTGTTCTGAATTCATGGGAGTCTTAGCACTTCTGATAAGGGCTCTGGCAAGCCGACACAACCTTTATTCCAGAGCCTCTAAACGTGTAATCCGTTCCTAGAGCACAACATCGGAAAGCCCAAATATCAATGCACCCAAGAACCAATTTAAACACATTGCAAGAGAGAGAGAGAGAGAGAGGGTGTGTGTGTGTATGTGAGAGAGATTGACTTGAATGTCCAGTATCTTATAAAGAAGGTGGTGAAGATTTTGCACCAGTGTACACTACTACTCCCAGTTGTTATTATTCAAGTGGATCACTGATTCGAAGAAGTCTGAAATGCTTACTTTTTTCATTTTACTCCACAATGTCTGTCAGTATCTAGTACTATTTCCAAATGTGTCAGTGCCAACAAAGCACATTTGTTCTTTATCACTGGACAAAATACCAATGGGCCAAAATGACAAAAAAGATGTGCAAAATGCTATACTCATAAAACATAAAAACACAAAAAAAATTCTTTCTCCTGAAATAAATCAACTTAGTCAAAATAATGTAAAGTAAAATTCAGAATCTGTTTAGCCAATATATATGTGCCATTTGTATAGTTACAGTCCCCAAAAAAGGCCAACAAACTGTAGGTTATTATTTACCATCAAGATGACTTGACCAAAAAAATAACAAGCATGCACTCTCTGCATTTGATTAGATTTATTTTCTTTGTTCATTTTACAATTTCTAAAATTTCTGGCTGATCTGGACTATATTTAGAACAGGTTTCCAGTGTCCTCATTACATATCTTTGCCATCTTTGATCCGTTCTTACAGATAGCAGCATAGAAGTGGCATCTTATAGATGGATATATAATGCTTGTTGATGGAAGAAAGTACACAAACAGGCTCTACATAGGTACATTACAGATTTATGCAATACATTTCAGCTAGTCTTTTAGATGCCCTTTTATATACAGCAAATGGGCATGATTACTGTACTGTACAGTTTGTCACCATTTATGAATGAGATGGCACACTTCAGTATCTCAGTGTACGAGTCTTCCAAGAAAGTACCCTCTAAAGCTAGTTGGTTAGCATGCTAATTTCTTCTTGTTCTACAACTTTGTCATAAGTTAGAAACCAATTGCCAATTCCAAAAGTTTTTTATTGTTCTGTTTCTGCTTCTTTTTGAACCATCATATTTGTGTGCCAAAAATGTTTCATTTGCTGCAAATGTGTAATGCTTTGCAATCACTGCCCTCAACTTATAGCTGAGAAGAATAACTGGTGTCGCTAACAGGCAATTAAATTGCTCAACAACTAGAATTTCTTGTTTTACAAATGAAGAGCTCTTTTCCAAAATGCTATACGTCTATTTTCATGAATACTAAAAATTTATGTTTTTATTGTCTTTTCAGTTAATATTTGTACCTGATTGGTACCTGAAAATTATTTTTTAAAAAAGAACTGGCATAGACATTAGCATGCTAACATTAGACTAATTATAATTATGTAGCAGAGCACTAAGGTAAGAGGCCAAAGCACATCGCTGTAGCCTGACTACGCCACCCTGGGGCCTTATGCCTCAGAGATGTCTTTAGGAGATTACAACTTCTAATAAAACAAGGAGATCCTCAAAGGTTGGAATGAGCACAGTTGAACCAGAACCAGAAAAAAAACAGTTCATGCTAGTAGCTGGTTTCAGATGGTCTAAAACTTTCAAGCTAAAATAATTGCTATATAGCCAGCAAAACCAATTAGATTGGCTATGAAACATGCCAAGCTATGAAAAATATGTATATATGAAAACATATTTAAAGCTTCAAATTATACTAATACTAATGTATACTAACAAACTATACAAACTAACAAAAACACAGTGGAGGAATAATGTACATGACAGTAAGCTCTGGTGTTCAGACATGAGCCAAGCCAGTGGAACCTACACTGCTACTTGCTGCACAGGCTCTTAGCCCATTAATGACTAACCACTGACTAAAAATGGAGACTGCTCATATTTATCATACCATAATTTACAGATAAAGTTGTGTTTTGAAAATGTAAATAAGCATATAAATGAGTCCAACAATAATTTGATATGATAAATATCAAATTTACCCTCAAGTACAGTATTACACTCACATAGCCTTAAAATACAGCTTCTCCTGAATCCAACCAACGCTACCAAGCACTTTCACACAAGCACAAGCACGATCTAACTCCCTGTACTTTCTCAGATAGACATCTTTGAAAATCCCATAGTAAATAGGTCTAACATCTGCTTAAAGGCAATATCACACCAAGACACTTTTTATGAAAAACAGAAAAAACAGTAACCTCATGTGACTAACAACTAGCAACAAGCAGGGCAGAGAGGAACAGGGACAATCAGAAACAAGTGGCTAAGTTGCTGTATAAGCTAAGTCACTTTGCTTATGTGATTCAGTATGGAAATGACAGGAGGTAGTCTCTTAAGGCGTCTCTCAAGGCCTGAGCAGCACAGCCCTGTACCTTCAGGGGATACTCCAGTTGCCTCTCTCTAGTCCTTCTGAACAGTTGAACAATGTAATTAGAGCCACTGCCCCAGCCCTGTCAACAGGACAGAAGTTGACATCGAAAATAGCTGCCCAGAAGGCAAAAGCTGCACTCCACCAAAGTGACATTGTGGGCCAAGCCCAACATGAACAGTGGAGCCTGAGTTCTTTAGCAAAGGACGATCCTGCTGGAGCAAGGCAACCCCAGCAGAACGGAAGAAGATGGGGGCAGCTGAAGTTCAAAGACAGGAAGAGGAGAGCAGGTATACCAAGCTTGTCTCACAGGCCAAACAGGACCAACAGGACCAAAGAGAGCTGTAAAAGTGCATAATCATTTGGAAGGATCTTCTTGCAATGGAAGCAAGTAGAATCAGCTTCCTTATTTGAGCCACCTATGGTGTTGTCCCTACCCTTCAAAACCTCAAATAATGGCTGGGTAAGATCCATCATGCCAGGGGCAGGGTGTAAGGTAACTACCATCAATGCCTTCCCATCCAGACAGGCCAACTCAATTCATTCATGTGGAAGGGGGAACAAAGACAACACATGATCCCATCAATGACTAGAACTGGAGAGATGGAGATGACACAAGACTGGCAAATGCTGGTGGACTCGGACCAACGACTCAAAGTTCTGCCAGAGACAGCAGTCACAAGCATGAGGCCAGACCTCGTGTTTTGATCCACTACATAGCACTGTTCCTTGGGAGGACGCTAAAGGATGCACATGTGTTTCTTCGTTCGTTTATTTCCCAAAAAGGCAGACAGAACAAAAGCTGTCCTTTGCCACCACTATTCCCTTCAGTGGTCTGTTGCCCATGAGTAATTGAATGTCATGGATTAGGGTTAATAATTAATCATAAAGGGCACAGACAGAGTGACTAGGCATTAATTCCTCTGTGCTCTTCCTAAGGTGATTTGGAAAATAGATGCTTTTACTATATACGCGGCACAACTTGAACATAACACACATTATTTGTCATAAAATGGGCTAAATTATACAATCTGAGATTAATAATTAAACAAAGATTATTAAATTACTTGCTTCATTATGTATTTTCCCCTGACTTTTAGAGGTTTTTGCCAACCTTTTTATTGAGAATTAAGTGGCTATTTGAAATCAATTTCTCCCGTAATGACCCAAACGAGCTCATCAATTAAGGCTGCCATAATGGGATGTTACTGTATGGTTGTGGTTATCGCTTTAACTCTGGCACTAATTTCCATGCTTCATCTATCAAAGATAATTGGCTCGTGTGCCTTAGCCTCTGCTGGGGGTGATAGGGAAATCAGAAAGTGGTCTATGGGAAAACAGTCCAAATCCTGATATGGGTAGTGACAATATGGGAGAAAGGATAACAGTGACAGGTTGTATTTCCCTGGTGGTGTGTATGTGTGTGTGTGCGTGCGTGTGTGTGTGTGTGTGTGTGTGTGTGTGTGTGTATAAGTGCACACGGCTCTGGGCTCTGTGTGAGTAAAGGGGGCAGGGTAGGTGAAACCTGACTGGTCAAAACACAGACCATGTGTGTCAGACACTGAATGTGCATGTATGTTAATGAGGCTTTGGGAAAAGGGAGGAACTGTGGTTTAAATGCAGTATATGAAACTCTTAAATGCAAATAAGAGTTTGTTTGTATACATGTTTCAATGGCTTCTCCACATCAAGGAACTCAGCTTTTTCTCTTTTTCAACACCTTTTATGAGCTTTGCCCCCTCATCTGACCCACAGCTTCAAAGACAAAAATTCATACACCCATGCACACAGTTTGCTGACTTGGAGGGTGGAGAAACAGCTGGGCCTGTGAAATTAGCAACAATAGCAGTGGTCATTTAAAGAGAGAAACCAATCAACAAGCTATCTCCACAGAGGTGGTAATAGTGTAAAGAGCATAAGGTCACCATATTAGGCTGCATTATATTATGTTGACATATTTTTAGAGTGCGTGTTCAGAAAATATTATTCAAAAGGAATGAACAGTCCATAAGTGATACATTTCCATGTGTGCTATGGATAAGCTTTATGAGACATTTACTAAAAAACACATAACCTTTGATATACACTGTGGGCTCAGGAATACTATTAGATTAAAATTGCATTAAATCTCATTTAAACTACTTACATAATTTAGTAACAGAAATGATTTGGCCTAGACATAATTTAGCTGTATGTTGTAATTTGTGTCTTTTAA
This sequence comes from Tenualosa thibaudeaui, assembly GCA_027481765.1. Lineage (NCBI taxonomy): Eukaryota > Metazoa > Chordata > Actinopteri > Clupeiformes > Clupeidae > Tenualosa > Tenualosa thibaudeaui. Next base: position 1,208,562 of record JAIFZK010000004.1, on the reverse strand, counting down.
AGTTTTTTGATTCCAATGTGACTCCTCAGGGAGTCAGGTATGGCCGTGCGTCTATTTGATTCATTATAATGTTCATGGGTGTCTTTCAGTATGCCATGATGTATGCTCAAACAGTCCCAAACACTGTAAAATGTAGAAGGGGCAGAGGCATGAGAAACTAGATGATACAACTCACTGATCCCTAAAATATAAATACTCAATGCCTCAAAACCTTCACAGGCACACAGCAACACAGCAAACAAAATTTTGCTGTGACCTACCAGTATGTCAGATTTATAAAAATGTGAAAAATGTGTGAAACCCATGATAATCAACATAGAAATAGTATCTCCTTACTATGCATGAGATAATAGTATGGATGAATGCAGTCATTGTACATGGACTATAAATTCACCTTTTCATAATTAGTCAGTAACACTAAACACCATTCCCCAAATACTTAAACCTGTGCCTTATACACGGTGAGTGTATAAAGGAGAGGGTGAAAGTGGTGATTCTGTCTGAAGTGAACAGCAGTGTGTAGCAGCAGGTTGTACATCAATGAGACTATAATGAAATGCAAAAACCAGCCTAGCTAACAATTGCAGGCCTGTGTAGCAGCTTAGCCTGTTGGTCCAGGGCTATTTGTCATAATCAGTGGCACTTTTCTCATTAGTAATAAGCCATTACCACTCGACTTTATCAATGCTGCTAAGCGTTATCACAACGTTGGCAGGAATTATACCGTGCAACACGGGGGAGGGGACTGGCTACTGGAGTAGAGGGTGTCCTGCTCTTTAACAAACCAACTATAGCTGAACTTTGTATGCAGGTGTTACTGAGCAGATCAGTGAAGTATAGAGTAGCACCTTTATTAACTCTCAGTTACTCAACTGTGCGCTAACGTTAACAACTCACTGAACCTCATCTCTCCTGAATGTAATGTGGGTTAGTATTGCTTGGGAGTTTGTATCATGTGGTATGGTCATGGTAAAACCAGTAAGGTGTGATGACTTGCTTTTGAGTGATATTTTTAAAGTAATAGTACCTTGATATAGGACCTTTCACACTGAGTCCTTACACAGCCATGAGTCAAGTGAATCAAAACAGCATATTTTTGCAAACTGGTGAGACTGGAATCAAGACTTCAGTTGATCAACTGATAACAGGGGTGGTCCTAGCTTGTTTGGTGGCCTGGGCGAACACCCCCCCGACTGCCCCCTCCCCCATCCAACAGGGGGCACGGTGTAAACAGCTCCACCCACATTGTTTTTCTTTTTATTTGCTGTCTGAAAGCCATTTCTACGTAGTTCAAAGGCATAGAATTAGGGTGGATGTAGTGACGTGTCCCCATCAATATCCAACCATTGCTGGACTGTCCCCACCAATAATTTTGATTTTTAAAAAATCATCTGGGTGAACAAAGGGTTAAATTGAGTTTTCTACTCATTTTGAACACATAACGTACATGCAACTCAGGTTACAGCATAGCATAATTTAATGCATGTGAACACATTTTGGTCACTTTGGAGATGATATGCCAGCAAAAGGGTGCAGGGCAGTCTTTAACCACCCATTCAGTATAGCAATCTGAAGTAAGCTAGCTTTGACCTATCATCAGTCTAGTAGGTAGCATTACGGTGGATGTATTAAATTAATTGTTGATTTTTAGGTTATGTCTGCTACTCTGTAACTCAGTAACATGGTAGAGGATGATTAGGACACAGGGAACTTGAAAAATACTGCATGGATTTGGATGATTTTCAGACAATGTGGGTATTAGAACTAGGAACAGATGATAAAATTTTGGTGGTGATCTGGAACACCATCTGGAATTTAAATTGCGCCATTTATAATGCCTTGATGGAGGTCTTCGCTTTCTGAGTTCTTTTCTAGCTTTATCATGATTTTATTTGGGAAAAGAAATCTTCAGAATAAGCTGGTTTCATAGAATATTGTTAGCAGAGTTGACATTTAAGAAGGTCTGATATTATATTCTCTTATATTTGTTTGTTGTTAAGTTGTGGGAGGTGCAGCACTGGTAATATAATTCCCAGAGGATCCAGAGACCAGGGTTCAGTACTCAATATGTGTAATATTTTACCCAGAACAGACAATGGTATGATGGCCCAAAACAGACACTCACATGGCAGCCCACAAACCCAAAAAATGTATTCAGTGCTGAATAAATGCTAAGTACATAAGTAAAGGTTTGTTTGATCCACAGCTGACCCATAATATTTAGGAAAAAACAGGAACAAATTGTTAAATAACACACATATTGAGAATTAACCTAGTCCTAGAGCACTGACACTACCACTGTTCCAACACATTTCATATACGGGGTTCATTGGTGGAGTTGCTGAGTTGCTGGAATTTACCAATGCTGAGATTAAATTTACGCCTTTGATGCAGTTCAAGGCAAATAGAGATTTTACTGTTTATACTGATTATGCTGTTTCAAATAGAGACTATGCCCTTCTCACAATGGCACTATCAAAATGGACCCTGTCAATGTCACCCCCATTATCGATCTCATTCTTTGACTTCAACATTATGTTTGGCTGCTACTACACTGTCCAGCCATAACTTTTGATTTTTTTTGCTCTTGGGCAATCCTTGCTGTAAAGCACCATGAGACAATACTGTTGTAAAAGGTGCTATATAAATATAATTGAATTTACTTAATTGAATTGAATTTAGCTTACACGCACTGCAGATATGTGAATATATTGACAAGGGAAAGGCGGGATCCAACTAGATTATATATATATCAATCAGCAATTACTTCTCTAATCTCCTCAACTATAGCCTCAACATACTTACTGGATCCAATCCCTACACATCTTCTTAAAACAATAATTAGCAGGGCATGTCCAAAAACTTTCCAAGACATCTGTTATTTAATCCTCTAATAAAAAACCAAACCTTGATCCTGATGTCCTGACTAAATACTGGCCCATATCTAACCTCCCATTTGCATCAAAAATAGTTGAAAAAATTGTGTCTAAGCAAATCTGTAGCTTCTTAAATTAAAACAATATCCAGGAAACGTTCCAGTCAGGCTTCAGAGTTAATCATAGTACAGAATCAGCCCTAGTCTAAAGTCTTCAATGACCTCCTTACCTCATTTGATAATAGATATATATCAATATTAATCTTATTAGATCTTAGTGCTGCCTTTGACACTATTGACCATGGCATCCTACTACACAGCATTTCACACCCCCACCAAAACGTACTCAGCGGTCTTTTACTCTCATTTAACCCAAAATATCGCTAAGGTTAGAATGTCCCTTTCATTTGCGAATGCTGAAAAATTAATACATGTATTTGGGCTTGATTATTTAAACACTCTTGTATTGTAATGTTCTCTGAGTGTAACACCAGTATTAAAAACCTACTGCTAATACAAAATGCTGCAGCCCGAACATTCACTAGGACAAAAAAATATGAACATATCTCTCCTATTCTTGCTTATTTACACTGGCTCCCTATTAAAAGTCAAATTGATTTTAAAATACTCATCCTAACCTATAAAGCCCTCAATGGCCTTGCTCCAACATATATTAAAGACCTACTTGTCCCTTACTACCCTGCTAGATCCCCAAGATTCCAAAATGCTGGTCTCCTTGTAATCCCAAGAATCCTACGTTAGGACTAAGAGCTTTCTGCTACTGTACCCCTCACTCAACTGACCATCCCTGCAGGGGTCTAGTGCTGCCACAGGCCTCACATGTCATGTTGTACAACTTTCTTTTTCTCTCTCTCTCTCTCTACATTTACACACATATGACATATATGATCTGCCCACATACACCACAATCATCTCTCAATGGTTGACTCCCTGTCACCAACTCCTGAGTGGACTACGACCGATTTCATAGGTGGCCCATGGCAAAATGTCAAAATGGACATGTCAAAATGGACTCCACCCAGTGTTACCTCTATGATTGGTCTCACTCACTCCATAAAGATGAATTTCAGAAAACTGTAAAAAGCCAGCTGTCAACAATTACCTAACTTCTAATCAACATTTTTCCCAAAGAAAACAAAATACAAGAGAAGAGAGAACAAGTGAAGTGTATTAAAAATCCTTTCCCTTTCCAGCATCAGACACACATACAGGCACAGATACAGTCTTTTCACAAGGGCTGCTCAATTATGGCTAAACTTTGGTCAATATTGAGATCAGGTTCTAAACTTTAAAAGAAGCTTGGATTTTTTTTATATAATTGGGAAAATTCTTGATATGAGTAATCTGCACCACTCCTTACCTGTGAAGATCAGAGCCCGGTTTCCTGAGGCTGTCTTAACACTACATTATTCTTGAGTTATAGAAAGTTCTACCTTAAGGTTTTAATGTGTTTCCCCAAAACATTGTAGGAATATCTTTTGTAAGTCAAGGTTGGTTTGGTCCATTCTGAAGTTTTACTTCTTAATGCACTAAAAGTAAACATTGTTAGAAAATGGCGTCTAGCTAATTGGTGACATCATCTGTGCTAAGTGCACAGGGATAAGGAATATTTGGCACGACTTTTTTTCTAAATTTCTAAAGGCAGGATTGTCCACCGCTGAATGCAATTATTATATTTCAGTCATGTTTTCCTGATTGTTGGATGGCATAACTATAATGAATAAATTAATTAGATCAATTGCTCAGCCCTAATTACTTAACAGAGTTTATGCTTGTTATTTCTTTCTCAGCAAATATACTGTCAGCATTGTCCAAATACATCTGTAGCCTATACATCTTAACTCAAAGTTGAAGTGATTGAAATCAGTTACTTGTCCTGTTTTTTGTTTCTGTGTTGCCTCAAGTCCTATAGGGATCCCTGGCTAGTAAGACATGTTGGCCATATATGATTGACCTTGGCGTCAGCTACATAAACATGATTTAAAAACACTGAAAATGTTTTTGGTTTTCCTAAAAGTTTAGAAAATCCTTTCACTCATAAGCTGGCATTGTTGTAAAAAGTGACATCACCTGGTTGCATCTAATCAAGATCCAATCAAGATGCAGCAATCAAGTTGTTGCTGTACATAGACACCATCAATATCAAGCAGGTGATTTTTACCCAGAAAGCACTGAGACCTAAATGTAATGACAGCTTACAAGCTCTACAAGTGAAGGGATTTTGAAGGGAAGTTTTAATAAAAATATTTGGAGTGTTTTTAAATTCTCTTAGAAATAACTTATACCAATGTCCATTTTATAAGGGAACATGTCTTACTAGCCAGGGATCATTTTAAGGTCAACATAATATTTTATCTGGAGGCAGCATTCTCAAATACAACCATATTCTGTAATATGAGAGGGAGATAACCACAAAATTGTCCACATTAAATTATTTTGGAAATTGAAAGCAAACCTGTTAGTTCTGTGAATATCAAAGATTCCTTCAAAAGGAAAAAACAATGTTATGCACAAGCAGGAGAAGTTAGCATTAGGTGTCACACTATTACACCTTATGACACATTCACTCATGCAGGCCACTGCGCAGAGGTCATTACACACTGGTCACCAGTTCTGTCAGCATGTAATTAATACTCGAGCGTTAGCATTTCAGCATAATCACAGCAGGCTATGGCTTTGAAATGGTTCCCTGCCTTATGAATGGCCCTGAGCAGCCATCTTAATATGTATTTTACGTATGAGAAGCTTTGCATTATGCAAATCGATGGCTGGGAACAGGTGACATTTCTACAGCGAAACACGAGCAACAGCCCAGTCTGGTCTGGGGTGCTGATTTAGACATTAGTATCTGTCAGTGGCAGGTTCCTGAGCATTGATCTGCATAGGAACATTTTAATTTTAATCTCTATGGTTTAAGGTGGAATACTAGGATCAGGTTCTTTGTGTGTACACCACTGTGTGTTGTGTGTATGTTGTGAGTGGATGCCTGTGAATATTAGACAAAAAAAAAGCTATAAGATATTGACTTAATTTTTAATCTGCCCAATATTTTTTTTTATCATTTAATTATTTCTTTGTTTAAAGTGAGGTGTTTGCATACCTTTAAATAATATAGTTTGCATCATAGGGGTCAAATACTGGCTATGTATAAGACTACAACTTCTCATTCTGCACATTGCTATATTTACCAACAAGCTAAACAACACTTATATTAGCAACTATTTAAACAGATATAACATTGGACATGAAGTGCTAAAGGAAATTAAACTGCAAGAAAAATTTCTCAAGACAGCTAATTATCGGAGTAATTACATTTCTGCTGTAATATTAGTATTAGTATTAATATATAGTATTATTTTTTCTCAAATGACCATTACTTGTTGAGACATTAATTGGAGAGACTGCAGGTGGTGACAAGTGGCTGTCTAGGCAAGTTCCACCTTAAATGAGTGGGATCAGCCTAAGCTTCACTGCCCTAGGCTAATGTTTGCGTCCAATAAAGGGCAATTCAGCGCTCAAGTTGATTCATCTTATCATGCAGTCAAAACTGATGATCAAAGAAGTCATAAAGATCCCATTTAATCTTGCATCTATCTATCACCCTGATGTCTTTATCCACTTTTGTGCAGCAGGGTAATATCAGCCCATTATAGGAACCAAAACAGATCTAGCAATGAAGTGCTCAGTTTGATGTGACAGTGTGATCAGTGAAAAAGAGTGTTATCTGTAGCTGAATAAGAAAAAAAAAGATCTCAATTATTCCATAGGCATGATGTGGATAGCTCCTCCGAAGGACACATCTGCTTTTATACAGTGTGACATGAGCTGATAAAACATCCATGGCAATTTACACTCGTTGTGCTTGAGTAATCCTTCACAACCTAATCACTCCATCAGGGGAGGGAGAGACAGCAAAACAGAGAACGCTCAGTGGAAAATGAGAATGAGATTGGGAGATCTTAAAATCATTGCACTTGCAAATCAGCCACAATTTCTCTTATTCCTTGCTGTCATAGACAGTTACATTCAGGAGTGTTAAAAATATAGCAGGCCATAATGTGACGGAGCCGCAAGACACACACACACACACACACACACACAGAGAGAGAGAGAGAGAGAGAGAGAGAGAGAGAGATCAAAAGAAAAAAGGAAAATACTATAATAAACAGATAGTCCCCATCTTATTTCTCCTTCAATAAAGGAGTGCGTTAACAGTAATAGAATGTGGATAGGCTGTGATATGGATGGCCTATAATGCAGTCGTGCATAATATTGCACAGCAGTACAAAAAACTGACATTGGACTATATGCCGTTCTGTATGTGCGTTGTGGGGGAAGTATATTAACTATTATGAATCATATGATTGCCTGTCTTTTTTTACAATCACTCCCTCTGAAAGGTTTGCCTCCCTTCCACAACAATTATTACACCAATTATCATAAATTCCCCTCCACATCAATTAACAATATAGGAGGGTTGGCACAGTTTATTTTAAGCATTATAATTAAGCCAGGGTCTTTTGTTAATTAGCCAGCAATGACTACAGTTTTTATGCTCCTCATCTGCTCATTACTGGCGCCATTTAATTCAATTAGCACCTTAATTAGATGAACAGCCATGTTCTGATGTTTCTAGTCTTGTTGAAGGAGCACAGTGTGATTAGCAAAGACAAACACAGCATGCAAATCATGCGCTCTAAAGTGGGAGGCTGTGTGATACACTGGAAAATAGCCAGATGGGTGGAGTGAGGCTAGACCATGTTTCACCCAAGGGACCTAATAAACATCTTTCTCACTGTCTTTTGCACACACACACACACACACACACACACACACACACAAACACACACACACACACACACACACACACTTTAAGATAAAAATGGTCATTCAGATGGTGCATTATTGTCTTCACTGAACAAAACACACATACACACAAAATGGTGTGTGTGTGTGTGTGTGTGTGTGTCTCCACCATTCAGCCACATGTGAGTTAGTGTTTGTGTACAGTGAAGACACACACGTGTATATATGTCGGTGTATATATATATATATATATATATATGGGGGGGGGGGGTGTTTGTGTGTAATTACCATAGAACTGTAAACATGTATTTTTCAACATTTGGATGTAATAATGTTAATGTAATAACAAAGACAAAAAATAATGAATGTCATGATTTTGTAAACTGCAGATTTATGTTCAAGGTTATAGCAACAAAAAAATCAGCTTGCAAAATGTTTAGAACAATATGTCAGATAGAGAACATCAGTTTATAAAGTTCTGTTAGCCTTACAATGAGAGTGACATAAAAGATTAACCATGTGAGATTGTGATTGTGCTAGTAAACACTCAGATCCTTGCTAACTCTGATAAGAAAGCCTGTTTGATGACGTGAGGGACAAACTCAATTAACTATAATGGAGTAGGGTCATTCCAGCTCACATCTGATGGAAGACTACAAAATTCAGTTTTCTTACACATAAGAGAAATCCCCCCCTGCTGAAAGAACAGGAAAACAACTGTGGGTTATTTTGGTGGCAAGCTGAATCAACAAACTGTCATCAAGAAACACCTTAATCTACAGACTGCAAACTAACTAGGCACAATTAAATTGCACTGATTTACAGTATTGTGTCCTGGTCTCTTGGATTTGTTATTTCTT